>JAKTUJ010000005.1:0-608389 GCA_030556625.1 Petasospora euphorbiiphila | reverse complement strand
CACTCCATCTCATCTGTTGATCCCAAAGACCTCATGTCACTTCCACCATTCTTCGACACTGTGAACCGTGTCTAATAACAACCTCATCAATCAGACTTCATCAATACTGTGAACCTGTCTGGTATCACAATCAATACCATCTCATTGTGAACTGTCTGATATCACAATACAATCTCACATCGAACCTGATCATCCAAAGTAACCAATAACTTCTTCGTCTTTTCTCACACAATATCATGGACTAGTGGCTTCCGCGGTATATATGTTATAGTAACGACCCAGCAGATATCTTTCCGTTGATTGAGATGAGGAGATGACTATATCGGTGTTGGTGAATTGGAATGGTTTGCTATTATGACGGCATGTTGTGCATTGAGGTATGATCTTGCATAATGCAGCTATACAGCACCAATTTGGTTATAAAAGTTCTTGATAGCAACTAGAGGCAGTCCATTAGGAAGATGCACCCGTTATCTTTCCCGCACGGGCATTTCTATGAAATCTGGTGTGAAATTATCATGTATTCTCGGGAGATTCGCCTTTGCTCACTGTTCTTATCACGTACTCATAAGTCCAAATAGAGAGCGCAGATGTTGGTGCGCTCTTGAGAAGAGACACAAAGAAGCCTTTGTAGAGCCCACGAAAGCCTTCCTTCCTTACGACGTTGATAGCACATCTGACAAGCATCTGGCTTTTACCCTTATGCACTTGCTGTCTTTTCCTTAAAAGGTCCAAAGGGAAAACAAGTGCTTTGGCTACAGCACCTGCAAAGAACCCGCAAGTGGCCTCCACCATTGATGGATGAAGCGGGATCTTGCTCGATACTTGTCTTGCACACTCGTAAGACCAAAACAGTAGCCCCGTGTAGAGCGATATGGAGGCCATCCCAGTGTTTACCCCCTTGAATAACGCCAGTGGACCTTCATTGGCCACGATATCCCGCACAGAGCGTATAATACTGCTGTTTTTCAAAGATGTGTTATTTGCGAAGCGAGTTCTTAGTAGATCAAGAGGATATGATAACAATGTGCTTGTACAACCAGCAAGCGACCCAACGACAAATGAGTGCGTGGGTACACCCAATGGGATCCCATAAGTCTTCTCCAATTTTGAGAGCCAGCTGTTGTATTCAGAGTAAGCAGAAAACTGTACTGTGCCGTAGATGACATACATCGCTGCTGCTGGGACGTTTCCCTTCCATAGGGCAAACACACCTTCCTCTTTCACAATCACCTTCATCGTCTGGAGAATTCCCCTATACTTCTTACCGTCTACCTGCAATTGCAATCTGATCTTGACAACGTCCAATGGCGCAGTGACCATTCTGTCCTATCGTTAGCGAGAGAGACCACAAGGGCATACATAACAGGCGAACTTACCTTGCAACGAGCCCGGACGCAGAGCCAGCGAGCGCAGACACGACGGGGTCCACGGTGGACCCCTGCCGCAGGTGGTCAATGTGTTTGCTGGTGGACATCTTACATCTCCAGCAAAGCACAGAGAGGGTGAGCAATGGGAAAGTCCAGAGATGCGATGAGATCTGACCGTTATGATCCAAGACGGGCTTTCCGGTCGGAGAAAACCCGGAAGTTGTGCAAAAATTCAGTGGGGGGAGGCCAAGAAGCCTGTCAATGTTGGTGTGATGAGGATATCAGAAGGGCAATTCAATGAGTGAGAAGATGACTGTCCAGGCAGAGACAACTGTTCTTAACAGAGTTGACGGCTCAGCGTCGTTGAAATGCGGTGAGACAAGCGTGGTCGTCGCCATCTCGGGGCCCATCGAGCCCAAGGCCAGACAGGAACTACCTACGACCTCGGCCCTTGAGGTCATCGTCAGGGCTGCTGTCGGCATATCCAACACAAGAGAGAAGCTGATGGAGGATAAGCTGAGGGCTGTGCTTTCACAGACAATACTGGGGCTTCTCTACCCGAGACAACTCATCCAGATCACCGCCCAGGTGCTGCAGACAGGCGAGGACACTGCCTACACTTGCAATGAGATGGCCACGATCATCAACGCATCGTACCTAGCGTTGATAGACGCCGGTGTTGGTCTCAGTACATCATTTGCTGCTACAGCGTTTGCAATTTCGGATTCAGGTGATATCACAAGCAGTCCGGACAGAGAGGCATTAAAACTTTCAAAGAGTTCTCATGTCATCGTCTACGAGATCAAGAACGGCAAGGCCTCACAACTACTCTTCACAGACAGCATAGGAACGTTTACAGAAAAACAGCTCTTTGAATTACTAGATCAGGCAGAGACCAAGACGACAGAGATCCACAAATCATTTAGAAAGACGATCCAGAATAAGATTGAAAAGGACTTTGTGTGGCAGGTATAGGTCTCCTACGCTTAAATAGAAAAAATCTTACACAAACTTTCACTCAACTATTTATAAGTAACAAACTGTCTAAAGTTTAAGACGCTCCAAGTTCTTGATTGTGGCTTCAAAGCCCTCAATCTCGGCAATGGCAGTGTCCAATCTACCTTTATCCTGCTCCTTCGTTTCCTGAGAAGCCTTAGCGTAACCCTTGGCGCTCATAGCCTTCTCAATGTTCTCCTTCTGCTTCTGGGTCTTTTCAATCTTCTTCTGAGCCTTGGCAATCTCAGCGTCAATGTCAACGTAACCCTTGACCAACACGTGGACGTTGATCTCAGTGTTAACAGCCTGCAAGATCACACCTGTTGGAACATCAGACGCAGACTTGACAACCTCCACAGCGTTGATAGCCTTAATCAATGACACAATAGAGTCCTTCTGACTTTCAACCATGGAGAACTGGGATTCGTTCTGAACCTCAACAAACACCTTACCTTCTTTCAAAATGTTGTATTGAGACAACAAGGAACGTGCCTCCTTAGTAATAGCCAAAATCGTCTCGTAATCTTGATGTGCCTGAGCATTAGAGAACTCCTTATTGAACTGTGGGTAAGCAGCCTTGACGATAGTTGGAGAAGTCTCAGAGGCACGACGTGGAAGACGCTGCCACATCTCCTCAGAGATAAATGGCATGAATGGGTGAATCAATCTCAAAGCACCATCAATAGCAGTGTACAAGGTGTCCCTGGCTGACTTGGCCTCCTCAGGAGTTCCCTCCAGGATCAAAGACTTGGAGTTCTCAATGTAAACGTCACAGACCTCATACCAGTATTCATAAATGGCAGAAGTAGTGGTGAAGAAGTCACGCTTCTCAATGGCCTCATTAACAGTCTTAGCAGTCTCAGTGTATCTGTTCAAGATCCACTTCTCAACCAACTTCTCATTACCTGAAAGACCTTCCTTTGCTGGTGGTTGGTAGTCGTCACCAAGACGCATGAGAGCAAACTTGGTAGCCTGATAGATCTTGTTACAGAACTTTCTGTAACCTTCAACACGGAGAATATCCAAGTTGATATCACGACCACCTGTAGTGTAAGCACAGAGAGCAAATCTCAAAGCATCAGTACCACACTGTGGAATACCGTTTGGATAAGACTCCTTCTGACCAGCCTTAGCCTTCTCAATCTCAGCAGCAGCCAAGTTACCACCAAGCAACTTCTCGTGCAGCTTCTCCAATGGGATACCGTTAATAACATCAGTTGGATCAACGACGTTACCGAGGGACTTGGACATCTTACGACCTTGAGCATCACGAACCAAAGAGTGACAGAAGACTTCCTTGAAAGGAACCTTACCAGTCATCTTGATACCCATCAAAATCATTCTAGAAACCCAGAAGAACAAAATATCCCAACCTGTCTCCAACATCGACCATGGGTGGAATGTCTCCAAATCTGGAGTAGACTTTGGCCAGCCCAATGTGGAAATTGGCCACAATCCAGAAGAGAACCATGTGTCCAAAACGTCCTCATCTTGATGAAGAGTGTACTTCTTGTTAGGGAACTTCTCCTTGGCTTGCTCCTCAGCCTCTGCAAGGTTACGACCGGAAACCCAGTAAGTGCCATCGTTTTGGTCGTTCACTTCACCTTCAATGTCAACAAAGTAGACAGGACATCTGTGACCCCACCAAAGCTGACGAGAAATACACCAATCCTGGATGTTTTCAAGCCAGTGGAAGTACTCAGCCTCAGAAGACTTTGGTGTGATCGTGATATCACCATTACGCACAGCGGCAAGGGCATCCTTGGCCATGTCCTTCTGAGCAACCCACCACTGTGGCTTAAGGAATGGTTCAATGATATCACCAGATCTGGAACAAGTTGGGATAGTCATCTCGTTGTCCTCCTGACCAATGAAGAGACCCTTTTCTTTCAAAGCCTCAATGACCTTAGTTCTAGCATCAAATCTCTTAATACCTTGCCATTCACCACAGTTCTCATTTAAGAGACCATCCTCGGTCAAGATGTTGATGAACTCAAGGTTGTTACGCTTACCACAGTTGTAATCGTTGTTGTCGTGAGCTGGAGTGATCTTGACAGCACCAGTACCAAACTCCATATCGACAGCCTCTGCATCAGTGATAATTGGAATTCTTCTACCCAAGAATGGATGGATAGCAAACTTACCATGCAAATGCGTGTATCTTGGGTCATTTGGATGAACAGCAATACCAGTATCACCAAACATAGTCTCTGGACGTGTAGTTGCAACGACAATCTTCTCATCAGAGCCTTCAATTGGGTAAGCGAACGAGGTCAAAACACCAAACTCAACCTTCTCGTCATAGTCTGGAACAGAAATCAAAGTTCTTCCTTTGATTTCCTTGTTGTCAACTTCCAAGTTGGAAATAGCAGTGTTTAACTTGACGGACCAGTTGATCAGACGAGAAGCTCTGTAAATGGTACCTTCACGATGCAATCTGACAAAGGCCTCAGTAACTGCGTTAGAGAGATCATCCTCCAAGGTGAATCTCTCATATTTCCAGTCATAAGAAGCACCAAGACTCTTGAACTGAGTCTTAATCTTGTCATGATACACCTCTTTCCACTCCCAAACCTTTTTGATAAACTCTTCACGACCGAGGTCATGTCTGGAGACACCAGTCTTGGCCAATTGCTTCTCAACAACGGACTGTGTAGCAATACCAGCATGGTCGAAACCTGGAAGGAAAAGAACAGTCTTACCCTTCATTCTATTGTATCTGATCAAGGCATCCTGGATGGAAACAGTCAAAGCGTGACCAATGTGCAGAGCACCAGTGACATTTGGTGGCGGAGCTGGGATACAGAAAGTTCCCTCTGGCTTCGTCTCACCATTAGGAGCAAACTCTGGCTCGAAGAAACCCTGCTGGACCCACCATTCATACCACGACGACTCAACATTGTGAGGGTCGTAAGCTTTGAGAGATGGGTCATCAAGGGACACAAGGACCTTCTTCTCACCTTTGATTGTCTTGTCAACGAATTCAGGGATAGGCTCGGCAACCTTCTTTTCCTTCTTTGGCTTTGTGGACTCAGCCTTCTTCTTCGACTGTTCGGCCTTCTTGTTCTGCTTAGCGAGGAATTTGGCCATCTTCTCCGCCTTCTTACGCTCTTTTTCGAGCTCTTTCTCTGTTTTCACCTTTGGAGGCTGTCCATCTACTGGAGCAGCAGCACCGGCATCGGCAGCAGGAGCAGCAGGAGCAGCATCGGCCTGTGGTTTGACCTCCTTGTTGTCGTCGCTCATCGTAGTGCGTGTGTAGTGCAAGTAACGCGGACTCTGTAGGGCAAAGCTCAATCGGGTCTGGAGGTTCCTGTTCAGTAGTGGCAGCAGTCTCACGGGCAGAATTCTGTGTGAGATCAGTGTCATACACTCCTGGAGAAAGCAGTCTGGGTGCAGATGGAATTATAAGTTTATGGCCTAAAGAGTCATTCCATCATTTTTCACTCCACGGTGTTGGTGATGTCTGGAACGCGTGAATATGTGAGTATGGCGCGTGTAAATCTCAGAATAGGCATTAAGAGGTAGTGGCACCAAACAACAGGACATCTCCAAGTTGATTGAGCACAAAGTATGAGGGATTCCGCTGGATTAAGGAGATAAAGGTTAAGGATGTCACTGGAGGAGGATCTGCTTCGGGATCTGGATAGCGATAGTGGGAGTGAGGAGGAGGATAAGCCGGAAGTGCCTGCTGAGGGGATTCCACTCACAACCAAAGATGATGATGATGAGGGCGACATTGCGATGGATGGGGTCGATGAGCATCTTAATGCCTTAATTGACGATGGTAAAGAGGTTGATACGGATCAGATACTTTCAAAGATTGACATGGCAGCAGTGCAAGACATCACAAGGATCTCCAAATTGTCCAAAAGGCTAAGGCCGATGATGACGCAGATTGATGAGTACATGACGAGGATGATTTCAAAGAAAAACGAATACAGTTTTCTGATGGACGTCAATGAAGTGTTATTAGAGCTTAGGGGCGAGCAGACAATGGTTTTCAATTTTATCAAGGCTCATTACAAGAAGAGGTTCCCTGAATTAGAGTCACTCGTACCCAACATGATTGAATACGCACATATCGTCAAGACGCTGAAGAATGACATTCATGTGAAAGACGGAGACATACCGTTTGTGAGTAAAGAGAAAAGTCTTGTTATCGCCATGGCTGCGATCCAGGCGGATGGCGTGACGGAGACCTTGACACCTGATGAGCTTGATCGAGTGTGTTCAGCATGCGACCTTCTTTTGCAGTTTGAAGAGGACAAGGGCAAAATCGAAGAGTACATGTCTTCCAGATTGGCTGTATTTGCTCCTAACATGAGTGCTATTGTTGGACCTCACACTGCAGCGCAATTGATTGGGGCTGTTGGCGGGCTTGCTGATCTTGTCGCTACTCCATCGTGCAACGTTGCTGCCTTGGGAAACAAGAGAACTGTGGGTATTGGACTTGGGTACCACGGTATCAGACAACAAGGGTTCTTATACTACAGTGATCTTGTACAGAATGTCCCCCCAGAGTTAAGGAAACAGGCGATGCGAATCGCAGCAGGCAAACTGATACTGGCAGCCAGAGTCGACCACTCTGGAAGCGCACCTGATGGATCGTTGGGAAAGAAGTGGAAGCTTGAGATTGACACGAGGATCGAGAAACTGGAGGAGCCACCAGAGAACGTTGCTACAAAAGCCCTACCGATTCCAGAGGACAAGAAGGGAAAGAAAAGAGGCGGACGCAGATATCGTAAGCTGAAGGCCAAGTTCGAGCAATCTGATCTCAGAAAGGCCCAGGACCGCATAGAATTTGGCAAGAGAGAGGCTACATTTACAGACGCATTTGGTGAAGAGATAGGTCTCGGGATGATGAGTGCACAGATTGCTGCCACTGGTGGCTTGAACAAGAACAAGAACAAGGGCAAGGTTTCCAAGACGATGCAAAAGAGACTTGACAATAGCGATGCTAAGGGCACTGACCTCTTTGACATGAATCTGATCAATCTCCCAGCAGAACCGCCGCTTAAGCGACTCAAACGCTGAGCACAGAGCCACCTTACTCCTTACTATTCACTCCATCATATAGTAGTCCTAATAATCTAGTCTCATGTAGCCCAGTCCCGTAAATATAGTCTCCGAGCGCAAAAAGGTGTCACTGGCCGAGTCCGCGCACAGCGTTTCCCAATTCGGCAAAAGGTAAACAGGGAGTTTCACTTGCACAAAAAGCCCCAAGCAAAACAAAACAAAAGAGAAGGCACACCGCGTTCTCTCTTTAACACAGCCCGGAAGCAACACATCAAGGAGGAAACAGCTGGATCTTTGCCCTACACTTGCCCGTCATGGTCGCTAATTTCTTCAGCAGCAGGATGAATATGAACCGCAACACCGCCGTCGATGACCTTGCTAAGAACGTCGAGGCCCTCCAGTTCCAAGGAGGGCGCAACCACCCGCAAGATAAGTTCTCCTTCGAGACGAATTCACCGCTAAACAAGGAGAACAGCGACTACTCTGCTAATGGCCCTTCCAGAATCGCTAGACCACAGAACACAGTTGGCAGTGCGGTGAGGCCGCAGTACAGAGATACCCCGCCAACCAAGAAGCTCAGTGCAAAGCATAAACGTGCACTCAACGTGTGTCAGATGTACTTTTTGGACTACTACTGTGACTACTTCGACTACGTTATCACAAGAAGAGAAAGAACGAAAACGGTCCTCAACAACATACACAGATCGGCTAATCCACAGATGGAGTGGAAGGCCTACATCACCAACGAGACAAATCTATTGAGAAAGAGAAGACTGAAACCAAAGAACAAGGACTTTGAGATCATAACACAGATCGGACAAGGTGGATACGGCCAGGTTTACCTCTCGAGAAAGAAGGACACAAGAGAGATATGTGCTTTGAAAGTGATCTCCAAGTCTATGATTGTCAGAATGAACGAAACGGACCACTTGCTCACTGAACGTGAGATCTTGGCCGCATCGCGGAGCGACTGGTTGGTGAAGCTCTTGTACTCTTTCCAAGACGCATCGAGTGTCTACTTGGGTATGGAGTTTGTCCCAGGTGGTGATTTTAGAACGTTATTGAGCAATTGTCGTACACTATCACCTGTTCACACGCGTTTCTACATGGCAGAGATGTTTGCGGCCTTGAACGATCTCCACAAGACAGGCTTCATCCATAGGGATTTGAAACCAGAGAACTTCTTGATTGATTCTAAAGGCCATTTAAAATTAACAGACTTTGGTCTCGCATGTGGTACAATTGCAGACGAGAGAATTCAGTCGATGAAGATCAGATTGGAAAAGATTGGAGATGCCTTTGTCTCAAAACCACCAAACCACAGATCACTTCAAGAGAGAAGACAGATTTACCAGACCTTGAGAGAGAACGACCTTAACTACTCCAAGTCAGTCGTTGGAAGTCCAGATTACATGGCCATTGACATCGTTAGAGGCTATGCTTATGATAAGACCGTCGACTACTGGTCACTTGGATGCATCCTGTTTGAGTGCTTGTGTGGATTCTCTCCATTTTCAGGCGAATCAACAGAGGAAACTTACTCCAATTTGAAAAATTGGAGAACATACTTTGTCAGACCAAAGAACAGTGATGGATCTTACGTGTTCAGTGACAGAACATGGAAGCTTTTGTCACACTTGGTCAACGATAGCCAGAACAGATACAAGACCTTTGAACAGGTTCAGAGATCCGACTACTTCTCCTCAATCGACTTTACGAACTTGAGGCAGAAATCCCCTCCTTTCATCCCATCTTTGGATTCTGAGATGGATGCTGGTTACTTTGACGACTTTGAAGATGAATCTGATATGGCAAAGTATGCTGAGGTGTTCAACAAACAGAAGCATGTGGAGAAACTCGCTAACCAGAGTAACATCAAGCCGCCAAACTTTGTTGGTTTCACCTTCAAGCACAAGGGCCAGTTGAGCCAGATTAGAAACATGTTTGATAACTCCAAGACAGATCCATTTTCGACTCTATATTAGAATGTGTGTTTACCTTGTTTGCTGAGATATTTGATTGAATGAGATTCATTACTTACCGTTACGATTTGAAGGGGCAATTTTGTTGTCCTACTATGATTTACTGTACCCCATAAATACCATGATCCACATACCCTGTAATTCACAAGTCAAGTGTAAAGTCGTAAGGTTTGAAACTCTCTTTGAATGTCTCAGTCTCGTGCTCTTCGACTGATTTGCCCTGTTGACATTTATCCCACTTGAGTCTATTGGGTGTTTGCAACAAGTGTGCCAGAACTCTACGACCAAACTGTAGATCCGGCATTTTCCCCTGTGGTATCTCACTGATGAAGACTTCTTGTTTATCAATGGCACCATGGAAGAGTGTAAAGCTCATATAGTCGTGCTTGGAATTCAATTTCTCAACGTATTTCTCATCAGAAGTGGAGTCAAACCTTTCAAACTCCAACTTGGCACTGCGATGTGAATATTTTGTGTTGTTGACATGCTCGTCCTTCTGTAGCACATTTGCAAAGTCGACTAAGAAGTCCTCGGCAATTGGATACACCTGGATATGGAAGTGCACAGACTCTGGCCTGTTGATTTGGAAGAACACAGTGGAGAGTGTGAAATGATGGAATAGCTTCACCAACGAGACTTGATACCTGAGGATTTCATTATAAAGAGGCAGAGTAACCACCGAGGGATGCTCCTCAGTGGGTAAAAGTGCTGGGATGTGCTCAATGGGGATAATAATACAGTGTCCCGAGAACTTCATCGCCGAAGTTGGTCTGGTGAGTGGTCCCTTGGCAACTGTAAGGTAAGCTTGCTCTGCAATAGACACGATCATGTGTGCTTCCAGCTTTGGATTACTGAGACAGAAGAAGCAGTTTTCTGGTAGTACGGTGTTACGCAGTGCTCTCTTGGCGTGCGTAGTAGTATGCATGTCAATATCGTCATCATCATCACCAAGCTTGCGTTTCTTGGTTAGAGAGCCAGCATGTGCATCTTGTTGTTGTTGTCTATTCTTGTACTCTTCAAATGGGTTCTTCGTAAAATCTGCCGCGGCGGTACTTTGCGAGTGGTCATCTTTGTTGATGTTGAATGCATAGATCCACTTGTCTCCCGAACCGTACTTGCCCAAACTGATAAACCTTGTCAGGTTGTGTGTATCTTGCCATTGAAACGGTGCTCGTTCGTAAAATTTACCAGATGATGAGCCAACGGCAAAATGGTATTTTGGTTCAAGTTTTTGCACAATTTCATCAACATTGGTGTTGCCAAAGAGTAGTTCTTTCTCGGCGGCTAATATGTTTGGCCACTGATACGTTACCAATATGTCAATTGCCTTGCCCTCCCACTTTATCAGCAACTCAGAAACAGTATTCTGTATCGTATCTTCATTTCCTGTGATGAATGCGATTGTGATATTGTCTGATGTGGTCAAGAGACCATTGCCGCCCATGTAGCTCAGATTCTTAGCAAGATCCCTTGCCTCATCGCCAGCGTAGGTCACACTCTGAACACCCGACGTGAAGTATGCGGGAACATCAAACTCAACATCCTTCAAAGAGTCTTCAGATTCAGGGAGACAGTCACCAAGCAGAAGCACAATGTCAAAAGGTCCCGATTTCTTGTTGAGTGTGTTTACCTTCTTAGCGAGAAGAGGAAGCTCTGACGCGTCTGGGTGGAGCGCCAGTCTATATATGAAATGTTAGTTAAATCGGTGCACTGCAATAAAGAGCAATCAGACGTATACACACACTTTCATCCCTGTTCCGTTGAGCTTCCTGTATTGGTGATAGAGAGACGGCCCAAGAGACGGCTATGACATATGTGTATGAAAATTTCAGTGCCAGTGGCCGCACCAAACGGGTTTAGGCGGTTTTGGCTCTGCTTTCCCGCTGCATAAAGCGCGTCGCGATGATGTGACTACTCTACAAGGGTTTTACCAGGTAAATGACGTTAGATAGATAGCAGAATGCTAAACGGTAAAAAAGGGTGTGCGAGAAAAATCGCCTCCCGTCGAAAATGGTGTATCAAACCAAACCAAACTGTAACAGAAGCAGATGTACAATTATCCAAGAACAAAACTCCAATGCAAGTGAAAGATAAGAGAGAGGCAAATCGAATGTCGAAAGCGACAATTACCAATCTCGGAATAAGCTGGTGAGCCACAAAAAAATATGAATCACCCAACCCTATGAGAAAGTAAGTTGAACAAAACCCCGTTCAACTGGAAGAGACCAGGGAACCTTCGAAGACCCAACATAATTAGTAGAAAAGAGACCAAAATGAAAAGAGAGAAAAAAGAAAAAAGAAAATGTTAGCTCAGTAAATGCAACCCGTCGAAAATAAGCACGTGTGCGTGAAAATAGCCCGTTATGCGTCATTGCCAAGTGCTTAGATGAGCAAGTACAAGAAAGCACCAAGGGCCAAAGTGGCACCAGCTCTGACGTTGGCAGCGGCACCAGCGAAGGTAGAAACGGTGGCAGCGGTAGAACCAGAGCCAGAAGCAACTGGAGCAGTAGAAACGGTGGTAGCACCGGCAGCTGGGGCAGCAGTGCCAGCAGCAGCAGTACCAGCTGGAGCAGTAGTACCAGCAGCGGCAGTACCAGCTGGAGCAGTAGTACCAGCAGAAGCACCTGGAGCAGCGGTACCGGCAGAGGCACCTGGGGCAGCAGTACCAGCAGAAGCACCTGGAGCGGCAGTACCGGCAGAAGCACCTGGAGCAGCGGTACCAGCAGAGGCAGAACCGACTGGAACTGAAGTAGCGTAAGTAGAACCAGCGGAGGTGACAGTGACAACGGTGTAAGCGGTAGAAGTGCTCTCAGCACCAGTAGCAGCTGGGGCAGTAGTACCGGCAGCACCAGTAGCAGCTGGAGTAGTAGTACCGGCGGCAGCAGCTGGAGTGGTGACAGTGGTGGTCAATGGGCAGTAGGTGGTGTAGATGGTGGTCTCACCAGCAGCAGTCTTGGTAACGACTGTAGCACCAGTGGTGACTGGGACCTCAGTGCAGACATCGTTGGAGCAAGAGGTAACAGTAACGACAGTGGTGGACTCAGCGGTGATAACGGTGGTACCCTCTGGAGAAGAAGAGGAGGTCAATGGGCAGTAAGTGGTGTACTCAGTAACGACACCAGCCTTGGTGGTGGTAACAACGGTGACACCGGTGGTGACTGGAACCTCAGTGCAGACATCGTTGGAGCAAGAGGTAACAGTAACGACAGTGATGGAAGCACCCTCTGGACCAGCAGTAGATGTCAATGGGCAGTAAGTGGTGTACTCAGTGACGATACCAGACTCAGTGGTGGTAACAACGGTAACACCGGTAGTAACAGCGGTCTCAGAGCACTTGTTGTCAGAGCAAGAAGTGACAGTAACAACAGTTGTGGACTCCTCAGAGACAGTAGAGGAGGAGGTGATGACCTCAGAAGAAGCACCAGAAGCACCAGAGGACTCAGCAGTAGAAGCAGCGGAGGAAGACTCTGGAACAGAGGACTCAGCAGAAGACTCACCGGAACCAGAAGAGGAAACGGTGGCATCCTCATCAATGGTGGAGTCCAAGTCCCAAGAGGTAGTGGCTCTCTTGATGAGCTTCTTACCGTCTGGAGTAGTGACAGAGAGATGAGCGCGGTTAGTGTATGGAGCACCACCAGTGGCAACAGCATAGACAGAGAAGACCAAGTCGGAAGAAGCGTCAATGGCCTCGGTGTAAGAAGCAGAGTAAGAGGCATCCTCGAACTCACCAGAAGCAACCTGGGAACCGTCAACGAGAATCTGAACGTCAGAGAAGACGTAAGCAGAGCCTGGGTTAGTACCAGAGACATCAACCTCAGTCCATGGACCAAGAGAGCCTGGAACGTAGATGTCCCAGTGTGGCTGACCATCCAACAAGTAACCAGTAATGTATGGAGTCTCAACAACGAGGGATGATGAAGAGGAGGAGGAGGCAGATGGGGAGATGATGAAGTCCTCAGAAGAAGAGGAGCTCTCAGAGGAGGAAGCCTCAGAGTATGTGGAAGCCTCCGAAGAGGAGTTAGAGTACTGAGCGGAGGCAACAGCCAACAGAGTAGCAGCAACAGCGGTCTTTGTGAACAACATTGTAAAGCGAGAGACTGATTGAACACAGAAACGGATGGATTTCTTGACAGGAAGTTTTACTGAAGGAGGCTGACACTGGGCAAAGGGGATGATATATATAGCTATCAGGAGGCACTGTGAGATCGATGACAATTGCAAGTACATCAGGTGAAAGAAGGAAGGAAGGCTGGTGTTCTGCATGCATGTTTGAGCATCACGGCACATATATCCTGCACAACTATGCTGACTGTTGCAGTATGGTGATGGGCAGTTGTGGCCATAACGTCATCCTGGGCGAATAAGACTTCCTGAAGGGGGCTGGTGAGTGCCACAAGGGGACATTTCCGTTATACGTACAGGTGTGCCTGTTATGGGAGGTGCTAGCGGGTTTTGGACCAGCCATGTGTCAGCGAAGGATCAAAGGTATGGAAGGTCTGAAAGGTGTGGAAGGTACGGCAGGTATACGGGAAGGGCAGCTACAGTACCTCTTCACTGTGCTCTACTTTTGATATTGCAAGAGGACCCTCTTAAGAAGAAATTGGGTTTGCACAAACACTGCAATCGACGACAGTTGTGTATGGCCAAGCCCTAATATTTTGATCTTGTTGGCAGAGTAAACATTGAGCAATGCCCAATCCAGATTCCAGTGCAACCAGTGTGTGTACCTACTAGCCCTAGGCGCAGACCTATTGGGCAACTTTCGATGTACCAAAGGTTAAGATATGGTGCTCCTGCACAAATGGTGGATCGGCGACTACTATACACAGCCAGAACAGTAGTAAAAGATAGCATGCCATCGTGTCATGGCGCTCCCGCCCCCCTCCAAACCGTGGATCCGCGATGTGTGGTAGCAGTTACAGTATGTGGACCTGTGCAATCAGGACAAGGCGGCTTGCTGTAGGTGTCATGAGCCATAGCCATTTCCACGCCCACGCCCGCGGCCCCCCGTACCAAGTTGCCTCCCCCCAGTCCTGTCTATTGAGCTCACGGCTGCCCCGAGAGAGCCTTTCACACTGGTACGATAATTCTGTAAGGCCTCTTTGGAGGAAGAAGAAATGGCTAGAATAAGACGATAACGGGACGGCTTCTTTGATATGATGGGATGGCTGGTCGCTTTTTGCTTGTACGTCATGTTCAGCGCGTGTGTGTCTGAGAGAGATCTACAATTTCCTCTTTTAGCCTTCTGCCCCTGGCGTGTAAACAAACGCGACTGATACAAACTTTACAAAGCATTGATCCACGATGGGGAGACAAAGGGGGCAAAAAGAAAGGAGGACCTGAGCCGCGCCCCTTCAGTTGCGTCTGCCTGCATCTTTTGCGTTGACCAGTTCCCTCCCCAGTCTTGGCTATTCCCCTAGAGTTAGAAAATCGACGATCCGCTGTCAGGAGTTAGCGATGAGATACACACAATGATGACTCTGGATCTAGGCCCTGATCTTCAGTCGCCATTGAGAACATCTTTGGCCATTTCCCTTCCTTAGACACACACACCCTCTCCTTCGCGAAGAAGCTTGGTTGCCATGATTTTCCCAAAGCCCCGTGTTGCTGCTATCTCTGGGCGGTGACCAGATCTAGAACCTTTCCTATCGGTCGCGATCTGGCCGCTTCACTCTTTTCTCGAAAAGCTGCGCCAAATCGGTCCCATTTTCCGATTTGGGACGGCCATCTGGGTTAAAGTTTGACCGTACGTACTATTATTCCTTGCGTAAAAGCAGTGGCAGCAATTGCGTTCTTTGATGCAATTGTTGTAATCATTGATATATTCTTTGTGCTTTTTCTGTTTTCTTTTATTGCTGATTCGACTTTCGATTCATCCACTGGAAAGGTTATCTGCCAAGGCCCAGAGTCCAGACCGGATGTATTGTTTACATCATGGTTAACTTCTACGCCTGCCCCCGCAAGATGCAGAGTCGGTAGAGGTGAACGACGCAAAGTCTTATATTTTGGTATGATCTCTCCAAAGCGGAAACACTAAGATCGCCAAATCATCTCTTGAAAGGAACCACCTACATAAAGGCGGTTGTGTTAATGGTAGACGTAGTGGCGGTAGTCTTTGGTGGAGAACAGACCTACAATCTCTCTTAATAAGAGATGGAAAGCACTGGGAATTCCAATCTCAGTAATAGGCCTGACCACAGCCGGAGATATACACATGTCGGACTCTGTCCTCCGCCTCTTTTAAGAGATACGAACGAACACATGTGGTACACATTTGATGTGTATATGCGGCGAGCGTTGTGGATGCTCGCTAGAACTGCCTCCTCTGTGAGTCTGTTCCAGTACAGCCGAATCCCAGGGTACCATTACATGACCATATGGACACTCGACAGCAACATGACTTCGCCTCCGGGAAGAATTGCAGCTGAGACGGGCCCTTCTCTAGTAGTGTACACCTCTTGGAAGCTTGTACGGTGTTTACTTTAATTTGTTTACTTTTGTTTACGTCGTATGATTGTAAATTAGCATTCTTGTACGCTTGGATGTTCAAAGAGATATATGCTACCGTTATTAACGAAGAGCTGTTACTTGGAATTCCGTTACAGAACGTCATCGCAGATCTACTCGATTTTCGGGTGTATTCCCAAGTTCTACCTCAATTCATGTCCTAAAACAGTTTTTCGTTGTCCGAAATGGTGTTAAGCATGTTTCCTTTGCATTGTGCTGCCCTGACATTTGATGTAGAAGATATCCAATGTGCATCTGCTTCCTAATACCAGAGACCAGAGGACCCGAACACATGGGCCAACTCCTAGAATATGATCCCTGACATTCACCTGAGTCACAGTTGTCTGAAATCAGCATATAGCAAGGTAGCAAAGAGAGAGCCAATACACAATCTTGGCTCCATGGTAGAGATCTACACTGTACACACACTCCACGGTTCTTCCACTTCTCTCGTCTTTTGTCCTAGACAAACTCTAAAAAGATAGTCAGTCTGAGATGAGCAAGGTAGATAAGTGAGATACCCTACTTGTTTTCTCATTTGATATGCCTGCTAATCTAACTGGAAACTTTAAAGCTTTGAGATCTCTCTGTGATAAGTAAATGTGTCTCAGAGCGCGTAGACACAAACAAAAATACCTCTTCGCAAAAGGATCCGTCACGACTCTGTCGTTACAACAGACACACCCACGTTTCCGAGCATTTATCAGGCCGTATCTACCGTATATCGCTTGTGTATATCTATCGCTTGTTTCGGATGCTACGTAGTCCACTGGTGGGGGGTCTTTTATTCCGATGTTGTTCCAGTAGGCAGTAGACAGTACTAACTACGCAGTACGCCCCAAGCGTCTTTTGGACCGCCCCACTGCAAAAGCTTGAAATTCATCCAAAGACCATCTCTGGTGATGAGTGAATACGAGAGACGAATACTACGGAACCTTTCAAGTTTCAATGCATCGAATTACGTTTGGGATTGATATAACTGGCCAATTTCATTGGCACACAGAGTATACAATGCAGAGACGACTATGAGGACACACACGTGCATTGAAGGTATTGAAGATTCCACAGGTTCCGAGTTTATAACCTGGTTGAAAAGTCCCAGATCAGGTCTTGGGCACCAAGTAATCTGTGTTCAGATCCCAGCCCACCACACTGAAAGTTCAAGAAATGGAGGTATGACATGTGTGTAGCTATTAGCGACTACAGAAGGAACTGAAGAAAGAAAGCCATCACGATTCCCGTGTTCTGTGAAGACAGGCATACTCCAGCACGGAGCAGTAGCAGCAGCACTGGCAGCAGCGGAGAAGCAGCACTGGTGAGGCTGTAAGCCATGTCGGTACAATTACTTCCCTCAGCCGTTGATCGAGGGAATACGGAAAAGGGAAGATTTCGCGAGCTCTTCGTACTTTGTAAAGCCCGTAATAAGCGCCCGACGCCTAAAAGAAATAATGGCAACCGCTGCTTTTTCTTTAGGGCTTATTCTTAACCGTTAACGGCCTCATTATGCTGCCTCTGATGTCATCTTCATTTCCTGAATATAGAAAAGAAGTATGTTGCATGGACAGACTACTGTAGCCAATCAAGTCCCTTTGGAAGTAATCATGGGCCCATATGACATATGACCGCCTTGAAGCCCTAAGCTGTTCAACAGCAGTGGCAAGGCGCTAGTCAACAGACAACAGACAACAGTCAACATGATGACATGATGGTAAAAGAAGCCAATGGAAGCCCTGAATTGCTTTACCTTTGAAAGGGGGCTATATTTTTTTTTTCAAAAATGCAGTGTAAGGTTTCTTAATAAAGATGTACGCAATTAACCAAAGTGTGTTGGCCGCCCTAACAAAAGCCTTGTTCTTTGCTTGTTCCACTTCTCTCAGCCCAGAATAGTTTATGGATGTGAACAGCAATGATAGTAAAATACCAAAAATACTACACCATTTATTGTTCGTATTTGGATGCAAGTGATAAGCTGAGCAAATGACTTGCTGACAACCACAGACACAGCAAGCGGTCTTGTCTCACTTCATAACCATCACATTCCAAGGCTTCTATCAGGAGGTGAATGGACGCTAGCTGTGCCGGTGAATATCACACACTGAGAACTCAAACTTCTTGCGATGAAGCCCTAATTCTTTTTCGCCCTTCATACGTGAAATATTTGAACTGCGTGATACTCATTGGCAAGGCTTCTGTATCAAAAGCTGCTCCCCTGCGTTCAATGCGATCTATGACCTATGACATATTTGAAAATTGACCGCACTGGAATTCCCAGGAGCGTACTAAGCTTGCTGGTCTATGACACTCCATCTTCTATTATTGGACTTCCTGTAAGTTGTAAGAGAACTTCGTCTTACAATTTGGATCTTAGATCTTAGATCGTGACATCGTGACCTAAACAACAGACCCTGATTAGTAACGCTGCCCTCTGGAGGGTCTGGACCCTTAGCCCTTAGCCCACCGTACACGAAACAATTCCCCACTTCTTGTTTATCAAAACAAGTTCTCGCCATGTGAGATAACCTTTAAAGCTCATCCTGATATGAAGGGAAACCACGCTTTACGGTTTACCCCTTGGCCCTTGTTCTGTGTACATAACGCGACTAACCAGACCACACGCGACGCGTCGGGGATACGCGTTGCGGCATATGCGTCTCTTTGTTCGACGCGTCACACCAATCGATCCAGGCCTCCATAGCGATAACTCAAAGGTTGGTAACTTCCAACTAAGCTTGACACCACCTGATCCCCAACCTTTTCTCAGACCTTTCCTTCTGAGCAGCGTAGATCTTTTGGTCGTTATAGGATAACCTACATCTAGATCTCTAATTCTCTGGTCAAATGCACATCGGATCAATTCAAAAAAAAAAAAAATTTATACAATAGGAATATACATAATATCAGCTCCATATCTTGGCAATGACTTCCAAGGTATTGATTGTTGCCTCGTCAAACTCGATACGGTCACCATGGAACATTGCATCTTCTTTAGCTCCCAAGAGGTCATAAGCACACCAGATGTCACCACCACAGTACTCGTAGTTTTGCAAAGCAATATCCACTTCATCAATGTTGTTTTTGGCAACAATCTCCTGTGGTACTGGTATGATTGCACCTTCGAACTTGGTAGGTTTACCAGCCCAGTCCTTGATCTTGTTCTCATTCTTTCCCAGCGATCTATAGAGTTCCTTCTCTTTCTCCTTTTCCATGTCAACGTCATTGATGGCATCACAATTACGAGTTCCACCAGTAATGAAAATGACCATGGCATCATTGGAGGTCGAGTCCAGATACCCAATGTGTTGCGAGCAAATCTCCTTAGACGCAGACTGCTTGATCTTTCTGTTCTGCTCTTCGGTGAACTGTCCAATCACAGATGGTGGGATCTCATGTATGTACAACTTGGAAGCACCAGCAGCAAGTGGGCCAAGCCACAAGAAGTCCTGCTTGATGGAATCATGTTCGTATTCGATCGGCATGAATTGCAATTCAGCAGCAAGTAGCAGACCCAAGAAATGGTCTTTTGTGTTCAAGGCAACAACATTATTGTTGACTGCATGTGCTTTACCTTTACCAAACATTCTCGTCTGTGAAAGCATATCAACGTTAACCTCAGAGATGCCAAACACGCCTTCGTCAACCTGTGTTGGGAGTAGGTGTTCGATGAAACTTAACTCGGCCTTTGACAGAGTCTCATCCAAACGCAAGTCCTGGAAATAGTAGGATCCAGTTGCCTTGAACTCCTCTGACTCCAACAATGTAACCAACTTGCGCATTGGAACCACGCTTGGGTCGATCAAGATGCCCTGTTCAAAGGAACTCAAAAGAAGAGATAGGGTCTTGAAAGTATCGTTACGTCCCAGCTTATTGAGGTAGTTCTTGTTCACCGAAAGAGCAATGTTGACAAGCCAGATGTTCTCAATTGGCGAGAAGTTGACGTCAAATCCCGCTGGGAGACCATCGACAACCTCCATTGTCAATAAGTCAGTGTATGTAATGTTTGTCGTGAATGCATCGAAAACTTTGGCCTCCATTTCCTCAGTGATATAACCATCGTGGACAATTTGAATTGGGAGAGTAGACCCGATAAATCTAAGCACCTTGGCGAGTCTTGTAAGGTTTTCAACATCTTTTTCATCCTTGACTGGAATAACGATACCACGACCGTTCAGAGCCTGTCTGAAGTTATACAACCAAGAAGCCTTACCGACGACTGCAGCCTCATAAGAAGGCTCAATTAGAGGAATCTCATTCTCAACGGAAGATGAACCGAGTTTCTTGTAAACGGGTTTCATGTGCGACAACCAGGGGAAGTACTTAAGGCCATATTCGTTTGAGAAACGGAACAGACTCTCATCATCAGTGTTCGTATCAATGTCGTCTCCCCAAAGCATATTCCACCCGGATCCACCAGCAATTTCTTCAAAGATGTTGTATTCAACATAGCAGGCACCGTATACCCTGACATTTGATAAAAATGTCTGGAAGTTCTCAGCACGAGCTTTTTGCTTAACAGACTCATCAGCGTACTCTTTTTTCCATTTCGCAATCATATCTTCTTTGAAATCGTCACCGGCCTCTTTCTTCTTGGCCTCAAGGAAGTCAGCTAGTTCAGGAACTGGGCTGAACGCACGAGACTCGGAGGCGATGGTGTCGAACTCCTGCGTATCAAAATCGATCCTCTCCTTCTGTTGGATGCTTTCAAAGAAAGTGGAGCAGCGCTCGTTGAATGCAGTGTCCTGGATCCCCTCATTAGGCAGTGAAGCGTAGTTGTCGTTGGAGGTCTGTCCAGGCTTGATAACGGCTATCTTTGGAGGGTTGACAGTGGATGACGACCGGCCAAAGAGTTGAATAAGGATGATTAGCCCCAGGAGCGTCAGGAGGGCCGTCTTCAAAAGCTGCTGCTTCGGCATGTGCAGCCTGGTGAAGTAACGAAAGAACTGGTCCACAAACACAGAAAGCCTCATCTCTACGCCCCGGTGCGTTCCTTTCTCTCTGGAGATGAGACGAGGTGCTATCAGTACACGTATATGTAGGGCTCAAGGGTCATCATCGTGTTTCACCAACCAAACGGGAGGGCGCGCCAAACAGATTCGCGAGTGTCACGTGACTCTTACGAGCGTAGCAGAGACCCCCCAGTGCACTGCGCTTACGGCAATTGTTTAGGAGGACAGTGGTGTTTTGTATGGTGATGTGGTGATGCTTTGCATGTTGGCTGTTCATCTTATGCTGGCGTGAGTGTTTATAAAGGAAGCACACTGGAGATGTAGCAGCGGAGAACCGTGTCTGTGCCGACTGTTGGAGAGACAAGTATCTAAACCCTAAACCTGAGACAGTAGGGAAAAGTCTGATAGATAGTAAATGAAGCAGTCGTTAACGGGAGTTCTGATAAAGCAGAAGACCTTGGGAGATCCACAGGGGAGCCAGACACATATCCCTCTGCTTCTATATTCCTATACATTCATCAGCGTTGATGAGGTCTGCTGCGGCTCGTGTAATTTAAAGTTTAGACACCAATCATTGTTGCTGCATCGTGATGAAACACCGATTGATTCACTAAAAACTGATTCAGATTTAGATACCGGAAACGCATCTCTAGCCAGATACAGGTGGAGTAGTCCATTCTCTATGTACAAAATAAATATCCAGCCTTTCGACGTCAATCCTTTGGCAGTTGTTTGCCCTTGTTGGATTTCCCTCTGGAGACAATCTGTGCAACTTTCTTCACATCCTTTTCAAACATCTTCTTTGTAGCCTTGACCTGCCACAGAGGGCCATCCTGGTCTTTCAACTTTTGTCTATCCTCTTTCAGCTTCTCCGAGAGCTCTTTCAGTTTTTCGTCGTAAGACTGTCCCTTTTGGGCCTCTTCCAAAGATTCTTTACCGAAGAGGATATCAAAGACACGACCATCACCCCAGAACCAACCATTTCTATCAACGATCCAGTATCCAAATCTTTTGTCAGCCTCCTTGAGCATGAAGAAGAAAGAGGCACGGTCTTTTGTGCCATAGATACCATTTCTCGTAAACACCTTAGATCTGAATCCCCTCGACAAGTTTTCCAATGGGAGAGTATACACCGGAGTGGCTCTATTAGGCAAAAGAGGATGGGTCGTGAATCGGATGAATTTCTGTCCCTTTTCCTTACCAGGTAAGATCCAGATTCTTCTAATCAATCTCGTGGGGAAGTTTAATGCCATCCAAAAGACACCACATGCAATACCAATGATCGCAACACACATTCCCGATCTTGTGACCAATTTGAACGTATCCTGGTCGTCTTCGTATAACTGCCAAACGGCACGGAACCCCCAATCCACAAATGTGAGACCATAAATGGCAAATATAACGGCAAGAGCACCACAAATGACAAAGTACGTTTGGTGTGGCTCTGCCTCATAGATCAACTCTGGAGCTTTCTTCTTATCCAGGATCTCCATCATTGTACGCAATGGTGTTGTAGCAGATGTGGGGACACCAGGCTTGGGAAGAAGTGTGCTCTTGGACCGTAATGGGAAAGTAGGAAGACGGTCAAGAATCGAGTTCGACTGTTCAGTCTCACCAGGGATCGTCTTACGGAAGGATTCTGGAATCTGCTGTGATGGTCTTGGGAGGTCTGGTGGTGCAGATGATTGAGATGATGCTGGTGAGTGTGATGGAGGGGAAGAAGCAGCAGAAGATGATGAAGATGTTGATGGTGGTTTAGAGATGTTTGAGTACAGACGCAATAGAGATGGCGTCTGCTGTTGAACACAGCGTGTCCGTAGGAGTCCTATCGTCGACACCGATAGGACCCTCGATGCGGGTAGAAGCCTCATGGTTCGTTTGTGTTAATGGAAGAACGAAATAAGTTCGTTCATGTAGTTGATGTTTGGAGAGATGAACTGACTGCTTTTTTTTATTGGTTCGCGGAGACAGCCTTCACACTCTTTATTGATTCCTTTACAACAGAATATTAGTACTGATTCGTTATTTATTCTATATAAATTAGCCATATATTACTTTCTTTTCCCGTTCTTAAAAGTCCTAGCATTTCCCTTTTTCCCCTTGAGATCGTTGGCCTTCTTGAGCGTGCACGGATGATGACCAATGTACTTGCCATTAACCTCTTTAAAAGCTCTTAGATAGTCATTTGCATCTTTAAACGCAACAAATCCAAAGCCTTTGTTAACACCGTTCTTGTCAGTCGGTACGTTGACTTTAGAGACGGAAGGGTATGCGCTGAATGCTCTTAGTAGGAGCATGTCATTGGCATCTGTCCCTAAATTACCAACAAAGAGACGGAAATGCGTTGGATCCCAATCCTGTATCGTCTTCTTGTCAGATTTTTGTGGTTGTGATTCTGTAGATGACTGCACAGACGATCTCGTGGATGCGATCACTTCTGCTGATAGTTTGGATTCGTTGGCCTTGGCTCTTTCACTCAGCAGAAAGGCTTCTGGCCTTACACCGGAGGCAAGACGACGGTCTGAGGACTTTGAGCTGTGTATTCTCGGTTTAGAAACCTTGTGTGATGAGGACATTATGGTGGTGATGCTGATGGCTGCTTTGTAAAAGGCAGTGTGGCAAATACGCTAACTCATAGAACCTGACTTCTAGTTGATGGATTGTTTTGGATATCATGATGATCGTTACCCGGACAACACCATCATATAAGATGGCTAACTATATGGAGGACCTTTTATTTGTCAATTGCAAATGTTTTAATGCTCTATTTCCTATTTCAAGAGACTGGATCGGATCATCTGCTTTATATCTACATCTAGACATCAGTTTGTGTCGTGTAGGTTGAAGCTGCATCGTAGATCACGAGGGGTGTCAATATCGCTGGCTCCACACGGTCCACGCGTCCACGCACCTTCAATGATCAACTAGAGGTCTGTTCTAATGGGGAATAACAAGTCTTTACATAGTCATTGCTATTATAAGTATAATATCAATGTTATATAAAGTATATAAAAAGCCCAATGCTGGAGCTGGTACACCCTGGTTCCTCCTAGATGCCTCTAGTGATTAGTGATTAGAAATCATTGACGTCATAGATAGTAGATAGGCCACAACAGGTACTAAGAATTGCTGATCGAAGGTTACTTCCAAATGCTCAGTAAGAAGACAAGACAAATGCTTTAGCGGTTATAGATTATTCTCATCAAACGCTCTGAACTAATTCCTTCTAGCCCTACACGTTGAAGCTACTTCCTCTTACACGTGACATAGATCCTTTTAAACCAAGCTAAATAGTAAGTTACAAGGGCGATTGTCCGTTATACTCTTGTAGATCGAACGATCATGACTTCCGAGCCACGAAACGGCTTCCTGGTCCTACCATCTCATTGGTTGTGCATCGTGTGATCGTTATCGGTTGCCATGTTAAGCACCGCTGCGTCTTGCCGTATGACTCTGGTAGATAACCTTACCCTAAACGTACTGCAAGACCAACAAGAAACTACATTCAACACTCAATTAGCCAGATGTGCAAAAGAAACACGTAGTATTACCTCGATAACTCTACCACCCGGTGTCTAAACAACTCACGCCTACAAGTTGGCTGTGATCTTCTGCTTGATGGCGTTTGGGTTGGCGCCGATAACCTTGTCGACAACCTTACCGTCTCTGTAGAAGATGATCGTTGGCATAGCAGACACCTCCTGCTCCTGGGCAACGGCTGCGAGCTCGTCGACGTCGATCTTGTAGAACTCGGCACCGTCCTTGTGCTGCTCAGCAAACTTCTCGAGAAGAGGTGCAATCATCTTGCATGGGCCGCACCAGGTGGCGAAGAAGTCGACCACGACGAGCTTCGAGGATGCGATGGCGGTGTTGAACTCCTCCTGTGTCTTGATAACGGTAACCATTGTGTTTAGTGTGTGTGTTTTGTGTGATTCTGTAGCAGATTCTGCCCTCTTGAAGAGAAAGATCAAAGAGCCGACGTTGCGGGTGGGCTCGCGTTTTTATACCTCAGCGCCCAAAGTGCGAGATTGGTCAGCACCCACGGCGAGCCACACTATTATAAATCGGGCAGGGTGTGCCTGCGATAGGTGGCAAAGCTACCTATCAAGATATTCCACACAGACATACGGCCATATACTAACGATCACTAACCCTATTGCCAGCAGTGACATAATAGGCGACGTTGGGGGAGCAACGGGGCAAGCCATGCCGGTTACCCTGCTGGCGGTGTCGCGGACACTACGACTAGGGTACATCTCAGCACACGCCGACTATGCGCCCGCGCGTAACTGTGAGCACTAATAGGAGCACCGCGAAAGCCATCAGCTTCAGCTTCAGCCAACTGGGCCAGTAAGCACAAGCCGATACTAATCAACGGCGGTCCGTCTCAGCAAGTGATAAAGCAATAGAAGATGTCCGTCTCTTCAGCCGACAAGCTGCAGCTCGACACTGCACGCTATGAAGTAAGTTCT
Source organism: Petasospora euphorbiiphila (assembly GCA_030556625.1). Taxonomy (NCBI): domain Eukaryota; kingdom Fungi; phylum Ascomycota; class Saccharomycetes; order Phaffomycetales; family Wickerhamomycetaceae; genus Petasospora; species Petasospora euphorbiiphila. The sequence goes on along the minus strand of JAKTUJ010000005.1, from coordinate 583,103 downwards.
TTCTTTTCGGTGGCGCTCTGGTAGCGGGGGGCTCTAGCGCTGGCCAATCTCTCCCCGTCGGTTGGCTCACGGTGCACTAACACTATCTCTAGACCATCGACACAGATCCACACTTCACACGTGTTGTCTCCTTCATGAGACCTGCTGACTTTGCCGTCTGGGGGCTTTCCACCGTCGGGTTCCCAGCCGCGTTCACTTTGTTTGAGATGATGGACCCAGTCAATGGCCGTACTTTTGTCAAGCCTACCAACTCCGTCATGAGAGTCTGCGGTACACTCGGTTTCATTGGTGGGTTCATTCTTGCTTATAACAGATCCTCCAAGAGGTTCTGGGGACACACGGAAAACGCCAGAGAGGTCAGCATGGACAGATACCAGGTGAAGAAGAACCTGAGCGAGGGAAAGCCACCATTCGGCAAGAAGCCTTCGATGACTCCAAACTTGCAGGAGGTCGCCATGAGAAACTCCAAAAACTCCCAGCACGGGCTCTTCTTCTTCCCATGGTTCTCCTTCTTCACCCACGAGTACCACGGAATCGACCTCAAGAAGTACTACGAGACAAGAGAGGGCGAAGAGAAGTGGAACTTCCAGCTGCCTCCTATCGAGTCCCTGGAGAAGACCACAGTCTGAGCCTCTTCTCCTGACCTTATTTATTATATTTATTGCTCATCTTATTTATTCGAACAACTCATTACATATCTATCAAAGCGAGACGCTATCGAGGGCTATAATGTAGCTGATTAGACGGATCCCCAAATGACAAACTAAACCATAATATATCAATCGATTTAATTGTTTATCTCTCTATTATACATCTATTACACTACTTCCAATCACCAAAGACAAAGCATCAATATAAAGATGAAGTGCCAAATCTGCCATTCTGTATCGGGCAAAGGGCCGCCGAGCGAGATCATCTTCATGGCTCTCAAACAGGTGGAAAAACGGACACTTTGCTCACACCCTTTTGTCTGAATTGACACCCGATCCAATTGACAATGACAAAACTCAACATCCTTGTGCCCGTGAAGCGAGTCATTGACTTGGCCATCAAGCCAAGAATCAACAAGACCGGCACGGGAATCGAGAAGGCAGGTGTCAAGTTCTCCATCAACCCATTCTGTGACATTGCCGTTGAAGAAGCTGTGCGCATCCGTGAGGCTAACAAGTCCCTGGTGGATAAGATCCACGTTGTGTCCATTGGCCCTACAAAGGCACAGGACATCTTGCGTCAGTCGATGGCTAAAGGTGCAGACAGCTCGACGCTCGTGGACGTTGGTGAAGACGAAGTGGAACCACTCAACGTGGCCAAGATCTTGAAACAGGTGGCAGAGAAGAACAGCTCTAACCTGATCATTCTCGGTAAGCAGGCAATTGACGACGACTCGAACCACACTGGACAAATGCTCGCTGGTTTGCTCAACTGGCCACAGGCTACCAACGCTGCAAAAGTACAAGTCAACGGAGAGGAAGTAACCGTCACAAGAGAGATTGATGGCGGTGAAGAGACAATCACTGCTAAATTGCCAATGGTCATCACAACTGATTTGAGATTGAACGAACCTCGTTATGTCACTTTGCCAAACGTCATGAAGGCCAAGAAGAAACCTCTCGAAAAACTCAAATTGAAGGACTTTGACATCGACACCACAAAGAGACTCGAGGTGCTCAAAGTCGAAGAGCCTGCTGCTCGTGAGCCTGGTATCAAGGTCGGCTCTGTCGATGAGTTGGTCTCCAAGCTCAAGGATTTGAAGGCTATCTAAACAGGAGAATGAATATGACGATGATACTTGTTAGATTATCTGGGAGAATCCCCACTTGCTAGATGCTTGTAGTAGACAAATATAGCTACTATAACTGTTATCCCGGTCTCTATCTCTCAATGCCGGTGCCTAGTATTAACACTCTTTGCATCAACACCCCCGCGCTACAGCCGAGAACAAACAAAAAGGCATTTATCGTACATACACCTCTCATTTCCCTTTCCAATATTGGATTAAAACAGGCCAGTCCATCATATAAACACCATTCACAATGGCCATACCAGCTCTTGAAAAATCTGTCAAGTTCCTGACTCCAATTTTGGAAAAATGGAACTATAATCAAAAGCCTCTGATCATCTCTGTTTCTGGTCCACAAGGCTCGGGCAAGTCGTTCTTATCAGCGAAGCTGATTGATTACTTCACCACTAGGTACCCACACCTCAGATCTCTCACTATCTCCACTGATGACTTCTATCTTACACACGCTGAGCAGGTAAGGGTAAGAAGAGAACACCCTGATAACGAATTGTTGAAAGGAAGAGGTCTACCGGGGACACACGACGTTGATCTCTGTTATAAGGTGCTAATGGCCCTGGATAATCGTGAAACAGGATTTGCAATCCCACGATATGACAAGAGTGCGTTTGCATCTGAGGGAGATAGAGCACCAAGGGAGTTATGGTATCATGTTGATCGTCCAATTGACATTGTTGTGTTGGAAGGTTGGTTTAATGGGTTCACTCCCTTTGATGATGAAGATGGAATCCTTAAACAGGTTGAACAGAGCGCACTCTTGAAAAAATATGATATTGAGAAGATTTATCAGATCAATTCCAATCTGGCTGGATACGTCAAGATCTGGAACTTTGCCGATGTTGATATCTTCTACGATACAGATGATATCCATAACGTTTACAACTGGAGAATACAACAGGAGCACGAGCTGATTGCAACAAGGGGGAATGGAATGACAGATGAGCAAGTGAGAGACTTCATTGAGAGGTATATGGTGGTCTATGAGCTATACTATAAAGATTTCACCCGTCTTGGTATTGAATCAGCGAAAAAAGATATGCATTTGAGGTTGAAGATCGGCAAACTGAGAGAGATTCTGGATGCTCAAGTCTTCTAATTAGATATCCTCGTCAGATAATAAGCATATAAATGAAGCATTAGGTCTTTCTTCTTCTTGTAAAATCTTCCTTTGCCTGCGAGTACGCTGTTGACTTCTGTATCTCTTTGCGTAAATGGAAGGTTTATTTACAAGAGACGAGTCTGGAGTCATGGGTAAGAAGTCACCCATCGATCGCTCTTTAAGAGATCGAAGTTCGGTTTTCATCCTCTCTTGTGCCTTGCTGATGTTTATCAATTGCTCACTAAAAGCAAGTTGCAATTGGTTAACATCATGGAGTGTTCTTGAAACTCCTATCAATTCAGAATTAATTGACTCCAACATCTTGCTCGATCGTGATTGTTGTTCAAGTGTCAACTCAGACTTCTTTGTGAACTCAATGATCTCTTGCAACTTTGAATATACATCTTTGGAAGGAGCATTCTGTGCCAATTTATGCAAACTTGCAATATCGGCGGAGAGTTTTTTGAGTCTATCCACTATTGCATGATCTGCCCTTGTGGAGTTTTGCTTTCCAGCTATATCACGGATAGAACTCTGCAATGACGTTACCATCTTTACCATCTTCTTAATCTCTGTTGTCGTGTTGTCACTTTTGTCGAATTCACCAGATGATAGAAGCCTGAGGGCTTCCATCAACTCCTGTGTGGCATCCTGGAGGACCTCACTATTCTTCAATAGCTCAGCTGTCAATCCCTTGGACTTGTCACGCAAGTCAATGGATTCCAACTCAAGCCGCCCAGCCCACATCACCAACTGCTTATCAATCTCCTCGTTGTCCATGTTCACATTGTCGTCATCCTCGTCATCTGTTGCGGGGCAGATTTCATGCTCTTTTGTAAAGGCCAATGGGTGTTGATCTGGCTGTTTCTCTACTTGTTGGAGCACAGAGGATACTGATTGGCACTGCTTAGTTGATGACTCCTTTACTTTTGATGGTGTCCGGTAACGCGACGGTTTTGACACTCTGATACCATTTTGGTTCCTGGTGGCCATTTTACCACTGTCATGTACTGCTTCTGGTATTCTCTTATTGCTGAGGTTTCTTGCTGTGGCGAAGCATTGGAAACGTGGAGAGCCCTCTTTATATACCTTGATTAGCCGCCGACTACCACCTCCGAAATGTAAACAAAGAGCTACAAAGTGTAAACAGTGCTCAAGCAATGTTAAATAAACAGGAGAAAATGTCTATTAACTATCAATCACTCTCTTCCATGCTCATCATCGACATTTCAGTGTATGTCTTTGGTAGTGCTCCCTTGACGGGCGATCTCTGTACAGCCACCAAAGGCCTGTTGGTTTCCCTGAACCAAGCATGGTCAATGGCCTGGTGGATATCTAGACGTCTCTGTGGATCCACCATCATCAGCCTGGAAATGAAGTCTAAGGCCTGGTCGTCGATGCCGTCAAAGTAGGGTGAGTAGAAAGCGTACTTTCCCTCGATGATCTGCTCACGCATGTTTGGAGGGCCAAAGTCGTCACTGAACGGTGGGAACCCAACAAGGCACACGTATAGTAGCACGCCAGAGCTCCACAGATCCACATTCTTGGAGTACATTCTTGTTGACTTGAGTACCTCAGGCGCAACGTAGGCCGGTGTTCCACAGAGTGTATTGGTGAACTCGTGTTCTCCAATAAACTTGGCCAGACCAAAGTCTGCAATCTTGACCTCAACGTTGATCTCATCTTCGTCCCATGGACCTGTCTGTACTTGATCAGGACTGCTTCTCCGCGTGATGTTCAGCAGGATATTCTCGGGTTTGATATCTCGATGAATGATGTCTCTATCGTGCAGATAACGCAATCCTTGAAGAATCTGTCTGAATATCGCCTTTGTCTCATCCTCTCTCAAGTACTGTTTGTTCACAATCCTTGTGAACAGCTCTCCATCCTGGACTTTCTCTAGCACCAGATATGTTGTCACTGTATGCTTATTGATAGGCTCGATGAATCTATCAATCAACTCCACAATGTTAGGATGCTTAATGCTCATCAGCACATTCAACTCCTGGTTAAACTGTTTGGAACTCTTGAGATCATCAAGTCTTTGAGGTTTGAAAACCTTGACTGCGACGCTTTTGCCAGTTTTTCTATCAAAGGCCTCGTTGACTGTAGCATAGTGTCCTGAACCAAGCTGTTTGCCCATACTATAAACATCATTGAAGGTCAATGCTGGTGTCGGAGTTTTGCTCTTTGTAGTGATTAGCTCATTCTCCTTGTTATCTTGTGAACCATTCTGGAAACTGCGCTTATATCTGAAGATGTAACTTGCACTCTTTGCAAACGTGATCTTATCACCATCTTTCAAAAGCTGATTCTTGTTGGTAACCTTCATGGCATTAACAAAAGTACCATTACTGCTCAAATCCACAACATTCAGATAAACCTGGCCCGTTGCCTCGTTGTATACCGGTATTAGTTGGCAATGTTTCGTAGAGATATCACCTCCCATTAGCCGAATATCACACTGGCGACTGCGGCCAATCGTGAAGGGGTCCTTATAAGTCACTGTATGATGTGGAGAGTCTGCAATCAGACTAAACAACTCACCAATTGGCTCATTGCCTGTGGCTGGAGTTGCCAATGATGTGTGTGATTTCTTGAAAACAGGTGCTGCATCATCTGAATCAGCTCTGATCTAGTTTGATGATCGTTAGTTCAACCCCCTGCTGATGCAATTGCAAATGAACTTACACGCTTGTTGAGTATCGTAGGCTTGAGCGACATTAGGCGTCTGTCTATTATGCTGTGCAGGGTGTGAGAGAATAGATTCAAGGGTGGCAATTGGGATGAATCGATCTTTGTTTTGATTTTCATGCTGCAAAATCCGTACGCGTTACTTATGACGTTGTACGACGCGTCTTATACGCGCCAGTTCGCATTAGTGGCTGAAGAGAGGAATAGCACATTTATTTTAAGAATTGTCCACAAGTTCCCTGAAAATGCTTGGATTTGAATCTAGATGTTGTTGTAGAGCTTAGGTCTTATGGCTTATCATCAATTTTTTGACAAGGTGAACTGCAATCCTCAGCTCCTTTTCTGGCTATTCAAGTCTGGCATTACAAACTACGAACATTGAATGAATTTATGATTGATGTAAGATATTTTAAAATGGAGGAGTCTTAAGACTCGTTGGCAAAGAGGGCAGCGTATCCCTGACCAGTGCTGGTGCACATGGAGACCAATCCCAACTCCTTACCCTGTGTACTAAGACCATTCAACAAGGTGGAAATAACTCTACCACCAGTAGCGCCTAATGGGTGTCCAATAGCAATAGCACCTCCATATGGATTCACCTTGTTCATGTCAATACCGAGTTCTTGAATGCAATAAAGTGACTGAGATGCAAAGGCTTCGTTCAGCTCAAAGATGTCAATCTCACTAACGTCGAGTCCAAGTCTCGAAAGCAGTTTTGGAATGGCAGCTGAAGGTCCAATTCCCATTAAGTGAGATTCAACTCCAGCAACAGATGATCCCAAGAATCTGGCGATTGGCTTATACCCGTGCTTCTCTGCATTGGCCCTCGTGGTGAGAACAACTGCAGAGGCACCATCACTGATTTGAGATGCATTACCGGCTGTCGTTGAACCAGTATCAGTAAATGCCGGTGGGAGCTTTGAGAGTTTCTCCAGAGTTATACTTCCTCTGATTCCATCGTCCTTGGAGATCTCAGTGTACTGCACAGGTTCACTGTCCTCGGTTGTTCTGGCATTGACTGGAATGATCTCTTTCAAGAAGTGGCCAGACTCTGTGGCCTTGTGTGCCTTTACTTGGGACTGGTAGGCAAACAGATCTTGATCTTCCCTTGTTATACCAAACTTGGAAGCAACATTCTCAGAAGTGATACCCATCGGCATCAAGACGTTCTTGGCTTCATCCGATGCCTGCTCTTTGAAAGGTCCAAAAATCCTGGTTGGAATGCCCCTGTGTGGGAAGTAATCGTGGGTCATGGACTCGACACCAGCAGCTATACCAAACTGAATTTCACCGGCCTTCAAACTGTTTGCAATGTATGAAACGGCTTGTGCACTCGATGCGCATTGTCTGTTGATGGTGTTCACCGTAGTTTCAACTGGAAACCCGGAAGCCTTGACTGCAAGTGCACTAGCCTTATGACCACCTAATGTTTGAAGAACCGTTCCCACAAGAATATCATCAACAAGCTCTGGTTTGAGATCCATGCGACCAATGGTTCCAGTGAGAACTTTGTGTAGAAGCTCTTCTGGGTACATCTTGGAAAGACCACCTTTCTTTGCCTTTGTGACCGGCGTTCTCAATGCTGAGAGAACAACAATGTCCGTGGGAGCCTTGGAAAGTATTCTGGAGGCCATTTTATAGCTCTTTGTTTAGTGAAGCATTGCTAACAGCGTGTTTTGTTGAACCTTTGTGGTAATTAGGGTGCCTTTATAGCACAGAGCGGAGAAAGCTACATGCGGAAAATGACCTTACAAAAATTGCGGATATATGTATCTATTTCCGCCGTGCCCGGCTTTTATGCTAAACAGAACTTGGAAATGAGATCGATTGTTGACTCATGGGCTTCAATTGCAATCCAGTGACCGATATTTGGAAGCTTTTCTACGGTAACTGATGAGTTGTTGGTTGATATACCTGCGACAATATCCTCCACGCATCCTGCCCAAGGAGCTGCCTTGTCCTCTTCCCCACAAATTAGCAAAACGGGACAGGAAATCTTTGGATAGACATCACTGAAAAAAACTGTCTTGATCTGGGACAAACAAGTGGAAACAATTAACTGGCAGTTATAGATGTACCCTTCAATTGTTTGTCTTGAGACAAGTTCACGGATGAAGGCCTTTTTAAGATCTGAGCACGCTGAACCGACATTGTTCTCCGAAATGGCAGTGGCCAGTGCTGTAATGTCACCAGTCTGTTCAAGCAAAGAAACACGTTTGTCGAAAACATCTATCAAAGCCTTACTTGGATGAATGGTACCGATAAGAACCAGCTTTATCACCTTGATATCAGGGAACAGGTCTTGGTCCTTCTTAGAAACAATGTAGTTAGCGATCATTCCTCCCATTGAATGTCCCACAAGGATGATCTCTCTGGGCCCCTGGTTCTTAATCAGCTCTAGAGTGTCCACCAATGCCATATCAATAAGTAATCCCGAGGATGTTCCTGTATATCTCGACTGTGCTGCGCCATAGTTGTCAAAAGTTAGGCATGTATGTCCTTGAGAATGCAATGCCTTTGCGATCGGATAGTAATAGTTCTGAGACGATCCAAGTCCGTGTATAAATACAACAGCCGGCTTCTCTGCCTTTCCAGGGAAGGATGTGTAGGCTAAAGTGTGCCCTTGGGATGTTGTAAACGTTGAAGTAAAAGACATTGTTTTGTTGGAACCAATGAACTATAATGGAGATGATTAAAATGCGGACTTTTCCCTGCTTTATAGAACTGTGGCGGAATTAGCTAACCTATTTCCGAGGCAAGTATGGATTAATCCGCATATACCATAGAGCGCAATAAACAAATATATTGGAAGCTATTTACTGTTTTACATATGAAATGCTTTTTTGAACTCAGATTCTTGCAGCGCCTGGCATGAAGATTGGCTTGATGTGGAAGTAAGTGTTTGTTGGTGACGAAATACCTGCAAACATGTTGTACCAGCCAATACAAGATCCGATAATACCAAGGTATCCTCCTGCTTTTGTCCAATTCTCACTAGCACAGAAGGTTCCAACTGTCAGACAAAGGACAAAGAGGTTAATGAACACAAAGAGCAAGAAGAATCCAACCGTCGCTTTCAGTGTGAGAAGTAATAAGAGGAATGAGAAGATCAACCAACCCAAGAGGAAAAATCCCATGGCGGAATTGAACTCCTCTTCAGTTTCGTAGCTGGATCTAATGCCAAAAGAATCAGTAAGAATAGCGCCATAGCTTAACCAGAATCCCGCGTATCCACCAAGGACAACGGCTGGGAATGTTCCCTCTGAAAAGATTGCAAGGATACCAGCAATTAGTTCAATGACACCACCGAAAAAGAAGGAAGCACCAATGATAATTTTGACATTGGTAACCCCACGAGCTTGAATGTTGACAAGTGAAATTACAAGAACACAAAACGAAAAAGTAGCAAGACCAAGCGGAACAGGGTTGCCCATCATTGCGCTTCCTTTTGGTTTTGGTCCTAATGACGGGTTCAAAGTACCACCAAAGGCATTTTGAAGTTCTTCCTTGTGGAAAGCCTGGTCTCCTAGGTAGATGATTTCACCACAGCTGGAGGTAGTAATTCTCTTGAGATTCTCAGGTCTGCTTACGGAGCTGTCCAGATGGTATACCTCTGGCTTGCCTGATTCGAGGTCGGGCGCAATGTTGAACTGGGATGAAGAACCAGGAGTGTTAGACATGGCTGAATGTGTATGCACTTAGTAAGACTGGATATATAATGTGTGATACCGCTGGAATAGCTGACAAATTATAGCCGGGCTTGAAGGGCACTATAAACGATCCCTGTGCTAGTCCTTTGTGTTCCATTTGGACTCTAGTAAATCTCCACAAGCAACAGTGATGAACAACAATGACCTCCCGGTGGAAATTGGCGTCATTCACTACCCATAGTATCCCCACAATCCTCATATATGATTGTATAAGACCAATTTCCGCAAGAGTCAACAATTCCAAGGAAAGAAGGAAGCGGATTAGGAGGAGAGTCTATATCCGCTAGCTCCACCAACATGTGCCCGCTGGCGGAAATTGCACCAGTCGGAATTATAAAGCCAAATTTGCCCGTTTCAAAGTTCTGTTATTATGTTTCTTTTACTCCAAATAGACCCGCAAATCAGCTGTTACTCCAAGAAATGCCAGTTGCTCCAACATTTGCCCCACATTTTACTGCCTCTACACAAGACAAACTCCACAGCTTCCTTAACGCGTTGTACGAAGCGTCGGATATTGCTCCACCTCTGGAGGGCAAGGACCCCTATGTTGATCTCTTTACCCCAGATGCTCTGCTGAAGATGGGTTCCAAAACAGCACAGGGAACACAGCAGATTGCACTCACCAGACAGGGCATGTGGAAGGCAGTGACCAACAGACACCACGAAGTTGAATCTGTAGCGGCACTGTCGGAGAAGGAATTTCTACTGACGGGCACTGTTGAGTATAAGCTGATCAACTCCAAAGTAGTGTCTGTAGAGTTTGCTGGCCATATGGTTTTTGAGAACGAGAAGCTTGCTAAACTTCAGTTCTACACTGTGTATTTGGATACTTCCTCAGTGCAGTCTGCCTTGACTGAGTAACTAGAAATACATACATCTTTCTTCTCAACTATTCTATTGTGACATTCAGGCTTTGATGTTTATCAGCGTAAGATCTGGAGATTAGAATGAAAGCCTGCTATACTCTTGAACACTTGTCTTATCTGTTGATTCTTTCAACGTCAAAACTCTCACCTGTGTAGTTTGTTGATCGGCTTGAAATGTTCACAGATTCTATACCACGTACTACATCCATACCAGCATTATACTGACGTATCTTGGAACTAGTTATATGTTTCACCTGAAGCCCGGATAAGTTGGGGCTTGTGATAGTGCGTTATACACGCTGCATCCATATTTGACCACCTCATCAGTCGGCAGTCTTCATAAACCATTCAGCAGGGTCATTACCATTAGGTCTTGTAGGGCAGTTGAACCTATTATCGGTGTTCGTCATCTTCACAACAGGCTTCAGAAGCTTTACCATTCCTTTAAAAAATGGGCTGTACTCTTCAAAAAAGTATGAGTTCTGAGGGTTGACATCGCCATCATCATCAAATAGCTCTGGCTTTCTCTTCTTCATGGATCTCAAACAAGTAGATGAGATCTTGTCAACTGAATCGTAGTATCTCAGATCAAAGACATCTTTATCCTGTTTGGACAACACCTTCTTCCATACATTGTCTGGATAGAGTCCCTGGGCAATTAAGAACAAGTCATATTGCAGAAGAGAAGACTTGCACCAATAAGAACCGCCACATTTGCTTCTTTTGAGCAAGGCCAGAAGAACAGTAACTGCAACAAGCTCTCCAGTTCCATAGTCACTCATAGGGAACGGTGGAATAATCGGCTCATCCCTTCCCAATGATTGGCCATGGATCCATGCAATACCACTGACACAATCGGCAATTTGTTGCCATCCTGCCCTACCTTCCCATTCTCCCTTGAATCCAAAGCAGTTCTCAGAAGCGTAAATGTAACCTTTCCCTCTCTCCTGTGCCAGTTCGGTCATTTTCTGGGGTCCATATCCCAACTTCTCAATAGCATGAGTTCTATAACCGTCTAGGATAACATCAGCGTCTTTAAGTAGTTTCTCAAATGTTACACGATCTTCAGCGTCTTTAAGATCAAGAGAAGTTGTATGCTTACCAACATTGCAATCGACTTGGAAGAAGGGAACATCTGGAAGTTTGTCACTACAGACCTTGATCACCTCGGCTCCGTATTCAGCAAGAACACGACCAATAGTTGGACCAGCAATGACTCTGCAGAGTTCAATTACTTTAATACCTGAGAGGATCTGTGGCTTCTCACCTGATAGTTTTGTAAATGGAACTGGTGGGGTAGTAGTCTCAAGAGCATCAATGGTCCACAAAGGCTCCTGGGAAATAGTCTTCCCATGAGGAGTTAAAATGAAATCTTCGTTTTTCATTGCTTCAACACCTGCCTGTCTGTACTTGATGGTCATTTGCTCCAATTCGTCAACGGTAAAGTTACCAACGGCTTTTCCAATAGTGTTGACCACATCCATGTGGTCGGTCATTGCTGGATCATGAGAAGGGAGACCAATCAGCTTCAGCTGGGTAGATGCCTCCAATGATCCGTGGATATGGTAGTAGCGTTCTGGATCTTTATCTTTGGACTTGTACAAGTTGGCAGACATTCTTCTGTAGAGAATGGACTGTGCCTGGTTCAAATCGGTATCTTTGAGGTATTTCTTTACCTCCGCATCAAGCTTAGAATGACCGTCGATAGAAGAAAGGTACGTCATGAAAAGGAACATAAGTGAGTGCTGGAGGTCAACAGTGGCAGAGTCCTCTTTGTCTAAGCGGTCATTAGAAATAGCCATAGCAACAGTGGCCTCTAAGGCTTTGAGAGCGGCAGAAACCTCACACTCCTTCAAACGGCAGGGCAGCACCATATCTTCAGACTGATCGTTAACAAACTTTACATTGTTTTTGAGCACCTTGACCTCATCTGGGATCTGGAGTCTAGAATTGTTGAGTAACTCATTAAAGATACGCTGTACCTCCTCCAACTGCGAGTAGGATTTGATCGTCATGGTGCTATGGCGCCAAGCTAACAGAGTCCCAGAAGCAGGGGGAGGGGGTCGGCTCAGTGGTATATATGTCCATTAAGAATGAAGGAACAGGGTATAACACCCGGCACAAAGAGATGGTGTGCCGTGGTGGAAGTAGTGGAAGTAGTGGAAATAGAAACCTGCCTTCTCCCCGCAAACTTCCGCTCCGGTCGCTATTTCCGCCGCTTCCCCCACATTTTGAAGCCGCTGACTCGGTAAGCCAAGGGAAAACCGCACCATTGCGGATGTAGATGGACCAGCCAGTCATCAGAGCCCGATTGGTAACTTAATTATAGAGGTCACAGAGGTGGAGTCTTCCGGGACGAGCTCGCTCGAAGATCAAACTACTTAAACCAGCCTCCGGCTTGGTTTTGTTGTCTTGTAACATCAGCCTCATCAAGCACTTACAGCAAGCCCAAAATGTCTACCGATCAAGACTTTACAGATTATGTCATCTCCGCAATGGGTCCAAAGACCACTGCCAGAACGAGATTTGTCATTGGACGTCTTATCCAGCACATCCATGACTTCTCGAGAGAGGTTCAGCTCACCACTGATGAATGGGTCTGGGGTGTGGACTTTGTTAACCGCATCGGTCAGATGAGTGATGAGAAAAGAAACGAAGGTATCCTGGTTTCAGATGTTCTTGGTTTGGAGACTCTGGTTGACAACTTGACTCACAAGCTGGACCATGTGAAGAAGACCTCAAGTGCTATCATTGGTCCATTTTACAGAGAAAACTCCCCTCAGTACAAGAACGGTGAGTCTATGATCCAGAAGGAGGTTGGTGGAACAAAATGTTTGGTGTACGGTAAAATCACTGACCCAGAAGGTAACCCTTTGCCGGGTGCAAAGGTTGAGGTTTGGCACTGTGCGCCAAATGGTCTTTACGAGCAACAGGATCCAGACCAGCCAGACTACAACCTGAGAGGTACCTATTACGCTGATGATAACGGTTACTACTCCTACATTTGCCTGAAACCAACTTCCTATCCAATCCCTTATGATGGTCCAGCTGGTGATCTCTTGCAATTCATGGATAGACATCCTAACAGACCTTCTCACATCCACTGGAAGGTTACTTTCCCAAAGTATCACGATTTGATTACTCAGATTTACAACTCCCAGGATCCATACACCAAGGATGACTCTGTCTTTGCTGTTAAGGAAGACTGCATCGTGGACTTTGAGCCTATTGACAATGTCCAACTCAATCTCATTTCAGGTCACGCCAACAAATCATTGGATGATTTGAAGACCAATGGAGTTGAAGTCATGTTGAACTACGACATCAAACTTCCACTTGAGACGGATATGTTGGAGGATAAGGCTAAGATTCAGACTATTCAGGCCAAATTGGAGCTTGAATACTTTGAGAAGTACGGTAAGAAATACCATGCCGAGAGCAGTCTGGAGGAGATTAAGGCCTCTCTCGAGAACGTGGACGTCCAGAAGGCCGATGTTGAACACGTTGAAGTTTCAGGTAAAGCTGTTTATTTTTAACCTGATGTGCATCGATTTTATCGAGTGTTTTTACGCTTATATATAGTAACATGACATGCTGATTTATGATCATTTGTAAGAAACTGTTATTTCATTACACTTGCTCGAATATTGGTGGCGAATAACCCATTTCATATAGAATGATAAGTGGAACGTGGAGATAAATTAGTCATTAGATTCATAGCAGTTTCAAATTACAGGCTACAATTCTTATAATCCAAGCCATTTCATAGGATATTCAAGTATGGAGCCTATTCTACTGGGAGGTAGGTGATGTTTTGAGATATCTCAAAAGGAGCAGATGTCTTCTCCTTAATCTCATCAATGCTGCTGTCTTCAAAAACTTCAATGAGACAGAGTCCCTTCTCCGGAATCACTTCAAAGACACCAAGTTCAGTTATGATGAGGCTAACACATTTTGATCCAGTTAGTGGGAATTGACACTCCTCCACAATCTTAGATCTTCCCTTCTTATCACAATGCTCCATCAACACAACGACTCTTGTCTTCTCTGGATTGGAAATCAAATCCATTGCACCGCCCATACCTTTGATTCTTCCAGGGAGTCCCCAGTTTGCCAAATCACCGTACTGTGACACCTGTAGCGCACCTAGCATAGTCAATGAGATCTTTCCACCTCTGATCATAGCGAAACTCTCTTCGGAACCAAACAAGGACGCACCAGGATTGAGTGTAACCGTTTCCTTACCAGCATTGATTAAGTCTGGATCCTCTTTTCCCAGAACAGGGTATTGACCCATACCCAATATTCCATTTTCACTTTGAAGATGAACAACAATGTCCTTTGGAAGGTAACCTGGTGCCAGTGTCGGCATTCCAATGCCCAGATTGACGTATTGGCCATCCTGGAATTCCTTAGAGGCTCTCTTGATAATTTTGAGTCTTGACTTCGATACCTTGGAGTCGGAATGTTCGCCCGGAGTAGACACAGTAAGAATTTCAATGTCTTTTGGTGAGTTGGATTGAATTACTCGGTCAACATAGATGGATTGCAAGTGAACATCCTCAGGATTGATTTCCCCAGGCTCAACAATTTTCTCAGCTTCCACGATGGTGAGCTTAGCATTCTTACCAAAAACCTGGTTAAAGTTTCTTGCTGAGCCTTTGAACCAGCAATTACCTAAGGTGTCAGCCTTGTATGCCTTGACAAATGCAACATCGCCATATATTGCCTTTTCGAGGATGAACTTCTTCCCATCAAAGACGCGAGACTCCCGTGGTTCACCAGTCTCTAGGACCTTGGTGTTGTCATTTGGATCATATCTTGTTGGGATTTTCCCCTCTTCAATCCACGTATCGACACCAGTTGCGGTATAATATGCAGGGATACCAGAAGCACCAGCACGGCATCTCTCAGCAATGGTTCCTTGTGGACACAGTTCCAACTTGATGGAACCATTGAGGTAAAGCTTCTCAAAAGTTTTGTTGTTACCAATGTAGGAACTGATCATCTTTGTGATCTGACCAGTCTCAAGAAGATTACTGAGTCCCCTCTTGTCGATACCGGCGTTATTGGAAACAGCAGTGATGTCTCTGACGTGAGATTTAGCCAGGAGACCATTGATGAGCATCTCCGGAAGACCACAGATACCAAACCCACCTGAAAGAAGAGTGATTCCAGAACCAATCCCCTCGAGAGCCTCATCAAGAGTGGAGACGACCTTGGTCTTCTGTTGCGTTGAGACCCATCTGACACCAGTGCACACGAGCCTGGACCCTGAGAGCTTGAACATGTTGTTGGTAAATGGAGAATCTCGCCACCACCATTGTCCCTGTTGATGGGGGATGGCCCAGTTTATGTAGAAGAGCCAGGCTGCCAACAGCCAGAGAGAAAGCACTAGTCAGCGGCGGAAATAGCTTCTTCCATCTCCACACTGGCCGTCTACCCGTCCGCCCGCTGTGACCTCATCGGAGTTTCGCTCATCGCCCGGCCTGCGGAAATTGTGTTTCGAACCGGAGAGCAAACTCCGCCACCTCCCTCTCACTCTCTCGACGTGGGTCCGGGGAAGCAAAGAGCATTAGCTGCCACGCCACAGACAAGACGAGTCAGAGAGCAGGGGATAGCGTCATGGATGGGAAGCAGAGGCACAAGATCAGTAAGGCATGCAGCTTCTGTAAGGCCAAGAAGCGCAAGTGTGACGGTCTCCAACCGTGCTCCTTCTGCAAGGCCAAGGGGAACACACTATGCACTTATGACATTCTTGACAAACGGTCAATCAGATACAGCCATTGGAAGAAGCGGAGCGTTTCCTCGAAGCAGAAACAGTCACAAAAGATCAATTCACAGACAGGAGAAATAATAGGAGGGAAAGAGGGAACGCCAGCGACATCCGTGGGCCACGAGCCATATGTGATGGATGGTGTATTCATACAAGGTGGTGAGGACGTTACCTCGGCTAGAACACAGGTTCCAAGTTCCACGAGAGAGACACAAAGTACTCTGAGCCCAGAGGAGACGGGAAGCACGCGTATGCTTATGGACAAGTATGGTAATATGAGATTCATTGGCGAGTCATCGCCATTGTCTTTGTTGCAGCAGACTAGGACCATATTTGCCAGTGTTGGAAGGTACAACTTGCCTGAGTGCAAGTTTGTCAATGACCCAAGAAGGTTCAACATTGTTGATGCTCCAGACACACCTAGAAGTATACTGCCCATCCCTTTACCTTTAAGGAAACAATGTGACGAACTATTGGAACTGTTCATCTTGAATGCAAACAGTCTCGTGTACATATTTGATGAGAGATATCTGAAACAGGACATTGTTGAAAGGATTTATCAGGATCCTTCAAATGCACCCTTCAAAAAGCTTTGCCAATTGTATATTGTCCTTGCCATTGGTTCGGTTTACTCTAGAACAGTTACTCGTTGTGACACGGACAACCATACGAGGTACTTCAAATCCGCCATGAACATCTTGAATAACTCACCGCAGGATGGTAACTTGTGGCAGGTTGAGGTTTACATGCTGATATCCTTCTTCTATTTGATGGTCTGCAAGAGAAACACTTCGTGGATAAACCTCGGTATGGCCATTCGTATGGCAGAGTCTGTTGGTTTGAACAGACGAAGAATTAATGAATCCTACTTGCAAAAGGATTATTCCATCCACAGAAGGAAACTCTGGAGAAGTCTTTATATCATGGATCGAATGACTTCTATTATCTTGGGAAGACCCTTGATGATTCAAAACATAACCTGGGATGATGATAGGAATTCCATCCCCATCAGCACTTCAGAACGGCATAACCTGCGTGATGTTTGCGAGAGTCAATTGGTTAAGCTGTGTGAACTGAATGGTGAAATCTACGAGACCATATACTACAAGAGACGGATCGATTCCAAGACAGCCTATGATCTTGCAATGAGACTGAAGTGCTGGTGTATGAACTTACCTGCTCCTCTACAAGCGGAAAATCTGTTAAAGTCAAACAGTCTGCATCTAATTGACAAGGACAAGTTTCGTGATGGTAGGTATTGTCGGCATCCAGTGCTTTTACTTCACCATACGCATTTCAATGGTGTCATTCTGCTGTCGAGACCTTTCTTCCACTATTACGTCGCAAAGGCACTGCATGAGACACTGGAATTGATGGGAACAGACTCTCCTGCTTCAACATCTAATGAGATGACGATCATCAAACGCTTTGCTGATTCGTGTGTTTCATCCGCAGAATTCACAATCAAGTTCTCATGGTTCTATATCAAGAATGATATACATCCTTTGAAGCCCTACAACATGATCAACAACGTGTTCAACTCTGGGTTGATTGTCGGGATGATTTCTCTTTTGGAAATATTGCAAACTTCGAGAGAACAAGGAGAGAAGAGGACAAGGTATCGAGCACATTTGGAATCCTTGGGATATGGAATCCAAATCTTAAAAGAGTTTGCTCCAGTGGACTCATTTGCAAAGAGATATAATGACATTCTGGAAGACATATACGATGCCTTGCTGGAAGTGATACGGGAAACTCACGGTGAGCTCCAACCAAACGAGCAAGAGCCGTCCATTGCAAGTGATGATACTGATGATGTTCTGGAGAGAGTAACTGATCGTGATGATTGGTTTTTTGGCTCGATCCTTGGGTCTGAAAGGGACGAGCAGTCAATAGTAAATCCAGCTGAAGCAGTTGGCACGGCGATGGAGATGGATTTACTGAATGCATTTATGTACAACCTGAACAACGGCGACATTCTCTTTGATAACACTTTCTGAAGAGATGGCATTCATCATTTGCTGTTGCTCAGTATATCATTAATCTTATCAGCGTCATCTTGGACCTTCTGTAGCCAACGCTGTACCAGATCATCATTTTCCTTCTCGAGTTTGTCCACTTTGTCGTACAGGAGGTTATTCTGGATCTGCATGGCGACAAACTCATCGTTAAGCATCTCAATCGACTTGCTGCGGTGTTTATGTTCCTCCAACTGAGACTTGAGTTTTTCAGTGAGTTGTGAAACAACAGCTTCCAGCTTGATCTTATCGGAACCAGTTGCTTTCAATTCCGTTTTCAGTCTGGCAATTTGTTTCTCGAGCTCCTCAACTCGGCTCTCTTTTGTGGTAAGCAGCGTCCTTAGTTTCTCAGCATCATCCAAAGAGGCTCGAAGTGCTCTATCAGTGTCAGTGCGTTCCATCTCGGCCAGAGCATTCTCAGCAATGCGGAGACGCTCATAGACTTCCCCAACTGTTGGTGTTGTTAGTATCCGTCATGATCAGTGGAGAGAGATGAGAAGGACTAGAGAGGACTTACAGGTGCTGAAAACCCGGGAAGTTTCCTCTGTGACGGCAATGGTATCTCTGCGAGTAAGACTTTCCAATATGTTTTCTCTCCAACTAGACTCGGTCATTGTCTTCAAATATTTAATGCAATTTCTTCAGTTCCATGCTTGTCGATGGTCTGAAAGCTGGAGAAGGAGACTTGAGCCAGGCCCGGCCCCTTGATCAACACTTCGCGAAAACGGCCCTAAAGGAGCTTCGCAACCCTCATTTCTTCAACTGATAGAGAGACCCGGTGGTTATAGCTATAACGGAAAAAAGAGCAGAAAGAGCGGGCGGCAATGGATGCGAATCCCACGGAGAGCCGTCTGGAAACACAAGAGACCCGTGGCTCTCGACCCTCCACGCCCCAGCAGGCACAGGTGGCACAACCGCCAGCAGCACAACAGCCGCTGGCGGAGCAGTGTCAGCAGACGTCGTTCTCTGACAGCTGGATGTATTGGAAGAAGATCCAGGGCTCGGCAGAAAGACACAACAGGGAGATGTCGTCGGTGGACCCACTGGTGCCTGAGAGAGAGCTTTTGGACAGCAATGGAAGACTTGTCGACGACAATGACCAGGACCATCAGGTGTTACTCGGACAGCCCTCTTCTACCAAGGGACAGAGTTGGACCGTTTTCTTAAACCCACTGCATTATTTCCCCAACGACATGTTTCACATTAATCTTCCCCAGCACTTGACTAACCAACATGCGAATGCCGATGACCAATCAGAGAACTCTTCAACTACGCAGACAACCTCTGTCGAGGGAGGAGCAGGAGGAGGCTGGTTCTCCTGGATGTGGGGCGACTCCGATAAGCATCACGATGAGGATTACGATACACATGGCGCATTGAGCGCTGCTGAGACGAGGAGACTGATTAAGGAGTGCAAAAAACTGGTACAGAATTCCGACACTGTATGGTGTTGGTACAATAGACCGTTTGTACCAGGGTTGGAGTCGCATGGTGAGTTGTCAGTGTTGGGTACTGCCTCAGAAACACATCCTTTACCAATGAAGAGATATCCTTATAAATCTGCCGTTGTTAAAGCCACAACGCAGCATGATATTCCAGCATTGGTGGAGCCTTCGTTGAAGGACTGCTTCCGCGTTATCACTACACGAACAAAAGTAAGACTGACCACTCAGTTATACTATAACTATTGTCAGAGGGAGCACTTGTACCTCAAGAGGAACAAGTACACACCACGTGTCCACAATGTTGTTGTTGTGTCTGTTGTTGGACAACTCAAGACGAAGCACAACTTCACAGCAAGTCAACTCTGTGACTATGCGACGGAATCCATCAAGACCTGGTTTGCTGAAAACAATCCACAAGAGCAGTATCATGTTGGAACCATCTCGTTGGAAGCTGCAAAATTGTCTCCAGAAACGTTGGAGAACCTAGTCACTCTTCTAGCCAACTGGAAAGAAGAGCTTCAGGAAGCTGATTATCTCATGGTTGTTGGATTCAAGAACACTGCACCATTGGCAGCGTTACTCTTGGATAGTCTCATATCGAACAAGTTGACTACCAACACGCCAAAATTGGGCTTACACTTTGTTGATGGCATCATTCCTGGTCCTTATCTTGATGTTGTTGACTCTGCGCCTATCTCATACTTCAAAACAGAGGATTTCGAGCATGCATTATCCAATTTACTACATTTGCATGGTGTCAAGTTGACCATACTGGGGTCGTTGAATAACTTATCGGCTTCTCTTGCATTGCATCTAGAGCATTCAGACATCTTCAGAACAATCTATATCCCACATACGACCTCCAACAATAGATTTGAAGTTGAGCTCCTACGACTGTTGTTAATGGCTCATAACTTGGGTCGTCCTTGTTCCAGGCTTCTGATACAGCTCTCCAAGTATTTTACTGCTCCTAGTGTCATCACTGATGATCAGATCAACCCTGAGATGTTTTTGACGGCAACGTATCACACACTCAGTACGACGAGATTACTACAATCACAATGTCTCAATTTCGCAGAAAAGATTGACGATCCGATTGTCAACAACACATATAACTTGATCTGGACTCTTCATGCCTTTGTTGATGATTTCAAGAAGGTCAAGAACGTGCACTCGTTGGAAAGGATCAAGAGCTGGATTGGCGCATATAGGGAGTGGGATCCTCAGACAAAGAGCTTAAAGGACTTGAAGTACATGTTTGAGGTGCTTGAAATTGAGGACTACAGTGCAGCGATTCTTCGGGAGTCCTGAGACTGGTATCCGAGGCATAAATGAAACGTAATGAGGAAATATGTCCTGTAGATGAAAGTAATGTTTGATAGGGAAGCCATATCCACTAGATATAGTCTCCTGATGTCACATAACCAAACGAAGACTCTTAAGGGTCGTCGTTCATGTTGGCGGTAATAGACGGTGTTTCGGAAAGACGGTTATGCAAGTCCGCTCATAACCATGCATGCTGATACATAATCTCTGCTGTCAAGTTGTCAACCCACAAGAGTTGTAGTGAGACAAAGGCGGCGATCGGGAAAGTTCCAATTGAATCAAGTCATTGTATTGAATCTTCTCGTGTATATCTATCCGCTATTTTAGATTTTTGTTGAGCAGCATCTGTAAGATTGCTCTTGTGGAACGCAGATCAAGCAAATCTTTCCCCAGAAACTAGGTTCAGGTTTATTTAGGTCTCTTTTAATCTACAACAGTTTTATAACAACCAAAGAAAGACCTTAAGATAAAATAGCAAAATCAGGAAACATGAGATCTGCTTCATGGAAACCCCATTACGGGAAAGGCATAAACTGTGCGAAGAAACGACTTGCGAAAGCACTTACAAGCTGGTAGCGAAAACAAAGTACCAACCCTCATAGAATAATATGATCAGAGTATCACATAGAAAACTGTTTATACGATAAACTTCTTAGAGAAGAGCAGCACCAAGAGCACCGAAAGCGGCAGCGCCGAAGGCAACACCGTACTGGGCAGCGTTGTTCTCCTGCTTGGTAATGACGGCTGGAGTGCTTGTCTTAGCTGGCGCAGCGGTTCCCTTGCTAGTTGCCGGAGCGACGGTTCCCTTGCTGGTTGCCTTTGGTGCTGGAGCAACGGTTCCCTTGCTAGTTGTCTTTGGAGCAGCTGGTGCAGCTGGTGTACCTGGGGCCTTAGTTGATTTAGGAGCAGGACCTGGAGCAGAGGTAGTAGTGACGGTGGTCTTGACGGTGCATGGGCAGTCTGTGATCGTGATCGTAGTTGGCGCAGTGACGATGATGGTCTTGTTGTTTGTCACAATGGTGGTTGGCTCTGGGCAGAAAGTGGTGAATTGAGTAACAACAACGTCACTGGTGATGGTGACAACTGTCTCGTTGGAGAAAGCTGCGGTAGCGACGGCAGCGAGAGCAGTGAAGGCGGCAAGAGTGTTGAAGATCATAGTAGCGAGTGGAGATATGAGCGAAAGACGATGCAGTTGAAGAGAGAACTAAGGGGGGTCTCTTGAGTCTTCTTGCACAGTACTTCCTGTCCCTTATATACCCAAAACCCTCGGAGTAACTGGATGTCTCTAAATTTATCCAACTTATACATTTCTGTGCAGCTAATAATAGGCGTTGTGTTGGTGTCTCACATGAGTCTAACGTCTTAGCGCCGTACTTCCTTTGCTTTTGAGCTGGTTATAGACAACGCAGTCACAGCCACACACCAAGCTGTCAAAAGGGGATCATAATAATGAGGGGATAAGATGAAGATAATGCCAAAGTAATTGAGGCTCCAAGTTCAGGCAAAAGTAGAAATGGGCCTGCTCTTGTATACCTATTGGGGTGTGTAAATGAGGGAGAGAACGGAACTCAATGGATTGAGGGTAAGGCTGCTAAGAGCAAGCAAGCAAGGAAGGGATATAGTGGTACACCAAGAACGGGTTGCATTGATCTGAGCGAGTAAACAGCAAAAAAAACAGGTGTCACAGACACAGGATATGAGAATATGCAGTGCTTATCGTGACCCGCAATCAGAAGTGGCTGTTGTGTGTACGCTTTCGGACTTCGATCCTCCTCTGTTATTTGCTCTTAATTTTGGAAACCTACACATTAAACAATACATGCAAGGATGTAAATATAACCTACAGTGTTGGGAAAGATTAATGAGTGAGAGGGGGGATCCTAATTGTGATGACTCTGACCTGAGACACGACAGGAGACAAGATCCCCTCAGCAATACGTTTACCAGAAAGAAAACTCTGTAAAGGAATCAAAGGCTTCCCGATCGAGAATGAATGGTTTGCCATCTTGTCACTCAGTGTTGACGAGGATAAGGTAAATGTTCAATGTTTTCCTAGTGGCTGTACACCTACAAAACGTATGAACATTAAGCATTTTTTAAAGGGATAGATCATCTGCATGTAGTCGTCATACGTAACAAAGACAAAAGAGGCACGAATGTTGCCTCATCCTACAGATCCCCATTATTTGAAACGGTAGATCCAGCAATCACAACTCCTGTCAGTAGTGATAACAATGCTGGTACGATGACAAGATAGATGAACAATGCTTTTATCAGCACGTTTGTTTGTGTTTCTGTATTTTTTTGCTGCCTTGCTGTGATCTGCGCATCAATATTTAGTCACAAAAGGGGTTGGATCTTCTTCTGGAGATGCAAATCTCCCGAATGGGATCAATCTTGGCTACTCATACTTTTACAGTTTATGTTTACATTTGTGA
Organism: Petasospora euphorbiiphila; assembly: GCA_030556625.1. Taxonomy (NCBI): domain Eukaryota; kingdom Fungi; phylum Ascomycota; class Saccharomycetes; order Phaffomycetales; family Wickerhamomycetaceae; genus Petasospora; species Petasospora euphorbiiphila. Next base: position 559,933 of record JAKTUJ010000005.1, on the reverse strand, counting down.
CTTGTCTGAGAGACCACGTTAGACGTTAGAGTCGTGTTGACTCGTTCCAAATAACACGCCATGGCAGCTGGTGGTACTCTTTTTAGCGGAACAATCACGAGACGTTCGTTACAAGTCTTGAAACAAGATTCAGCCACAGACTTCTACGATAGCATCTTAAAGAGTGATTACCGGTGACCGGAATATGTGGTATTAACAAGACGAATAAGGATTCTAATTAGTTTGGGGCAATGCAGGGATTTGATGTACAGTGGGTATATATGCGTTTCATTTCTTCTCTTGCTGGGCAATTGCTGCTGCTCTTGCCTTGTTCGCCATGACGGTACCAACATGTTTCAATACAAATGGCAAAAGCACCGTGTTAATGACAATCCAGGCAATGATGACACCATAGTTCATGCCGAGATCTCCTTTGTAAAGGTTGAAGAAGATGACTTTATAAATCTCGTTGGAATGGTGGATAGGGAACATGTATCCGTATCTGTAGAACTTTGAGATCAATGCCATCGGAGAGAAGGATGGTGAGACGTTCAAGATAACAAACGAGATCAACCAGAAGCCAAGGAATGGTGGATTATGTGCAAAGATAAGCATACCCATGTTTTCGTTGGCACCACCAACGGCCGCCATGGTCAAATAAGTCGTCATCCAGAAGACAACAAACCCAGCCTTGCCAAATGCCAATGTGAAATCGGCTTGGTAGATAGCAGTCACCGCACAAATGAAAATTGAGAGGATGATGTAAGAGATGTGAGAACCAATGATTCTGTAGATTAAGTACTGCTGGATCTTGATGTGTGGGAGAAGAATCATATGCACTGGTGCAAAGAAGTTGAACAGGAAGAACGAAACAATAATCAAGTAAATGAGACCAACCTGCACTGGAGCAATAAGAACATAGTCTAAGAATGGACGGTGGTCGTAGAATTCAACTTCTGGTTCCGTTGTGATGGCCTCTCGCTGGATCAACGCCAATTTGTCGTCATCAGACATTTGAGAGATCATCTGTTGGAAAATGCTGTTGTAAACCTGGGTATCGAATGCTGTAGAAATACTCTTCAACGGTGTCACAACATAACTGTTCATAGAAATAGGATCTCTTCCAGTTTCGTACATGAACTGAACCGTCAAAGGAGCAGTATCGGTGTCACCTTTGAGGTAATTGAAATGGTTCAAAGTAGCATTTGGCATGACATGTGTGGCAGACCAGTAGTGTCTGTGGTGTACCTGTTGGAGTATCTTGGCACTTACATTTGCGATAGGACCGCCACCAAAGAACTCATTAATTGCCTCTGTTCCTTGGACAATCTTCCATCCGCCTTGACTCTTGAACGTCGTCTGCATAAGTTCTGCGTAAGCATCACCAATAGTTGGAGAAACTCCTGAAACATCGTCATCTTCAATGATAACGAGCGCTTTCAAGTTGTGCTGATGGCCATTTCTGTCATAAAGAGACCCCCAGTAGATCGAGAAGGAGACAATGACAAGACATGCCAACAAGAACCACACTTTGCAAAACTCGATAAAGACCTTGATGCGGATATCCGATAATTCCCTGTGCCAAATGGAGACTTTTTCGCCTGCAATTGGCTGGGGTCCTTGTGGCACCTGTGCTGGTGGAGCTGAGTTCTTATCCTTTGCCTCGTCATCCTCCTGTGTTGTGCCGCTCTTGGACTCTTCATCCTGATGCTGGCTCTCGGTCATCTTTCTCGAAAGCGCATTAAGAGCGTATACGTCAGAGTCCTCGTCCTCGAGCATAAAGTTGTGTGTCTGTACACGTCTGATCTCCTCTTCCGTGTACTCGTCCATGTTGTGGAACTGGCCCGGCAGCGGAGCAGCGTACTTCTTGATCTCTTCTTGTTCTGGCATATTGTGGCACGATGCTGTGCTGTAAGGTATATTTGTGCAGTGGAGGAAATGAGGGGAGCGGTACAACCAATGGAACCACTACAGCAAACAATGAGATACTACACACAAACACACAGTGAGTATATCCAAAACGGCGTCCTTCTCGTCACTTAAATAGCCCCACCGGAGACATCGCAGGAGATTAGATGAGAGAAGGAAAGAAGATGGCAAAACAAAGGGAAAGAAAAAAAAGAAAAAAAAAAGAAGCGGGCTTCATATCGGTCGCTACTTCTCCTTTCGGAAGTCTCCGCCGGTCTCTCCGGGCCTTGTTCGCTCTTTATGCTCTATACTTTCTACTCTTTCACCTCTATACTTTCTATTTCCTATTTGCATTGCTAAAGAATTGGGTGGCGAACTCTCTAACTTGGTTGCTAATTGGCTGCATTTTAGTTTGTAAGCAGCTGTGGGGTTTGTAATCAGTTGTTGGTTTACGGTTTTGCCTTTCTCCGGTTTCCGTGATGTGGAAAAGCCCAATCTTTCATCTGAGGTACACATTGTGAATGCCCTCATCTAGGATTAGAGAGCTCTGGTTGATTGCTAAGAGCTGTTTCCCTATAGGAAACGGGTGAAACTAGTATTTTCCCCGCTCTTTGTCACGATCTATAAAGTCATACCTGAGATGAGTACAGCATTAGGAGCGAATCAATGATCAATGGCAAGGAGATCAATAAAAGACGCCCGCCCGAACGGATCAATAGCTCACTGAGTAGACTACAAACACTTCAATGTATGACGTATGTAATGCACTCAGTTTAGTGTCTTTTCACCACAGGGGGGATGTGGGGGAACTCGGGACGGGGATTATGGTTCAATTACAGTCAGTGTGTCGACTATCACAACCTTGGTGGAGAACCAGTGCCCCGAGTAACGGCGTCACTATTCAATAATTTTTTACACTTGTACCTTGTCACGTTTCTCCTTTATTTCAATCGTTTCTTTATTGAGAGTATCCTCAGGACCTCATCTGAGTCTTGAGCTTCCCTTTCGTCTTTATATGCAGATTTTAGCTCGCTTGAAGCGTAGGCTTGGCAGAAGAAGCAACACAAGCTGGGCATCGAACACGGGTAAAAGAAGGTCTGTGACAAGCTAACGTTCTCTTCTAGCATTGTAGATAAGTTGAGATGCATAATTCTAGGCAGGCCTAATTCTTGTCCATTTAGTTGATAGCACACTGTGCACGTTTTCGAAGGAACGCTGTTTCAGTGTTTCAGTCCTTAACTCCGAGAAAATATCACGTTTGGCTGTCATCCTGCAGTGCCACCCCCACACATTACAATATATCCATTGAACACACATCTAAGTAAGGAAAAAATGTGTCTGGAGTGTGATCTTTGGAGTTTGATGAATACCTTATGATTTCTCTTGCTCTCGTGCCAATGCCGCAGCTCTGGCCTTGTTCGCCATAACAGCACCAGCGTGCTTAAGCACAATGGGCAAAAGTAACGTATTGACAACGATCCACGCCAGAATAACACCATAGTTCATACCAAGCTCGCCTTTATAGAGGTTAAAGAATATCACTTTGTAAATCTCATTGCCGTGATGAATGGGCATCGCATATCCATATCTGTAAAAAACAGAAACCAAGGCCAATGGTGAGAACGTTGGTGAAATGTTCAATATGACAAATGAAATCAACCAGATGCCGAGAAATTGTGGACCATGTGCAAATAGAAATATGCCTGCATTCTCATTGGCACCACCAACGGCAGACATGGTTAAGTAGGTTGTCATCCAGAACACAACAAACCCGGCTCTACCAAAACTCTTGGTGAATTCAATTTGATATATCGCCGAAACGGCACAGATGAAGAGGGACAGTATCAAATATGAGATATGAGAAGAGATGACCCTATAGAACAGGTAGTGTTCAACTTTGGTGTGTGGGAGAAACATAGCATGTACCGGAGCAAAGAAGTTGAAGAGGAAGAAGGAGACAATGATGAGGAAAATGAGACCAACTTGAAGCGGAGCCATGAGTATATAGTCATTAAAGGGACGGTAGTCAAAGAATTCAACCTTAGGCTCTGTTGAAAAGGCATTTGTTTGAACAAGCGCCAATATCTCATTGTCCGAGAGCTCTGATACCATCTCAAGAGACATGTTTGGAAAATAATTCACCTCAAATGCTGTTGAAATACTCTTCAAGGGATTAACGACATAAGAGGGGACGGCAATTGGGTCTCTACCACTTTCGTAGATGAATTGGACAGCCAATGGAGTATCAATTTCACCTCTCATGAATCTGAAATGATTCAAAGTAGCATTTGGCATGATATGTGTAGCAGACCAGTAGTGTCTGTGATGCACCTGTTGTAGAACCTTGGCACTTACATTTGTGATAGGTCCATCACTAAAGAATTCATTGATTGCCTCTGTGCCTTGAACAATTTTCCAGTCAGCTTGATTCTTGAAAGACGCCTGGATAATCTCGACATATGCCTCGCCAATAGTTGGGGAAATACCGGATATTTCATCATCTTCAATAATAACGAGTGCTTTCAAGTTATGCTGATGACCATTTCTATCATGGAGTGACCCCCAGTACAGCGAGAAGGCAGCAATGATGAGAGATGCGAGAATGAACCACACTTTACAATACTCTATGAATACTTTGAGACGAACATCCGACAAGTTTGAATGCCAAATGGCAACTTTCTCTGGAGGCTTGGATTGTTGCGTGTCTGTCGAATCTCCTAGTGTGCTCCCACTTTTGTTGTTTTCATCCTGACCATTGTCTTTGAAAGTACCATTCTGAGACTCTTCGTCCGAGAGTCGACTCTCAGTCATCCTTCTAGAAAGAGCATTCACTGCATAGAGATCCGCTTCGTCATCATCCATAAAGTTGTGTGACTGCAGACGTCGCACCTCTTCTTCTGTATATTCGTCCATGTTGTGGAACTGGCCTGGCAATGGAGCCAAGTGCTGTGTATCTGCTTGCGGCATACTGTGAGGTTAGAACTGTTGAATCGAGACAAGTAACAGTTGAACCTATAGCAAATGTGGTTTGTAATATGATCATAAATAGGGCTATGTCATTAGGTCCAAGAGCAACGGGGATGTTCTACTTATATAGTCGAATCAATGCCCGAGCTGGCATGGCAACTGCCCAATCTCCGGCTTGCCAAGTTTGCTGACATGTGGTTACTCATCTTTTCTTTGCCTCTTCCTACGTTTGTTGACAATGCATTAATTCGTAATACCAACTGGCTGGCCTGTCGCTTGAGATTCTTTCAGTTTCTGAAGAGTGGTGGAATCATTTTGCGGCCTTTGCGGCTTTCGGCGGCCTTTGCGGAGCATCAATAAATGGGCGCTCGGTCAAAGAATCTTCTCTTCCTGTCATCTTCAAACAGTTTCTTCGATCTTGACGTCATTCTCGGGACTATCTCAGGTTGATCTTAGGTTGCTTGTATCTGAAATCATCATGGGCCGATGTTCCACAGTTTACTTGTATAGTGACGTCAGATCAAGTCACACTACCTCAAGTTTGGGCTTCTAGAATGGCTTTATGGATTTTCTATATAACGATTTTGATATATGGATAAAGATTTCAGTAGAATTATTGGCCTATCATCTGACCAATCTGTAACAATAACAGGAAAGAAGTCGAGTCTCATGTAGATTCTGGATAGAGCTTCTTTACAACATCGCCCCATTTGGCAATACCCGTGGCAATTTGATCCTCTGTCAAGTAACTCATACTCAATCTCACGCTTGATGCTCCCCAATCACGATGGTCACCAGTCACCTCGAAATTCTCACCACCTGCAAGAATAACTCCTTCCTCCTTTAAAGCTTTAGTGATCTTCTTGGAATCGTACCCTTCTGGAAGAGTAACCCATACAAAGTAACCACCTTCAAATCCCGAGGCAATTGTCCCTGCTGGGAGATACTTGTCGATGGCATCTTTCAATACCTTGGATCTCTTTGCATAAATCTCTCTGAGTCCGTTAATAATTCCATCAATGAGTCCTTCCTTGATGATAGTCCCCACAATCATTGCATTCAACTGGGATGGAGATCCGCCGCTGACATTAGCACCACCTTGACACAGTTGATAAACCAGTTTGGAGTTGATTGATTCCTGATATCCAACTCTTAATCCTGGAGCAATGAGCTTGGAAAAAGTAGAGTTGGAGATGGTGTTACCATACTCGTTGGTAGCTGTAAGTCTATCCAGATGAGTAAGACGTGGCAATGGGTGAGGTAGTTTGTCCAGTGGCTGTCTGTAGTCCAGCAGGTCATAAACGTCGTCGGTGATGACCAACATGTCATATTTTCTTGCCAATTCAATCAACTTGGCACGGACTTCGACAGAATACAACTCACCACCTGGATTTGAGAAGGATGGAATACAGTAAAGGACAAAGCTATATATCTTCTTTGAGGGTCTCTCAGGGTCCGTGATAAGCTTCAAGTCATCCTTGTGATCAGTGGAGTCCAGCTTGTCAAAGTGCTCCAATCTCTCCTCTAGCTGTGCAAAGTCAATACCACCATGAACCTCGTTGATGGCGGTCATTCTTCCACTGAACCCTGCGTCGATAAAAGTCTCATTAATCAGGTAATAAGTTGGCGTGATGATGAAGGCCTGCTTCGTGTAGTTTGTGTGAGGTAGCGTTGTCTGGGCCAGGATGTTCATTATCCCATATGATGCACCAGCGGTGAGATTGATTGAATCTGCAGTGGTGCCACATTCATCGCCAAACACTCTCTTGTGCAAGGAAGCGACTTCTCTGCGTACCCAAAGTGCACCTTGATCAGATCCATAAGTCAATGGATGTCTCTCTTCAGGATCGGTGTCATAGTCTCGAGGACCTGTTAACAAGCTCTTTGTAGCTTCGATAATGGTCTTGTTCGGCAGAAGAGCCTCTGTAGGGTGTCCTTTGAAGAAATTGATCATTGATGAATATCTATACCGGCGTGAAGAAGTGCTCCAAGCTCTTGTCGTCTCTCCTTGGGGGCATGATGTCGGGTATTTAACTTCTCAAGCATGGCTGTATTGCCCTTTTTATACTCTTCTCCGGTCGCTCGGTGGACCCTCAAGCCTATCTCTATCTTTCGGGACTTTAAACAGAAAGAACAGACTACTGTACTGAGACTTGGAGAATTGGCTATATATTACTATGGAATATACCACCAATAGACCCACCCAATGTGAGTCCAATTGAAACAACCATCCATATATGGCCTCCACAGCCGGATCTCCTGCCGTTTTGGGGAAACAGAAGGAATAGAAAGCTCCCCGGTTCGGTTCTCGCCATGCGCTTTTTGTCTTTGCTTTTCCCTCTGATCGAGTCGAGTCAAAAATGCCATTTCCCCCAAAATTAAGCAGCGAATAAACCATCTCCTTCCTTCGCTTACTCCACTCAAGATTGATACAGTTTGCCTTGATCAAGTGTTCTTATATAGACCCATCCCTTTCCACACCAGTTCTATTTAATGTCCGCCACCATCACAGAGACAAACCTCGACGGTATCCTCCCGCTCATTGCACGTGGGAAAGTGCGTGATATCTACCAAGTTGATGATGAGACTTTACTCTTCGTCGCCACGGACAGAATCTCCGCCTATGACGTGATCATGGCGAATGGTATCCCACAGAAAGGTCAACTCCTTACACAGCTCTCCGTTTTCTGGTTTGACTTCTTGAAACCATACGTCAAGACGCATCTCGTTGAGACTGATGACATCTTCAAGACGTTGCCTAAGGAGCTGAGTGAGGACAAGTACAGATCCCAATTGGAAGGACGTTCTCTTTTGGTGAGAAAGTACAAGCTTGTTCCATTGGAAGCTATTGTTAGAGGCTACATCACTGGGTCTGCCTGGAAGGAGTACAAGAAGTCCGGTACAGTCCATGGTGTTAAAGTAGCTGAAGGACTCAAAGAATCGCAAGAGTTCCCAACACCAATCTTTACGCCATCTACCAAAGCTGAGCAAGGTGAGCACGATGAGAATATTTCGATTGAACAGGCGGAGAAGATTGTTGGTAAGGACATTTGTGACAAAGTTGCCAAACTCGCCGTTGAGTTGTACTCTAAGGCTAAGGAGTTCGCTGCAACGAGAGGTATCATCATCGCTGACACGAAATTCGAGTTCGGTGTCACTGATGATGGTGAGATTGTGCTCGTGGATGAGGTACTGACGCCTGACTCTTCCAGATTCTGGAACGCTTCCACTTATGCCATTGGCCAGGGTCAGGATTCTTATGACAAGCAATTCTTGAGAGACTGGTTGACTTCTAATGGGTTAGCTGGTAAAGACGGTGTCAGTATGACGGAAGACATTGCTCAGAGATCTAGAGAGAAGTACATTGAGGCATATGAGGCTTTGACCGGCAAGAAGTGGGCCTAAGCAACAATACTTGAATTTACAAATGACGATTAACCTGTACAATAGCAATTTTACTGTTATAAATATAAATGTAGAATCACAGTCATTAATCATATATGTATTTTAATACCATACCTAGTTAGATCCAATCGTTATTGAATCTTCTCAGGAAGGGACTTGGGAGAACGGACTCGTTATCATATACACGAGCTTTTTCAAACAACTTTGCATTCTTGGTCAACAAAGTCTTGTTCATTGGCACGGAGTAAGCATCATTGGCAGATGGTTTGGTGTACTTCTTGCTAGCAACTTCGTCATTGATCAGTTGAAGTGGTCTGCGCGATATGTTCCCCAGTCTCACAGGTGTTTCATTTTCTCTATCTCTAGATCCCTTGATCATTTTTGTAGGTGATGGTGTCCCCATTGAGACATCAGATGCGGCTGTGTTGTAATGTTGTTGTGACTTGGTCCTTGATGGCGAACTGCCTATCTGTTTCAAGCGTGCTTTGACCTCTTTGTCGACAACGTACTGGAACTCGTTTTGATAGTTTATACGGATCTCTTCCATTTCCTGTTCAATCAATGTACGTTGGTAATTCAATTCCTCATTCAAGGATGCTCTTGCCTTCATCAACTCCTGCTCCTTGTTCATCAAGTCGTTCTCAAACTTCTTCAAGTTTAGTTCGTAGTTCTTCAACTGAAGGTCTTTCATCTGGATCTTGAAATGAAGGTCCTGTAAGAGTTCAAATGTGGAAGCTCTGCGGTTCAAATCCACTTCAATACATGCATTAATGACTCTTTTCAATGCCGTGGAATAGTGGGCTGGAATATCTGGATAATGGCCTGCCATGATCTTCTGTTGTAATTGAAGGTGCGTTTTCGCCTGAAATGGCGGGTGCAACGCACAGAGTTCATAAATAACACACCCAAGAGACCAGACATCACACAAGGGGGAATATGGTTTATCGAGCAGAACCTCCGGGGACATATAGTAAGGAGTTCCAACACATGTGGTTGCGAACTCAATTTCTGTGTTCAAGGATTTAGCAAGGCCGAAATCACCCAACTTGAAGTTCCCATTAGCCAAGAAGATGTTATCTGGTTTGATATCTCTGTGGATAATCACACGTGTCTGTTCTGTGATGACTGGATACTCTAGGTCCTGGTATATATTGGTGATTAAGGGGGAATTGACGCCGTAATGACAACGGTAGAGCGCCATGAGTGTTTGTGTAAAGATATTCCAAATGATCCCTTCAGGTAGATATTCGTTGGAATTTCTATAACTCTTGATGATGTGGGAGAGGTCGCCACCATCACAGTACTCCATGTAGAGGAGAAGCAAGTGCTGTTCTGGGATATGTGCGTGCTGAATGTACTGAACAATGTTCGGGTGGTTCAACTCTGAGAGGATTCTGAACTCTGCGACAAGCTGGGAACGCTCCTTCTGGTTCATGTGGCCATACTGGATCTCCTTGCGCACGAGAAGCTGTTAAAGCTGTTAGTCACACTCGAACTCATATCAAATACCGATCAAGACTCACTTTACCATCTCTAATGCGGCGCACCTTCCGCACACAGCCAAAAGAGCCACGTCCAATCAGCTCGAGCACCTCGTACTCCTCCTCGTTGGACATCTCTGCTGCTCTCTCACTATTCCCAGGTGATATGACAGAGCCGCCGACGTGTGTTGCTGGAAGCTGGCCAGAAGAGCCCCCCTGCTCCATAAAATCAAAGACGTCTGGGATGCCGCTTTGTTTACATTTCGCCACATTCGGCGGGACACAACCTGCATTAAGAGTGTCTGTACCGTTTTCCGCGAACTCGTTTTATGCGCTTCTCTCTTTGTTTTTTTTTTTTTTTTTTTTTTTTTTTTTTACTCGGGCAGTTCGCGAATCTCATACCAATTATCTTCTACTGCTTAATGGTTCTCTTGCTATTTGGTACACCAATCAGTTCAAGGGGATATCCTATCGATAGAAAGAAATGGACTCTAAGACTGTTGGTATTCTCGGCGGTGGCCAGCTAGGCCGTATGATCGTGGAGGCGGCACACCGTCTCAACATCAAGACCGTTGTGCTGGATGCTCCTAACTCCCCAGCAAAGCAGATCAACGCCTTGGATGAGCACGTTGATGGCTCTTTTAGTGATGCAGACTCGATCGCTAAGCTGGCTGCAAAGTGTGATGTGCTCACCGTTGAGATTGAACATGTGGATGCTGATGCCATTTCACAGATTGAGAAAACAACTGGTGTCAAATGCTACCCTTCCGCAGAGACGATCAAGCTTATCCAGGACAAGTATCTCCAAAAGACGCATTTGATCAAGCATGGTATTCAAGTCGCCGAGTCTGCCGACGTTGCAAACACTGCTGAGGCCTTGAAGGCCGTTGGTGAGAAGTTTGGGTATCCATATGTGTTGAAATCTAGAACGAACGCCTATGATGGTCGTGGGAACTTTGTCGTTGACACAGAAGACGATATCGCTGAGGCACTCAAGGTTTTGCACGATAGACCACTATACGCTGAGAAATTTGCGCCATTCTTGAAAGAGTTGGCTGTGATGGTTGTCCGCTCTATCGAAGGTGAAGTCTTCTCCTATCCAACTGTTGAGACCATCCACCAAAACAACATTTGTCACCTCGTGTATGCACCTGCTAGAGTTCCAGACTCGGTACAACTTAAGGCGAAACTCCTCGCACAGAATGCTGTCAAGACATTCCCAGGTGCAGGTATCTTTGGCGTGGAGATGTTTTATCTTGCCAATGGTGAGTTGCTTGTCAATGAAATTGCACCAAGACCACACAACTCTGGTCACTACACGATTGATGCATGCGTCACATCACAGTTTGAAGCACATATAAGAGCCGTCACAGGCCTTCCTATGCCTAAGGACTTTACATCTTTGACCACTTCAAACACGAACGCCATCATGCTGAACGTGCTTGGTGCTAAGGAAGCCAATGGTGAATTGGAGATTTGCAGACGTGCGCTCGAGACTCCCGGTGCCTCTGTGTATCTATATGGTAAGACAACGAGAGCCGGTAGAAAGATGGGACATATCAATGTTGTCACGAGCTCCATGGGTGAGTCTGAGCGTCGTTTGGATTATATCCTCGGGAAGACTTCCACGCTCAATGTTGAGACGGCAAAGGGTAAACACCCACTCGTTGGCATCATAATGGGGTCAGACTCGGACTTGCCCGTCATGGCAAAAGGTGCAGACATCTTGAAGAAGTTTGGTGTGCCATTCGAAGTGACGATTGTTTCAGCTCATAGAACACCACATCGTATGTCCAAGTATGCAATTGAGGCATCACAGCGTGGAATCAAGTGCATCATTGCCGGCGCTGGTGGTGCTGCGCACCTTCCTGGTATGGTGGCTGCGATGACTGCACTCCCTGTTATCGGTGTCCCTGTCAAGGGATCTGTTCTTGACGGTGTTGACTCTTTGCACTCTATTGTGCAGATGCCAAGGGGTGTTCCTGTTGCCACTGTTGCAATCAACAATGCAACGAATGCTGCCCTGTTGGCTGTGAGAATACTCGGAACGAGCATCCCAGAGTATCTTACTGAGATGCAGAATTTCTTGTTGAAGCAGGAGGAAGAAGTCCTGGGGAAAGCTGAGAGATTGGAGACAGTCGGGTATGAGGATTACTAAAGTCATAGAAGCATCTACAATAAGATTAGAAGTATTATCGTGATTCATGAATTAGGATGTCAGTATCTCTGAATAATGTCATCAATGTAATTAATCATAGCGTCAATCTGGTACGAAGTTGATTCAACATAAGGCCAAAAGCGTCCGTGTGTCTTGACGTATTTCCCACACAGTGCAATCTTTTCATGAAGATCAATCGTATTGAATGCTGCTCTAAAAGTGTCAAAAGTTTTCTTGTCAAGCACCACAGGAACAGAGGCAAGCATTTCCCCAACAATGAACTCAACGCGTGTAGTACCTGGTTGTAAATCCGGTGTTTGCGGCATCTCCCTCATAGTGAGTTCTTTGGTCAAGATAATGGACGATCCGAGAAGTGTCAGTGTGTTAGCGATAACAACGACGGAGAAGATTGGGTATTGTAACCATGCATCTGGGAATTCATTGTAAGTCTCAACGTGTGCACTCATAGTCTTCCCCTGTTCTGGAATGGCATCTGACCACCAAGTCTCGCTTGCCTTCATCGATGAGATCTCTGCCGCTGAGGCAAAGTTCAGAGGTCCTCCAATAACGGTGATTGGAGTATTTGAAGTGTGTGCCTCTGGAATCATCCCCATTCCAAGCTCAACGAGACGCACGGCATCCATTGCGGCAATGAATGCCTCAATGTAATGTGCGATTTGTGATGGTGTCAGTCCCAGGCATGCCGCGTGGATATCCTCGAGCTTGGACTTATACAACGAATTGAGCACGTCGTCTGGGTTATTATTGGAGTGTGTTTCGTGTGGTTTGATAAAGAGAATGCCCGAGCATTGAGAGGCATTCCCCGTCAGCTTTGCCACGTGGAGCATCAACAAGGCAAAGAGTTTGGAGATGTTAAGCACTGCAGTCTTCTTCTTTATATGTGAGATCATATACAACCCAGAGTTTGCCAATTCTTCAATGATCTTCATCTTGGCGTTGAATTGGTTTACAACTTGTGATGTGAGGTACCCTGCGGAGACGGTGTCCATGATATCCTCCATGTTCTTGATGGCAACGATGATGAGGTCTGAGTCTGTGATGTTCTGGCGCTCGGAGGGGGAAATTGAGGCGCTACTGATTTGCTGCTCGAGCTCGCTCCACGTCTTGTAATGGAGTCTTTGAAGACAACTGTTGTCTGTCGTGTCAAATATCCCCAAGTTGAGGTTGTACTGTGCATCACTTAGAGGCAATGGTAGGTCTTTTGGGAAGGAGAGTAATTTTTCACTAATGGATGCATATGGAGCACCTCTGTTGATTCTCAAAAAGACATTAAGTTTCCAAGACCCCCATATAGTTCTCAGCATGTCTTCATGACGCAGCACCTGTTTCTTCGTAGCGACACTGGCATATGCATGCCAATCCTCAATGCATTGTCCTTGGAGCAAATGCGCAACTTTCATAACCTGGAACGTACGCTCCGAGCCTTCAATCGACTGCTGGACGTATCCGCCCGGCCCCAGCGCACCAACGAGAAGAACCAGCGCCTGGAGTGCCGTCTCTGCATCCATGTGGTCCCAGTGCTTCTCTGCTAAAAAGTACCAGTGCTGCGGGTCTCTCAGGCTCGGGTTCGGCAGCATCGAGCTTGGGGCAAAGCGGCAAGCGGAGGAGAACATCGCATGAACGAGCGAAGCGTCCTGGCGCACCTGGAGCTGGTAGACGAGCCTGTGCTTAGGCGGGAGGAACGGCCTTGAAGGGTGGATGTAGCGGTAGTACAAGTCGAGCAGCGCACATGTCGTCTTCCACGGCGGCAGGTCAAACATCTCGAGTTCTTCATCGGGGATGGAGACGTAGGCCATTGCCGGGGCCAGCTTCGGCAAACTGAGCTCCTCTCTTTTGCGGAAGTCGTCCTGTGGGAAGAAGCTCTGCGGTGGTGGGAGCGCACCTTGCCCCGGGTGCACTGGTCTTGGGCAGAACCCAGAGGGCCCGCCGTGGTGGTGTTGCAAATGTGGAGGGAGCGGTCCACCAGGCCCGCCGCCGGGTCCACCAGGTCCTCCTCCGCCAAGCCCTCCTCCAGGCCCGCCCATGGCCCATGGGGGCGGCCCCCAGTGGTGTCTGCGGTGGTGATGCGGCGGTGGGCTGTGAGGGCGGGGCCCGCGGTGGCACATGTCCCAGTCTGGCGGCGGTCCCCTATGGCGATGGCCCCTGGAAGGGAAGTAGTCCGACGACGATGAGCCGTCCATGATGATCTGGTGCTGTAGCGACGCGGCCTCGCGCTGGAGTTGGTGCACTTTCTCCTGTAGTGAGCCAGCAGACGATCCCAACGACATCGAGCCCATCGTCGACACCGACTGCGGCGGTGGAGAGTTGCGAGGAACAAAGAAGGGCGATGTGGCAATCGACGACGGCGGGTCGAGCGCAGCCTTGATTGGGTGGAACCCTCTCGGGCTCGCTGTCTCCAAGGGCTCGTGCGACGCCGGCGTAGCTGGCGCTGCAGCAGAGCCCATCATCGCCGTTGAAGACGACGTTGACGACGAGGCATCGCCCATCATTGTTGATGTCGGCGGTGCTGATGCCGATGCTGATGTCGATGCAGGTGCCGCTGCCGGCACTGACGACGACCTCGACGGCCGTGTCTCCTTCTCCCTACGCCGACGGCCTCCTCTCTGGCTCTTGACAAAGACACACTTTATTCCCAATAACTTGCAGTTCGAGCACTGCTGGCGTTGCATGTCTGGCGGGTCGCCGGGGTTTGACAGCTGCTCGCCGTCGCACTTGATCTTCTTCTCCCGGCACGCGAGACAGGCATGGCGGGCGACGGGGCGCTTCTGTGGCGGGAGCTGCTGGTGGTGGTGGAGCACTGGGTGGCGTCCCGCGGGGAGACCGGGCTCGAGCTGCCTGAGCGTCGACATCTCTGCTTTCCCTTTCCCTTTCTACTCTGCTTCCTTCGGTATCAATGCGACGAATGTGTTTTTTTCGGGGGGGAACAGGGGCGGCCACCCGGCATTTAAATAAGAGACCGCGCCCCCGGCGACCGCCCGCGCTGCGACGAGGGAAACTTGAAAGCCGTTTGGGCGCGCTAAAGTGCATCTGCGTACAGTACAGATAGACATCCTTTGCGCTGTTTGGAACGCCGGATTGGCAGCTCATGGGACGATGGATTGGTGGTGTGTCTGCCTTGTGGCGGCCTGCCATGCTCTTCTTCCCGCGCCTACTCCCCTTTTTTGCTCCGGCTTGCTGCTCCGGCTTGCTGCTCCCTTTGCGGCCGGCCGGCCTTTGACTCTACAGCCCAGAAACGGCCGGCTCCAATGCCCGAACAGGAGTGTTGATCGAACTGCGCTTTGCCCTGCCTGCCCCCACAAATGGCTGACAATTGTCAATTGGCTAACCACATCGTCCGTTGCTCGCATGTGGGTCTAGCTGCTAGCATGGTGTCGCCTTCTCCTTTTTCCTTTTCAGCCTCGGCTGGATACTGTTAAGAGACATACATCAAGACACTGCAAGCCGCCATAAGCCGCTTCAGAAAAGCACCAGTTTCAGCCTTTTCTCTGATCGTATCGAGCAGACATGCTGTAAATGCTGGCCCTTGGCCCTTGGACCTTGGACCCATTGTGATAGCGGGGTTGGTGCTTGATAACACGCTTAAAGTCCCATTCGCTGAATTACTCTATTGTGGTTATTCCATCGGTTGATTACTCTACCGCTTACTCTACAGCATGCTTGGTTGGTTGCCGGATGTGTGATCCGGCACTGCCATTGCACCCACACACCGCGTAGCACTGATGGCTGTGTGCGGAGATGACCATGCACTTTTACATATCTCTTTTTTAGACTGAGATCCCTGTGTAAAACTGTTCAACTGTACTTCAAGAGTAAAGGGCCCCGGCTTTTGAGGTATTTACGCCGGCTTGTGGGGGCTTTGTTGGGCTTTGTTGATGGCAACTGCCGGGAATAGACGGGGCAACGGCCGCGGTGGCTGGGATCGCAACCAAAGGGAAACAGAAACAATAAATCAGGGCATTATCCTCTGCCCTATCACCGCACGCAGAACACCATGACCAAAATCACACTCATCATGGCTGTGGAGTGTACTGTACTGTATGTAGTATTGTAGTATTGTAGTACCTGTATTCGCGACCGTCGCGAGCTATAAAAAGCACCAACGAAAACTTTTCTTCTTCACCACTCTCACTCTCTGGTTCCCCCCCTCAGCGGCCAGGAGATCAATATCAAGTTAAAACTCATATCGTACATGGTTCTTGCCTTTTACCAGAGCCATCCGGGTATTGTCTTCGCTAATGGCTGTCTCGTGGATTTTTTGGAACACCCCCCTTTTCTTCCCTCCTCTCAGTTGGGAAAAGACGCTGAAGCACGCCTTCGCTTTTTCTTTTAGCCGTCTCAGCTGTGAGGCCACAGCTGTCGTCTAATGGAGTATATATATATATATTAGAATACATATATCTATGACTATTACTGTGTAGAGTAAACCCTCTGTTGATGCGGCTTTGCGGGCAAAGGGCCTGGCTGGCCATCTCTGGACTCTGGACGACGCGACAGGCCAAGAAAAGAAAAGAAAAAAACTAAAAACAGACGGGAAGTCAAGAGGAGATATAGACATTTGGCGTGTATATCCCGTTGCTATTTGCCTGGTTTGCCTTTTGTTTATATCACAACTTCCACTTCTTATCTCACCACTTCTCTCCTTACGCTTTCCCGCTTCCCACGCTGAGACCCCCCTTTTCCCCTGCTGCATTCCCTCGTTGATCTGCTTGTGCTTGCAAGTTGTGCTCCCCTCGGTTTCGGACGCGTACGCCGCA
The DNA here is from genome assembly GCA_030556625.1 of Petasospora euphorbiiphila. Classification (NCBI taxonomy): domain Eukaryota; kingdom Fungi; phylum Ascomycota; class Saccharomycetes; order Phaffomycetales; family Wickerhamomycetaceae; genus Petasospora; species Petasospora euphorbiiphila. The sequence goes on along the minus strand of JAKTUJ010000005.1, from coordinate 543,260 downwards.
CAGCTTTTCTTCCGATCCGTCGTCTTGACTCTTTCCCTTTCCCATCGAGAACTGATTCTCCTAGATCTCCCTGGATCCTGACTTGTGATCTCTCGACGTGTCGCTCGCTTCACACAGCTTATCGGGAGCGCTCTCTTTTGTCGGTCCCTCTGCTGGTTCTTTTCCTCGGTGTGCTGGACAGAAGCACACACATACCCTTTTGATTCCACTTCTGCCCTGATCCACGTTCCCGTTGACTGAAGACTGCTCACATGGACTCTTTCATCCCAGCACAGACGGCTTTCGTCTATCCAAGCCCCAGTGCTGTACTATCTTCGCCGGCGTCGCTCACAACAAGCTGGGTCGACCTCAGAATCCGTGCTGATTCTTCCTCTAGTGGCTCCTCGAGCTCTTCACACAGAAGCACCACCACCAGAAAGGCAACCACTTCCAAATGCACAGATGCACAGCGGTGCCAGACAGGACAGGACACAAACACCTTGACAATCGCCCTTGCAGTCGTCATTCCATGTGTTGTCTTTCTCGTCATCATCGGCTTCTTCATGTTCAGATCATACAAGAAGGGTAAACAAGAGGCCAAGGATGATGACGACCCGGATTTCTACGGCGAGACAACGATCCTACCAGATTACCCAAAGGATGACTCTAGAGCACCAGATGACGATTCGCTTTACTCTACCGGCCAGAACCCTTTTACATTCGATAATGCCCGCTATCCTTCGGCGGCAATCGCACGACATGGTAACCGCATGGTCCCTGGCCCTCCTAGCATGATGAGCCACCAGATGGCCGGAGACGCATACTATGATTCATTCACACTTCCTCACCAGCATACATTGGGGTCCAAACACTCGTTGGATGAGTATGCAAAGGGACTCGGATCAGAGTACCAGGCTTACCAGATCAGTTCGAGACCTTCGTCAAGACCACAGTCGCCTTACTTATCGGGAACATCGTCCACGATGAACAAGATGAGAAACCTCACTGAGAAATCAACAAATTCTTATGAAGGTGAGACAACAGACTCGCCTTACTCCTTCTCCGAGACGAAGATAAAGACTGGTCATGAAGATGACGTCTCTGATCGTACGGGAGATAACGTGTTTGCCGATCCTGCACAAATACACTATGGTGATGAAGACCATAGCAGGAGGCTAAGTGATATCTCATATGTCGAAAACGAACCGGAACAGCTCAATGCTATAAAGTCTGATGCTCCACAAGAGGAACAACAACCACAGGAACAGCTCAAGAAGAAAGGTGTTGCCTTTGAGAAGAATGAAGAAGATGAAGACGATGAGGACATCAAGAGAATGAAAAGCGTTTACAAGGTGTACTTTGATAGAGAAAACTCGCTTAAAAGACCAACAACGTTGACGATCGATGATGCACCACCTTTGCCAACAATGGACATTGATACTCAGGAGGAGAGTCAGGAAGAGGATAAAGATAAACCACGTGAATTGCAAGAGGCTCCAAAGACGTATTTGTCCACAGATCAACCAGATGGAAAGAAACATAGAGTCGTTTCATCTGTTTACTCTACTGTTCCAATTCAGTTTGGTCAACACGATTCGCTCCAACAACCACAGGAAATGCAGAAATCGTATCAACCACAACAACAGTATCACCATCCGCAACCTCAACGCTACCAACAACAGTACCCACAGCAGTACCAACAATACCCACCACCACAACAAATGTACCAACAGCCAGTATATGGCTCGCCGTCTGGATCTCCAAGACTCCACCCACAACACTCTGGTCAGCCAATCGAGCTTCCTAAGCTCCAGACCGTGCCTAATCCTAACAAGATTGACTATACAGATGTTGTCACCAACACTGAATATGCACCAACCAAGTCATTAACCGCGGGGACGAGACCACCAAACATTGCTGTGCGTCCATTCAACCCATTGCATTATTCGGATCAAATCTTTTCACCAACGTCTCCAGTATCACCATCAACGGCACAATTCCAAGGTTCAACTGAGGCATTGAGAGATGCCGCCCCATCACCACACCATCTCAGACAGAGCATTGTGATGGTGGACCCTGTCGGGATTAGCATGCCAAAGATCTATAGACCAGCTGGTGCGTTCTCACAGATGAATAGTGCAAACAGCTCTAGAGCTGGTAGTTTGACGAGTCAATCTGGATTTGCCCCACCACCAGTACAGGCCTCTGATGCGGAACTTCTTCCAAGATCAGGATCAAAGGCTGATTTGAGACAACAGTTGGGCTCTTCTGATAACTACAGTTTTGTGTGATTGTTCTTCTGTTTTTGCGTTTCTTCCTTCATGGTCTGTTTTCATTGTTCTAGAAAGTGTCAGTCATATAAATGTACATCTCCTTTTTTGTCATCTACAAAAGGCATCTCAGATTCGTAAAGCCGTAAATTAAAAGAATGTACACAACAACGAGTTAGCAGTGTATTATGCAAAGTCAAAGTCATCAATCTGGTTTCTGAATTTGAGCAAGTTCTTTCTAATCTTACTCGTATCGACCCAAGTGAGGTAATCCTCCATGCTTCTCGTAACGAGGTATGCTGGATCGGAAACGACATTAGGACCAACTCTAACGTGTCCTTGTTCCACAAATGTGACTGCATCTTTGAGATTCTCAGCCATTTTCAAACGACACATCACTACTCCAATACGACGACGACACATTGCACTCACAGTCACTTTGTTCTCCAAATCGGAAATCTTGGATTTGGTCGGTAGAATCCCCATCGAGTAGAGTTTTTCAAGCAAGAGCTGCTCGTGCTTGATACGTACTGGATCTGTAGGTTGGAGAAGAGAAAGCTTATGCGCCAGCTTACGGATATCACCACAGACCCTATTGTACTTGTGATACTCCTCACGCTTCTGAATGTGGTACTTCCTCATCACCTCGGCATCTCTGTGCCCATTGTCCTGCTTCCAGTCAAGGAAGTCCACCTTCTTGAGGAGCTTCTGCTCGTGATGTTTCAGCTTTCTCACCATCTCTGATTACTGTATAAAACTAGGTTAAACACAGAAAAGAAGAGAAGATCAGTTAAAGATGAGGCCGCTCAAAGACAAAGTAAAAAATTCTTTGTGACTTCCGAGGGTAAAAGAAAGGTCGGCGATTTCCGACCAGCGTTGTAAGTGAAAAATCGAAAACACATTGAAGAGAAGGCTTTCGAAGTCTTTGGAGATGCCTTGCCACAGTTGTCATTTCTCGTTAGGCAATGTTTCTGAGATCATCGGCACAGAGCAGCAAGAGGCTGTTTTCCAGCACGGCTCTCCGGGCGTCGCACATCGGCCAGGCCCCAATCTTTGTTCCCGAGGAGGTCAAGATCGAGTTCTCTCAGATGCAACGTCCTATTCTCAAGAGAAAGGGGAAGACACAGTTGATCATCTCACAAGTTGCCAAAGTTGAAGGTCCAAAGGGTTCGCTTGAACTTCAAATGCCAAACTTCCTCCGCTGCGAACAGAGCGGTGAGAAGCTGTCAGTGTCGGTGCTAAAGCCAAATGACAAGCAGCAAAAAGCACTCTGGGGTACAATGAGATCACTGTTGAACAATCACATCGTCGGTGTCACGGATGGGCATCTCTCTATTCTCAAGCTCGTCGGTACAGGTTACAGAGCACAGGTGGAGCAGAAAGACGGTAAGCCATTCTGTTCTCTCAAAGTTGGTGCTTCCATCCAAGAAGGTCTCTTCATCCCAGAGAACTTGACTGTGACATCACCAGCACCAACTAGAATTATCATCGAGGGCTCTGATAAGCAACAGGTGAAACTGTTTGCTGCCAGACTGCGTGAATTCCGTCCACCAGAGCCATACAAGGGTAAGGGTATCTACGTGGATGACGAACACGTTACTCTCAAGGTGAAGAAGATCAAATGATTAGACGACTTTTATATATTTCTGTACATACTGCATTCTTACATGTAAATTTCGGCCTATACATACTAGTCTTACCATTTAAAGATTAGTTAACAATTATACCATAATCAGCCATTTCTTGACAAAGGTTACCCGGCTGGGTTTGTCAAGTTTTTTCGCCCAACGTCGTTTTGACCAAACTGGAAAGACGGACTGAAGACATCTTCCACTATCAAAAGAGTTCTTCTTTATCACAAGAGGGCTTCAGTGATGATGAACAGACTGCTTGGACAAACCCTTCATGTGCGAGCATCGCCGTTGTGTGTACAGCTTCCCCGTCTTGTGCGCACTGGTGCCTCACTCACATCACCATCTGTGATCCAGTCAAAGATCGTGGCAGAGGCTCCAAATCACAGCCCGGAAAAGGCAGTTGACAGAAGAAGACTTCCTAACAGAACCGGTCTGATTGCTGTTAAGCGTGGAATGGGTCCATGGTTTGACAAGGAGAGCGGTGACGTTTACCCAGTCACAATTCTAGAAGTCAACCAAGTAGAGGTTGTCTACAACAAGACCAAGGAAAAGGAAGGTTACTTTGCCGTGCAAGTCGGTTATGGTTCTAAGAACCCACATAAAGAGACCAGACAGATGCTTGGACATTACGAAAAGGCACAGGTGAATCCAAAACTGAAACTCGCAGAGTTCATGGTCAAGAGCGAAGATGGCCTTCTCCCGGCAGGTACTCTCTTGAATGCCGATTTCTTCCAACCAGGCCAGTTCGTTGACATCAAGGGTGTTTCCAAAGGTAAAGGATTTGCTGGTGTGATGAAACGTTACGGTATGAAGGGTCAGAAGGCCTCCCATGGTGCTTCTCTTTCTCACAGATCCGGTGGTTCGTATGGTGCCAACACCTCGCCAGGTCGTGTCCTCCCAGGTAAGAGAATGCCAGGTAGAATGGGTGGTAACAACAGTACCAAGCAGAACTCTCTCGTCGTGAGTGTGCAAAACATTGATGAAACAAGAGGTATGATCCTTGTCAAAGGTCACGTCCCAGGTCCAAAGGGCTCTATTGTCAGACTCTCTGATGCTATCAAGAAGATGTAATCTTGATATCCATCCTTCATAGCCTACGCCATTAATGATCCTGTAAATATAACATTGATTTATGGTAAAACAATCTCGAAGTGTAGAAGCTATTCCAAAATCTTCAAGAAATACAAACAGGCTGGAGGTTACAAAGCAGTCTAATCATCCTCCAACTCCGATGGTTTCAACAAACCACCAACCTTTGAGGCGTTCTCTCTATCTAAACGTTGCTTCTCCAGTTGCTCCGTCTCACGGTCTTCAGCAAACAAGTAGTCCGTTGGGTCACCACCGTACTGCTTGATCTGAACAAGGAAGTCACGGAGCGTGGCCTTGAATTTGGCTGGATCGCGATGCTGGGTGATCAATGCCTTGATGAAGTTTTCGACCTGGGTTTGCTGCAAGTGTGGGAAAGCATTGATGAGCATGTTGGCCAAATACTCTCTCAAAAATACACTGTTGGAAGTGCCCGGTGGTGCCTGGCCTTCACTATACAATGGTTCGGTGATGTATCCAGTCTCGACAAGGTCGATCATCTTAGCAAGCAAAGTGGCCTGGGATTTGAAACCAGCCTTGTGGTCAGAGTCAGTGATAACATAGAAGGTATCAGAAAGAATAGGGAAGAAAAAGTTTTGGTAGAATGCAGTTGTGAATGGGGTGGTACCAAGCTTTTCAACATTCTTAAGCAACTCATTGGCAAGACTCAAACCACTATTTTCCACTTCTCTGTTGTTGTGCTTGAATGCCCAAAGAATGGCATTCACAAGAAGTTGGAAAGCCTCGCCAGAAAGCTGTAGAAGGGCATCAAATGCCCTGAGGTCGATTTCTCTCAATAGCTTGTAGAACTCGACACGGTGTTCTGGGTACTCTGTGAAGTCCTTGTTGATCATGTCCAAAGTTGGTTCAAACACATTCTGCAGAATGAGAACGACACCTTCTGGAATCAACTGACCAACCTTGGCAACAACTGTCGTCAAACAGTTTAATACTTCCGCATCACGAGCATCTGGTACGTTAGTCTTGTAGTCCTCCAAAATTGTGCTGAGCAGAGGTTGGACCAGTGTATTAACAACCTGCTCTGTATTTTCAGCTCTTGAGACATATGCCTCAACAAGATGCAAAATCTCCTTCTTGATAGTACGAAGGCCTCTCACCTTTGGTGTTTTGGTGGCAATTAACCCATCCTTGGCAACAGATTCGGAGATCATTGTAGAGACTGCCTTGTACAAAGACAACATGTTCTCGAAAATCAAACCCAATTGACTATAGAAGCCAGAACCCAGGGAAGAACAGACGGCAACATTGGTCTTAATAATGTTGGCAATAATTCTGACAGTTTCTGCATTTGTGAGTAATGTTGGGTCTTCGCCTGCCTTGGTGACAATAGCTCTCCAGGCGGTGTTTGGAAGGAACATCAAGTCAGAAAGCAAACGTTCTCTAATTGTAGCATTTGTCTGTGCGCCAACAATGTAACCACAAGCCTCGTAGAAAGTATGAACCTGTTGTGGTTGCAAATCCTCCGTAATCTTCTGGATGTTTCTGATGATTTCGTCAATAAATGGCTCCGTCTCGTTCTGTTGTTGGAGCACAAAGTGACGACGACACTTCAGCGTGATCTTCATGAAAGTATCACAAGCCATATCTTGAACACCCTCGTGTGTCTCATGCATAAACTCAAATAACTTGTTGATGACAGTTTTCAAGAATCTCCAGTGAGCTTTCAAGAATCTTGGATATTGACCAACAATGTACATAATGTTGGAAGCAACAACGGCCTTGTTGTCCTTACCACGCTTCATTTCTGTCAGTGCAAGCAAGTCTTTGATAACAGCCACCAAAAATCTCTTCTCCATCTCTTCGTTCATCGTACCCGATATCGAACCAATAGCCCAACAAAGAGTGTTGATATTATGCCATGACCACTCGGAGCCATCAATCTGTTTAGCCAACTTGTCACTCATGATTTGTTCAGTGTCGACAACATCCAAGTGAGTAAGGTAAACCAAAACTTCTCTCATGGATTTGTAAAGGGTGATTGTGTCAGACTCCTTGACAAACTCACGGACAATCTCACCTTCATCATTCTGTACAACAAGGACTTCCTCAGGCTTGGCCATGTTTTCAATTACAACGACTCTTAATTGGGACAAGATCTCATTGTACATGTGCTTTCTAAGAGGGAACTTGGCAAGTAATTCAGGATTTGGGGCACCACCGGCAGCTGTGGAAGACAAAGCATTGCCGTAACCAAGTTGCATCAATGGAGAGAGTTCTTGTGCTGGAAGCTGTTGAACTTCCTGGAACAACGAATTAACGAGCTTGCTCCAGTAGTCCAAACATGTCTTAAACAACTCTCTTTCCTCGATCCTTGAAAGTTGGATCAAGTACTCGTGAGAAGTCAACAGCAAGGGTCTGAAAACTTCTCTTTCTTCCAAGGCAATGACATGGTTCGATAAGAATGTACAAATAAACATTGCAAGATCTTGAAGGAAAGCCTGGTCATTCGAGTTTGCAACTTGATAAGACTTCTTGAGTTCCACATTTGGCGGAATAACAGTGGCAATTTGAGTCATTGTGTTTTGGAACATAACGACAAATTTTTCATCGTAGTCCTTAGCGTTCAATGAGGCAGCTTCTGTCAAGCACTTGAGGGTGATTGCCCTTGTGTCAGCTGCAGCAATGAACTTGGACGTCAAAAGATCCAATAGGTTGGTCTCAAAGATGTATCCCAATGGGATCCATTGCATGTACTTCAAGACGGTGTTCAGTGTGGCAACAATCAAAGATGGTCTGTTCGATTTATCAAGAACTTCGTAGCAAAGCTTGAAAATCTCAGAGAACTCCTCGCCCATTCTTGTCTTCAAGTTTTTGGCCTTTGCCTGTGTCATCTGTTCAGAGGAGTAGTCAAAAACCTCTTCGGACAAGAGCTTAAGAATGACCATGTTGTTCTCGCAAACGTTGAAACTTGCTCTTGATGATTGGACAATCTCTGGGATGAAATTTGGCCAATTGTCAGGCCATTCTTGCTTTGCAATCTGGACCAAGGTCAAATCACACTTGCTGATGAGAGCTCTCTGGCTCGAGAATTCAACATCCTCCACATCACACATGGCAATGATCATGTTGACAATGAAATTTCTTATACCCTGTCTCTGGTCTGTCGGCAATAGTTTCCACTTGGTCTGAATCAACTTATCCAGGATGGATAGACCAATATACTTGGCCTGTGGGTTCTGCGAGGCCTGGAGGATCTGATCTGCTCTTTGCCACGCGTCAGGATGTTCTTGGAATTTCTGCACGAGATCTTGCGCAACCTTACGATCAGAACCAGAGCCTGTGTAGAAGGTCTGGACGACCTTATCGAAGGTGGCAATGTCCAGCGGCTTTGAGAAGTCGAGAATAGACTCCATTGTTTGTTTGTCTTGTTTTCTTTCTCTTTCAGCAACAGTAGAAGCTTGTGTACTGTATGAAATGTTAGTACTGCTATATTCTTGAAGATATAGTGGAATTTGGATGGCAAAATGGCGTGATAGGCTTCCAAAACACTTCAGCTCAAAGAATCTGTAATTCAATTGAAGCTCTGAGTCTCGGTAAATACTCCAAAAGAGTGTTGAATTTGGGCTCTCTCGAACTCTCGTTCCCCTCCCAGATTCAGCTCTTGGGAAAACAAAGAATACACCTCACTTTATAATCTCCAAATTGACCTCTGATCTTCTTCAGATTGAGAGCAATGCTTTTACTTACGCGACGCAACAGTTGTGGATACTCTGCTAGCTCCAAGCGAATAGGAGAAGGAGCTTTACTTTAGGCAAAGGGCGCGGACGACGGCGGCTGCGATCTTCTTCCTATTAGGTGGCGGGAAGGGGGGGAAAGGGCAGACGAGGCACACGGCGGGGATGCAATTTCACAAAGCTCCAATCAATCTGTAGTGAGCTTTTCACCCTCTGTCTTTAACAAGCTTTTCCGATGTGGAACTGTTGAAGCGCTTCTTGTTTTGGTTGGTGTAGAAAGCTAACTTGGCTGTCAGCCAGTGTAAACAAAAAAAAAAGGGCAATGGCTCTCTCTGCCAGAGTACAATATTTCGCGAAGTTAGCTTATGTAAGTAACTGGTACGTGCAACAGACTGTTTTCCATTAAAGCTGACTCTCTTTCTCTTTCTACTTTTGCCATTATATCCTGGTTGTGTTTGTTGTATTTACTGTTGATTTAGAAATAGATAATACTGTTGACTGCAATGTCCATTGTCCTCCTCTCAGAGACACACATCAGAACACCAGTTAACGGCTCTGTGTTTGTGCATTTTGTGGCTAGCTTTGCCGCCCAAGAGAGTGGTGAGCGCTACTCTGATGACGAGGTGCAACGGTTTGTCGATGATATCAACAAGAGAACCGTTTCAATTCTCTCCCAGTATGTCGAGATTGACAGTTCCAAAGTCTCGGTGCTCGTTGTTCCCGAGACTCCTTTGAAAGATCACCTGTACTTCGAGTTGGCGGCACAGCTTTATACCGTTAGTAAGAAGCTTAACATTGGATACTCTGTGAACTTATCTCCAATGAGCTCGACATGTAAAGGCTATTCTGGTGCAACGATCGCTGATGCACGGTCGATGATGGCCAACCTCTTTGGTAACCACAGAGGGCTAGTCAAGATCATACAGTCTTGTAAGACAGCGAATCCCGCTAGTGATTTTTCACCAGATCAGCTTTCTGCCTTGCTTGCACAGCTTCTTGAACTTGGCAGTTCACAGCTGTTTGAGGATGAGGAGGAGATTGTGAGCTTCATGCAGAAGTACACCAGTTTACATGATGTTGCAAGATGCCTTTCAAACGGCATATGAAACCCAAGACTCAAGATGGTTTCAATTATTCAGTTATTCAGCATCATGTGTTCAAACTGATCTGATCTCGAGCCTTGACTCCGAAGGAATAGCATCCGTTGAGCAATCAGTTGATCGGTTGATGATGGTGATGGCGAAGCTTCTTCCCTTGACGCGCTGACAGGTTGTAACATTGGCGTTCCCTCATTTACGTCGTTCATCGGTCTCCGCGTAATTCTCGGCACTAACACATGGCTACGGCTTATCACCGCCGGCACGTGTGTGAAATTAGACCGCTACACAGAGGAACCCACAAGCACGCAGTACCGCAATTGTACAGCCGTGACAGCAGCCGACCCTGGACGCTTCTGAAAGACCGTTGGCTACTGCGTGCGCTGGAAAACGTGTGAACATTTCCTTCTGGAGTTATTTTGTGTAACTGCTGTTCACTCGCCCAAGAACAACTTCTAAGTTCTCACAGAGTGCTATCCATCTACTTCAACATATCACATTGGCTGTTCGCTGCTTGCTGCTGTCATTGCTGTTGACGTATTTGCTGTTCCGGAGAATCAGTTCCATTCTTGAGAGCTTTTTCCTCCCCACAGTGTCGTCTTCCACAAGATGTGAGTACCTCCGTTCTGAATTGTAACAACATGCCGGGTTCACGATGCTAACTACTCCGCCAGGAAATTTGGTAAATACCTTGAGTCCAGGCAGCTGGAACTGCCTGAGTATGTCGGCCACTTTATCAACTACAAGGCCTTGAAGAAAGTATGTTTTTAACCTCGCTCAACTCAACAGACGAACTAATGACTGACAATTATTTCTATAGCTCATCAAGGCATTGGCTGTTCCTGCTGGTAATGCCACTGAGGTTGATGTGGAGAGAACTTTACAAGAGAACAAGACTTCGTTCTTCTTCAGACTCGAAAGAGAGCTGGAAAAGGTCAATGCGTTCTACTTGGAGAAGGAATCAGATCTTAAGATCAGACTTGATATCCTGATCAAAAAGAAAAACGATGCCATTGCTAAGAACAGACTGGGATCGAAGGAGTCAATTGCATATATTACTCTCTATGATGGTTTTAAGAGATTCTCCAGAGACTTGGATAGATTGGAGCAGTTTGTGGAGTTGAATCAGACGGGTTTCTCAAAAGTGTTGAAGAAGTGGGACAAGAGATCCAAATCGCACACTAAAGAACTCTATCTGTCAAAGGCTGTTTCTGTTCAACCTGTCTTCAACAGATCTGAAATCTCGGAACTCAGTGATCTTTGTGCCAATTCGTTGGTGGAACTTGATGCAAAGGCAGAAGGTGAACAGGTTGTCAGATTTGATTATAAGAATGGCGTTGATCTGAGGCACAATTCAATAACATACAGCGATATGTCCAACCTCCAACTCTCTTCGGTTGATAACGAAGCTCCTGAAACAATTGATGACTTTGAAATTGATGAAGTTTACTCAGAGTTCCTCAATATTGCCTATTCCTCCACGGTTAATGACCTTTTGCTTCCCTTCATTGAAAGAATCAAGAATGCTCCAAATGCTGGGTTCAAACTTACAAAAATCTTTTTCCTTGCCATCTCCACCAAAGTCACAGACAGTATCCTTTCCCGCTTCTACGACGCGTGTGCTGACTTGATTGTTCTTACAACTGTTGACGATCTCTCCCAAAGAACAGTGGTGCATGAGGTCTGTTGTAACATCCATGAAAGCAGGAAGTTTATTGTGGAGTTGGCAATCAAGAAGGGGCTTATTCTTCATTCGAAAGATATCAGTGGAAGAACTCCATTACACTATGCCTCTGAGTTGGGCAGAACAGATTTGATCAGACTGCTGTGTACTTCTGAAACCATGTTGCAGCATCTCAATGACCTTGATTACGACTCCATGTCTCCATTGTTGCTAGCTATCGATAAGAACCATCTTGATAGTGTTAAGTCATTGCTCGAGTTGGGCGCTGATCCTGCGCCTGTCAACACTGAAGCACATCCACAGTACCTCCCATTGAATGTGGCGTGCAAGTCTGGTAACTACGAGGCTGCTGAGTTGTTGCTTCAACAGCCCAAAGTTAATGAGTTTCAAAAGGATGCAGAAGGTCTTCTTCCATTGCATGTGGTTGCTAAAACTGGAAACTTCAAGCTGGTTCCTCTCTTGACCCAATATGGCGCTGATGCTAATGCTCTGGATAGCTTTAACAAATGGCCGCCAATTTTCTACTCAGCCAGTGAAGGTCATCCAAGAACTACTGCTGCACTTATTCAGGCAGGTGCTCAGATTGAAATCAAGGATGAGGAAAACAACACACCCTTGTATTATGCTTCGTGGGAAGGACATGTCCCTGTATTGAATGTCCTGATAGAGGCCCTTCAACAAAAGCAGACTTCAAGAAATATCCTTTCACCATTGAAGATTGCTCACTCTAACTCTCTTCTCTCACCAAGTGTTGGACCGCCGAGCTTTTCTCTTGGCCCAGAAGCTTTCAACATAGATGCGATTCCAGATCTCTCCTTGCCCCCACCAATCATCCCTCTTAGAAGATATGGACACAACTTCCTGGAGAAGAAAATCTTTCTTCAACTTCATTTCTCATTGGGGAAAGAATCCATTGTTTTGAATCAGGATGAAGTCATCACATCCCTCCCAGGGAGAATTGTTATCAGTTCAAGAATCAGTGATGTCGTTCCAAGAAATATCCTTCTACCTGTTACAGACGGCGAGAACACAGTTGCATTCCAAATCGATTCATTAGACATGTTCTCCATAGATTTTGAAATTTTCCCATCATTTGGTACCAAATTGATTGCTAAAACCTCGGCACTTTCCCATGTCTTCACCAACGTGACTAATGACGGATTGAACAATTCTGTCGTCTTACCACTCTTTGATGGTAGGGTCAAAAATGTTGGTGAGTTGAGGTTCCAATTCCAAGTGATTCATCCATATTCTGGTATTCCTTTGGAGATTTCCAAATATGACACTTATTGGAAGTCTACAAGTGGCAACAATACAGGCGTGCAGAATTCTGTGCTCAGTTTCGTCACATCTTCTTCGCTATCTGGTGATTACGTTAAGATCAACGTTACCCTTTTGGCAGATGGTACACCAATTGTTTGCCCAAGTTGGGATTTAAACATCATGGGCACTCGCCTTCCACTTTTCCAACTTTCTGTTGATCAGTTGAAGAATCTGACAAAGTATGATATCAACAGCTTCATATTCCCAGAAACCACATCCAGACAAGAGTTCTACAAGGCCCTGAATAACATTTTGGACAATAACTACATATTGTTTGATGACTTTTTGGATCTGCTTCCAGAGTTTGTCAACCTCAATATTGAAGTCCTCTATCCAACTGAAGCTGAAGTTAGAGATATTCCAATGACTCTACCAGATACGACAGATCTCGACGAATTTGTGGACTCTGTTTTGACAACTGTCTTTGATCATGTGAGACGTCTTCGTTCGAACAATGTCAAACGCACAAGATCACTCGTGTTCTCGTCTAATAATCAATCTGTTTGCTCCATTCTGAATTGGAAGCAACCGAACTACCCAGTCTTCTTCAATGTTAGTGGTGTTCGTTTTGTTGAAGACAGATTTGAGTTAAGTTCAGCAAACAAGTTTTCGGTGGATATTGTCCAGTCTGAAGATCCAACAACACATTCTATCAAGGAGGCCACCAGATTTGCTACATTGAATAACTTGTTGGGGATTATTGTTCCATCTGAGCTTCTTGTTCTTGTGCCAGATCTTGTCGAAAGCATCAGGTCCAGAGGACTCGTGCTGGTTGCTGCCAAGACTGGCATGAAGAACTTTGACATTGCTGATGAGTGGAATACATCAACTAAGACCGATATCAATGGTACGAGATGGTGTGATTTCCTAAGTTTCAAGGGTGACATTGATATGTGAATGAATCTAATTAGCTGGTGATAGAAACGGCATATGCAATTTACGAGCAGAACGAATTGACAGATTAAATAAAAGAAAAGCTTTTATACATCTCTAATCAAAATTAAAAAAAAAAAAAAAAAAATGATGCCATAAATGCTAGTAGATAATCATTTGAATCTTGCCAAAGCAGGGCCCAATAATTCCTTCTCTTCTGGTATACCCTTCTCCTTTCTGACTCTTTGAGCTCTGAGTTCCTTCTCCTTCTTCAGGCTTGCCTCGAGTCTCATCTTTCTCTGGTCAATGACGTTTTGTTGTTTCTTTCTCATGTAACGACGAAGCGATGAGTTCTTTCCCTTGACGTTTGGTCTTGGCTGTAACTTCTCATCTTCTGCCTCTTCCTTCGACTTCGTAACAGCTGCAAGGTCTGCTGGTTTGAGTCTCTGAGCGGTAGATCTCTTGTCCACAGTACCAATGTAATTAGGATCAAGGGAAATAGAATCAGCAGGAAGCTTGTTGATAAGAGAACGAACTTCAGACTCCTGTCTCTGCTTGGCAGTTTCGTATGGATTGAGTTCAAGGGAATCGTAGTTGGCTTCACCAGCGCCTGGGATAATTAAGGAAGACACACCATTTGTATGTCCAACCCCGAGCAAATCTTCAAATGGAACGTGCCTTATTGTGTTTATTCTCGATCCGGATATCATGTGGTTCATGTATGGTGAATTCTGTTTTGTTTTGAAAGCATCCTTCCATACTGTGACGTGTGGCCCCCAGGAAACGGACATGATACCAGTATCTGAAATGTCAAGACTTGAAGCAGGTGTTGGTGTGTAGTAAGAATAAAGCTCCTTGTAATTTCTAACGTCCCAAATTTTCAAAGACTTGTCAGCACCAGCAACGGCCATGTAGTGACCTGATCTGTCAATTGCAATATCTTTGACAGGACCTCTGCAGCATTGGATCTTCACCAGTGGTTCGTTAGCAGCTGGTGACCACAGTGATACAACACCATTAGCACTACCAAGATGGATAACAGCATTCCATGGATTTTGTTTCATTGCCTGGACTGGGCCCATTTTTGTTCTGATTTCGTTGACAAGCTGACCAGTGGATGTGTCTTGATATTTGAGGAACCCATTGTTTCCGCTTGTTGCCAGGAGATAGTGGTACGGAAGAAATTCCAAGTGTTTGACCTCGATGTGTTGTTTCATTCTGTGCACTTCTGTACCCTCGTGGTCGTATATAAATGTGTACTTCTTCTGTGCAACTGCAAAGAACTGCTCATTGTGCAGATACTTGACGGCATTGACTGTTTCACCGAGATGGAGTTCGGCTCTAAGATCACCTTTTCTCCAGTCCATGGAAGCAACATGCCCTTTTTCTCCTCCAATAAGTAGGTGTGTACCATTTCTCGAGTAATCGATGGTGTAAGGTCCAAACTCCTTGAGATCCAAGTTGAAGGCCTTGTTCGCAGTAGCTTGATCCACATTCGCCTTAATCTCTGACTGTGCAAACTTGTACGTTTTCTCCATTCCCTCCGCCTCGAGATACCCAGTATTCTCCTGGAGAAGCATCTCTGTCGCAGCAGCAGACCTCAGGGCTTCCTTGTACTGACCATCCATTTTCCTCAAGCTCTGTTTGAGTCTCTTGTCCTTGGAGTACTTGCTGCCTTTCTTAAAATTGCCGGCGCCCCTCTCAAACCTGGTCTCATTGGAACGTTCAACCGTGCCATTCTTTCCCGTGAGCTTCCCCATCTTCGTCTCTGTGCACTGCGAAGAATGTTGGAGAGAGTAAAGAGGAAGAGAGCGTAAATAGATGGATGCGATGAGCTGCCTGAATTTTTTCTTCCCTTTGCGAATTTGATGAGAGCCCGCAGTAAATCTGAGCACCGATACAATACACCCGCGTAAACTTCAGCACGTCAGCTCGAGCACTTACTACCTGACTACTATTAGTATTACTACTATACTACAACCACAGTTGGTTGTCTATGAATACATTGGATGGAATAAAAAGAAAGTATGAACTTCAGGAGATCGTGAGGATTTTGACTGCAGAGAGTGTCGCTACAGCGATTTGCAAGGTCTCCTCAGCCTCTGCACCAGTGGCATCCATCACAATACCATCAATCATGGTGTCATCAGCGAAGCTGAAAGATGCCTTTGCTGTCCATGATTTTGTCTTCTTGGAGAACTGGAAGATCGATATCACTTCATGCGAGAGGATAGCGCATATTTGAGAGGACTTGTCCAGAAGGATCTTTTGGACAGGCGTTGTCAATGGGATCTCGACGTAAACATTGTCCTTTCTCATGTCCCATACACGAACAGAGTGTTCGTCGCCATGTTCGTACCCACCAAAGATCCAGTAGCCATTAGACCCAAACTTCAAGGTTGTCATTGTAGTGTCGGGTGAACTCTTGAACTCTGCGGCCAGATTGCCGGACTTCAGATCAACAATGAAGATGGTTCCATCCGTTCCAGCAGCAGCAACAAGAGCACCATCTGGGTGAATGTCAGCAGCGACAATTGTTCCTGGAAGTTGTGTAGTGAATATCACCTCAGCTGTTTCGTCATTCAGCATGGCCACGAAGCCAGATTTGTCAAGCGACACCACCAGATTTGGTAGCGTTGGATGTGGTAATACGGCAAAGACGTTGTCCTTATGTACTTTGATTGCTTTGTCGTTGATTAGGACTTGACCATTAGTAAGACCAACTACTGTAGCTGTTGGTGTCTTTGTGATGCTTGAAATCTTAGGGTTCTTGCGGACTGCTTCATCCTTTGTGTAAGATTCGGAAACAACGTCAAATACAGAGCTCACTCCTGATCCCGAAATGATATACATCTCCGTGTCTGATGTTACACTCACGTTCGATATCTTCTTGAACGACTTTGGTGCCAGGTTTTTCTCTGCAACGTTTGTTAGAGGAGAGCTTAGAGAAATAGCTGGCTTCCGCTTCTGCGATTTGTGAATTGCTAGAAGTTCTGATCTTGCTTGCTCAATAGCCGTAGCAATATCTTCTGGGACGCTGGCACTGCCCATTTGGACATCTTCGGTATCAGCATCATGTGTTTCGATCGCAGCAGCAGCATCAGCAGCATGTCCCCCGCTAATGGAAGTCGTAAGTTCCTGTAGAGCCTTTCTGGCCTCATCTCTTTCCTTGATGGCCCGAGAAGCCACTCTCACAGCGGCATCGTGGTGGTAAAGAGCAGTAGAGAGCTCCTTTCTCGTGTCATCAAGTTGCTTTCTTAGTTGGAAGAGTTCTAAGGCGATTGCATCCCACTCGTTTTGAAGCGCTGAGAGCATTGACGGTACGGAACTCAAAGTCGCATTGCGAGGCTGCTGATAGACAGTAGCTCTCAGGGGTATCAGGTCCTCGACTGCTAGTTCATCGGATGTAATGGGGTCTCTGTGGTGCTCCTCGATGTATGCCTCCACCAACGCTCTGTCAAAGATGGCTCCACTCTTTGGAGACACAACTGGCTCTTTTGGTGGCTCTCCGGAAACTAAGAATAGACGGTTAGTATATGTGCGCAATGGGCAATCAGAATACTGTATCAACGTACTTGCACACTGCATTGTCTACTATATCAAAGAGAATCAATAAGTAAACGGTGTTTATGTTAGGGCCGAAAGAGCGAATAATTTTCGTTTTCGAGTTCGCCATTTTTCGCGTTTTTAGTACGTTTGCGGTAATCCAAGATCTGGTCAGCTTCTCTTACCAACAATAAGAGCAGTAAGACGGTAACTGCTAAGGAGACTCTGGTCATTGGGCTCATTCTTTAGTGGAGGTGGTGCACGGTGTGACTTCCAAATTTGAGGCTTTCTTTTAAGCGATTTTACCCATTATGAGCGACGTACGTGAGAGATACATCTGTCCCAGCGATGCCATCATCACTAACCACACCAAATAGAACAAGAGGCGGAAGCTCGAGGTCCCAGAGGAGCTGCCCGAGTTGAGTATTGACATTGAGTGGCTTACAAGGCTTACGCATGAGATCAAGAGTATTCTTAAACAAAACATTGAACAACGAGAGAAGTTCCCTGGTGAACCTCTGAGGTTTTTAGAGACAGACACGGCTCTGTACGCGCGTGTGAAGGCACTTGCAAACGTCACTGAATCCCCTGAGCTCTTTGAAGAAAGCAAGATGATTTCCTCTGTGATCGATGACTTGGCCCAGCACCCAAATGAAGATATTGTCGAACAGCTTGTGGTGACGCTCTCAGATTTTGTTGATCATGAATACGAACACTTTCAAAAACAGTTCATTCACTGGTTAATCCAATCAAAAATCTTGAATCAATTGTTATTATCTACACCACAGTGGAGGAAACAGCTTCTTCAAATAATTTCAGAGGTTTGTGAATATAAAGAATACAAAGAAGAAGTACAGAACTTGTTTACTGAAGATGTTCTAATGACAATAACAAGGATGAACGAGAACGAAGACTCATGGGACGTGTTTGAGGTCGCATATGAATTGGTTTACAAGCTTGTGGATATTGACGAGAACAAATTCTGTAAAGAATTCTCCTATGGCGTTGAAATCCTTCTGGTGGCTCTCTCCAAGTTTACCAAAAAAGAATACACTGAAGATCAGGAAGCCATCGATGACATCATTGATGCACTGGTTCTCTGCTTGACGAATGCAGAAGGATACAAGCTTGTTCAGCACTATGAAGGTCTGGAACTGTTTTTGTTAATCATGAAGAATGGCCAATGGGGTTTTAAGACATTCTTGAAACTAGCTGGAGCAGCAATGGACTTGTTAAACCAAAGGTCCAATGTTGAGTTTGCTACAAATATAGTCAAAAGCAACTACTTCTTGAAAACTACGTTCAAGTTTTTCCATGGGAATGAAAAAGGTGTTGTTCACGTGCTTGAACGGCTAATGGTGTTCTTGCCGTTTGGCTCGGATGAAAGAATGCGAGTCATTAACAAGTTGATGAACAAAAATGCCAAATGTCTCAAGTCCATTATCAAATTGGGAAACAAATTGGATGAAAAGGTGAAGTCTGTTAACGGCGAGAATTATGAACTTGATGATCTTTATGTGGAGAAAATTGACGCCGGTTTGGATCTATTACAAGACATCATGTTGCTTTGGGGCTGGCTGCTTATAGAGGATGCCGAGCTAATGAAGGAACTGGAGAGCGCTGGTATTGATAAGAACAAAGTCATTGCAGTACTCACTGGTTATGAAACTGAATTGGCATTTAATTACGAGAATTCTGAGGAAAGGTTCAAGCCGGATTTGTTTGAACTTCTGAACATGGTGAGGGAACTCCTGGTGAATCTTGAGCAGCCAAAGAACTGAGACATTGCCGCGTATTTCAAGATCTTCGATGCATGGCCAATATAAAAGCTTAATCTGTGAACTGACTCTCCTAGATCTTCGATAGTCAGCAAACCATACACTCTCCCTGGAATCTGGGTCATCTACACGTAGCCATGGATACCAATGAAGTTATATGGAATATTATAAATGTTTGTTAGTTTTAGTAGAATCATTTCTGAATATTTTGGTTTTCTATGTGGTCGAAACATTGACCTGCTTCAATGATCAACTGTGTCATCTGAATGTTCAGGCCTCTCTCATTGCATTCATGGAATCCATAAAGTAGACGATGGCAAACACAAAGAATGCAAAAGCACCACCAAGTGTGATGGATCTCATGGAAATTCTGGAGGCAAGCATCTTACCACCAATGACAGCAGCCAGTGTGCAAAGTCCCTGACCAACAACGGCACCCATAATGACAACCCAGTAGTCAGAACTAGCAGCCATGGCAATTGTCGCAATTTGAGAACGGTCGCCCCATTCACCAACAAAAATCATCACAAAGATCTGAATCCATAACGGTGATACAACCTTAGAAAGTGAAGATTTTAGGGCACCCAGGATTTGGGTCAGTCTATCCTTTAGAGATGTACGAGAAAGTCTGGCCTGGGTCGCCTTATAAGCGCCAGACTCCATATTTTTCCGTTCATAGTCCATGTCTAGCACGGTGATCTCTTCCTTCACTTCTGCGAGCTCTTTCTCGACACCAAGATCTGAAGACATCGCAAGTCCTTCCCTTGTAAGTAGTACTCCAAAGACGACGAAGATCACAGAGGCAATGAATCTTGTGACACGCTGAGAGAATAATGACGGGAGAGCATTTCCAATAATAGCAGAGAGAACAGTCATGAAGGCAAGGGCGGCAAAAGAGGCACTGAACACGAGAAAACGGGAGTGACGCATTGCCATCAATACTGCAATGAGAAAGGTCTTGTCGCCAGTTTCAGAGAAGAGAATCATCGACACGGCCATTAAGAAAGGATCTGAACCTGTCATTGACACTGAACCGTCATCACCGGGTGCTGCGGATTTCGAGGCGGGGTCATTACCAAAGGATGGGGTTTCCTTTCCTGTCCCCTTTAGCGGTTTCGATAAAGCAGCATCGTTGAAGCGCTCAGCGAGCACTGGGGTTGGCTCTGGGACGTTGATATCTGTGACAGCGTCTCTTTTGTTGAAGATTTTGACTCCATGCGGGACCGAGGGTCCCTTGAGATCACTGAGGTCAAGAGCCAAGGCAATTTGGCCAATTGCAAGAAGATGCGACAGTTTCATTGTGTTTGGCGTGTTTATGTGGTGAATGCTGTGTTGTTGAGGAATCTACGTTCAACGCTCAATTGTTTTTTTTTTTCTTACCCCTGCGTTACGATTCAAGATCATGCAATGAGAATTTCGGATTATGTTATTTTTGGCTTGTGCTACGTGTAGTTCTGAAACATTTGATCCAAAACAGGCTGCAACGCGGCTATCTTTCATGGGCCAGACCGCCAGACCACCCCCTGAGCGATCTAATGAGAGGATATGCGGTTGTGGAGACGAGAACCTGTAACGAGGCTCTATAAAGAGCGTCTGTGACGGAAGCACCGAGCAGAAACAATTGATCGAGAAGCGTGGACAATGGAGAATGAAGAATGGCCAAAGAAGAATGCAGAATGAACAATGAAAGATGAGGTTGTTAGGAGAGGAAGTACAATGATTGTGGTGTTCGGGTGTATTGTGTATGTACGGATGTGTGTACGGATGATCTTTGCGGTTGATATAAATTAGCAAAACTCATCATACACAAGACTGAACACTATATAAATGTGTTTTCCCTAATGTAATTGATGGTGTTTAAATTCTTACCAAGTTAGAACCCTAGAAGAGGTCATTTCGTTTGGACAAAAGTTTTTGATATTTTCGATCTGAGTTGAACTAAACAGAATAGAAAGTACTCAGTCTTTCTGTCACTCTCTTGTTTTGTTCTTCTTTTCTTAATAAAACCGGTGATTTGACCCCTATTTTTCAACTTAATGATCAGAAAGGATAATTTAAGGCGTTTAGTTTCCTCATAGTTTTCTGTCACATGAAATCTACGTTCATACTGGCTACTGGCTGCTCGACTGGTGTTGAGGTTGGTTGAGCAAGGCATGCCTGACTCAGCAAACAGGTTCTATTTTCTGCCTCTGTACTCTGTACGCGTGATCTCTCTAAACGTGGGAAGAATCTCTTCATGTGTTTGGAGACCGATTTGGCGAGGGTTCCTTAGGCGCCATACGGTCAAATGCAAGATCAATCGCTTGTCTTCCCAGATCGGAGTACTTCAACAGTTGTAGCCAATTGTACAAGGGTATAATCCCCCTTGTCCCAGAGTGGCTTTTCCATTGCTCTCCCAGAGAGTAATTGGCTGCTTGGGTTTCCCTTCATATCCCCATGGGAACAAAATGGGTTGTCTTTGTGAGTGTCATCCAAGCCACACTACTACAAAAGTAGCCAACCAAACAAGCTTAACTCTTGTTTGTTTAGATTTCACAGAACAAGCTCGCACACCTGGCAAGCGAAGCGATGCATGACGCAAAACTAAGGGGCTTGTTAACCCCAGAATGCTTGTGGTGATTCCTTTGTGGTGTTGTTCGGCGGGTCGTAGTGTGCACTGTGATGTGGTGCTCTGCAGAGCCTTCGACTCATGTCTGGACACCCAACTTTAGATTTTTCAATAGGCAGGAAGGGAAGGAAAATGGCCAATACAGGAAACACTACAGAGGATTTCCCTCCCCAACGTGGTGATAAGGCAGCTGCTTAGGGATTTTCCCGAGGAGTCACCTGTAGAGCGACTAAAGGACAGAGGGGACAAACACAAACCATATAGGACAAATGGGACAAATGGGCAAGGAGGACAAAGGACAGGGACACAAACACACCACCATCTTGTCAACGAATTTGGCACACGATGATTCCAGAAAGGAGCATTCACTTGCTTCTATTGGCTACTCTGAAGAGAAAAGAAGCAGCCCTCTACCATTACACCCTATCTACCTTTAGATATTCCCGGCTAACCCAGGGTGTAAACGTGTTTGGCAGCCCTCAATATCGCTCTATGGCTTGATTTGAATTTTTTTTGACTGTTGCCTCTCAAACAAAAATCAAGATCCTGGTCTTCAGTAAAAAGAACGTGGGCCCTCTACACCTATAAACTCCACCATATGGCATACCCCCAAGGTGGTTGTAAAGAGCTTGTAGAATTGTATTGTATGTAGCTGCTGCCTACCGCCTACCCCAAAGCTCTGGGTGTTTTCTCTGTAGAGGGTGCAAAAAGCCCCGTACCATTCTACCTTTCCCACTCTGTTGTGGGCTAGGCTTTTGAATCTTGATCCTCCATACTTTAAAATGTGTGGAGCTGCAGACTGATTTGGTGACAAAACACGGCCCTACACACGGCCATCGGATTGTGGACAAGCACCAGACAGAACGGGGGTTCCCTTCTCCCGGTTGGTTGTTACTCAAAGGTGTGGAAGAGCTTACCATCAATGTTAGTAGCCAGTAGCCAGCGACGCATTGTACCCACCAACCAGTCAGCCATTTGAGGTTTGAGATGTATAGCCTTTCACTTGTTACGCCTTGTCATCGGCCCACCAAGCCAACCGTCCAGACTCGAGATATTGGAGGGTGAAGTGAGGCCCCTAGCGCGCTGGGACAAGATCTGAGCGGGTTCATTTTGCCGGCATACAACTGTTGCTCTCCCAAAACGGAAGGGATGTCCGTGAAGTGCACAGACTGCATCTCGTATTTAGTTTGCAGAGCCTATCAGATTGGTTAACTTAAGCATATTTTATGTAGATCTCGGGATTTCTTGTCAGATCTTCAGAGCATTCTGTTTACCCTCCATAAAGTGTTCTTCTTTTCCATTAATCAAATCTCGATGTATGAACGATTCCTGCTCTCTTTGTTCGCTATCTTGTTTAATTTTAGCGAGTTTTCCGTATATGCGGGGCAACTCTTCTTCGCGGCAACTTCCCAACAGGATAGCACTTGCTGGGATGGCGTGGACTTGTGTTCTCCGTGTCAGCTTGAAGCCTTGAGTATGGGAGTAAGATGCCACTCCTGGATGATTCCCTTTTGCCACCCAAGAACATCCCAAAACGGATGCGTTTGATCTCTTTTCGTATTCAGCCGAGAGGCTCCTGCAGGCGATCGGTCCCCTGTCTTTGTCCTGGACCAAAAGTTGCCCACTGATGATCGCGATAAATCTGATTGTCCCGACCAGGCTTGCAAAAGGTTTATGTGTGACTCGGGCTACTGAGAACTTTCTAGATCGTATCCAGATAGAATCGAGGACGCAACTGTATACTGATGATACTATGATTCTAGATATTTTTTTTGCAACGTCCGTCCTTCCATGTTTGTGGAAGAAGAATCCAAAGAACCTCCGAACCTCCTAATTATTCACCCAGACAAACTGTTCCCTGCCTGACAGCTGTGTTTGGTCTCCTTCCTCTGACTGAATAAAAAGAATGAGATATCCACAAAGTTTTGCGTAGTACACCCAGAACAGCCTATGCCTTTACGAACCTAAGAATCGCAGTTCTCCGGACTCTCCTCCCTTTTTGCCATTACTGCAGCTATTGCTCAAAATGATACTAAACAAGATTGCTTATCGAAAAGATCTTGCTTATACTACTCTCTAAATTACCAATCACGTTGCAAGAGAAAGAGATTGACTCGTCCTGGGTACGCCACAGTCACCAATGCCATCACTGAGAGCGGGACTCTTTCAGCAAGGACCTTTGTATTCCAATTTCCAGTCACCAGGATAACTCCTGCTGCAGGCTCTTCTGCTGCTGCCGTTACTGCAACATCGCAACATCGACCAACTCTTCGGCATTTACTTCCGCTGCTAGTGCTGCTTCTGGCTCTGCTTCTTGATGGATGAGAAAACTCCTGCAGCCACACTGTGCCAAAATCTGGGGGAGTTTTTAAGTAGGTATGCCTTAGGTTGCGCAGTTGGCAGACTGCGGTTTGTGTGGGCTGTCTTAGTGTACTTGCGCACCAAGTTCCATCAAAGAGAGGGATAGTAAGGGTTGTAGCATAGCTGCATAATTTCCACCAGTGTATTCTGCAGGAATGAAAGAAGCTTATTCGTCTAAGCAACGGCTGAGGTAACAAGCCCCAAGGCTCAAAAGTATTCGTTTCCGTGTCCACCACCTCAGAATAAAGTCTAGACGTACGCGCCGCGGGTGTACTGGTCAATTAACACACATCGATGGCCCGATTCTCACCCGATCAGCAATTTGAACCCTGCTTCCTCCGAGATTTTTTAAAAGCAGGAGATTTCCCCTTTAAAGTTCTCTTACATGTCAAAGAAAAAAAAAAGAGATCTCTTCCCTTCTCCTCTCCTCTCTCTTTAGTTCCCAGAGCCATCAATACGAAATGCAGTTCTCTACTCTCGCCTTGATTGTCGCCGCCGTCGCTCCAGCTCTTGCACAGGACCCAGACTGGGTTACTTACACCAAGAACTTGGGTTCTACGACTATTATTGTCACCAACTACGTCGGTTCCACCCCATTGACTGGCACTGGTTACACCACCCAGACTAAGCTCATCACTGAGAATGGTGCTACTTTCGACAAGCTTTTGACTCTCCCAGTCACAGCCACTGGTGTCTCCAACTCCACTGCTGGTGTGTCGAACACTACAGTTGCTGCCAACTCTTCTGACTCCTCAGCTGCTACTTCATCTGGTGCTGCCTCCGCCGGCTCTTCATCTGATGTTTCTACTGGTGGTGCTGCTAACTTTGGTGCTACACTCGCTGGTGCTTTGGCTTTGGCTGCTGGTGTCGCATTGTTCTAAACCATATATAAACCACAATTAATGATTAATATCTGGGTAAAAAATTACAAGTCTAAATTGCTGCCTGCGTACGTCCTTCAATCCTCATTTTGTGCCTCTTGAGGATCTCAGCTTCGAAATCTCGAATCATCTGGAAATCTACGACGATCAAATGGGTTCCCAGGCTACAGTAGCATTCTGCCGGCTGAACAGGAGAGTCAAGCGGACAGCCAGCAGGCAGCGCACTGGAGGCTGGAATGTGCTTGCTACTACTGCCGGTGTCTGACGGTGTCTGAAAGGCCGTCCGGGGATGCTGAATTCCATCGAGCACTACACCAGGTGACCACCGATGTATTGGAAATGATCCGTCCCCAATGCAGCAGCTGCTCTGGGTGTGCATTCTGGCCGGCCGGTTGAATTAGTTCTGGAGAAACCTGCGAAACTCGGCCGTGTCCCGTGTCCCGCGCGCCTCCGTGCTCCGTGTGTCCCGTGTGGGTGTGTGTCCTGTGTGTCCCGTGTCCCGTACTCC
Organism: Petasospora euphorbiiphila; assembly: GCA_030556625.1. Classification (NCBI taxonomy): domain Eukaryota; kingdom Fungi; phylum Ascomycota; class Saccharomycetes; order Phaffomycetales; family Wickerhamomycetaceae; genus Petasospora; species Petasospora euphorbiiphila. The sequence goes on along the minus strand of JAKTUJ010000005.1, from coordinate 517,937 downwards.
GTGTGTGTGTTGCGCTCATGTTGTCCGATGTTCGCTCACTGCATCCAAATAAGCGCGGTGGACCCTTATTGTCGTTTCACGCATCTCGTTCAAAAGCTATAACCGAATATGGCTAGCACGGTCCGTGCTTCTTTCCCTATATAACCCACTGCTTCCGCTGCTTTCTTCAAACACCCTTCTATCTTTTCAAGTCTTTTCCTTATCCAAATACAAAGAAAAATGCAGTTCTCTACTCTCGCTTTGATCGCCGCCGCTGTTGCTCCAGCTCTTGCCCAGAACGGTCCAGACTGGGTTACTTACACCAAGAACTTGGGTTCTACCACCATCATTGTCACCAACTACGTCGGTACCACCCCATTGACTGGTCCAGGTTACACCACCGAGACCAAGCACATCACTGAGAACGGTAACTCTTTCGACAAGATCATCATTCTCCCAGTCACCGGTGCTGCCGCCGCTGAGACCACTGAGGCTCCAGCTGCTGAAGAGACCACTGAGGCTCCAGCTGCCGAGGAGACCACCGCTGCTGCTGAGACCACTGAGGCCGCTGCTGAGACCACCGCTGCCGCTGAGACCACCGCTGAGGTCGAGACCTTCTCTGGTGCTGCTGCTAAGGTTGGCTTCTCCCTCGGTGCTTTGGCCATCGTTGGTGCTGCTCTCTTCTAAGAGCTTTTTATGATGTATCTATACCAGTACTAGGATAGTAATTTGATGCTGTTTTTATGTTGTTTCTATACCAACGCTAATGTAGTTTGAGATTCGTTAAGTATTTAAAATTTACCGTAAAATTTAGTAACGCTCTTCTAATCCCGTATTGGTTTACGTTGCGGAGTGGGGATCTGTGTTATATGTGGAGTCGGTGCATCCTAACACATCCAAATAAACCAATTCTTTCCATGATGCAAGTGGTGAATGCGGATTTTGTAAAGAAATGCTGAGCAATACACTTTCTATTGTCCGTTTACACGTATATCTGGGATATGGTGTTAGAATTGTAAACAATATGTAGGTCAACATGTCAAAGAACTGTACATCAACACATCAACCGCTTCGATTCTGCATGGAGGGCGCAAAGTGCTGGACCCTTGCATTACAAGGGGACGCAAAATAGAGGTTTGTCTTACAAATAATCTTCTACGTGTCTCTTGAATCATGGACACTTGTTTTTGCCAGAAAGTCCTGGGACACTATGGTTTTTTAGAAGACTCCTAAGCCTCCTATGAGTCGCAAAGGTGGTGATCTGCATGAAGCCCCCAAACACGGTCCGGGATTCAAGGAAAAACAACGCCATAAGTGGCATAGCAAATGTCCGGAACCTATGAAGAAGAGAGTAAATTCAAGACTATCTTCATGATTTTGTTTTGCTCTACGCACTGCTATAGAGAGACAAGGTACGTACTGTCATCTTTTCAGCTCATGTGCAAGCCAAGCCGCCAAGGCCCGAAGCATCAAATATGTAAACAGGGAACACTAGCGAAACTTGAAAGGTAATGCTTGCTGTTCTTTTTAATATTGGGCCTACGGTCTGCTCTAATGTAGGAGTTATTAGATCTAGGAGCTGTTGCTTACAATAGAGGATAGCACCTACCATAGAAGAGATGCGTACGGAAGATGGGTCAGTGTTCGTTCGGATGCCTGCCCGTTTTTTGGGATATGCCGAATCATCCTTGGGGCGCACATGATTGTACGCTAGTCCGTCTGGACATGCATTTCCCTAGTGCAAAATCACTCCCTACAGTTGACATCCTCTTTTGTCCAAAGAGACAGAATCAGGCTAATGTTTTTTGTTGTTCGAGGTGTCATTTGTTTCCTGGACAACCCGGTTACCCTCAGGTATAAAAAGAGCATCATCCCCCATTCCTACCCACTTCTTTGGATATGCTTCTAATAATCATCACATCCAACTAACTACAACAATGCAGTTCTCTACTCTCGCTTTGATCGCCGCCGCCGTTGCTCCAGCTCTTGCCCAGACCGGTGCTGACTGGGTCACCTACACCAAGAAGTTGGGTTCCACCACTATTGTTGTCACCAACTATGTCGGTACCACTCCATTGACTGGTCCAGGTTACACTACCCAGACCAAGCTTGTCACTGAGAACGGTGCTACTTTCGACAAGATCCTCACCATTCCAGTTACCGGTGCTGCTGCTGAGACCACCGCTGCTGCTGAGACCACTACCTCTGCTGCTGCTGAGACCACCACTTCCGCTGCTGCTGAGACTACCTCTGCTGCTGCTGAGACTACCACTTCTACTGCTGCTGCCGAGACCACCTCTGCTGCTGCTGAGACTACCCCAGCTGCTGAGACCACCTCTGCTGCTGCCGAGACCACAGCTGCCGCCACCACCTCTGCCGCTGCCTCCTCTGAGGCTACCGTCGAGACCTTCTCTGGTGCTGCCGCTAAGGTTGGTTTCTCCCTTGGTGCCATTGCTCTCGTTGGTGCTGCTCTCTTCTAAGTTGCTTGACTTTTAATGTCTTTTTCTGATTATATCTATTATCATATCATGAGTTTCAATTCTTGATGTAGCTCTTGTCTAATCTAGGTGTAATCTACATGGAACTGTAAAGTCTATCTGCTATTCGGTGACAAACCTTCGGTGAACACTAGCACCTGTAATTAATGACAGACATAAACGGCATGCATAAAACTATTGTGGCTGAGATTTATCTGATCGTTGCTACATTTTCGTTAACAAGATGGTTCTGTGGTTAAGTGCGATTGTGAAGGGTAGCGTACAATGATCCACACCATACTGTAGAGGTAGATCCATTATGAAGCAAAGGGAAACATAGAGCCATACTTGATGTACTGAGCTTGGATATACTGAGATCAACACTGAAAGTGGTAGTAGGTTTTTGTGGAACTGTGTGGCTTCTTGTCATATGTAAACACTAAATAACCAGAGGAGCGGCAATACCACCAAGCAAAGAGATTGATGAGCCCTAGCAATCCATCAATCCAGCAATCTACGGAATATAGAGACACAACAGTGGTTCTACTCGAGTAGCTCTGCTGATGACCAGCGGGCTTTGTGAATGAATGGTCCTACCTCTTGCAGGCCCCTTTTTTGTTCACCCGAAACCCGAAACAGCGCCCGGCTCGAGCCAAACGGGAACATTTCTTGCTCTTTTCGAACTACGAAGTCCGGCATTGGAAGCATTGTGCCCCTTTGTGTCGGAGGAATTGCCATCAGCCCTATACGTATACATGCCTATAGCCAATGAGCACACCGACAAGAGTGGCTGACGGAGCGAGCGGAACAGCTTCAACAAGCCGTTTTCTTTTCGTCTTGGCTCTCGCGGAGTTGCATTCTCATGCGCCAACTCCAAGACTTTGTAAACACTGATAAGCTTAAAACCAACACGTTCTATCCGCTATTCTTGCTTCTGCCCAGCATTGACACCAAACGAAGCAGAATATGAGAGCCATTATCTCGAAGGTCTACTGCACCTGTTCTCGAGCTCGTCGTTATGTCCCGAACGATCTGCAGAGCTTCAAGCCTACTGTAATGCTGTTTTTCCGGGCTTAGATCTGTCCGGACATGTGCTAGCATGCTGATTTGACGTCAAATCCAAGCATCTATCCTTGGGAGCTAAACCACAAGCCACGATTTTTGACACCCTGCTTTTGAATCTCCCGGTATGAAGCGTAATGTAAACATCTGACTGTACGCCGAAAAGCACTATTTAAGATGTCCATCGTCCATCCGTTTTGTGCAATTCTCTGTGGTCTTTGCTTCATCACATCCAACTAACTACAACAATGCAGTTCTCTACTCTCGCTTTGATCGCCGCCGCCGTTGCACCAGCTCTCGCTCAATCTGGCTCAGACTGGGTCACTTACACCAAGAACTTGGGTTCCACCACCATCGTTGTCACTAGATACCTCGGTACTAGTGATTTGGGAAGTGGTTACACCACCAAGACTGTTGTCGTTTCCTCTAATGGATCCCCTGTCTACACTGAGATCGTCACCGCTCCAGTTGCTACCACAGACGCTGCTTCCTCCGATGCTGCTTCCTCTGCTGTTGCTTCCTCTGAGATTGAATCTTCCGAGGCTTCCTCTGCTGTTGCATCTTCTGAGGCCGCTTCCTCTGAGATCGCTTCTTCTGAGGCTGCTTCTTCTGCTATTGCTTCCTCTGAGGCTGCATCTTCCGAGGCTGCTTCCTCTGCTGTTGCTTCCTCTGAGGCCGCTTCTGTCGCTGCTACCACTTCTGCTGCCGCTGCTGCTTCTGCCGCTACTGTTGAGACTTACTCTGGTGCTGCTGCTAAGGTTGGCTTCTCCCTCGGTGCATTGGCCATCGTTGGTGCAGCTCTTATCTAGATTGAGCTATTTCCCTTCTTGGCACATGCTTAGCGTTAGGTAATATTCTGTGTCCGTGTATCTTATTCTCTAATTGTAATATTGTTGATCATAGATTCCAGTAAGCTTTGTAATGATCACGTGCTGGTAGATCAATTGAACAAGTTATGATGATAATTCATTGCTAAAATCAATGTACAGATATATAGGCGCAAATTACGACACCTTCATTCTCTAGATTTTTATACTGGTTAGTTAACCGTATTAGACAATACTTTGTTGTACACGACCAACAATATGTGAAACTTCTGGTGCAGAGTTCAACCAAGTGGAGTTGACAATAACAAGGGTATACATTGCCCACTATACAACATACAACACGAAATACTGCGGTTAGCTTCTTCGTGGACATGTCTGGAGAGTTGACCACAAGTAATGGTGCATCTGCCCATTAATGATGATGCACTCCAGGTTCAATGCTCTCATAGGCAGCTTACCATGTAATCTTTTTCACTACTGAGAATCAGGTTCAAAATTAGTAGACACTCCTTGTGAGGCCCGCAGTTTACACCCTAAAGTCTCAAAATTGCAACAAATGACCAGTGTGATAGATGCAGGGGTGAAATGCGCTGCTTTCAGAGAATGACTGAGACAACTTAACTGATCTCTCGGTCTTGAGAGTAAGAGTAGACAGAGGTCAGAGTCACAATGGACTGAGCCAATTTAAATGTACAACAGTAGGCACAACCAAGAGGAAACATATCAACATATCACATTTTATGATACGTGCTCGATTACTAAGAGGTCATAAGATGTGGTATTAGGAAAGGGTGTGAACAGTTAGCCCCTATTCTCCCTTCACAGCAGAGACTAGACAGCAGATGTGACAGACTTTGAGAAGAAGGAGTAGGTGGGGAAGCTAGAGGAAATGAGAATGAAGAGAAGAAAGTTGATGAGCGAGCTGCACAACGGTCAATAACTAACGTTGGCGCATTTGACCAATCGGATATCACGCTCCATCAGTCAGACTCTGAGAGAGGGGTATTGACATGATTCTATAATAATTGGAATGGGTTTTCTGTTATTGCCCCAATGATTAACAAGAAACAACCAAACCGGTCTGAAGTATCGTCTTTGAAGGCCGCCAAATTCGTGAACTGGCGCAGTAGTTTTGGCCCAATTTGGGTATCGCAGCGCCAAAGAGCGAATTTTCCTTTTTTTTTTTTTTTTTTTTTTTTTTTTTTTTTTTTCCTTTTCAAATATCCGATTAGCGAAAAAAAAAGGCGGGAAATGTGATATCGGAGGAAAGACGAGGGGGCCCACCACTTTTCCACTTCCCACTTCCCACTTTCCTCCCATAAAGGATAACGGCTCACCAGATCTGCTCAATCGTCATCCTCCAGAGGAAGCCTGCCAGGACCCGCCACGCCGACACCCACAGACCACCTTTGCAGAGAACCCCAAGGAGAAAAGCTCGTGCTCCGTCCATCTCGCTCGCTTACGCAGACACATATGCAAGTGTCCTTGGTATTACCAGACACCACCCGAGAGTAAGAAAGCTCCACCGACACATACCAACAGGAGCAAACGACATCAATTAGGTCGTGAGAACAAACACCGGCGTCGAAATAAAGGAAACCCCAAAGTTGCGGGAGTGTCCAGAGAATGAGTAAAGCCTCCTCTATGAGCATCATGAGTGACCCCGAGACACCGGCGACGGACTACTCAGACGTCCCAGAGACCAAGTCCCTTTTGCCACCTCTGCCAGACACGGTGCGGAAGCCGTCACTTACGCCACACGATACCTCCAGCAGTTGGGGCGATGATACAGCGGTGCTGCCTCGTTCCGTCTCAAACCCATCCGTCTTTTCAACACCACCAACGAGATCCACATCCCGATTTCATAACTCATCGACACCTTCAGTGCTACTGACAACACCTCAGCAGAGGGCTACATCCGCTTCCGCAGCGCTGTTGTCTCCCACCTCGCCATACTACCTTGCACATATAAATACAGCACCATCATCGGGCCAACAGCGAAACGGCAACAACAATGGCTCTTCGCCCTTTTCCCCAGTGATACCCATCGACGACCGGTTTGGTGTGAGTCTGGCGGAGCCGGATTCCGCCAGCGAGCCAGTCTCACCCATGGAGAGGATTCGATATTTTGAGATGTGCCAACGGACACAGGATGTTGAGTTCCAAAAGACATGCGACAGTCTCAAGAAGAGTGGGTGGATGAGTGAGAAGGAGACACGCCAATTAAACAAGGCAAAGGAGGAAAACTGGCGTCGTTGGGAGGCCAAGATTAGAGAGGCTCGTAAAGAAGCAGCTCTATCAAGAGAAACTGGAAGACTAGGCATCAGCAGGAAGCTGAGCTACAACCAAGGCACGAATGGAAGCCCCATACAGAGAGAAAAAGTCCATGGATTGGGCATCAGCAACAGAAACTAGCAGCAGTACGTGTGGTATGAAACAATAGATATGACTTCTCATGTTCATTTGCAGGAAACCAGTGTAGCACACCAATCAGTATCTTTAGCATCGTGTATCAGTCTTGATTATAGTATCAAAATGTCTTTGTCACATTGTCGTATGACAATCTCTTTTCTTGTTTCCTGATTCATATGCTTGAGACAGTGTTATTGGCACCACCGGAAGAAGGCTGATACTGATATTCCCTCTGTAGAGTCATTTATCAACTTTTATCAATTCACTTCTTAATTCAATATTATCCTGTAATACCATACACTGTGTTATTGAAGTGCCTTGTGTATATAACAGAGCATCTGCCAAAGTACGGAATGATGCCCTCGGTAACCTTTATGACCGCGCAAGAACCCTTCATGACGCTTTGAGGTCTCCTTCCTAACAACCTTTTCCAACAACACATAAAGCACGATGTCAATGCTCCGGGCTGCTCTTATCCAGTTGAAAGTTTCACCGATAAAGCAAGAGAACCTAACCAAGGTCGCTTCGCTTCTTAAGCAGACGGTATCGCAGAGTGACAAGTTGGATCTCGTTGTGCTTCCAGAGTGCTTCAACTCTCCTTACTCGGTGCAACTGTTCAGGAAATACTGTGAGCCAATCCCATCAGGAGAAACCACACGGTTCTTATCCGAATTGGCCAAGGAACACAACGTGACGCTCATTGGTGGCTCGTTCCCGGAGTCTGGTGCTGATGGCATCATTTACAACACATCATTGGTGTTTGACGCATCGGGGGAGATCATTGCCAAACACAGAAAGACACACCTGTTCGACGTCGATATTCCAGGCAAGATATCATTTCAAGAGAGCAGAGTACTCGGTTCGGGCTCCAGCAACACCGTATTCACAATCCCAGGAACAAGACGCAAAGTTGGGCTGGGAATATGCTACGATCTAAGGTTCCCTGAAGTGGCACACGTTGCCACACGCTCTCCACACAATGCATTCATGATGGTGTACCCTGGAGCATTCAATTTGACTACTGGCCCACTACACTGGGAGGCCCTTGCCCGAGCCAGGGCAATTGATAACCAGTGCTACGTGATGCTGTGTTCCCCGGCAAGAGACATGGAGGCCAAGTACAAGGCATATGGCCATTCCCTGGTAGTGGATCCAATGGGGAAAGTACTGAAAGAGGCTGGAGAGGGAGAAGAGGTGTTGATAGTAGAGGTGGACCCTCAATTGACCGACAAGGTGAGACAGAACATGCCAACTGGAAGCCAACGCAGGTTTGATCTCTACGGTGACACGACAAAGGGCGCTATTGTGAGTGACATCTGACCATCAAGCATTAGAGACACTGTGAATATAGGTTATTGACTATATAAAACTGCAAAAATAGCGCAAACATAAAGATAATCCATATATGAACTCCGGGGTTAGGCAGCCCTCGATTCTCCCTCCTTCCCTCTCATCCGCTCAATGTCCACTGATAACCACTGGGTTGACTCCCCAGCTGACCACCACTTGAGATGGAAGGGCCGGTGGGGAGTGGGAAGACGATGGCTACACACAGGTCGAACACGCTGAACTCGCAGCGAAGTGTCCACTCCGTCATCTCCCTCAACAGAGACTGCTACGACTATCTCGCCAAGGTCATCATTGTCGGACCATCCAGCACGGGGAAAACATGTCTTCTCCATCGCTTCGTCAAGGGAGACTTCCCCTCGCAGTCCTCACAGACCATCGGTGTCGAGTTCAGCTCCCGTGTGCTGTCTGTGGCAGATGGAGTGCCCTTTAAGTTGCAACTCTGGGACACTGCTGGCCAGGAGAGATTCAGATCCCTGACGAGGTCGTACTACAGAGGCAGCGCTGGCGTGGTGCTGGTATTTGATGTCACTGATAGGGCGACCTTGTACAAGCTCAGAGAGCACTGGGAAGACGTTAGGGCATTGGCAAGGGAGCCAAGTGCCGTGCTTGTTGGGAACAAGTGGGATATTGCTGCCTCGACTGACCCGACCACTATCGTCAACGACGTTGATGTCGCCGAGTTTCTATCCGGACTAGAAGGAGGGGACAGTATTCGGTACATTAGAGCATCTGCCAACACAGGAGAGAATGTCGACGAAATATTTGCCGTGCTGGCACAAACAATCTTGACCAAGATCGAACTTGGAATTATCGATCCCGAGAACCAGAGTTTCGGCGTTCAGTATGGAGATATTCCTAACTGGGGTGCCACAATCTCTTCAAAGACGTTCCAAGGTAAGATGGTACGAAGAAAACCTACAACTCTGAGTCTCGTCGAAAGATCAGTATCAGAGAACAACAAGAACGCATGCTTTTGTTAGAGTATTGGAAGGTATGGTCATCATTAGGCGAGTATATGCATGTATCAATTAGTGTAACGTTGTAGTGGCTGTAGAATCAGTAGTCTGATCTGTCATTTCAATCGCCTGGCCAGGTCCTCGGGCCTGTCCCATCTCTGCGTCTGCTAAGCCTTCGAAGAAAGTATCTCTCAACTCCCTCCACCTCGACGTGTAAGTCCCCAAGGAGACCAGGATAATGCTGGAACCACCCTGCACGGCCCACCAAATAAGAGATGTGGGGAATTTTCTCGTGTATGCCCAATCAACGAGCAAGTTGATCGCATGGATCGTCAATGCAAAATCCCATGCCAGCTTCGAACGACCAACTATAATCGTCATGAACAAAACACATATAAATGAATCACACAACCACATAACAGCAAGGGCCATTCCAACAGAGTTCTCCAACGTCACCACCTCCCACGAGAACACCCAATCCCAACTGAAAACGAGCCCTTGAAGCCAGCCCACCAGGTAACACGACACCGTCGCCGTGGCATAGTAGAAGCACTGGAGAATCACAATCTGCTTGAAGATAGTGGCGGGAGAGAGCTGATCCGTCGTTCTGAACGCAAACTCAGTGTAGTGCGGCAGCCGTGAGAAGCCCGAGACGAAGTGCCTTAGCGAATTCATCTCCAATTGGTGTAAATGTAGTTGTTCAACCCCCATCGCTTAAAGGCAAAAGGTGTTCTCTTTGGTGTAAAGATTGAGTTCCTCAGCCTATTTGAGACGGTTACGAAGCCCTGTGCAATAATGGCGTAAAACTCCCGATTTGGACAGGTGGAGTGAAAAACGGCGTAAAGTGCGCATATATGGACCGATTAGGAAATCCCCGTTTCGCTGGTTTTGGCGCGAAGAAAAATTTATGGCGATGAGCTACTTTTCTCTCTTTACTACTGCGCTTAAAGGAGGTAAAACTAGAGATTGTACTCCAAAAAAATGGCTAAATTCTCTCTTGTCAACGGTGAAGTACCGACTATTTCTGACTCCGACACAGATGTCCCAGACCTTGACTCCGAAGAGGAGCAGGTGAAGGCGGAGGAGCCAGTACAGAAGCCAACCAAGAAGACCATTACCAAGAATAAAGGAAAGAAGAAGAAGCAGTCTAAACAAGAACAGAATGCATCTGATAACGAAGATGCAAAGGCAGATTTTGATCCGGAGTTCAACTTTGATCTCGATGATGGTGAAACCAGATCTGGATTTGAGGGCTGGGAGTTCAAAGGTGATGATAAGACTGATCTCTTCAAGAAGGATGTGGACCTGGATTCTATCATCAGAAGAAAAGGTGGTCTCACCCACGTGGCTGGAACCAAGCAAGACGATAGCGAAGAAGAGGATCAGGACGATGATGACAGCCAAGCAGACGATGAGAGTGACCCTAGTGATTATACCCAAGATAACGAAGACGATGATGAACTAGCGATGGATGGGTTTGGAATGGGGTTCTCCAAAGACACTGAAGATATACAAAAAGAAGATGAAGATGACGTGGAAGAGGAAGAAGATGCAACGGCAGAAAATGAAGAAGAAAACGCAGAATTGGACGGTGAGAATGACGACTCTGAGGAGAAGGACGAGGATGAAGATTCCTTAGAAGCCATGGCACAGTTCTACGCTCCAGAAAAAGAAGCAGAAGAGGCCAAAAAACACGTTCACAAGACATTCCTTTCTCTTGATCTATCTCGTCCAGTACTTAAAGGTCTTGCTGCATTGGGATACACGAAGCCTTCACCTATTCAAGGTGCCACAATTCCAATCGCCCTATTGGGCAAAGATATCATTGCCGGTGCAGTTACAGGTTCTGGTAAGACAGCCGCATATTTGACACCAGTTATCGAGAGACTTTTGTTTAAACCTTCGAAGGTGGCTGCAACAAGAGTCATTGTTCTCGCTCCAACAAGAGAGTTGGCAATCCAGGTGTATGACGTTGGTAAGAAGATTGGTAAGTTTGTTAGTGGTCTTACATTTGGTTTGGCTGTTGGTGGTTTGAACTTGAGACAACAGGAACAAGAGTTGAAACAGAGACCAGATATCGTCATTGCAACACCAGGTAGATTCATTGACCATTTGAGAAACTCTGCAAGCTTTAGCGTGGACACTGTGGAAATTTTGATTGTCGATGAAGCTGATAGAATGCTCGAAGAAGGTTTCCAGAAGGAGCTGACAGAAATTCTGGAGGTTTTGCCAACAAAGAGACAAACAATGTTGTTCTCTGCTACGATGAACTCTAAGATCAAATCCCTTGTCCAATTATCCATGAAGAAGCCTGTCAGAATTATGATCGACCCACCTAAACAAGCTGCTACTGGATTGGTACAGGAGTTTGTCCGTATCAGAAAGAGGGATCACCTTAAACCATCAGTTCTTTTCAACATTCTCAAGAAGTTCTCCAAAGATCAAAGAATTGTGATCTTTGTCGCAAGAAAGGAACAAGCTCACAAGATGAGAGTCGTTCTTGGTCTTCTTGGTCTCAAAGTATCAGAGCTTCATGGTTCCCTCACACAGGAACAACGTATCCAGTCCATTAACAACTTCAAGAATTTAACAGTACCGATTCTCATCTGTACGGATTTGGCTTCTAGAGGTCTTGATATTCCAAAGATTGAAGTTGTCATCAACTACGATATGCCAAAGAGTTACGAAATCTATCTTCACAGAGTTGGTCGTACTGCTAGAGCTGGACGTGAAGGTAAGTCCATTTCCTTTGTTGGTGAGAGTTCTGCTGATAGAGCCATTGTCAAGGATGCTATTAAGAGTACAGAGACAAACCCAAATACAACAGTGAGCAAAACTGTCGGTCGTGAAGTCAATTGGAATGAGGTTGAGGAGATAAACAAGCTTATTGAGTCTAAGAAGGATGTCGTGGAGGAGATTTTGGAAGAGGAAAAAGCAGAAAAGGAGATGCTTCAGGCTGAGATGGAGTTACGCAAGGGTGAGAATATCCTGAGATACAAGGATGAGATTAACTCCAGACCAAAGAGAACTTGGTTTGAATCTGAAAAGGATAAGAAGGCTGGTGCAAAGGAGCTTAAAGAGAAGAACAAGAAGCTAAACAGCAAGAAGAGAAAGCAGAAAGAGGCAAGAGAGGATCTGGGAGACAAGAGAGTCTACAAGAAAACAAAAAATGATCGTGCTCTTGATCAGGAACGCTTCTTCAAGAAGCAGAAAGCTCCAAAACCAAAGAGATGGTGAGATATGTGATAGCTTGACTTCATATGGCATATATGTATAACTTACGACCAGCATTGATCAAATACATTGATCGCAAAACAACAAAACCTTAATAATTGACCAATATAAATCTATAGAAGTGTCTGTGAAATCCGTGACAAAAACCACAAAGTATTGATCAGGTATAGTAGAAATTGGTAGACAACTGCTCGAGGAATTCCAAGGATTGAGAGTCCTCAGGAATTGGCACATCTGAGGCCTTTACAAATTCATCAAAGTTCAACAACTGAACTGTTTTTCTAATCTCAAACAACTTTTCAATCTCAGAGTTCAACTCTTTGGACAGATGTTCGTGCTTTCCAATGAGGAAATTGAGCCCGTCCAACCAAAGAAGAGAATCATTCTTCTTTGCATAGAAACTGAAAAGAACACGACCCTTTCTATTCAAGAGTGTGATCTTGTTAATGATTGTCTTGTCCACGAGATTAATGAGCCTACTAGACTCCTGCTGTATCTGCGGAACAGTGTGGTCAACTTGGTGCATCTCCTCGATCTTGAAGTTAGCAATAGAGGAAATGTCAATAGCAAGACCAGCCTTGTCAATATTTGGTGAATTCGAGGTTTTAAACTTGTACTCCTTGTAAAGAAGCTGTTTGAAATTTGGAGAAAGAATGATGAAGTAGTAACTTGAACTTGTCTGGGAAGAGTTCTTGAAAGACGGTAGATCAGCATACACCCATGCACCCTTTGCTAGTTGAAGGAAACGCTGGTTCTTGACGAAGTCAAAGACTTGCTCTCTCAGAATGAGGTCAAAGCTCTCAATTTCCGAGTGTGTAGAGACCTCAACCTTGTTCTTATAGTTATTGAGTTGGATCTCACGAAGTTCCTCGTATGAGATGGATTTGAACAACTCGCTGATTCTGCCAACCAAGTCCATTTCGTTCTCATCAATGTGATCATCAACGTACTTGTAGAAGATGTCAATTAATGGGAGGATAATTTCCAAGTCACCAAGCTGTGCCTTAGACTCGTTCCAGATTTCCAACAACTTGGCGAGTGTAGAATAATGAATCATGTCTCTGAGGAACAAACTTCTTGCCAAATTTGGGTATGGATTAGGATCAGCCTTGAACATACCTAGAATTCTATTTGTCATTTTGTATGAGACTTCTGTCACTGGGAAAATCTCCTCCTTGGCGAGGTTGAATAGGAGCTGTTCATGGTAGGCCTTTCTGAACGAAATGTTTGGATTCTCAAAGAAGAAGTAGAGATCCAAGAGCTGAAGCGCCGAGAAGTTCCCCAAAATAAACTCCCGTTCTTGCCCTCTAGAAAGGTTTGGAAGTTGGGACAGGGACTTGGAAACTAATTCCTGCTGGAAGGATGATAACTCATTGATCTTGACACTGTTGAGCATATCATACATCTTCATGAGCGAGGCCAAAAGCTTGCGAGCTGGCTCTGCAAGAACCTCCGTGAAGCGACGGTCATCCAAGTAATGATTAAGTAACAAACTGAACTCGGAGTTCTGGAAACAAAGTAAGAGCTCGAGCATGTGAGATGTTGAGTTGAGTGTGAGATGGTCGATGGAGACATATGCATCGAGGAACTGTAGGGTGAAGACAATGAGATCAATGTTCTCAACGTACAGTTTTGTAGCTAAAACGTCGATGAAGCCCAAGTTGGCATTAACAGCGTTGAGGAACGGAACAAGATAGTTCTCGGACGACAAGGTCTCAAAGATCTTTCCCTTCATGAACAGGAGTAGCACACGAAGAACGGCAACGATGACATCTGTGGTGAGAGATTTTGTGACGAACTTGAAAATATGAGACAGCAGTGTCTCATCAATGATATTAATGTAGGTATCTTTGCGCTTGGAGAGCCTCAGAACACTGGCCAAAACGATAATTGCGTGAGACACGGTATCGGCATCACCTTCGAGAATGTAGACACGGAGGTCCTGAAGGCACTGGAGAGAGTGCTGCGGATCCAGGTAGGTGTTTTTTGACCTGTTTTTCTCGATGGAGTGTTCAATCTGCTTGATAGTAGGTGCAGTAGTCATCTTGCCCACGTCTTTCACCGGTAACTTTGGCCGTTGATGTGCTCAAGCGTGTGGTTGACCATGGATCAGCATTCTCGCTTGAAGTCGAGATCTGGGATATGTGTGCGCATACCACACTTTCCGCTTTTGGACAAATTGCGTGCATGGGGCGGGACTTATGTTGTTTCTTTTCCCGATTTCTTCAATTAGGTTAATCCTTCTCTATATTCCGTTGCACATCGATTATATGATTCTATGTTATTGGTCTTATAACGTTATAATGAGTAGACAACACTTGAGCGCATCTCAAAAGCGGGTCGACTCATAGATACAAGGATCATCCGGAAACCTTTTTAGTGCGCTTTCTGCGTGTGGGATTGTATACACTTTCCTACTACGAATTCTCGCCGTCAGCAGTTATAGTATTGAGCTATATAATCCTCTTCTTAACCTTGTTGCTCATACTGTCCAGAACACTGTGCAACACAGCATCCTCTTTTGTGTACCCCTTCTCATAAGTAGCCTGTATTCCCTTCGTCTCGCAGGTTGAACAGTTGCGGAACTTAATCAACTTCTCATTGGAGAAGAGAAGCTTGAATCCTTCATTTATCTCACACTCGGTAAGGTAGCGACTAACCAGAGCCTTGTCCAAGACACACAATGTCTCCTCATTGTAGTCAATTCCTCTCTCGTCAATGTCTTTCTCAACCACCTCGATATAAGCATCACATTTGATTTTCTTACGTCTGCACAAATCACAAGAAGGTCCGACTCTCTGTCTTGGAGACTTTCCAGTTATATGTCTTTGAAGTCTTCTGAGACGTGTTTTGGTCGGACACTTGGCGAGCTGTACAGAGTTTCTTGTGATTCTCTTTGATTCTGATGTGATAGAGCATGCTGGCTTTATAGCAACGTATTTCTCGTCTATTTTCGAAGAGAGATCACCAGTAGCAGCATCATTTAATTTTGACTCTCTTGGGTTCAAGACAATCTGTCTCCCAACAGTTGGACGGTCTGGCTGGTTTGACTTAATCTGTGAGACAATACTGATGCCTGGCTTCTCAATACTTGACGATTCACAATCCTGACAACCACATGTACTCGAATTAGCACTCTTGCTAGATGACACAGAAGAGGAATATGATGAAGTAGGGCTACTTGCCGATGAGTTCGATCTGTTGTAGAGCGAGAAGGAAGATGTCGAGCCTCTTGCTTGCTTTGATAGTGTAGATAGTGGAATATCTGGCGCACAATCAATGGTAGGATCAAATATATTGGAATGTCTATTCCAATATGGATTTCCACAAGAGAAGGAGTCTCTGCAATAGCTTTCGTTAAACAGAGAGTTATGCGCTGGAATGGAATCGTTATAGAAAGGACGACTGCTGCATGCTTGTAGGATCTGTTCGGCAGAGAGGCGTCTCAATTCTGGTTTCTCATTCTCTGGAGAGTAGCGGAAAGAGTCAATTGGAGGCAGAAAAGGTTTTTGTCTAGTGAAGTGTTCCTCCACAGAAGGTAGAAGCAGTTCTCTGTTGTGCACTGTGAGTGAGTAACGACTCATTATTGGGAAGGAATCGGTGACACCACTAACACAGTAACAAGCAGAAACATGATAGGGTGGCTGCTAGTCTCACTATATATAAGGAACACCGGAAAACTGAGCCGATATTGTTTTCGACTTTGCTGGTTATCGACAATCGTGATGCGCAGGATGAAACTCCGGTTCCACACGCAAGTCCGTTATGAGACAGGTATACCACCCGTGTGGTTACGACTATGTGGGTACTGTCACCTGTGACAGCATGAGCAAACACCCCGCCACAGTAATTTTAGAAAAGAAATACACCAAAAATATTGCGTATTGTGGCTCTGTGCCATCAATTATGTAAACAACTCCATCAATTTTGATCCTTAGGAAGACCAGCCATTGCAACATTGCAACATCCGAATAGAGCTATTCCCGATCGGAGTAACCTCAAAAGTGACACAAAGACGGAGACCGAACACCTTCCAGATTTTGATATCGGTGACAGAAATACAACAATAATAGCTGTACGGCAATATGAAAAACATAAATAGTAAGTACAGAGCACAAAAGCAATTATGTAACATCTATAAGTTATACTAGAACACAAACCACAACGGTACTCACATGCTTAGGGACATCTTAGCCAATTTAAGCACAGACTCTTTAGTCTTTGCACCTCCAATAAACCCAGCAGCATGAATAAAGACACAACCTGGAACACCAGTAGCTTCACTGAGAGCATCATCTCTCAACCCTCTCCAAGGTTCTGGCAGTCCCTTTCTATTTTCGAAACTTGTACTTGTGATTGGAACGGTGGAGATTCTCCAGTTGGATCCGGAATCAGAGAACAAAACGTAGAGTGTTTCACCGTATTTGTCATTAGCTCTTTCAATAGTGTACAAGTGTTCTTTCCATGGAACGAACTGGTCTAATACGATGATCTTACCAGATGGATCAACGTCAAATCTCGATTGGAATGCCTTCTCAACAACGTTCTTGGCTGGCAACCAGGAGAGACCAAAGCTTCTAACAACATTGACAAATGCAGAGCCCATAAGGCTAGACGCAACAAGGAACTGTCTGTCAAAGTCTTCTGGAGTGTCACTTTCTGTCCAGAATGGATTCAGGTTCGATACAATTGATGGGAGTGAGATGGACTTGTCCTTGAAGTTTGGCTTCAGATTCTTTTCAGTATACTTGTTGATACCATTATCATTTGCATCCAGAGCCTCAACGAACTCGCCGTATACTTTAGTGTACAGCAAGTCCTTCACAGAGTCATCCTTAGTTTTCAAGATCTCTCCAATGACCTCTTTTCCAAAGTGCTTGTAGACGAGCCCTGCAGAAGAGAGTTTGGTGTTATAGCTGACGCCGTTGACTTCACCAAAGACCTCTTCAAACCCACGCTGGTGGTGGTCAAAGAACTTTGTGCCATCGTACTTCCCACCGACATCAACGACAATATCAGCTCTTTCCCAATCCTCTGGGTTTCTTGAACGCACAAGCTCGGCGTTTTGAAACTTGGGCAAGAGACGAAGCATGTAGACGGCAAGAGCCTCATCGGCGTGGAAAGAGCCGTTATGCGTGCAAATGATAAGACTCTGAGCGGACATTTCGACTTTCTGTTTCTTGTTCTCCGGGGACATGGATATATTTCCTATGGAAAGACGTCGTGTTGCGAGTGCCGGCTTCAAAAGAGAGACGCTTCTGCAATGGGAGAGGATTATGTGTGTAGACGTGCAAAATTTGTGAGGGATGACACTCGCGAGCATTGTGGTTGGCCATAAGAAGGCGCAACCTCGCGGGGCCATTAGGGAGTCAATGAGGTTTGGTGAATGAATGATATTGATATATCTCACATGCAGAAGATATAACAACTGAATAAATCTATTATACGCTGCCTAACAAGGAACTCTGACAAGTTCTGTCCTTCGATTGCTTACATAATCATACGCTAGTTTTTCCAGAGGTAATAGCCAAAGGGTCGTCTGCTTTTCTTCTCTTTCTTCTCTTTCTTCACATCAGTTCCTCTCCCTCCACAAGCCAAAGAATATATAAGCAACGATGTCACTACTCGGAAAGCTGTTCCCTAGACTCACCAGATCGCAGTTGGAGCTCTTTAGAGTGAGTTGTGGCGCCATTACACAAACCCCGCGGCGTCGGATCCTCTCTTTATGCTAGATACTAACACACTCCTTCACAGTTCACTTTCTATCTTATGACGCCTATTGGTGTGATGTACTACGTCGGTGTTGACGCAGACTCCAAGTTCAACGTTCCGGGTTTCTGGCCAGACCCTGAGACAACAAACAAGATTCCTAAAGAGCCACACGAGATCAAGGCCGAGCTTGCCAGAATGAAGAGGGAGTCTCTAGAAAAGAGAAAGAGACTCGAGGAGAAGTTGAAGCAGGAATATGGCCTTGATGTCGATGCCGAGAGAGCAAAGATGGAGCTGGAACAGGGAAAATGAAGATAAACCAGATTCCTTACGATTGTACATAGTTTCACGACAGGTAATGAAAAGATTGACATATTAACTCCACAGATACGCTAGATGGTCTTAGAGTAAAAAAAACACAAATGTATTATATTATTAGGTTGGCAAAGTTGCCGGGTTCTGATGGGTCAAGTGATAATAAAGAGTGCTCACCTCCATCTTTGTCTGGTCCGATACAGCACATTGAGGATCCTGATTCACAAGATTCATAAAGTTCATAATGATGTTTAGCTTTTGATGTTGGCTCGCTGGCGGACTTATACCGTTCAATTTCCCATCCATATACCCAATGTTCAGAGATGAACTATCGAGAGCGCTGTCAGCTGAAGACGTTGGTGTGTTATATTTGGCCAATCCATTAGCACCTTCCACAGGTGGTGCAAACGGATTCGGTGATTGCAAAATCTGTAGGTCCTGTGGTGAATCTTGAACCAAGTCGTTAGCGTATGGTGCCAACTCTGACATTGGTTGAATCTGCGTGACAAAAGACGTTGGGGTATCCATAAGTGTGTTGAAATCAAAATCTTGCAACTCTGTCTTCATATTGAAGTTATCAAAATCTTGGAAGTCACCATCAAAGGGGAAATCAAACATGTAGTCGCTCCCGTCCTTGTCAGAATGGCTTTCAGAGGTATCTGTCGCATACAGACCAAACGCTCTTTGTAACTCACCAAGTCTCTTGAGCCTTTGGAAATCTTGACCCAAAGTATGCGAGAATGGTGCTCGTCTCGGCTGTCCCGTCGTATGGTCAAAATCGTCATAGTTATCCACAATACAGCTGCGAACCATTTCTTCATTAGACAAAAAGAGCTTGTTGTTCTTCTTCTCCACAGTAAGATCTAGGAGTGAAGAGACATCCCACTGTTTGGTAACTTTCAACTGAGATATGAGACCAATGAGCTGTATTTCCAGACTATCATCAAATATCTTCCGTCTTTCATAGAACTGTGTCACATCATCGGGCAGGATGGCAGATTGTTTCCAAGCGGATCTAATGCTGGAAACGGGTACAGCATCCCAGGCGTGCTTCACGAGATCAAAAGTATCAGTCATATTGAAACTTTGCTCCTCCTTTGTCAGTGGTAAACCTTTGTTTTTGTCCTGTTTTTGTAATAGTATTTCGTATTGCTTGATTCGATAGTTCAATCTTATATCATTCTCAATGCCCCAGTTCATCGGAAGAAAGTTCGAGATACATGAGGTGTAGAGCAGTCTAATTCTTTGCAGCTTGATGTTGATAACACGGTGTGATGCCGAGTCGTCCAAGATGATGATGATGTCTCTGTTCTGGAGCGCCAATCTCTTGTCCAAGACGGACAACCAGTCGTAAAAGAGCGTCGAGGTAAGCCATTTCATCCTGTTGCTGTGATACCCAACCCCATGCTTGTTTGCAGCCTTGATAGAAGACCTACCTTCAAAATAGGGATAGTTCTCATAGCGGCCAATGATGAGGGGATCGAATTTCTCGGAGCCATCGGCGTTGACACATAGCATGCATGTGATGAAGTCAGAGCTATCGTGGTAGAAAGCCTTGTCCAAGGGGAGATCATGACTGAGGAATACCTCATCTAGTGTAAAGATCTTCTTCGGATCTATTCCACGAAGAAGTCGTTGGAGACCATCTCGTTCTTCAAAAGTCCACACTTTGAGTCTGTTGGAGTAGAGGTCCTTCTCTATGGTGGCCAGGTTGATGTTAACCTTGGCGAGGAACTGTGAGCACCAGCGGAAGGAAAACTCACCACTGCCATCTCTCATATTGACAGGACACTGTTTCCAGAAATTGGCAGCTGAGCTGACGATGATGGGTGCTGTGATAGGGATGTTGTTCCAGACACATTGGGTGATCCACTCAGTTAATACCTTACGCAACAGCGGGTTGGAGGAGCGTCTTCTGCGGATCAGCTTGAACTCGTGCTCTTTCAGTGCCACGAGCTCGTCCTTTCTCGCCAAAATACGTGATATGGTCGTCTGCGACGGTGGTTTTGACGAGTTGAAGCGTCGCTGTGCCCACAGTGCAAGGTCCGTCTGAGTCATTTCCGGGTTGGCCTCTGCCATGAGGCAGACGTCGATCTTCTGCTTGATGGAGAACCCCATCGCCAATAGCAGACTTTTACCAGGATAACGAGAGTGAAATAACCAACGAAGAAGAAGAAGAAAGAACTTGGTGAAGAAATCTGGGCTGGTGAGAAGGCCCGTCAGCTTATGCGTTTGTCACTGGTGTTACCCGGAAGATTGCTACATCACAAGCTCATATATTCGGAAAGAGCTTCAGAGTGGGACTGGAAGGCGATAATGCCGGCAGCTGAGCACTTGGTGAGACCTCAGAAAGATGGTATGCTGAATATTGAATATTGTGAATGTGTGGGGAGTTGTACTAACAAGGCGAAAACAGTCCGAAACTACAGCAATTGCAGGCCCACCCCCAGAGGCTCCAACGTTGTTCCAAAGGCTAAGACAGTCCTCGCATCCAATTGCGCTTCTCTTCTTCCTTGGCTTCAGATTTGGTATGTGACTGGCAATTGTAACTACTCATTTGTATTTGCTAACATCTATATATCAGGATCCCTCTTTGCCTACCTGTTTGGCCTTCTCTTTACAGATAACTTGTACGTGTCCCTTTCCTTATCACACCCATATTGTCCTGATTTTTGCTAACAATCTCGAACAACAGCATTCTTGAATTCATCACGGTGATATTACTCCTCGCTGCTGATTTCTGGAACGTCAAGAACATTAGTGGAAGACTGCTCGTTGGTCTCCGTTGGTGGAATGAGACTGACGACAATGGCGAGAGTATATGGGTCTTTGAAACTGCCAACCCAGACAGGGTTATCAATCCAATTGATTCCAAGGTCTTCTGGATAATGCTTTACTCCACTCCAGCGCTCTGGATTGCCCTTGGATTCCTGGCCTTCTTGAAGTTCCAATTCCTCTCCTTGATCCTTGTCTTCATTGCCATTACGTTAACCACGATCAACTCGATGGCCTTCACTAGATGCGATAAATTCGGTAAGGCAAATGACCTGGCTTCCAACGTGTTTGGAACTGTTTCAGGGGGCATGTTCAGCAGATTCACACCATCGTTCTTTAGTAGAGGCTAGGCTATTCTTTACACGAGCGACTACTCGAGAGGCTGTGCTCTGGAATTCCCAAAATCAATTAACGAAATTCAAGAAGCATTTATATATATATTCTTGTAGCTAGAAGTTTATGTATAAGCTTGGAAATTTAGAGATTATATTGAACTGAAACATTAATACTGAATTCATCTGCCAAAGTTCACCGTGTCATCAAGATTATACAAAGGTATTAAACGCTTGTGCTTCTTTCTCTCTCGATTTCCTCTTTGTCCTCTGTAATCAGGATAGCAATGCCAAAGGCAATTAAGGGTACGTGATGATATCCGGTAAATTTATATGGAACACAACTAACCCTCTCCTTTTAGGCGCTTTGATCGAGTGCGATCCGTCCATCAAGGCGCTCATACTCAAGATCGACTCAGAACGTCATGACATCGTTATTCAGGTTCGTTCATCTTTTCTAGAAATTTCTTCTTCTTTTTGCTTCATACTGACAACATTTAGGAACTCGATGATACACATCTCCTTATTGATGAATCACAGGTGGATTTTGTCAAGAAAGAACTCAACAGATTCCTCGCCGTCAACACATACAACCCATTAGACGACGAAGAAGAGGCAGCCTAATCCCTCCTTACATTTTTAACGAAGTTACGACATCATATTCCAGATAATATCTATTTACCCACAAGTGCACAGGTCATGAACCATCCCCTCAAAGGATAACTCACCAACGTGTTTGAGATGTATTTGCAAGCCTATCACTCCCTTGCTCAAACATCTTTGCGACTACTTGACCAATGAAGGCAATCATTGTGTCCACTTCAACAACATGAACCGAGTCAGTCACCTTGTTTCCAACATCACCGTAATACTTTTCATAACTTTGGATGACGAGCTCTTGGATACCATCAACCAGCGCAGTGACGACTTGTGGGTCATCAATGAACATCTGTATTTCCTCTTTTACTCTTGGGAAAGCATCTTCAATGTTTTCCTGTAGTTGTTTAGCATCAGCATCAGCAGTCTCAAGTGTACTAGCTTTGATTGGTTCCACAATCTTCTTCACAACATCTTCAGTGAAAGAATGGACAACGTTTCTCAACTCCATTTGAAGCTCCATTCTAGCATCAATCATATTCTTCACAACTCTTGGAACACTCTCCCTTACAAGCCCCAAGATTCCATCTTCACTGAAGACACTCTCACCATTTCTGATTTTCGAAATAATATCACCAACACCACTGAAATCCAAGAATGTCTCTGAGCTCACAAATTCAATGTCAAAGTTCTGTACCTGGTTTCTCAGCATCAACAGATTCTTCAAAAGGAAGAGGTCAGCATCTTGTGGGCTAGTAGTGGTTCTGGCAACCTTCTGGGCTTCTCTTAATGAAATGATACAATCATGGACAATATTATGAGCCAAATCATCAAAGACAGACGATGAGACTAACTGATAGATCTTGGACAACAATGCCACACCTTTCTTCAATGGGGGATACCAGTTCCCATCACCGAAACTAGAATTAGCTGAGATGATCATAGAGTTATCATCTGCACCATCTGCGACAACACTTGAGGCATCATCGACCAACGTATTCTGCGACTTCCGTCTATGACCAATTTGGAAGTCCTTTGGTGTAGGTCTATACTTGATAATGTTATCCCCGACATATGCCTGAGCTCTAAAGACAAGTCTTGATTGGACATCCTGCAGAATTGGTTCGAAAACAACACCCAATTCATATTCATTGAAGTCATTAGATCCAGGAATTCGATTCTCAAATGCTGTCTCTTCATCATCGTATTCGTAGTACTTGTCGAGTAAAGTGGCAAGTTCACAGAGCGAATTCAGTGATTGTTCTCTCAAGATACTGTTTCTGAGATGATCATATAATGGCTCTGCCAATTGTTGGAACCAGTTCGTCAATGCATGATCAGGATTGGATGAGAAGAGCTTGAAGAACAGTTCGTGCTCATCCTTAAAAACCTTGGTGAAATAGGAGATGTTGCTTTGAGCAAAGTGTACCAATGACTTCTTATCGGATGTTGACGATCTCAAATGGTCGGTAATCTTTGGTTGAAGTAATTTACCTCTGATTCCAAAGTAAAAGTTGTAACAATCATTCAAGAGACCAGCATACTCTTCAGATTCAGAAGCTCTCTGACACAACTCATAACTTACTTCTGCAAGGAACTCACCATCTGCGGCAAATCTGGTATAAATAATGGCGTCTTCCGTGACGGAATTTACCTTGGTACTGGCTTTCTTCGCAGCGACGTCGTCCCTGATGATTTTAAGCTGGTTCATGATGTAGTTTCTGATCAAAGTTAGCGCCCTTGTAAGGCATTGTTTGAATCTGCGGATAAATGTCTCGTACTCCTTATGTTCTTTGTGATCTTCAAGAAATGCGATACATGAATCGAGTTGCACTAACATCTGTCTGAACGACTCTCTTCTGACAATATTTGGGTTTGGATTGTTCAGTTTTCTGGTGATCGTGTTGAGGAGCTCGTAATATTGCAAATCACTCTTCAATTCTTCGTTGAGTTTAACATATAAGTTGTACTCATTGATCAATGCATCTGAATGTGACTGGAACTCGAATGTTTCTTTGGTGACTGCATCGTACTTTACAGTGAGATCACTGAGTTGATCAATAATGTCTGTAGCGTGTCCAGTGAGTTCGGTGTAATTGTTCCGTCTGAATCGACAAGTTTCAAGAAATCTTAGATATTTGGAATTCCTTTGCATCGACGCAAGTTGTGTTTCCTCCTCAGTAGGAAGAACATTGTAATCGAATGAGTCAACGAACATCGTCAAGTATGATTCCTTCTCCGTGTCAGTGAATGGGAAGAGCGATTGCTGTTTGTCCGGCACCGTCAAAGTCGTCAAGCCTTTCAGCTTCCCACTAGAAGAAGATCTCCTCAAAGATGGAGCGTCATGATGGAGTGAAACGTTGTTCTATCTCTCGTTAGTATTCTTTCCACGTAGTAGACTTTTGTCTATGCGCTGTTCGTTTGTATACACACCACCGACATCCGCGGGATGTTCACCGCAATTCTTTGAACAACGGAGTTTCTTCTCGCTCTGCTCGTTCTCCTAGGAATCCCAGAACTCTCCATCGTCATTACTGCTTTTTAAACAAGAAATTGGAGTTGTAGGAATCACTTTCTTCAAAATAGCCGGGTATCGAGAGCTTGTTGATCGCTACTTCACCTCATACTTTACCCGATTCATATTGGCAGATGAGTTTATTGTTCATGATGACTACTAGGAAAAGGAAGAAAATGCTTATATAAGGATCAATAATGGTATTATCTTCTCTTATAGATACACGGCTTTAATAGCCATTTCCCTTCCGGAACTTTTTCTCTCTTCTTCTGTAGTTGCTCCTTCTCGTCCTCATGCTCTATAAACCTCTGTTTTCTTTCCAACTTGGCCTTTCTCTCAGCAAGAACGTCAGCAGCTGGCTTAAAGAACTCAAATCTGGTGAACATTTTGTTTTCGTCATCTGTTTTTTTGTGGAAGAAACCCATCAGCTTAAGAGCATTGGTAAACTCCTCACCTTTCCCATCTCTATCAGAGAATCTGGACTTGATCTCCGCAATCCAGAGCTCACCTCTTGGTGCAAGGATTCTGTATGCTTCTTTAATAAAATCGAGGAAGTTTGTCCCCATTAGAGCAAGACAGAAGATCACCACGGTACAAGAGTTGTCCTCCAAGGGAACATTTCTGATATCAGCCACTGTGATTCTCTCATTTGCCTTCTTCAAATCAAAACTGTGGACCTCTATGTCTAACTTGGGCATCTTCTTCTTAGACTTTTGCTTCCCACCGTTTCTCTCTTTCAAGAATTTCTGAATATCAAGTGCAAATTGTGCCTCACCACAACCCATGTCTGCAATCACAACTTTCTTGTCCCTTGATTGTAACCCTGGAAGACCACCTGGAGCATTGACAACTTTGGTAGATCTTTCCTTCACTTCGTTAACAAAGACATCAACAGGATTCTCTGGCCAGGACTTCACCTGTGATCTGAACCCATCATGGTACTCATCAAAGACCGATGGTTGTTCTCTAACCAATTTGAGGGCTTCTTCCGATGTAATTGTGTACAATTGCTCATTGATCCATCTAAATCTCGATCCAGTCAACTTGGCCATCATCTTTTGTTGCAGTGGTGTGAGTTGTTTTGTCTTTACAGGGACATCAAGTTGCGGTGCAGATACGCTCTCTTCTGTAGTTTCCAACATCTTGCTCCTTGTTACACCCTCTGAATTATTCTGAATTTCTTCTTGCTCACTAGCATTCTCATTTTGCTTACTCTTAGTCTTGTCTCCCTTACTCTTCTTTGTTCTTTTGGCCTTTGGGTCCCGAGAGTATTTCTGTGAAGTAGCCTCATTAAAGCCAGTGATGTCCTGCTCTTGCTGTTTTCTCTTCTTCTTGTTCTTTTTGGATTCACCTCCACCTCCTCCGGATTTGACAGCAGTGGAATTCAAATTCCAACCTTCAACTTCAAACAAAGCCATCTTTCTTGTCTGGAATTATGGACAAACGTCTTGATAGATAGATTCCACGCATTTTTGGTGCCAAAGATACCAAAATAAAAAAAATTTGTATGTGAGATGAGCGTGGACCTACCATTATATACACATCGTCGGAACACTGAAAAAAGCAAATTTTCGTCGAATTGAAGGTTTTATAGTGTAGTGGTTATCACCTTCGGTTCTGATCCGAATAACCCCGGTTCGAATCCGGGTAAGACCTTTTTTTTGCAATTCTGACACACCAAAAGCCGGGTAACACCAAGTTTAATCCACTAGATGGCACAACTCATTATTGTATCTCAGAGCCTGTGGTCATTATATGAAGCTTTGGATATAATGAGAGTGTACATATGGTTCCACTGGTTCACTAAAAACAGAAAAGGAAAAGCATATACACGATTTGTCTATTTGAGTACCTTGTTACAGAAGTGCACAGAATATTGATTCTATTCTTTACCATTAATTCTGCGAGCTTTCTTTCTAACGGGATCGACTGTTTCATAGGCCCACTCTTTTCGTTTGTCGTTATATCTCCACCTGTTATCATCATCAGGCTTGAGAATAGTAAATATCAATCTGTTGATCAAACTCAAATCGACTTCAATATCAGTATGGTTGTTGTGGTTAAACACTGACAGATAATTTGTGACTAACAATGACAATGGATTCCTCTGATCTGCCATTGATTTGATTCTCTCCAAGGTTCGAAAGAGATCTTTGTAGAAGATTCTGAGCATCCTGGTGGAGAATTTTTCACTCTTTGAGTAACGAATTAAACCAGTCCGACATAGGATCCGACGACTCTTATGGAAGAAGTACAGTGGAAGGTCATTAGCAGTTTTGACAGTATCTGGTAACTTAGTAGAATTGGAGGCATCAACCATCTTACTCAAGAATCTTGAGATAGATTCTGCCTCCAATATGCTCTTTAAAGGAAATTTGGACTCATCGTGGGAAACCATCCAATGTATAATACGAATACACAGCTCTTGTTCTGTGTACTGACGAACGACCCTGAACGGATGTTTCTTATCGTTGAGTTTGAACCATGTGGAATCAAATATCTGAGGTGGGACAGTATACATTGGAATTGCAAGCAATTTCATCTTCTCAAAGACTTCTGCAGTGATCTCTTCTAATTCAGAGTCGGAATCTGTGTCAAGAACTTCCACTTTTGTTTCTCTCTGCGGCTTCTTCAACGCCTTTTGTCTAATGTAGATACTTGAATCTAATACCACGGGCACATCTTCCTCCTCTGGATCTTCTGCAAACATTATGTTTCTCTCCATTAACTTTCTTCTTAGCGTAGCCTGATCCATACGCACAACTGGGGATGAATCATCGACAAGAGGTGTCTGGAACCATGGGGTCTTTAACACCTTCCTTACCCTGATGGTATCACTCCAAAACTTGAGTTCAGCTCTTAGGGATCTGGAACCCATTTCCATAATTTCGAGAAAATCCACATCTATCTCTCTCTTCCCGTTGAAGACACGAACAAAGCCCGTCAGCTCGACAAGGTATCCTTCACAGTATTGATGCGCAAGACCCGAGCCGATCAATGTGGCCTTTGCCACTTTACACACAATTTCTTCACCTGAAGAGTCATCAATAGTCAGGAAATAGAAAACACGATCTCGTGACATCTCCTTGACAAAGTACTCTGTGATTCTTCCAATGATTCGTACTTTCCTCACTGGGTGATTCTTGAGAAGAATGACATTGTTCCTGACGGCGCCGGATGCGAGATACCCATATATGTCATACAAGTCCTTGCTTCGCACGATATCACAGGCAAACACAGGAGTGATGCGATTGTAGAAAGGCGATGCGTGGAATGTGTCTGGAGCGTAGTAGTCAACACCGTCTTTGCGTAGATGAATGTTATCGATCCCAGGCGCAAAGTCCCGTACCTCTGCGGTGTAACAGGGCACCGTTGCATTGATCATATCATTTGGCATTTGATCATCTGGCGAACTCGTAAAGATAAACCGCAGGCTAAATGGTGAAGTAATAAAGTGAGCTTTGCACGCGATGAGCCATGTGGGTGTTGCCCCGTCCAGGCTCGGGCAACTACGAAAGATGTAGAGCGATTGACTGATAGATAAGTGACCCCATTTGGACTGGGGATTGCTTATAAAGGGGAGTCTTCGTCGTTTTTTGGACGTTGTTTGTTTCCAAGCATACGTATTATAATCTGCAGCAGACACAGCCCTGCTACTTGTTACCAATGCCTCCCATCACTTGTCATGTGCTTGACACTACCCGGGGCAGACCGGCCCAAGACGTTGTCGTGGCGATCTACTGGGTTGCAGAGCTGAACGAAGGCGAAGGCGATATCGTCTTAGAGGAGAACGAGCCATTCGGACTTGCAAAGACAAACGGCGATGGACGTGTACCGCAGTGGACGTTCCATCCACAGCGAGACCTTGGCCGGCTGGGGATCCGTGGTGGCCAGGAGTGGGACGAGCTGAAGCCCGGCATATACAAGATCAGGTTCCAGACGGGCAAGTATTTCAAGGCACTGGCAGAAGACGACCGCAAGAAGGGCATCACCAGCGATGCGAGAACGTTCTTCCCCTTTGTGGAGATTCTCTTCACGGTCGCTGACCCACCAGACAAGCACTACCACATCCCGCTGCTGCTAGCCAACCACAGCTACACGACATACAGGGGCAGTTGAACAAACCCTACAAGATAAGAAACCAATAAACAAGACAGTAACTAGTGGAACCCTAAATAAGTAGTAAGAATGGCCATGGGCGTGTGGCCCGCACCGCGCTGGCACAGAGGGCCCTGGGAAAAGTAAACAAAATTTTCGATAAGCAGCACACCACAAAGAGAAGACAAAGAGGCCCAGCACCATCAAGTCGCCTGCTGACCACCGCTCAAAGAACCCGGAAGGAGTCTCTGAAGGGCTGCTACTCCTCCTGCTTCTCCTCTCAAGGCCGTCCCCCCCTCTACACAGGCCACCACCACCACCATCGCGGGCCTCTGCCCTGGCTACGTATCCTCAATCATTCCCGTCCCGTTCTCTCCTGTCGCATATACCAGCCAACGCACGGGCTTTTGGCTGTCCCTGTGTCCCAATACCTTTTACCACCGTGTGCCTGAGCTGCTTCCTCTCTGATCATCTGTGGAGAAACACTCTTTGGTTGTCCCGTTGATTGGCTTGTTTGCTGCTTTCTACCACAAACGCGTCACCGCCTCTACACATACCACACCCATCTACACTTACTGGTGAACACAATGTCAGCGGCGCTGAACACAGCCTCTGCTGCTGAGACGGCGGCACTCACACTCACACCCTTGCACTCGAAACAGAAGCAGAAGGACTCGATGGAACTGGCCAAGACAGACGAGCTCCATCTTGCTCCCGCTGCGAATGGAAACGCAGATCACCCTTCTTCGCCTTCTACACCTCTGTCGAGAATTGCCACGACAACGGATGACTCTGTGATCTTTACAAACCCAAGCTCTGTGGAATCAACAAATACTACGACGGCCACGCATTACCACTCAAACGCCAATAACAACCCGAGTACCACTAGGAACAACAACAACAACAACAACAACCTACAGCAGATGGTCAACGACATTATTGCCAATGACTCAAATCCACATGCATGGGACCCAGTGGGCAAACAGAACGAAGGAAATGACAACGACACAAAAGAACAAGAACAGATTCAAGATGACTTTAATGACTTTAATGAAAAAGAAACGCCGATGCTTCAACCCCCGCTAAATCCAGATACGACTGGTCAAGATCGACCGCAAATACAGGATGCCGAGGCTGAGATATTCACGTCTCACTTCAAGGGCTCCTACATACAAGATACCACCAGCGAGAACGTTCTTCTGAATAACTTCACTCGCAAGAGAAGGTCTACTGTTAGAACCAGTTCAGCAGCGACAATTCTGGACCCAATCTCCTCAGCGGCACCACCACAGAGAAATACAGCCACATACAGAAACTCTGTGACAACCCAGGATTCAATAGGTGTTGACCAGGCTACCATGGAGATTGAGAGAATGCGCAATTCTGTCTTGACGCAGCGTGAACAGAAGAAGAAGAAACAAAAGAGTCTCTATGACGACGAGAAAGTCCTAGTCGGCAACAAGATCAGTGAAGGTCATGTCAATTACGTTGTTGCATATAATATGTTGACGGGGATTCGAGTGGCTGTATCAAGATGCTCCGGTATAATGAGACCTTTGACAGATGAGGATTTCAGGTCGAGTAAGAAATTGGTGTTTGACGTTTCAGGAAATGAACTTACACCATCTTCCAAGTACGATTTCAAGTTCAAGGATTATTGTCCGACAGTCTTCAGAGAATTGAGAATGCACTTTGGACTGGATCCTGCTGATTATCTCGTCTCCTTGACTTCCAAGTATATCTTGTCAGAGTTGAACTCTCCTGGTAAGAGTGGATCGTTCTTCTACTTTTCCAGAGATTACCGCTTCATCATCAAGACCATTCATCCTTCAGAACATCGCCAATTGAGAAGAGTCTTGAAGGACTATTACATGCATATAAAGAACAACCCAAACACAATGATCTCTCAGTTCTACGGCCTGCACAGAGTGAAGATGCCAATATCTTACGGCAAGGGACGCAAGATTTACTTTATTGTCATGAACAACTTGTTCCCTCCTCACAGAGATATCCACAGAACATATGATTTGAAAGGATCAACAATGGGTCGTTATTCCGATCCAAACAAGTCTTCGCATCTTGTTCTCAAGGACCTCAACTGGCTTCAAGAGAGAGAGGTAATCCAACTTGGACCATTGAAGGAGAAAATATTCTTGGAACAGTTGAGGAAAGACGTGCGCTTATTGGAGAAGATGAACATCATGGATTATTCCTTCTTGATTGGGTTCCACGACATGAGTAAAACCAGTGATGATGAGATATTGAAAAGGAAGAAGTTATCGGTCTTTTCCCCTGTTTCGTCAACCTTGCACGATCTAACCAGCACGAACCCAAAGTTGTTAGACCACATGATTGATTTACCCATGCCTGAATACCACAGACGCAACATTTTTTATGCAGAGGAAGGAG
The DNA here is from genome assembly GCA_030556625.1 of Petasospora euphorbiiphila. NCBI lineage: Eukaryota > Fungi > Ascomycota > Saccharomycetes > Phaffomycetales > Wickerhamomycetaceae > Petasospora > Petasospora euphorbiiphila. The sequence continues at coordinate 486,890 of JAKTUJ010000005.1, read as the reverse complement.
GGATTACATCTACTGGGCCCGAGAACGAACCTTTACAGAACGTGTATTACTTGGGGATCATTGACTGTTTGACAAACTACTCCATCATCAAGAGACTTGAGACTTTTTGGAGAAGTCTTACTCATGACAGAGCAACTGTCAGTTCCGTTCCACCAAGAGAATACGGGGAAAGATTCCTTCGCTTCATTGAGAACTCCATCAACGAGAATACAGCTGGCGAGCCCACAAAGAAGAAGAAGGAAGAGTGATATTCATACGAGCATGCTGAAAAAACTGGGCTTCAGTTTTTCCTAATTCCTAGTTATACTGTAATCATCAATAGACACATAGCGACTGGAATAACAAGCGTAAACATTTATCAAACAGTATATAGAAGAGCACTCAACGGTAGAAATCCGGCCTGCTGACATTAACACCATACTCTGAGAGGGCACTACTCAAATCGTCCATCGTCAGCACCACTTTCTTTGTGCTATTACCAGCGTTGGATGTAGTTGCCTGTGCACCAGAAGCACCAGCAACGAGTGCTTTTGCCCTTGCCTGTGGGTTTGCAGAGTTGTACACTGTGGACGATGATCTGATTCTCGAATACTCGTAGGCATCCGTGGCGATATCGGAGATGAATTTCTGTGTTGCTAACGCTAGGATTCTCTTGATTCTCACGTCGTCGCATTGGAGTCCGTTCTTGGTGAGATAGTAGTCTGTCACTGCGTCAGGGATCTGTTTATATCAATGTTAGTGGGATGCTCTATGGCAATAAGTGACCCAAACTCACGATCGGATAGTAGTCATCCATCATCTCCAGGATCTCACGGAGTGTCTTGTCCTTGGCCGTCAGCTCGGCAAGCTCCGGAGCAGCAATCTTTGGTGCCTCCTCGTGCTCCTTGTTCCCTTCTTTCACACTGTCCTCAGAATTGACGGCCTCTTCCCCCTCCTTCGTGTCGTTGAAGATGTCCTCGTCCGGCACGTCGACATCCATCATCGCAGAGTCCGTCTCCACGGTGTCCTTTGGCTCCTGTGACATTGCGTACTCTCTTTGCTGCTGTGCTCGTTGTGCCGGTAATGTGCTGTGGCTGCTGCCCTTTGCCTCGGCTTTGTTCAACTGAAGCGTGCGGGCGTGTGGGAACCGTTCTCCGTCAAGATCAAATCAATCAACCAAATAACAACACCGGCGGCAAAGGAAGAGAGAAGCACACTGCTAAAAGGGAGATATTGCTCTCACACTGCTGGATATCTTGTACTATGGATGACGAACTTCTGAAGACGTACGGGCTCAGGACGCTTGCGCCGAGGTCGTGGGCCGACTCCGTGGAGCTGGCAACTGCCGGTCCCATCGCACACGAGCAGTTGAACGAGGACGAGGACGAGGACGAGGAGGAGTACAGGCTTCTTGTTGAGATGGTGAACCGGGACACGGACGAGAGAGGGATCATGGACCCGATTGACCCGCTGAACCCTGGGAAGAGGGTAGTTCAGGTATTGCGGGAGAAGAACATGAATACCAAAGACATTCTCCAGTTCTCCATTGGGAGTAAACAGTTCAATTCCAAGCAATTCCTGAAGATCATTCATAAGGAGGACTCCTTCCAGCAATTGAAGGAAAGTCTGGATATCCTCGAACAGTCGATATCACACAAGAACATTGAGTTGAAGAGTTTGATCGAGAGCGAGTACCTTAGATTCGTCAGATCCAAGTCGTCTCTCGACGGTGTGCTGCAACAGTTCCCACAAACGGGGCTAACAGAGGATGACAGCGGGTTAAAGGAGTTGAAGGACAGTGTGAACCATGCTACGAAGGAGGCGACTCTCTTGTCCAAACCCATCATTGGCAACAAACAGAAGGAGATGAAGTTAAAACAGTCAATTGAGTTTGTCGAGAAGAAGAAGTTCTTTTTCAATCTACCGAAGCAATTGAGAGGATACATCCAGGATAAGGATTACGACAATTTTATCCATGATTACAAACAGGCCAAACAGATGAAGGAGTCTGATAACAGCAAAATCGTGAACCGGATTTGGGAGGATGTTGACATGATCACCGACGCTTACAAGAAAGATCTGTGGACTTCGCTCAACAGAGACGATCATTCAGACGATTTTTTGAAGACAATAAAGAAGCTTTTAGAGTTGGATGCTATTGATAACCCTGTTACTGAATGGATCAATCTCAAGTCGCAACGATTCATGAACAAGTTGAACGAGACATTTGCAAAGTACCACGAGAAGATCCTCAACGTGCAGTTGAACATCATCACCACATTGGATCACTCGGACATTTCAAACTTCAGAAGCGCATTGGCAAACATGTCATTCCTCCCCGACTCCACGATCATTATCGAGATGTGGCTGATGCTTAGCAAACTTTTCGTTGTCTTGAGAGAACAAGCACAGGAATTCATTCAATTCTGGAAACACGTTGAGAATATAATGAACGGTTCTTACCAACAGCGTCTTCAATCAGGCTATATCGATCAATGCACTGGATTTTTGAAACTTGAAAGGTACGAAGTCGCAGATATCAAGATGAGAGGCGAGCAGTACATTGACATGTTTATCCAGAAGTTGTTACGACTATTCAATTCCACACAGGACTCACTCAAGACACTTAATGCAACACATTCACAGAACACAAATGGCTCCGTCACGAATTTTGGTTTCATCCCACCATTGACAAACAGTTTAAGCGCATTGAAGTATCTTCCTGGAATTGCTGGTACCATTTCCGAGACTTTGAACGATCTGGGTCAGTTAGTCATCACGGACAAGACAATCACTTCACTCAGAGACCTATACGTTGTGGTCAATGAACGGATTGTCGGTGCTGTTTGTGCTACATGGTTGAACGATTGTATGAGCTTTTATAAATTGGAGGATTGGGTGAAGTTGGAATCCGGCGAGACGATGTTGCCCTCTCTGATTTACGACTTTGAGACGTACATTGTTGAGCATATGGGTAACCTTTTGTTTGCCAAGATTCCAGAGGCTAAAGAAGTGCAGATTGTGAGGCATCCACCGAAGAAGATTCTCACTGGAATACAAATTCAATTCCTGAGAACTTTTGACGTTTTGTTGGAGAGTATGATCAAGAAGATCATCGAGGAAAACCAAGGCAATACCGTTTCCAAAGAATCCAAGGATAATCACAAGCTTCTTACGCTTGTGAATATTCGAAAACTCTCAAAAGATACTGTCCCTGCTGTGGTGGAGAAATATGATGCTGTGTTTGAATCGAGCCTTCGTACCCAGAAACTGGAAATCTACACGATTCTGCAAAAAATGGAGCACACCATATTTGACTCATACATCCAAGAACAAAGAAAACGTATCAGCAGGATTATATCGAAGGGGATTTCAAGTATTGACTGGTCGAGCATAAACAAAGCGCCTACGAAGGTTTCACCATATGTTTATGAGATTACGAGTGTTCTCATTGCTGTTCACACTAGTGTGTTGAGAGTTTCATCGGATTTGATCAGCAATGTCCTGAAAGACCTGATTGCGTACACATCTGGCTGTTTGTTGAAATCATTCAGAGACGTGAGTCTTTTCAGTATGGAGGCATTGAAGCAAGTTGTTCTAGACGTTGAGTTCTTTAAGCTGCTGGTTGGCAAGGCTGCTTCGGCTACTACGCTCAACAACTTGAAATTGATTTACAAAGACGTTGCAAATGGAGATTCGGAATTGAGATCCGTGCAGTCGTCCAATGCTGAGCTATTGAGAGAGTCGCTAGATGGTTCTCGTTTGGAGCGCGCCATATTCGAGAGTTGATCGTTACATAGAGTTGCAAATATTACATCCTTTTTAACACTAGTATACAAAAGCTCTATGATAAGCTATATGGGGGCATTTTTCATTACCTGATGATACATTAAACTGCGATTTATCTTCTTTTTGGACCACGAATAGGTGGTGGTGGTTTTACGTGAGTTGGATCGAACATTGGAGCGTTTCGAAGCATGTCTGGCACAACAAAGAATCTGATGTTAGAACCCCTTACAAACACATGGTCGAGATGCGTGACCTTCCCCTCCCTAGATGTGACCGTGATATCACTCATCTGGACGTTCATGCTGTCCTCCGCTGCAAATACACTGGTTAGTACAACTGCGCTTATGAAGAGATCAAGAGAACACATACACTCAACGAGCTTCCCACGATACGTTTCGCCTGAGTTGAGTTCAAGAGAAACAACATGACCCTGCGCCTCACTCAGTAGCTTCACTGGAATACCGGCTGACATATCTCGATATCCTCTCCAACTGTGCTTGAATGTTGATATCTGAGTACGAATGCTATGCTCTGTGTTTTTCTGATGATGCCTATCTTGACTTCCTAATTAGGACAGTTGTATCTAAATATGCAACATATGTAAAGTACAAAGCGCGACTCCAAGCGCTTCTCATGGGCGGCTATCTAACCTACTACTCGGTTACTTCAACGCTGTTTGATCAACGCCATCCACACATCCATCCACGGCGGCTAGTAATGGGGGAAGAAGAGGAGGACCACTTCGAGCTCGGGAACGAGTCTCAGATCTTCAGCATTGCGCCGGTGCAGTTCCAGACGGAGGTCAGCAACATTGCGGCGCTCAGCGTGTCGAAAGACATACTGGTGATTGGCTTCAAGACAGGCAAGCTCTTCCGTATCGACCTCAACAGCCCAGCTGTAATCGAGACACTGGAATTGCCGTACAAGAGGTCTCTACAGGAGCTTGGGAAGATCGAGAAACTATTCCAGGACCCAACAGGATCTCACCTCATCGTTTCCACGACCAGATCTGAGTGCTTCTACATCCACAAGAGCGCTACTCAATTCAAATACATCAGTGAGCTCAAGAATGTGCGAGTGAGTGCCATTGCATGGAACAAGTATGCGGTTACAGAGAGCCAGACAGGGGCCATTCTCATTGGTGACAAGTCCGGCAGCGTTCACGAGGCGTTCATTGAGTACAGCGAAGCATCACAAAAGTGGTCCAAGAAAGTGCAAAAGGACGTATACAAGACACAGTCATCCATTGACGGATTGGACATCAGCTATGATCCTAACACTAACAACCTCACTGTGCTTATGGTATCAGGTGACGATATTGTCTATTGGAGCGATCTGATAAGGAAGAAGAATGCAAAGTACAATGATCTGATATTAGGTGATATCTTCAAAACGAAGCCGATAGAATCCGAGAGATACCAGGACCTTGGGAACATCAACGGTACAAAATTCTCCTCTAAAGATCTGGATTTCGGGTGGATAACAACAGCAGGAGTTGTTTTCGGAAAGATCTCAAGTGATAAAATAGAAACCAGGAAGAACGTGGCGGACCTCAAGATCTTGGTAAACGTGGTATTACCGGAGTCATCACACAAGTTCAAGTCGGTGATTGTGACAAAGTATCACATTATGTTGCTACGAGGTTCAGAGCTTTTGATCGTTAATAAGTTGAACGATGAGCTGGTATTCCACCAGTCTCTGCCTGTTTCTGAAACGGAAAGATTTATCGGACTTAGTGCCGACTACACGAGTGATACATTCTGGGTATACTCCAACCTCAGTATTTACGAGATAACAGTTGACGATGAGGAGAAAACTATTTGGAGGGCTATGGTTCAGAACTTCAACTTTAATGACGCTTTATCAGTGGCTCAAGACATTAAGACAAAAGATATCATTTATGCGCTTCAAGGAGACTACTTGTTCAACAAGAAGAGCTATGTCTCAGCTGCCAAATCCTACGCTGAGTCAAGTAAATCTTTTGAAGAAGTTGCACTGATGTTCCTTGAACAAGGTCAGGATGATGCATTGCTAGAGTATTTCCTTGACAAATTCTTGATTTTGAGAAACGACACTAAGTTTGATTTTAAAATGCAACTGGTGATGCTTTCAGCTTGGATTGTTGAACTCTTTGTCGAGAAACTAAATGAAATTGATGACCTGTTGGCTACCGAGCAAACTACACACTTGGAGGAGACTACGATTCTGAAAACTGAAACTGAGAGGAGATTCCAGGAGTTCGTCATAGAGAACAAGTCCATCCTTGATAAGAAAACAGTCTATGAGATCATAACATCACACAACAGACGCTCAGAACTTCTATATTATGCTGGTCTAATCAATGATTACGACTTTGTTCTTGCATATTGGATCAGATTTGAGAACTGGGAAGAGGCATTGAAGACTTTGGAGAAAAATGACGACGCAGAAGTGGCTTACAAGTATGCAACTGTTCTTCTTGTGAATTCGCCTGTGAACACAGTTGAAACATGGCTGAGGATGTCAAGTCTTAATGCATCGAAGCTTCTTCCTGCCATATTGACTTACAATAAGAATTCGAAGAAGGTCAAGACTTCAAAGCATCAGGGGATCCACTTTCTTCTGACCTACATCGAGAAAGCCAATTGCAAAGACCCTAGTGTACATGATACATTACTATATCTCTTGATTTCCAATGAATCCGTTGGTAATGAGGAGATGGTCTTGAGATACCTTGAAGAAAACGGCTCACAGTACTGTTACAATCCAGATTTCATCTTGAGACTTTGCCTAAGATTCAACAAAATCAAGTCTGCTACATATGTATATGGAGTGTTGGATCGTTACGAGGATGCTCTCAACTTGGCTTTGGAACATGATATGATTGATCTTGCTATTGTTATTGCAGACAAGCCAGAGGATGAGAAGATTAGAAAGCTTTTATGGTTGAAGGTCGCAGACAAGAAGATCCAAATGATCAGACCATCAGACAAGGATAAGGTGAAGGAAGAAGTCAAATTTTTGCTTGATAAATGTGAATTACTGAGAGTCAAGGATCTTTTGCCTCGTATTCCAGATTTCACATTGATTGACAACTTGAAAGACGAAATTTGCATGGATTTGGAAAACTTTGGAACAGTTATCAATCAGCTGTCATTAGAGATGAACTCATCTATTGCTATTAATGATAGTGTTTCTGAACAGATTGGTACACATAAGGAGAAGACACAAATAATCAAAGCAGGTGAGTCATGTGCTATATGTGAACTTCTACTTGCATCAAGAAAGTTTTTTATCTTCCCATGCAGCCATGCATTCCACTCAGACTGCTTGATCAAGGAGATCATGAAGTCAAATGACTACGCTACAAAGAAGAAACTGGAGTTCCTCCAAAAGCAATTCATGGCATCGAAGCAGGAGAAAGGTGCCAAGTTCGTTAATAGCACCGAGGTGGAAACTTTACTGTCGAGAAGATGTCCACTTTGTTCTGATCTCAAGATTGATACAATAGATCAGCCTTTGGACGCTACAGGGACGGATGATTGGGATATTTAACCGATGATGAATGGTATACGATGCTCTAGTATTACCGTAGAAACTACTTTGACAAATGCAATGATTCAATGCTATAAATATGGACGTGTATGTGAGAGCGTTGTTAAAAACAGGACATTAAAATGATACGTGAAAAATGACACATGTGGGAAATCGTAATTGCAAACTTGAGACGTTAATTGGAAACACCATAATCAGCGGAAGAAATGGGTATTGGCAAGACTTGATTCATGAACCACCATTGATCTCTTGAACTCGTTCAAATCGTGTCTGATCTGCTGGATCAATTGAGGTGACAATTGGTAGGCGGATATAGCCGTTGACTGACGGTTATACATGTGGGATGGATATGTGCTGTTAACGTAAATCTGATTCATGAAACCAACCTTCTTTGTTGATGTGTGTGGAGCACGATGACGTCCTTCGTTTCTATGCTTCTTCAAAATGGAAGGCTTCGAAGTGATCAGAGCGAGTGGAGCCTTTGGCTTGTTGGTGTAAACAACCTTGATGCTCTCCTGCACTGGACTTTCCGGTTCATGTACCGGAGCAGACACTTCAGGTTGATGCTGTGATAGTTTAGAAGCAGAGCTGATGGATCTCTTTCTCTCAATAGACTTTGATCTCATGAGTTTACGATGTGATTGTCCAAGATCAGTAGAAGAGAGATCTGGGAAGGATGTTTCACCGTACTCAATCAATTTCTCAATGAACTCCATATCGTCCAATACAAACACTGCATCCTCTCCATCATCTGAAGCTGGCGCCTTGTCACGAACCTTCTTAACGACCAACATCTCTTGTTCCACCTTTTTAACCTTCTCAACAACAGGTTTTGAGTCGTCATCATCTTCATCACCATCCATTTTCGTAAACATAGTATCCAAGAAACCGTCACTATCATCAGTAAACTCTGGAGAGGCAAGCTTGACATTGACCAAATCTCCGACGTTGATACCTTTATCCTCATCACCTTCCACAAAGGAGAACGCATCAGAGCCAATACTGACCTCACGCTGTAGTGGATGTCTGTACTCCTGTGCAGTTTCCGCCTTGCGTGGAGATGCCCTCGTTGATGCTGTAGATGGAGACTTGAGATGCTTATTGGTGGATGGTTTCGATTTGGAAGGTTTCTTGCTGGAGAACACCCGGGAGAAGAATCTCTTGATTGCAGATGGTTTCCTTTCAACTTTGGCAGACTCCTGAGTCTGAACTGAATGGATGGATTGTATTGAGAACTTGCTCTTGAGAGTCTTGCGAGAATGTGCTCGTGGCTGTTGTTGAGGAGGTTGAGGCTGAGACGATTGTTTAGGTTCTTGCACTTTTGGAGCGTTCTGTTGAGAAGTCTGAGAAGTCTGTGGCACTGGTCTTGGTGAAATCTGCTGTTCGACCTTCTTCTCTTGGACAACAGGAACAATAGTAGTCTGATTCACCGTGGTCTCAACAGGATGATTAGCGGGATCGACCAGATTACTGGTTGGAACAACTGGAAGATGACCAGTCTCTGTGTTTGCTGTCTCACATGTGGAAGAGTCAAGGGAGTTCAATGGAGATTGCAATGGAGACAGTTGATCTTCGGAATTAGATGCTTCATTGACAACATTACTCGAGACTGCAGCTATAACAACCGGTTCCTCCACATGAGGATCTATCTCTTCCGAATCACCAGGTGCATTAATGGATGGTATCAGTTGGACACCTGTGCTAGATGTCGTAGCAGTAGTTGACGAGTGTTCTTCAATCATGTGCAAGTTATTGGAAGTCGCCACGACGGAATACAACTGCTCAACAGCTGGCTTCTCCAAGGCCAAAGGCCCCACACACGATGGTTGGATCGTCAGGTCATCAATGGAGGAAGGTGGTGTGCTCTCATTAACGCTCGAGTTCCTTCTTGATGCTCTGGATGGGGATGGGGAAGACGAGTAGCTGTTTGTATTGGACCCCGATGAGGCAGACGACTCATGTGAGTGTACTTGCTGAACGTGTGGAGTCAATGCTAATGGTGGAGCTGGGAGTGGTCCACTTTGCAGTGGCTTTCTTGGAGAGTAAGGCATTGATGCGACCGAGTGTGGTGGTTGCGCGTCTGTGTCCAAGTTCTTCAAGTTCACCAAAGAGTTTCTTTGCTTGTTTCTTGGGATGTAGACCTCGCCGTTCGGGAAAGTGAATGGCACTTGTGGCATGTGGCTGTTCCGACGTGATGGAGCATGCTGGTGTGGAGGCTGGGTGTATGGTCGCTGATGGTACTGTGGGGGATCAATGACACCCAGTTGGAAGACGCTCTGCCTTTGCTGGTAATGCTGATGCTGGTGCTTCGCTTTGCTCTGATGTACGTTATCCATCGACTGCCTTCTGAAATTCGATATACTGGCAGGGTTTGGCGAGTTTTTGTTGCTGTATAGCGACGGGATTACACCCTGCTGGAAGCTGTTTGAGCGTGGCATACCAGGACCTGCGATACTCTGACTGTAAGGATACCCAGTACGCTGTGCAAAGGAGAGAGATGCCATGGAGGACGACGATTTCAAAGCCTGCTTTGATCTCGACGGCCTGGTGAACTTGGAGTCGAGCTGGAAGAGGTCATTAGTCGAGGAGCCTCTTGCAGTGTGCACCTGGCTGAGTTCCATCGACGCCGACGCATAGCTGGTGTAAGAATTGAAGCTTGTCAGCGAGTTTGTGCGTTCTAGTGCCGCTGGAACAGGGTACACATCCTTATCAATGGCGTGTGGCGATGTGGGTGTGGTGTCCATTGTACTGTGATGCTGGCGAGCAAGCAACGGGGAATGTGAAGGGGATTCGTGGCAGGAAGACTGGGCCAACGCCAATCAACAGAAAAGAGAAAAAAGAAAAGCGTGTGGTATGCAACAGGATGGTGTGTGTGGTATAGTGTATGGTGTATCAACTAGCAGATCTCGTTGCCTGGGAGAGTATAACAGCAGAGGTATTGCGAAGGAACCAAGGGTAGCAAATGGAACGAACGGGGCGATGCGTGTGCAGACTCGGCTTTAACCAGCGTAGCAACGGGCAAACAGACTCAGATCAGGAAAGAAGGTGAAGAGCTAAAAGGGCTATCCCAGGGTTTAAGATCCCACAAGAACACGGGACGCTGGGAATCTGCTTCAAGGAGTTCCTCTCGAGCCTTTGTCTTTTATCTTGAGATCTTGGTATCAGGAAAAGGGACAAAAATAGCTGCTCGCGACGGGAAGTTGGAGGGTTGGGGGGCTGCGGGCTGCGGACTGGGTGTGTACTGTGCTTCCCAATGGTACGACGACTCGTAGACAGCTCTGAAGTGAGTGCGTGCTATTTGTGTGAGCAATTGGACTATGAAGAGGTCTTGAGGGAACGACGAAATCTTTTGTCTTCTGTCCCGTCCCGGCTTTGTCTCTCTGGCTGCTTTGACCAAAAAAAAAAAAAAAAAAAAAAAAAAAAAAAACTTTGTGCTTTGTTCTTTGTGCCTTATGCCTTGTGCTTTGTTTTGTGCCTTGGCTTGTGCCTTGGCTTGTGTACAATTGCTGCTCGGTTTTGTCTCGTTCCGAGTATTTGTCTGCCGCACACATCCCTAACAGTTGGCCGTACTCGAATTGTAGAGCTTTTTATAGCGCTGGAAACAGCCCCAAGCGGAATATTCCTGGGTTGATCCACCACATTTCTGCAGAACACGCATAAGAGCACATGGTATTCTGCGTCAAACAGCGCCACACAGCATAAACACACCCAAATAGCCTTTGTAAACATGCACACAGACGCGTGGTTAACGTGGGTAATGTGCCCAATCGGGACGCACAAGTGCCGGGAATACCCTACCTCTCCTCCTTCAGAAGCACAGCGAGCAGACGACGTACTGCGTTTGCCTGTTCGCCTAGAAAGAGCTTTAATCGTTTCAACCAGAAGTTGACTGGTGTAGGACCTCACCAGCGAGGCCACCCTACAAGGACGGACAAAAAGAGAGAATGCGGGAACAACAATCACGCAAACGCATCGTATAAGCCTCCTGGGCACTAAGCCACCAGCAGAGTCCAACCATCGGGCCACCCCCCCTTCCGACCTTCGACACAAATCCAGATCTCTGGCTGCACCGTGACATATCTTGGATTAGATCTTCCCTTTGACGTATGCGGAAACCCACGCTCGGGGATACGTCGACCAGAAACAGCGTATACTCGCCTGTAAAAGGGGGATCCCTCCCATTCCTGTTTCGTTTCTACATGGGCGGTGGCTTGCTGGGAAAGTACAGTTCGTGTTTGTCCCTTCCTTACAGCGGTAGCCAAGCCAACCGATAACCCACCACCAACCATTGTTTCGCCTGAGCGATAGCAATGAGATAGCGTTATACAAAGAGCAAATTGACGTGTAAGATGTCCACACATACGTATCAATGTATCAATGCATATCCATCCAGATCACAGAGCGCTGCCATGCACAGTCTTTCTACAACGTGTCTCGGCTAAAAGCAACGGTACAATTCACTTCACTTGGATTCTTCTATGCATATTCTCCCAGTATCATCACTCATGCCAATGCATTGCCCTTGTTGAGCCAGAACTCTCTTCTGGCATCCTTATCAATGCTCGCAGTCTTCTTCAACGGCTTGCCATTCTTCTCTTCCTCGCTCTCATCGTCATCCTCCAATCCCATGTAGTCATCAACTTTCTTACCTTGAACAGCGGGACCAACTGTTGCTTTGGCATCCACTTGGACTCTATCGGCAAGTTCATCATCGCTAGATGTGTTGTTCTCAGCATAAACAGTTGCACTAGGTTTACTTCTTGCTCCAAGTGCAGGCGCAGAACGAGATCTGTGTATCAGTTTGTCACCAAACTTATCAGCCTCCAAGGCCTCGTTTGTCACCAACCGTCTCTCATCCTTGAAATCCCTCTCCCTGCCGCGATACTTGACAACGCTGCCCAAGATCGACTTCCCGATCCGCTCTCTATATGTTGCCATCTCCATGTCGTAGCAGTGGTTGATCAACACCTCATAAGCACCATTGAATGCCTTCTTGATGTCTCTGATGTTGAAAGAACCCCTCGAGATGTTGTTCTTTGGGTCAGATGGATCCTGGATGGCCAATGTAAATGGTGTACGCCCTTGCAAGTCCGGATAGTACCTCTTGTTCAAATACCGTACGTTATCAGCCTCAACTGAGATTGCAACGTTATCATAACCGAAATTTCGACCATACAATTCAAAAAACTCAATCAACAACACACCGAGGTTGTCATAAGGAGAAATGTTCCCAGTTGAAAGTCTTGGATGAAGCTTGAGGAAAGAATAAACAAGACAGATGATCGAGTAACCTCCAAGACCACCAACATGCACGTCATTGAGTTTTCTAGCGGCAAGGAATTGTTTGATGATAAGTACAAGCTCACGAAGCCCCGGCGTCTCTTGGATCCATTCACGAATCACTCTAGCAGCCTCAATACCATTTGTACGTTCAAATGAGACGTCAATGTGGATATTGGAGAGTGGTTCAGTGAACTTGATGATGGGTACCTTGGCCTTGGCAATTACTTCCACTTTAGTGGCCAACTGCTTTCTCTTCAAGTAAGACGAGAGCTGATAGAGCTCGTTTCTGTTTTCGTAATTACCACCTTCACTAACAATAACCATGTCGATATCGGAACCGGGTAGGTAGAGATCAGTAGCGTATGATCCAAAGACGTGGACTTCACAATCAGTCCAAAACTGTGTGATAGCGTGTCTCAATCTTCTGACACACGAGTTTCTAGCTTCAATCTCTTCTTTGGAAGGAGAAATATAAGAAATGAAATCTTTGATTTCCATTGTAAGCCAATCTGCAATCTCCTTCTGTTTAGAATGATCGTGGTCTTGAACCCACGGGGCATCAGTGTTCAGAATACGCCTCTGCTCACCTGTAGGGATATCCGTGGCGTTATCATCCATTGAATAAGCGTCCTCGTCATTCTCGTCCTCTTCGTCGTCATCATCATCGGAGAAATTCAAAGAGATGAAGTCTGTGTTCTCTGTGAGTTCGTTGTGTGCCTCGGGCTGTTGTACCGGTGTCTCTGTTACTTGAACATCCTGCGCCCCATCACTGTCGTAGTCATCAACCAACACCACCTCCCTCTTCATTCTCTTCCTGTCATTATCGTCCTCATCCTCGCTATGGCTGTGTATCACCTCGGGCAGGTTCTCGTACTGGTTCTCATGGCTCTTGTTATTGAACACGTCAAACGAGCGCTTGAGCTTATCGCCCGACTTCTTGAAGAACTGCTTCGCCTTATTTGTCTTTGACTGCTTACCGCCCGTCATATCACCGGAATCCCAAGAACACACCGACCACACGGTCCAACCACGCTTCTTGTCCCAACTTTCTAATGCGATGGTCTTCTCATCGCCAAAAAAGATCACGATAAAATTTGTTGGTACGTGCACCCGCCGCTTTGCCGGGCCGAGATTGTGGATATTATGGATATTAGAGCAAGATTAGGTGTGTTATGCTGAGATTAATGTATGGGATATGTAACTGTTGTAAAGATGAGTATACATTACTGCTGGCTTGAAATTGCCATCAAAATCAGAGAGAAGAGTGTGACGTTGCTTGCTGGGAAATGTGACACATTCACACTCAACGCGGGGAAGATATAAAGAGCAATAAATCTCCAAGCCACTAAGAACAGAACTGCACATTACTACGATGTTCACCTCAACAGGAATCAACAGTGTCTCATTCCACCAGCATGACAAGTCAACAAGAGACTACTCAGAGCTACTTCCCCTTTTTAAGGCTGCCCGTTGAACTACAAGTCAACATTCTATTCTACATTGATGACATTGAAACACTGAGGACTGTCCTCACAATACCACAAATATTACATGCAGTTCAGTCTCAACTGCGCTACGTGACGAACATCCAGGGAAGCCAACTCGACTATTTCAAAGGAATCGACCAATGGGTCCAGCAGACAAAGCTATTGTCTACAAATCATTGTGTTCAACGGTGTGGCGAGATGGACTACATTTACATTGCCGAGTTCCGACATTCTCCACATATCCATTTCTACGAGAACCTCAAATCGCTGCGCAACACACGATGCTTTGTCGTGATCACAGAAGTTCCGAATTCCAAGATGGCTGCAACGTACTCGAAGCTATGTTCAAACAGTCACATGTGTGCCACGGGGATTTTTGGCCCAACGGAGGTCCACACATGATCTTCAGTACAGATATCAATTAAACCGGATCAGCACTCAAATACTACCTTCAATATATACCATAACGTCGTGTATAAATTAGAAAAGTGTAGGTCCATCGCGTAGAGCACATGAGTAATTGTAACAAAATGTCTTTGGAGAAACAAGCAAGGAAACAAACAAACAAGCAAAACGAACAAATAAAATGCAATTAGTAAACATGCAGATAACGTCACCAGCAGCTTCAAAACTGCTGTCATATGACAAGCAACAAAAAATGGAAAGCAACTTGACGTATTCACATGGCTTTCCACGTCCCGTGAAACTCATGTTTTAAATACGCCATATCCTGGTTAATCTTATATGGTGGATCATGAACAAACCCATTGAAGTGGACCATGGGCAAGACCAAAACGTCATCAACCATAGCCGGGCTCGCCAATCTCGTGAAATTAGTCCATCCAATCCGCTTCTTGACAGTGACTCTGTTCTTTGGCTTATGATAGTCTTCAAAGTTCAAGTTCTTAACCTCTTTGGGGACATCGTCGTTAATGCCCATATATGATGAAATTGGCAAGATCTTGTTGAAATGAGAGAATATCACATCGGTGAATGCAGCTGGGCCCGTCCATTCCAAAACGGTATATACCGAATTGAGCGTGAAATATTCCCTCCCAATTTTAACGTGGTTGAGCCTTTCACTATAATCTTTTAATGTGGTTTGCGTGATGCGGTAGATTAATTCACGAAGGATAGGATGGCCAGACTTGCTCTTGAATGCCCATTGGCAAAACTGCAAGCGACGGGACGTTTTGAATCTCCAGCCAGGAATGTCGTAATCACCTTCAATACCAACAACAAAACCTATATGCTCTGAAGGTAAGTTCGGGGAAAGATCAGCCAACTCATCCGGAGAGTCAGCCCAGTCCTTCATTGGTATTAGCGAGATTGCATCGGCATCAACGTAGAGACCACCAAAGGCATAGAGTAGAAGATATCTCAAGAAATCAAATCTGAGAATGTTGAGGGGAAGGATTCTAAAAGCTTCTATAATCTCTGGGAAATCCGGATACAGCTCCAACACGACATCCTCGAGGCATTGGTCTGTCACCACTCTGTGGTCGTACCCATCTTGTTTAGCCCATGACGCCATGTAGTTCCTTATCTCAGTGTTCTTCACCTCCGGGAGCGGGTCTTTCCAGATCTGCCAGATAATCTTTGGAATGGTTGATGCCCTGTTATATGGGAACTTCCTTGACAGACGTACTCGCAGATCGTCATCCGAGTAACCCTGTATGTAATCGGAGTAAGAGTCATTATCATCTTGCTGGAATTGCTGTGATGGAGGCGGTGCAAGAATGCTCACCAATTGTTCAGCGATCTTCTGTGATTTACCATCATCATGGTGCATTGTCTCTTGTAACTTCTGCAACTCCTCTCCGGTGAGAACGGTCGATGAAGCATTGCTTGAAGATATCAACACCGGATACGACACTCTCTGAGTCCACACCAGAAGATACAGAGAAGCGACCACCACCACGCCGATAACAACACGGCTATTCAAGACCCTTGACATCCTGCAGAGGCATGAAGAGAACAGGGAGAGCGTCATACTCCTGCTCATACTCCCACTCCTGCTCATCCCCCTGGCCTTCTTCCTCGGGCTGGAGACGGAACACGCTACGGAGCTCTGGATGCACTCTTGTTGTGCGGACTTCCGTGAAGTGGCTGTGCTTGCTGTGGATGCTCCAGCAGAGGCAGATGAGGAAGCACGCTTTGCACGATTAGTAGCCTTCGTGCTAACCATCAGCAGAGAAGAAGATGTAAAGTGTGTACGTCTGTGCGCGTAAGCTTTCTATTTATAACAAGCATCACGAGATAACTCAATTAAAGCTACTTTTGTTGTGCTTGGAAGGAAAGCCGAGAGCCGGCCATTTCCCCGTCCCGCACAGAGCGCTGCTGTCACTGAAGCGTACAAGAAAGATATGGGCTGTCATCCGCGTGCTAAATTTTAGCGCCGTGAAGCGAGGCAGCGGGCTGAAACGTTCGATGCGGCAGCGTTATAAGTCTTATTGCTATGCTTGTCTTATGCTATGTCACTCTTATTATTCAAATGCCAGGTGTCAAGTGTCAGACATTCTGGCGTTAAGCTTTTTTCTGAATATCCCACACGCCACATATGCCACGCGTGGGGAACGGCAGATCTCGTTTCTGCTTTGGTGTCGCATCTGGTGTGGCGCGTACCGAGGATGGTGTATTATGTAATACATATAGCGAGTAATTACATAATCAGTATCAGTATGGTAGGGCCACTGCTCTTCGCAGAAAAATTACTTGAGCTCTCTCATCTCTCATCTGGCACAGTGCTCTCTCTTTCTTGGTGACGGCGTAACACACATGATGAGCAGTGACGAGGAGTTTGACATTGCTGGAAACATTGCACTGGAGGCAGGCTCAGCCTCGGAGGAGGACTACTCGGATTCGGACTCGGAGCAGGAGATCCAAGACGAGATCATCTCTTCCGATGAGGAAGAGCCCGCACAGGAGCAGCCGCAGAAGAAGCGTAAGATTGATACAAAGCCGCAGAAGAACGCATTCCCTACACTTGAACTGTCTGATTACGAAGAGGATTTGAACAAGAAGAAAGATGATGTCGACTTTGCAGACTACTTCACCATTCAACCGCAAAACAAGGCCAAAGGTGGAACTTTTGCCAGTTTTGGTTTCTCCAAATTCCTTCTCAGCAATATCTCCAAGAAAGGTTTCAAACAACCGACTCCTATCCAGAGAAAGGCAATCCCATTGATCATGCAGAACAGAGACATTGTCGGTATGGCACGTACAGGTTCTGGTAAAACCGCAGCATTCTCTTTACCAATGATTGAGAAGCTCAAGATGCATTCAGCTAAAGTCGGAATCAGAGCTATTATCTTGTCCCCTTCAAGAGAATTGGCTCTCCAGACTCATAAGGTGATCAAAGACTTTACAAAGGGAAACGACTTGAGAAGCGTGTTGTTGGTCGGTGGTGACTCTTTGGAAGAACAGTTCAACATGATGATGTCCAATCCTGACATTGTGGTTGCAACACCTGGTCGTTTCCTCCATTTGAAATTGGAAATGAAACTCGATTTGAAATCTGTTGAATTTATGGTCTTTGATGAGGCAGATAGACTCTTTGAAATGGGATTCCAAGAACAGCTTACAGAATTGATTGCTTCCCTGCCTTCAAGCAGACAATCCTTGTTGTTCTCTGCTACTTTACCAAGTTCTTTGGTTGATTTTGCCAAAGCTGGGTTGACAAACCCAGTTCTTGTCAGATTGGATGCTGAGACGAAAATATCAGACCAATTGGAGATGTGCTTCATCTCTACGAAGCAGAATGAAAGAGAGGCAAACCTCCTTAACATCATCCAGGATGTTATCCATATCCCACAGGCTAGTATTGAAGACTTGAAAAAACTTGATAACGCAAACAAAATGGATTCCGACTCCGATGATTCAGATGACAACAAGAAGAAACAACAGTATAAGAAAAAAAAGAATCTCAAGAGAGTACGTCCTCCTCCAGCAAATCAATTACCATCTCCACATTCGACCATCGTGTTTGTTCCTACTAGACATCACGTCGAATATATCACGCTTCTTCTCAAAGAGGCAGGATATGCAGTTTCATACATTTACGGTACTTTAGACCAACATGCCAGAAGACGTCAATTGATGAACTTCCGTACAGGCTTAGCGCCATTGATGGTGGTGACAGATGTTGCCGCTAGAGGTATTGACATTCCAGTGTTGGCGAACGTTATTAACTTCTCACTCCCTGCATCATCAAAGATCTTCATCCATCGTGTTGGTCGTACTGCAAGAGCTGGTAATCGTGGTTGGGCATATTCTATCGTTTCGGAGACAGAATTGCCGTATTTGTTGGATTTGGAGTTGTTCTTGGGCAGAAAGATCTTGTTGACACCAATGCATGAGAAGAAGTGTGAAATCCTACAGGCACAACAAGGTGATGCATATGTCGAGCCAAAAGTCAATTTCACTGATAGAATGGTGCTTGGATCAGGACCAAGGTTCAACGTTGAAAACATGATGGAGATGTTTAACCATTTGATAAAGACAAATTACGATCTAAGTGTCCTGCAGGGAGTCGCTTTAAAAGCTGAGAAGTTGTACTTCAAGACAAGACAAGCAGCAGGTGGTGAGTCTGTCAAGAGAGCAAAGGAGATTAAGGCTGCAGGTTGGGATGAGCAAAACTTGTTGTTTGGCAAGAACTTGGAAAGAGAAAAATTGGCATTCTTGGAGAAGTTGAAACACAGACACAACAAGGAAACGGTGTTTGAATTTGGTAAGAAGGATGATAGCCTTGTTGATCTGATGAACACCAGAAGGCGCCAGATTGCACCAATCCAAAGACGTGCTAAGGAGCTCAAGGAGTTGAGGGAGAAGGAAAGAGAAGCTGGGCTATTCCATAACCTGGCTGACGAGGTTCTTAAATCAGAGGAACACGAAATCGGATACTCTGTTAGTGATAAGGTACTTGATGAGCAATTCGAGACAGCAGAACAGGCATTGGCCAATGAGAAGCAGAAGAAATCCTTCAGAGATCCAAACTATTTCATCTCTCATTATGCTCCAGCTAGCGCAATAGCAGACCAACAACTATCTTTGAACAATGGGTTTGTTAATGATGCTCAGCAAGCGACATTTGATCTCAGCAACGATGATCAGGTGCAAACACACAAGCAAACAGCTGTGATGCAATGGGACAAGAAGAAGCACAAATACATCAACTCCAAATCGACTGATAAGAAGTATATCATTGGTGAATCCGGTGTGAAAATCCCAGCGACGTATCGTGCTGGTATCTATGATGCATGGAAGAACAACCACAAGACAACTGGTTACAAGACTGGTGCAAGAGAATCGGCAGGTGATTACCGTGGAAGACCAAGTAATAATAACGATAAGAAGTTCAAGCATAACAAGCAACAGGCACCAAGGGCCCCAGACAAATTTAGAGATGACTTCCATAAGCAGAAGAAGAAGGTTGAGAAGGCATTGGAAGGCGGCAAGCATGTTAAGGGCTACAACAAGATGGGACAGAAGAGCGAGATGAAGAGCACAGACGATATTAGAAAATCTAGAGAACTGGCCGAGAAACGTCGTGCCAAGAATGCTCGTCCTAGTAAGAAGAAGAAATACTGAAGGTGTTTAATACTACACATACATGTCGTCAGATAATGTAGAGACAGTAAATTCAAAAAAACGTCGACAATGTACGATCCTAGGCCTGTGGTTCAACTTCCATAGCCTCTGGTAAGACTTCTGGCTTTTGACCGTATGTGGCCTCAATTGTATTCTCAATAGCGCTGATAAACTCTGGACGATCTTCGGGTTCGTCATACAAAATCTTGGTGAACTCAATGAAGCTGTTCCTGTCAAACTCCATCAGCCCTCTTCTTCCAACTTTATATTCAACAACCTCATCAGAGTCATTCTTGATAGCCGTACGCAAGAGATATTCCAGTTTGTCAAGGTGTTTTAATAAGTCCTCTGGAAGCATATTGATGATTGGGATCTGTGTGTTTCTCTTCATGCCAAAACTCTCAGACATGACTTGCAAAAGTTCATCCTCATTCATGTGGTTGCTGTTAACGACTATTATCGATACGATAGTCAGTGCAAGTCCTTGCACAAGCAGTTGGGCATCTGAACCCAATGTCGGACAGTTTTCTTTGGAGTTACGGTAGTCACCTCTTTCTTCCAATAGCTCAGATTCAAACAGGAAAGTTGATAACCGAAGCCATTGTGATTCTTGCACAAATCTGAGATACCTGTCATCCAGAGACGATACCAGGATCCACTGCTTTGTCTTTGAAACCGTCTTCTTACCATTTGCCGTGGTTGTCTGCTTCGGCGGGAGCTCCTCGAGTGAATAGCCATAAATGTCATGAAGGGCCTCCTGGGCGTCAACGATGGCACGGTCAAGGAAACGGCTATCAACGGACTCGGACTCACCAATCGCCAGTTTCTTGATATTGGCCTTGTGGATCGGCGTGTTTGAGTTGCTGAGGGCAAGAATGGCACGTACAACGGCGACAGTCAGCTTATCCATGTGTTTCTCCTCCGCAGTATCATCTCCAGCATCATCACCAGCATCATCACCAGCACCATCTCCAACACCATCCGCAGCACCTTCGTATGCTGAAGAAGAACCAGCGTCCTGTACTTCCTCAGGCTCCTCAGACTCCTGTATAACTCTTCCTCTTCTCGCCATTTCTGGATGTCTCTATGTGCAGATTGAAGAAGTATCATAAAGAGAACGCGTCAGTAGCACTATATTCACTAAACGCGCTAGATCACGTGACCTAATACGCGATTCAAAGAAACACCCGAACACAGTAATAAACTGTAGCAGGAAATGCCACACCGTCACGTGACCATATTATACAAGTGGTGGTGTACGGATGTATAGTCTTAGTCCTTCTTTCAGCCCTTTTGGGAGCTCCTTCCCCCAAGGATTCGAATGGTTGAGTGGTGTCAGCTCCTCTCCCTTCACGAGGTCTCGCCACAGGAACTACAAGGACAAAGCACCTCAATTGAGCCCTGCATCTTGCACAGCAGCGTGAACGATTTAGAAGAGCCGGTCCTCCCAGTGGATGCACACCAATAGCGTCCTCAAGAAGCTTCATATCGGCACCTTCGACAAGATGGAGTACCAACAACCACAACAACCACAGCAGCCTCAACAGCAGTTCCAGCAGCCCCCAATGCAGCCACAGCAGCAGCAGGCACAGGCAGTCTACCCGCAGCAGCCAGCTGTACAACCTGTACCAGTGGCACAGCCCGTGCCAGTGGCACACCACTCCCCGGAGGAGGCCATCCAACAGTCCTTGTTGCCGCAGAGATCGACTGTGTCCAAGGGAAAGTACTCGCTCAGTGACTTCCAGATCATGAGGACACTCGGGACGGGGTCCTTTGGCCGTGTCCACCTTGTTAGATCTGTCCACAATGGGCGGTACTATGCTATCAAGGTGCTCAAGAAGGCACAGGTCATCCGCATGAAGCAGGTGGAGCATACGAACGATGAGCGTCGTATGCTTAAACTTGTCGAGCATCCTTTCCTCATTCGTATGTGGGGAACTTTCCAGGATGCACGTAATCTGTTCATGGTGATGGACTACATTGAAGGTGGTGAACTCTTCTCGCTGTTGAGAAAGTCGCAGCGTTTCCCTAACCCCGTTGCCAAGTTCTATGCTGCCGAGGTGACATTGGCCATTGAGTATCTGCACTCGCACAACATCATCTATAGAGATCTGAAGCCGGAAAACATCTTGCTTGACCGTAATGGACACATCAAGATAACAGACTTTGGGTTCGCAAAAGAGGTGTCGACCGTCACGTGGACCCTCTGTGGAACCCCAGATTACATTGCACCGGAGGTGATCACCACGAAGCCTTACAACAAGTCTGTTGACTGGTGGTCATTGGGTATCCTGATCTTTGAAATGCTTGCTGGTTACACTCCATTCTACGACACGACGCCAATGAAGACCTATCAGAAGATTCTTGCCGGGAAAGTGCACTATCCTTCGATGATGCACCCAGACGCCATTGATCTTCTCTCAAGACTCATCACTGCTGACCTGACGCACAGATTGGGGAACCTGGCCAATGGGCCTGCTGATATCCGGAACCATCCTTGGTTTGCCGAAGTTGTGTGGGAGAAGCTGCTGGCCAAGGACATTGAGACACCGTACGAGCCGCCAATCACCGGTGGTGTCGGAGACTCGAGTCTCTTTGACCACTATCCGGAGGAACAGCTTGATTACGGTGTTGGTGGTGAAGATCCATACGCGCAGTGCTTTGTGGACTTTTGACAGCTGTCTTGTCTCCCTAACGTTGGCTGGGAACTAATTGGCCTTGGGGCCCATTTCACTTCGACTCACGCAATTGTATAAAAACACAGTGTTACTATTCGATTTACAACTTTTTTACGTGCAAACCCTGGAAATTTTCATTAGAACCGGAGTTTGTAGGCTCTTTTGATAGCGGACATAAAGCGAGAATGTAAACAAGCGAAAACGTCACAATTTGTGATGAACGGGAACGGTGCTGTTCACCACTTGGAGTTGGCAGTGGAACAGTGTGGTATATACTTTGGCCTGAAAGCCCAAAGAATGACACTTTTCAGGGAGCCATCTTCATTGGAGCGTTCGTTGGAGCTTCTCTCGATGGAGCAGGAGCTCCACGACCTTCTCAACAACTCCCAGCTCAACTTGAGACAACGGGAGGCCTTTGAGGAGATGCTGACTGCCACGTTCGACCTTCTCCAGGCACCTCTGCAGCGTGAGATCTCGGGCATGGCGACGACGACGCCATCCCAGTCGCTGATCGACTCTTCTTCAATTGCGCTTTACTCCAAGATGCAGGACCTGGTATCGAGTCTTGCTGCTTTGATAATGAACGAGGATGACATGACGAGAGTCGAAGAAGGGTTCTCCAGGATGAATATGACAGGACACCCAGAGCCGGAAGATGATACGGAATACTCTGATGGTGATAATGAGACCCAGCCATTCCACCTAACCCCCGTCATCCCATCCCGGATGCGAGACTCTCGTCAGGACCTCAGAAGATCCTTGATAACACACTCAAGATCTCCATCAGAGCTTTCAATGCCGCAGAGACAGCGCTCTCCGAAGAGCATCTTTGACACTGAGCCGACTCGCAGGTCGTCTAGCGAGTCCCTGCGTGCACCGTCTTTCAGCTCTCCAAAGCTTCCATCATTCCCTGGGGCCAGTACCCGTCCTCTCGTCAACAGCAGAACGGCGACACGTCTTGCAGAGTTGTTGGACGACACGCAAGAGGAATACGGAAGGGTTCCACAGACGATACCAGAGCACGGTGGGATGCGTGTGATGAACACAGAGTATCCCAGCACTCTTTCCAGTGGGAGCTCTACACCTTATAGGAAACAGTACCATAATGCTACGAACAACACCTATCTGAGCTCTCCCATGGAGAACCGTGCAGTGCTCAACCGGAGGCCAGACTCGTACAGCTCGCCCATGATGCAACGCCGTTACAACAACTCGTTCAACGAGTACAGCCATGTCAATGCCTATGACCCATCAGCAGGGTACAGGTCATCGAGACGGAACTCTGCGCAGTTCTCGTGGAATGGGTCGCAAGGTGGCACGCCCAATAGCAGAAAGCATTACTCCATGCGGTTCTGAAATATAGACTACACTGATTCAGTATGATGATCGTAGATCCTCCAAAAACTTTTTTATGTACATGTGGATTCTGTATGTGTTGTTGGCCCAATGAGCCCATTCTTCTCCAATGCAGACGTGTTGTTGAACATTAAACAGCCGGCATTCTTCTATCTCCAGACATTGCATGTTACCACTCCCTCTTTCCATCCAGTGCTTACTCCAGGCTGACCTTGGCACCAAGGGCCTCGAGAGTGGCCTTGATCTTCTCGGCATCCTCCTTGGCAACGTTCTCCTTGAGCACCTTTGGCGCGGCCTCGACAAACTTCTTGGACTCGACGAGCGAGAGGTCCAGCAGGCCCTTGACCTCCTTGATGATCTTCGGCTTGCTCTTGGCGTCGAACGACTCGAGCTTGATCGAGAAGATCGTCTTCTCCTCGGGCTTCTCCTCCTCGGCAGCCTGCTCCTCAGCAGCTGGGGCCGCCGCGGCAGGGGCACTGCCGGCGGCCGGGAACGCAATGTCCGGGATGTTGAGCTTCGACTTGAGCTCGGCAATCAAAGAGGCCGTCTCGAGCAGCGTCAGCTTGGAGATCGAGTCGACGATGGTGGAGATCTTCGGGTCGACTGGCGCAGCTGGGGAAGCGTCTGCGGCGGCGGCGGCAGCGGTCGAATTGCAACGGGCGGCCAGGCCGGTTCTGGCGGCGCGTGGGACGGCCCTGAGGGCAGCACGGGCAGATTGTCTGAGTGGGAGCATCGTTGTGGCGGTTGTTCTGCTGGGCTTCTGCTGGTGGTGATGGCCGTCTTGAAAGCTGAAAAAAAGCTGAAAATCACCAACGCGCGCGCATAAGCCGTTGTTGTTGGCGGCGTGACGGTTATGCTGCGGTGCTTGACAGAGCGCTTTGGAAGTACTTTGGAGCATTGGAAGTGTACTTTTCTCTTGTTATCCAGCACACTCTCTGATATCAAGCACCGTGGAGATGTCTTTCCGCTTCTGTCAGCAATGGTATGTTGTTCTGCGTGGTCTTTCTGTTCACGGGGTGCCCCTGGTTGCCCTCTTAATCTACTGTGTAGGAGGTACTAACAGCCACCAGCAACAACATGTTGTACCCAAGGGAGGACAAGGAGCAGAGCAGACTTCTGTTCGAGTGCCGTATCTGCGACTACATCGAGGAGGCACGCACGCCTCGTGTGTTCCGCCACGAGCTCATCTCCAAAGTTGGGTGAGTACTGCCTTCTGGAGCATTGCCAAAGCGTATACTAACAACAGAACAGTGAGACTGCAGGTGATGTCAGAGACTTGGGGACGGATCCTACGCTACCGAGATCAGACAAGGAGTGTCCAAACTGCCACGCACACCAGGCGGTCTTCTTCC
This sequence comes from Petasospora euphorbiiphila, assembly GCA_030556625.1. Classification (NCBI taxonomy): domain Eukaryota; kingdom Fungi; phylum Ascomycota; class Saccharomycetes; order Phaffomycetales; family Wickerhamomycetaceae; genus Petasospora; species Petasospora euphorbiiphila. Next base: position 461,843 of record JAKTUJ010000005.1, on the reverse strand, counting down.
AGTCCCAGCAGAAGAGAGCTGACACGTCGATGATTCTCTTCTACGTCTGCCTGGAGTGTAATGAGATTTACAGATCAGCTTGAGCTTGGGATGCAAAAGTCATGCTGAGACTTTGAGCAAGAGGAACATATGGATCATCTGGGAAATATTAGAAATGCTACACTATCACTGAAAGTGAACCTGTATAATAATGAGACACAACTGCACAATGAGCACACAAGGAGTAGTAACACGAGTATACTGTCAGATGACACTATAGATGACACTATATATGTAGCAGTACCACATGAAACACTTAATACATCTGTGTGTTTCGAAGTCCAAAATGCCAGCTCTTAACATGTTCTTGGTTGTATGATGTATCTTCGCGCACATGCAAGACATCAAAACAACTCTTACTTCTACATCTCTCTCCCAGTAGCCCCGCCGGTATCAGTTATAACTACCAACTATGAATCCAGTGCTGGAGATAGATCCCCGCACAGTTGACCCGTCAAAGCTGGATCCACGTGTCTCTTATGACAAGACAGAGGACAAGTGGATCTATGAAGACCCTGATGCACCAAATGATGGGTACGAATACAATGTCGTTCTTGAGAAATGGATACCATTAGAATTGATCACTGGAGAGAACATGACTGATGCACAGAGAGAAATACAAGAGAGAAAGAAACAAAAACTTGCAGAGTTGAAAGAAGAACAAAAGAAGAAGAAATCATACAAGAACACTGCTGTTTACGTTTCTGGATTACCATTGGACTGTGATTCGCTAGAGTTGAAGATTGTCTTCTCCAAATACGGAGTTCTTGCTGAAGATCTGTTAACAGGGAAACCAAGAATAAAGATGTATACCGACGATAAGGGCAATTTCAAAGGCGATGCCTTGATCACATACATGAAGTCCGAAAGTGTCGATTTGGCAGTTCAAATGCTAGATGACACCAAGCTACGAGCCAATACGGGATCGATAAAAGTACAAAGAGCAGAGTTCAAAGAGGATAAAACTTCAAAGGACACAGTGGCCACCAAGAGAGAATTGAGCGAGGAAGACAGGAAGATTATCAAGAAGAAGCTAAAGAAGATGAATGACAAGGTCGAGGACTGGCACGGCGATGACGAGGCAGTCAACCCGAAGTGGGCACGCACAATGGTGCTACGGCGTGTCTTTACATTGCAAGAGATCCAAGATCCACAGGAGAAAGATGACATTGTAGAGGACATCAAAGACGGATGTGCCGAGTTTGGCACTGTCGAGAAGGTCATCTTGTTCGACCAGGAGGAAGATGGTGTTGTTCTGGTGCGGTTTATCGACACAAACGCCGCTTCCAAATGCATTGAGGTATGTATTGATCATACATTGTGATACTACCTGTTTATACTAACAATTTATTTGCAGAAGATGGATGGACGCTTCTTTGGTGGTCGCAAACTTATGGCTTCAACTTACAACGGAGAGAACTTCTCCAAAAGTGATAATGACCCGCTCAAAACACAACAAAAACCACTAAACACATCTGCAGAAAGAGAACAAGAACTGGAACAAGACCGTCTCAAATCATATATAGAAACCACAGAGCAATAAGTAAAAGAACAGGCATCATCTCTTACGTAACAACACAGATATGTTGCGCGTACCGTCGTCTCTCAATTTTTTTTTCAGTCAACGACAGCCAACAACATCAAACTGAAGATGATCTTCTTGTTTTCTCTTGTATTGCTCTAAGACCACAGCAAAATGCCTCCAAAGAAGCCAGTTGAAGAGAAAAAGATCCTTCTCGGACGTCCAGGTAACAACTTGAAGTCTGGTATCGTCGGGCTTGCCAACGTCGGTAAGTCGACTTTCTTCCAGGCCATTACCAGATGTCCATTGGGTAACCCTGCAAACTACCCATTCGCCACCATCGATCCAGAAGAGGCCCGTGTCATTGTCCCATCCCCAGAGATCGACACCTTGGCCAAGATCTACCAGCCAAAGGCTGTTCTCCCTGCCCACTTGACCATTTACGACATTGCTGGTCTCACTAAAGGTGCCTCTGCAGGTGAAGGTCTTGGAAATGCCTTCTTGTCGCACATCAGAGCAGTCGATGCCATCTACCAGGTTGTCCGTTGCTTCGACGATGCCGAGATTATCCACATTGAAGGTGACGTCAACCCAGTACGTGACTTGGAGATCATCCACCAGGAATTGAGACTCAAGGACATTGAGTTTGCTGAGAAGCACTTGGAAGGTGTCCACAAGATCACAAAGAGAGGTGGCCAGTCCCTCGAGGTCAAGCAGAAGAAAGAGGAGGCTGCTCTCGTCGAGAAGATCATCCAGCTCTTGAAGGATGACCAAAGAGTCGCTAACCAGGTCTGGACTTCAAAGGAAGTGGAGATCATCAACACCATGCAGCTCTTGACAGCAAAGCCAGTCATCTACCTCGTCAACCTCTCGGAGAGAGACTACGTTAGAAAGAAAAACAAACACTTGCTTGGAATTAAGCAGTGGGTTGACAAGTACTCCACTGGCGATGTTATCATCCCATTGTCCGTTTGCTTTGAGGAGAAGCTCTCTCATTTGGAAACCCCAGAGGAGATCGCCGCCGAGGAGGAGAAGGTTGGTGCCAAGTCCGCATTGACCAAGATCATCTGGACCATGAGAGAGAAGCTTGACTTGATCAACTTCTTCACCTGTGGTGAACAAGAAGTCCGTGCATGGACCATTAGAAGAGGAACAAAGGCTCCTGCTGCTGCCGGTGTCATTCACACAGATTTCGAAAAGTCTTTCATTCAGGCTCAGGTTATTAACTACTCTGACATTGTGGAGATGAAGGACGAGGCTGCTGTTAAGGCTGCCGGTAAGATGATGACAAAGGGTAAGGACTGGGTTGTCGAGCCAAACTGCATTATCAACTTCAAGGCTGGTCTTGCCAAGGGTTGAAACGTTCTGGTTTCTTGTTTTAGTAAGTACATTCTACTTATTCAAAAACCCATGTAGTAGCGTAAATCCCAAATTATGTATGTATAACGCTATTAATGTTTATGTACACGATCTTCTCACCACCAAGAAGTACTCTTGCCTCTCTTTTCACGTTCAGCTTTTGGAATGAATGCATCAATCTGTTCCTTTATTCTGACAGGACCAGTCTCGTTGTCGTAGTTTCTACCCAATGCATCAACAAATTCTCCATCAGAGTCCATTAGGTAGAAGAAAATGGAGTGGTCAACCAAATAATCTTCACCAGCTTTGACATCTCTTGGTGTGGAGAAGTACACTCTGTATTCCTTGCAACATTTCTTGATGTCGTCGTAGGAACCAGTTAACCCAATAATATCTGGGTGGAAATCACTCAAATATTCCTTGATAACATCTGGGGTGTCTCTAGCAGGGTCACAAGTAATGAAAATAGGCTGGAGCTTGTAACCTTCCTTCTTGAGCTGATCCAACCAGGCACCAAGCTTGTCAAGCTCATCCGGACAGATGTCGGGACAATGGGTGAACCCAAAGTAGATAATGTTGAACTGTCCTTTCAAGTTTTCCTGGGTGAATTGGTTCCCCTCGGTATCAATCAAAGAGAATGGACCACCGACAAGGGGCTTACCATAACCTCTGTTGGCCTCTGCATCCTGTTGCACTTGCATCCTCTGCTTCTCACTCGTAAAGAAATACCACAACCCACCACCTACAACACCCATAAGCAAGATGGCCTTCCAACTAGCAAACTCAATACTGGAGGAGTCAGTCAACTTCTGTTGCTGTGTGCTGGATCCACCAATCGGTATTCTCGACAATGGTTTCCTCTTTGGTTGTTCTGGTGTCTCTTGAGATGGCTTGATCTCATTGAATCTAGCAAATGACGTGGAAAGAAGTCTTTTATGTGGTGCAAATGAAGTCACGAGTGATCTTCTGACCACTATGGCCCTTCTTGGTAATAGACGCAGCATATTAAAGGTGCTTAATCGTCCTCTTCAGGTCATTAAACCACTAAATCAGATGCTTTTGTAAGCGTTGATGACCCGAAAAGCAGAGCCCGCGCAGAATGAGGAAAAGAAAACGGTACGCGGCACAGTTTCGCGAAAAGATCCGAAATGTCCAAATTCGGAAATTAGAAGTCGTGTATATACCATAACCACTTAGACTTCCGAATCGGGCGAAATGTAAACAAACAAGCAGCAGTGCATATACACACAACGACTTGAAGGAGTATTCCAAAACAGCCGGGCAAATGAAAACAAAAGAGGAAAAGTATTGTTTTCTTTCTCTCCTTTTCCCTTTGATTTCAAATTACAGTGAACTAGCTTCAATTAACAACTTCTAAAGTCAGATGTCCAACCCGTTTGACGACCATTACGACGAGTACTCGTACTTGGGCAATCAGTCCCCTTCGAGACCGCAGCCGGCTATGACCTATACAGGTTCTCCGAGACGGTTAGAGGCCAGCTCTTCCAACTTCAATGGGTTCCCAGACCAGGATGAGCAAGACGATACCAGATATTCACCGAGTGTTTTCAACAGAAGACCACAACACCATCAGCCAGTGGTTCCACAACATGACGTCTTCCATACCCCATATGCCTCACCTACAAAGGCTGCCGTTGCACCATCTCCAGCTTATGGAGGGAACACCCCAAGAAAGATGTGGACCGATTTGGAATCACCAAAGAGAAAGACACAAAGTGCAGTGATTGTTATTGATGATGATGATGAATTTGAAGAAGACAGACATTTTGAGAGATCTGGGTACAGTGTTCAACGTTCCGCTACGAGAAGTTCCAACTCCACAGCCAGTTCCTCGAGAATTTTACCCCCACCAAAGCCAATCTTTTCTGCCACTACATTTGCAGCTGCAAACAACACATCTACGCAATTGGATCTCACACCAAGACTGGAACAGGGGAGGTTGTCTAGTGGCTCTACTGTCTACTCCGGTTCGTCCGAGGAGATGTACGAGCACAAGAACTTTGATGAGAAATTGGAAAAGAATGCCTCCAATTACAGTGGAGAAACATTTGACAGTTACTACGACAATGGGAATGAAGACATATTTGGTGATGAAGTCGCATATGAAGTGCCAGAGACTGCACAACCTCGTCGTCACAGATCAATGATAAGAAAGAAATATGTCCCAGAGAACGGCCACTTGGTGTTGGAGAACCCTGTTCCTCAGAAATTGGCTTCTATACTTCCAAGAAGAGATGAAGATGAGTTCTTGTTCATGAGATACTCTGCATGTACAGCAGAACCAGGTGAATTTGAGTCATCTGGATTCACACTTAGACCTGCAAAGTACAACAGAGAGACTGAGATCTGTATCTGTATCACGATGTACAATGAGTCTGAAGTGGATTTCACCAGAACAATGCACGCAGTGATGCAAAATATTGCTATGCTGTGCAAAAGAAAGAGATCAAGAATGTGGGGTCCAGATGGATGGAAGAAGATCCAACTTGTCATCATCAGTGATGGCCGTGCTAAGATCAACGAGAACGTTCTTGATGTTCTTTCAGTAATGGGAATTTATCAAGAGGGAATCTCCAAGTCTTATGTGAACAACAAGGAAGTTAAGGCCCATTTGTTTGAATATACCACCCAGATTTCACTGAATGAGGACTTGGAGATCCACTCCTCTGAGTCCGGATTGGTCCCAGTGCAATGCTTGTTCCTCCTCAAGGAGAAAAACCAGAAGAAGATCAACTCGCATAGATGGTTGTTTGAAGCTGTGTGTCCAATCTTGGAACCAAATGTCATTGTGCTGTTGGATGTTGGTACAAAACCAAACCTGAGTTGTATTTATCACTTGTGGAAGGCCTTTGACAGAGACTCCAATGTTGCTGGTGCAGCTGGTGAAATCAAAGCTTTGAAAGGTAAGTTGGGTACCAAATTGCTGAACCCATTGATCGCCTCTCAGAACTTTGAGTATAAGATGTCCAATATCTTGGATAAACCATTGGAATCTGCCTTTGGTTATATCTCTGTCTTACCCGGTGCACTGAGTGCTTATAGATATAGGGCATTGAAGAACCACGACGATGGAACCGGTCCATTGAACTCATACTTTAAAGGTGAATCTCTGAGTGACGGTCCAAACAGAGATGTCTTCTCTGCTAACATGTACTTGGCTGAGGACAGAATCCTGTGTTGGGAGCTTGTTGCTAAGCAGGATTCCAAATGGTTGTTGAAATATGTGAAAGAGGCCAAAGGTGAGACTGATTTACCTGAATCAGTGGCAGAGTTCATTGCCCAGAGAAGAAGATGGTTGAACGGTGCATTGTTTGCAGCATTCTTTGCACAGATCCATTTCAGACAGATCTGGAAGACGAGACATTCAATAACTAGAAAGTTCTTCTTCCACATTGAGTTTATTTATCAGTTTATCACCTTGTTGTTTAACTGGTTCTCCGTTGCCAATTTCTACTTGACTTTCTACTACTTGTCAGGTTCTCTTGTTGGATCGACTTTGATTCCTCACAATGGTGGGTTCTGGCTCTTCACTGTTTTCAACTATATCTGTATCGGTACAATCTGTTCGACATTCATTATATCAATGGGTAACAGACCACACGGTGCACAGTACTTGTTCATGATGTCAATGACTTTATTAGCCTTTGTTGCCCTGTTTTCGATCATTGTTGCATTTGTCTCGATTGTTAGAGCATTCAATGAGAACGTTTCAGACAACAGTGCATTCATCAATATCATTGTTTCCCTGTTGTCGACATATGGAATGTATGCCTTCATCTCGTTGGCATACTTGGACCCATGGCACATCTTGACGTGTTCAGTACAGTACTTCCTCTTGCTTCCATCATACACTATCACGCTACAGATCTTTGCCTTCTGTAACACACATGATGTGTCATGGGGTACAAAAGGTGATAACAACCCAGCAAAGAGTCTTGGTAGTGCCATCATTAAGAGAACGAGTGATGGTCATGAGATTGTGGAGGTGACAGATGAGCCTATTGATCAAGTTGACATTGAAAGCTCTTACCAAGGTGTTTTGAACAACATTTCGATTCAAAGAGTCAGAAATAAGAATCCAGAGAAGAAACCCAAAGCTGCAATTCCAGATGATGATTACTACAGAGATGTGAGAACGAGAGTTGTGCTCGTGTGGTTGTTATGTAACTTGATCCTCGTGATGAGTATCATCCAGGTTTATGAGCCAAGTGAAGCCTACAGAAACAAGTATTTGGCATTCATCTTGTGGTCTGTTGCAGCATTAGCATTGTTCAGAGTCATTGGCTCGTTGTCGTTCTTGGCTGTTAAATGTGCACGTTCGATCATGGAGTTGAGACAAAAACTGGATGATGGTGATGTCGAAGGCGAGAAGACCTTCTCATTCAAGAAGATCTTTAGTCGCCAGAGCTAGAATTTTTATACCCCTGTTATACTGAAATATGGACGAATTATGTCAAGTCTCTCCTAGTTTTGTATACAAATAAATAATATCATGAATTAGCGTGTATAGGAGCCTGGGAAGCCCCAGACGTACAAACAAGAGATAGGTTCGTTATGGTCTTCTAACGGTTAGCACTTGACAGAGAAGAGAATATGTTTTTTTTTTTCTTTCCAGGTTTTAGCTCAGAAGTTGATTGGCTTGTCGAAAGTAGCGAGAGCAGCCTCCTTGAAGGCCTCTGAGAGTGTTGGGTGAGCGTGGCAGACTCTGGCAATGTCCTCTGTGGAGGCACCGTACTCGAGGGCAAGACCAGCCTCAGCAATCATCTCACCAGCGTTTGCACCAATGATGTGAACACCCAAGACCCTCTCGGTCTCGGCATCGGCAAGGAACTTGACAAAGCCATCAGTGTCCATGTTGGTCTTGGCTCTCGAGTTGGCAATGAATGGGAACTTACCAACCTTGTATGAGATACCAGCCTCCTTGAGCTGCTGCTCTGTCTGGCCGACCCAAGCGACTTCTGGGTGGGAGTACATGACGGATGGGATGTTGCCGTAGTTGACGTGGCCGTGGCCGTGCTTGATGTACTCAACGGCAGCGATACCTTCCTCCTCAGCCTTGTGGGCAAGCATTGGGCCGAAAGTGACATCACCAATGACTCTGATGTGTGGGTGCTTTGTTCTGAACTGGGCGTCAATGACGAGACGGCCCTTCTTGTCAACGTCGAGGCCGAGTGCTTCAGCGTTAAGACCTTCAATGTATGGTCTTCTTCCAATGGCAACGAGCAAGACGTCGGCCTCGATGGTCTCCTTCTTGCCGGTCTTGACGTTCTCGACATCGACGGAGACAACGTCGCCGTTTCTCTCACCGGAGATGACTTTGGTGCCGAGCTTGAACTTGAACCCTTGCTTCTGGAGGAGTTTTTGGGTGGTCTTTGCGACTTCGTCATCCATTGAGGCGCCAATGGCGTCCTGGAACTCAATGACGGTGACCTCGGAGCCCAATCTCGAGTAGACGGAGCCCATCTCGAGACCGATGATACCGCCGCCAATGATGGCGAAGCGCTTTGGGATCTCCTTCAAGGAGAGCGCACCAGTAGAGGAGACGATTCTCTCCTCGTCAATGGTGATACCCGGGAAGGGCGTTACCTCTGAACCCGTAGCGATGATGATGTTCTCAGCCTCCAAGAGCGCATCCTCGCCACCTTCGACGGCTGTGACCTGGACCTTGTGCTCGTCGACAAAGGCGCCGTTACCCTTGTAGTACTTGACGCCATTCTTCTTGAAGAGCATCTCGATACCGGAGGTGAGCTGGTTGACGGCGGTGTCCTTGGCCTTCTGGAAGTTGGCAATGTTCAACTGGACGTCGCCGACGTCGATACCACGCTTCTTGGTGTCGGTCTTGATCTGGTGGTAGAGCTGCGAGTTGTTAAGCAGTGCCTTGGATGGGATACAGCCCACGTTGAGACACGTTCCTCCCAACTTGCCCCTCTTCTCGACACACGCGGTGTCGAAGCCAAGCTGTGCGGCCTTGATGGCTGCGACGTACCCACCTGGCCCACCGCCGATGACCACGACGTCGTGTTTCTCTGTATTTCATGTTAGTTCCTGTCCACTGGCAACGGGAGCAATGTGCTTACTGGCAGCAGCGTCCGCGAGGGTGCGGATGGCGATGAAGTTGTGTCTGGCGAGCGACTTGGTGCCTCTGTGTGCGTATCTGAGCATTGTGTAGTGAGCTTCCTGTTGCTGTTCACAGGTTGTGTATGGACAAGAGAGACACCTGAAATGGCTGTTATGCTGCTGTGCTCATCGTTGTTTTCGTCTCGCCCGCCACTCCTCCCCACGCTTTCTGCGAAAAACTCGGATCCCTCCACGGCGAAGGTGCTCTGCTGCTCTGCTGGTAAACGGTTTGCGGTGGTACATTATATTTATATATTTGTAGATTTATATAGTTATATATTTATAAATAAGTGTAATTGATGTGTAATTAATAGTGTAATTGTGTAATTAACAGTGTAATTAATGTGTAATTAATGGGTAATTTATATCGCAGGCACAGCTGATGCTCCTGAGACAAGCGATCTCGCGGCCGATTTGCGTGGGGAGCCAGGGACTGAGCGCGCTAGGCAGGGTGCTGACAGGGTGCTAGGCAGAGAGAACTGAGAGCTAGGCAGAGGCTGGGCAGAGAGCCAGGCAGAGAGCCAGGTAGAGGCTAGGCAGAGAGCCAGGGCCGCATTGTGTCGGACTGCGCCACACAGCTGCGGTGGCTGAAACCCACACTGTCGGCGCCGATCGGTTGATGAGTAGGGGCACTACTACTACTACTACTACTACTACTACTACTACTACTACTACTACTACTACTACTACTACTACTACTACTACTACTACTACTACTACTACTACTACTACTACTACTACTACTACTACTACTACTACTACTACTCTACTACTTTAATCAGGCAGACTTCTAGTATCATATTCTAAAGATCTATACTCAATCCATCTCCTTCAGTAGGGCATCGGCAACATCGCACGTAGTATCAACACCCCACTCAACCCTCTTGCGCTGCTTTCTTCCAGATATAATGTCTGACCCACGCACCCGTTGCTGCAAAAAGTATTGAAGACCTCTCAGCAAGATCTTCTGCTCTTTACACTTGCCTAAACAACCCAGTAGAATCTTGTCGTCGAACCTCAGGTCCTCTGCCTTCTTGGACTTCTTCATACCAGCGCCAAATGCAGATATCTCACTCTTCTTGCCCACAGAGTCAAAGAATGAGATCATCAACACCTCCAAGAAGAGTTCAAGATCCTGGTTCAACGATAAAAAGTTGAGTGATTTCAACGAGTGCAAAGGCAAAGAGCTCTCACTCATCAGCACACCAAAGAATTTTCCCAAGTTAACACTCCGCTGTAACTGGAAGTCCTCGTCGTCAACAGCCAGATCCTCACTTAGCTTCTTAAAGTAGTCCCCGGCGTTCTCATCATCGCTATCCTCGCCATTGTCACCTTCCAGTTCCTTCAGTAAATCCCAGAAACAAAACTGGAACGTCTTTCTCAACGAGTGATCCGAACACAACTTGTTGGCCAAGAGACCATAGTAAGGATTGTAGACTTTCTCCATACACACACAATGCAATAGAATCTTTGGGATCTCACGCTCCTGCGCACGCTTAAGTTTCAACTTATCCAATTTCGTATAAGCTTCAAGATAATCCTGCGAAGACACAATACTAATGAATATCGCCCTTCTGATATCGGTGTTCATACGCTGAGAACGTGCTAACTCCATCCAATTCGGTTCTGCAGAATCCAAGATATCATTCACCTCCTTCTCATCACTCACCTCCTCTCTTCCACTTCCAGCCATATTACCTCTCCATGCAGATCCAACAAGCCACCACTTCCCCTTTGTCTCAACATTATGGATATCATCAAGAGATACCTGTAATGGCTCATTCATCCTGTTCCCAACAGTGGCAAGCACTTTCCTCATCCGTGTAATCAAATGCTGAGTTTGCTCATTGAGACCTTTCGTCTTGTTATTCTTCAAATTGGAGATCGTCTCTATCAAGAACCTCGTTCTTGGATTAACATCTTGGCCTTGTACGTTCTGCTGGAATTGCTGGATGATTTCCTTAAGTGCACTTGGATCATCAGAACGCATCTGTTGGCCTGCATTACGCACAATTCTCAAAAGCAGTTCAGAGTTCAACTCAGAGGTATCCTTGATCAACACAGAGATCAAATTGTACAACAACTTGCATGATACAACTTGGAAAGAGTAAAGCGCAGTCAACAACGAGATCAAGTTCCCAGCTTCTTTGCCACGCCCACCATTATAGTTCTCTTCATACTTCTCCACCAAAGTCTGTACAAAGTACGCACCAACTTCGACACCTTGCAATCTGTAAATAGACGCCATCAATGCGGCGTGTAGCGTGACAAATGTATCAAGCAACATACTTTGCTGTACAATGCTCTCAAGAATAACATTCGTTAAACACTCAGTAACAATCTGTCTCGGATTGTCCAAATACACGGCATTCACCTCATTAACAATAGTCAAGACATTAGCTTCAGAAAGCTTATTCAGAGGTCCCTTGATCAATCTCTTCACCTTGATAACCACTTCGGAATCAGTAGAGTTGGCCATACGAGCGCGCATTGCAGGTGGGATGTACTTCTTAGCTGCCACTGGTGCAACGTATGGATTCTCCTTTGGAGCTGCCATGATGACATCTCCCTGTTCTTCATCTTCTTCATCAAACTCACCATCGAGATCAGAATCAAAGTCAGAGGAGTTGATCTCGTCATCATCAGAGAATGGATTTTCAATGACCTCATCAGTATCCTCCTCTTCCGCATCATCATCACCACTTCCCTCGTCAGAGAGTTCATAAACCAATTTATCACCGGACGCAACATCACTCTCCTCTTCAGATGCAGCACCATAGTCGTACTCATCAATGAAGTCTAGACCTTCAAGCAGGTCATCGAGTCCATCATCAACTTGACCTTTCTTGAAATCCTTTACACTTGTCGACTTCATACCAAGAAGTTTGGCATAGTGCTTCATGTCTCTTTCATCACGTTTCATCAACGACTCTTCTTCATCAGTCAATTTGCGGCGTTTGAATTCTGCTTTCTTCTTCTCTTCTTTCTTTGACTTCTTTTCTTCTTTCTTCAACTTCTTTTCCTCTTTCTTTGACTTCTTGTCCTCTTTCTTTGACCTCTCCTCTTTCTTACTCTTTGACGATTCCTTTACAGTTCCATTCTTCTTGGCCTTTGCAGCCTTCAAAGCAGCAAATACATCCTCTGCAGTCTGTGGCTGATCCTCTTCATCATCAGTGAACTCATCAGTGAATGCATCTTCCATGTCATCATCCTCAAAGTCTTCTTCCTCACCACTCTCGGGTTCTGGTTCAACAACCTGTTTTTTCTTGGAGATTTTCTCTTTGGCAGCCTTGAGTAGTTCAATGGCTTCCTTGGAAGATTGTTTCTTACCATTCTTCTCAAGGTTACCATTCTTCTTTGCCTTTAGTGCCATTAGAGCCTTCATGGTATCTTCTGCTGTCTGTGGCTGGTCATCGTCATCATCATCAGAGAGACCTTCATCATCAAAGTCATCTTCTGATAGCTCATCATCACTCGGTAATCCAGCTTCATTGACAGGTTGTGACTTGCCACTCTTCTTGTCAAGCTTACCATTCTTCTTTGCCTTTAGTGCCATTAGAGCCTTCATCGTATCTTCTGCTGTCTGTGGCTGGTCATCGTCATCAGAGAACCCTTCTTCATCAAAGCCATCAAAGTCACCTTCTGATAATTCATCGTCTCTCGGGAATTCAGTATCACTCTTCTTTGCCTTTTGTGGTTTAACAGAATTGGTCTCCACTTTACCATTATTCTTCACCTGATGATCTCTCTTCTTGACATGCTCAACTTTCCGGCTTTTCTTCTGTGACCGTTCCTGTTTCCGCTGCTCTTTTCTGGACAAAGGAGCCTTACGCTTCTTATTCTCATACCCACTTTTCCCGAACTCAAATCTCGAGTCATCCCCATCTCCTATTGGAACTGTTAGTACTGAGATGATTCTCCATTATACATCTTGTAGAAAAAAACTCACCATTGGTGTTCTTTATCTGGTCCAAAATGGATCCGGGAAGTCGGATAGCATGTGGCTCATCTCTCTCTTTCCTCTTGAATCCCATTATCAACCTCTTATCGACAAACTAGTCGATCAATCAGAGTAAGAAAAGACGGCTTTATAAGAGAGCTCATCGCATAAAACAATTTGCATTGACTTAACATCCGTACACCACACAGAGCAGCTATCCTCTCAGAGTTTGCCACAGTTAACCAAGGAATGAAACTTGTCATCTTTCTACACTTTGCACTGTTAAACAAAAAGAAAGACAAGAGTGATAATGTCCAAGATTAAAGTGGACCTGAAGATGGTCGTTGACGTGGCGCTGTTCATTGGTGCATCGCTCTCGGCTTACTACATGGTGAGCCAACTGCTCAATCAAGATGGTCCAGCTGCAAAGTCGAGCGAGACGAAGAAGAAGGCACAGGCCTCTTTACAAAGATTACAGAAGCTGAATCCTGCTCTCAAGCTCGAGTTGAATGACTACGAGACCGCGGTACTGGCGTCTGTGGTGATGCCATTTGAGATTGATGTCAAGTTCACAGATATCGGTGGACTCGAAGGTATTGTTGATGAGCTTAGAGAGAGCGTGTTATACCCGTTGACCGTTCCAGAACTGTTCACACACTCATCACTACTCCAGGCACCAAAGGGTGTTTTGCTCTATGGCCCACCAGGGTGTGGTAAGACGATGCTGGCCAAGGCTCTGGCCAAAGAGAGCGGGGCCAATTTTATCTCCATTAGAATGTCACAGGTGATGGACAAGTGGTATGGTGAGTCGAACAAGATGGTGGATGCGATCTTCTCGCTTGCGGAGAAGTTACAGCCCTGCATCATCTTCATTGACGAGATTGATTCGTTCCTGAGGGAGAGACAGTCGGCAGACCATGAGGTCACTGCGATGTTGAAGGCCGAGTTCATGACCCTGTGGGATGGATTGACGTCCTCGGGGCGTATCCTTGTTCTCGGAGCCACTAATAGACCTAATGACATCGACTCGGCATTCATGAGACGTATGCCAAAGAGATTTGCAGTCAGTCTACCGAACGCCGACCAAAGAGAGCACATCCTTGATATTCTGTTGAAGGACTCTGAGCTCGACGACTCCTTCGACATGAGTGCACTCGTCAAGGCCACAGTAGGATACAGTGGGTCCGATCTCAAGGAAGCATGTCGTGATGCTGCGATGAATGCCACGAGAGAGTACATCCGCAACAACTTCAAGAACGGCAAGCGAATCAGAGACTCGGACGAAGTGGCAGTGAGGCCGCTACGAAACTCGGACTTCGAGGTGCTCAAGTCGCCAGCAGACCTGACGGCATCGGCATTGGATTGAATGCCTAGATGTACATAGTCTTCCATTATACAATGGCCCTTATAAAACGAGTTCGCGTGTTGACGCTCAAAAAGTAAACAAACGCGCCTTCTCCAGCTTTCAATTACTCTAAAAGAGCCAAATTTGTAGGAAGATTTGACTGATAAGGAGGGAAATGGCTGACACTGGGACGCTGCTGAATCAGCCGATCGTGATTGACAATGTGAGTTGGTTTCTAGACCTCTTTTTGGTCCTTCTTGCGGTGCTGATCTAACGTCTTCCCCAGGGATCTGGTACGATCAAAGCAGGCTTTGCCGGTGAAGAGAAGCCCAAACACTATGCCCCAGCGATGTAAGTCCACCCGTTCTTTCTTGATTAGTGGGGATATCATACTGACAGTTACAGCCTCGGCTGGCCGAAATACCAGAAAGTCATGGCAGGTGCACTCGAAGGCGACGTGTTCATTGGGTCTAAAGCACTGGAGCATCGTGGACTTCTCCGATTGAGATACCCTATATCACATGGTGTAGTGGAGCATTGGAACGACATGGAGGCACTTTGGGGTTCAGTATTACAACAAGAGCTTCGAACGACGTGTGAAGACCATCCGGTATTATTAACTGAGGCACCTTTGAATCCAAGAAGAAACAGAGAGAGATGTGCACAGGTCTTCTTTGAAACGTTTGGTTGTCCTGCTCTTTACTTTGGTATTCAGGCTGTGTTATCTCTATATGCATCTGGGAGAACCACTGGGTTGGTTTTGGATTCTGGTGATGGTGTTACACATGCTGTCCCTGTTTATGACGGTTTTAGCATGTCATCTGCAATCAAGAGGATTGACCTTGCAGGTAGAGACGTGACAGAACAGTTACAATTACTATTAAGGAAACAAGGGATCATATTGGATACCAGTGCAGAGAAGGAAATTGTCCGCCAGATTAAAGAGAAAAATTGCTATGTCTCATTGGATCCTTCCCAGGATGAGCGGGAATGGCACACATTTGCATTGGACTACGATAACACAAAGTCCGCTTCAGAGAGCATTCATGGTAAGACCATGAGTTATAGACTCCCCGATGGTAAAATTATTGAGCTCGGTGCAGAGAGGTTTAGAGCACCAGAAATCCTCTTTAGACCCGAGATTGTTGGTAGTGAATCAATGGGGATTCCGTCATTGGTCTACGATTCTATCCAACGTGTTGATATGGATCTACGAAGTTCGCTTTATCAAAGCGTTGTGCTCTCCGGTGGATCAACGCTCTATAGAGGATTCGGTGATAGATTGCTTTCGGAATTGAGAGGGATGACTCCACAAGGTACAAAGATCAAGATCTATGCCCCACCAGAGAGAAAGTACAGTACATGGATTGGCGGGTCTATCCTCGCAGGATTAAGTACTTTCAAGAAGATGTGGGTTTCGAGAGCCGAATGGGATGAGAATCCAGACTTGATTCACACAAAATGTCTATGATTAAGGAATCTATAGTGAACACGAATCGTAATATAATTACTATAAGTTAAATGCAGTAGTATCTGTCACCAAAGTCACCGAGACCAGGGTAGATTCTCTTCTTCTCATCCAGCTTTGGATCCAACCCACCAGTGATGATCTTGATATTTGGGTAGTGCTCCGTGTATGCCTTGACACCTTCTGGAGCAGCAAGTAAGTTGAGGAAGAAGATTCTCTCTGGCTTGACACCTCTTTCGATAAGCACCTTGGTGGCGAGGATGGCAGACCCACCAGTGGCAAGCATTGGGTCCAACAAAAAGACATACCTTTGGGAGATGTCCTCTGGGAGTTTTTCATAGAACAACTTCGGCAGAGCAGTCTCCTCATCACGTTGAATCAAGATCTTACCGATACGAACGGAACGACAGCAGTCCCTGAGCCCCTGTTCCATGGACTCGCCAGCACGCACGATGGAAACACCACAGATCTTACCGAGGAACTTGCATCCTTCGTAATTGACGTTCAATGGTGTCTCGACTGACATTGGCTCGACTGGGAGCTGGTCTAGGCCTGCCTCGACAAGGAGACGGATGATACGGTCGGAATAGAAGACGAAGTCCGAGCGAGGCGTGTCTTTAGACCGGATGATCGAGTACAAACCAAGCAGTTGGTTGGTCTGTGGGAGGAGAATGACGTTTTTTGGGAGTTCAAATGACATTGCGATGAGCAGAGTTTATTACTGGATGATCCAATGCGGGCACAGTTTAGGACAGATCGCTGGCAAATAAAAAGCAGAGGAGAAGAGATTTCAGAGACAGTGAAGTCTAATCGTTAAATATTTCTCTGGCTATCCGTTCCACTCAGCTCATCACAATTGCCTTCATTTGGTTATCAGTTGAGGCCTCACAAGAAAAACTTGCAAAGTCAGCTCGGCCGTCGGATCACCGTCGGCTGCCCTCTCACCACAATGTCAGGGTAACCGCTTGTACTTAGCATTAGGTATTCTACTTGATGTGTTTCGTTCTCCTTTCTATACAATATGATACAGTCAAGTGTATGATGTACGTTGTATCGTGTCTTACAACGATCTTCTGCACTTGAAACCTTCCTATACGATGCTATCACGAACAAGTACAGCTCGTTGACCCATTGACCATTTCCTACTATACAAAGTCTTTCTTATTTATTCCTGTGGCTGCTGCTGCACAAATGGGTTCTCAATCTCCTCCATACCATCAACTGGTGCCATTGTCAGCATCAAAGGACCACGGACAACCACTAGGCCCAGTTCACGCGTCTTGTCTGTGATCTTTGAAGAATCAAGTGGGTCTGTCTGAATGTTAGCTATTGTCATAAAGTAGAAATGTTCACAATGGTAAATACGCACCTCTCATTGTCTCTGTGACCTCGTCCAGGACCAGGTTCATAAGCTGGTCGAATCCCTTCAACAGCCCAACAACTTTGGTTGATAGTTAGTATCATGTCGGTGATAGTTCAAACTCTCCACTGTTGACACATACCCTGTCTTCCATTTGTAAACTTGACGCGGATTCTCTTATCCTGGAACCTCTGGAGCTCAACAAGGACGTCTCTTTTCGGCTGTTCAACCTTGTTCTGATTCTGGTTGTTATTTCTCTTTCTGTGCTGGTTCTGGTTCTGGTTCCGGTTCTCGTTGCGCTGTAACTGTTAGTCAAATCCATCATACAAAACAAACAACAACACTCACTGTCTCAGCCATGATGTCTCTTTTACCCTTATTGCCTAATTCTTAAAGAGCTTTTCCTCCGTTTGAAGGAGAAAGAAGTTGGTCTTTTCAGTGATGGCGGCGGTGGACGAATTACTGGAGATGCTCGAATATTTCCCTTTTCGGACATTGTTCAGAAGAGAGCAGATCATCATTATACATGATCATCTCTCTTTCTTTACCCCCATTGTCCTTCTTATTCTACAAGGCTGGTCAACAGAGGGAATGGCAGACATCTCCATCAACGTGACGTCATCTCTGACGAACTCCGAGCGTCGAGTTTCCACCAACTGGACGCTTTCATACTTGAAGAAACGGCTCGAGGCCATCACTGGTATTCCTCCAGAGGAGCAGCAATTGCTCTTGTATCTGACGCCTGCCTCCACTGAAAGCTTGGACCTGACTGCTAGTGATGATAGTGGTAGAGAATCTATGACACTGAACAGCTTGGGGATCCAGGAAGGTGCACGTATTCACGTCAACGACACGCGTCCCGAGTCTGAATTGAAAGAGTTGGAGGATGATTCAAACACCAAATTCTTCCAAATGGACGACCAAGAGTATGAGAAGAGATCTGACACTGTGCGGAGATGGAAACAGGACAACAAACTAGGCCGGTTTGCACCAGAGTACGAGTCAAGGAAAGAACAGGCCAAGACGTTGAATGATGAAAAGGCCAAGGAGCTGAGTGTCGGGTCCCGCTTCAGAACAATCAACGACCAAGCGGGGGAGAGACGAGGAACAATCCGTTACATCGGTAAGGTCCCAGAGATTGACCAGCTTAACACATGGTGTGGAGTTGTCTTTGATGAGCCAGTCGGGAAGAACAATGGCTCTATAAAGGGCGTCCACTACTTCACAGCACAGCCGAACTACGGCGGGTTCCTGAAACCACAGCAAATTGAACAAGGTGACTTCCCAGAGGAGAGTCTCTTCAGTGATGACGACGAGATTTAAATCAACTAATTAACCAAGTAGCATCATTAAATGGGCAGTAGATAAGTAGTTGATATCCGAGGGATAGATTTGTGTGCTCACATCCGAGGGCTTTTCTGAGTATCAAAAGGCGAAGATCATCAACACTTCCGTTTTAAGCTGAAAGTGGCGAACCTTGATCTCTTTCTTTCTCTGTTGATTACTGTCTCCGTTGGTTACTGTGTTGTGGTCTCTTATTGTCAAAGAAACGCACATCATTTCATTGCTAAATTGCTAGTTGCCAACCCAAGTACATTACTACTCATCTCCTCATCACTTCTTATTAGAGCCATCACTTTCAGTTGATCACACAACACAACAATGGAACACATTAGTAACTTCGGTGAGAAGTTGGTTGCTCCCTTCCGTGAGATGGATCTCCAGCATGCCATCCGTCTCGTCATCATCGTTGGTGGCTACTGGTTCCTTCGCCAGGCCGTCCAGCGTTTCCTGGCAAAGAGACAGCTCGAGCAGCAAATTGCCGAAGACAGAGCAGGGAAACCACAGAACTATAACGAGCTGGTGGATGATCCAAATGAAGTTGCCACTGCCACAGGATCAGAATCCACATTAGGGTGGGGCAAGAAGACCACAAAACAGATCAAGAGACAAGAGAGAATTCTCCAAGAGCAGTTGGAGAACTTGCATTCTGCCACTCCAGATGACGACAAGGACATTGCTGATCTCTTGGAGGACTAAATATTTCTTTATTGGTATTCACACCATACAAAAATCACATATATACAATAGATCTAATAGTGCACTCGTCTAATAGTAGATATGGCTTTGTAACGACTGCCATTTCCGCACGTGTCATTAGCCGACTCATCACAAAAATATTACCCTTTAAAGCTGAGAGCTCATCTCATTACTTTTATACAGCACGTTTCCCAGCGGTTTCCGTCTAATTACAACTGAGTATGAGTTTTAGAGGAGGTAGAGGAGGTGGCTCCAGCGGGAGCTTTCAAAGGAACATGTCCTTGATTGGTCTCGACTACCAAGACGTCAACAAGCCACAAGAAACAGAGAAGCCAACCGTTTTATTACCAGTTAACGGCCCGGCATCGAAAAAGGAGAAAGTCATTGCATCACACTATATCAACTTCGAGACAACACTCCGAGATGGTCCCTTCTTCACAGGTGATTCGCTTGATGTCGCGGACAAGACACAAAAGGGGAAAGTTGAGATCTCAGAAGATGGAATCAATGATGGTTTGAAAAGATACTCTGATAGATACATCAAAAAGCGCAAAATCGGGCCCTCAATAGACGATCATCCATACAGGATCGAGTTCTTCCCACAGGAGCTATATAAAGTAATGGGTGTCGACGATAAGAAGAAGAAGAAACTACTTGCACTTTCACAACTACAAAACTCTAAAGAAGTCCTGGATATGCTAGAAAAGGATTCGATTGCAGAGAAACTAAAAGAGATTGCAGATGAAGATGAAAAGGAAGAAGAACAGAAGGAGCCAGTGGAAGAAACATGGGATGACGAGTTTGAAGAAGACGATGACGATGACTATAACGCTGAAAAATACTTTGATGACGGTGAAGAGTTCGGTGATGAGGATGACTACAACGATGAAGCTGCATTCTAATACATCTCTAATGCATATTCAAGAACGGGATGCCTCATTTTGCAATTTGTTATGCCCTCTTGTAGATATTCTCTTATCTTTGCGGTGGTGGTGGAGGCAGAGAGCTCTTGAACCTGGAAGGAGACATCCTCGATCTTCCACCACTAGATCCCATCGATCCATTAGACCCTGTAGAGTTCCCAGCTTGCTTTACAAAGGCATCATAGGTGGTGGTGGTTGGAGGCGCGCTTGATGTCGGATATGACCTTGTCGGGCTTGCACTCTTGTGATGAGAAATGGTATTGGCATCATATGGAATACTTGACAGATCAACCCGAACGGGAGAAGAACTTCCAGATCTGTAAAAGTTCTGAGGTGCCTTCCTTGCTGGGCTGCTGCTTCTACCTCGTGAAGACTTTGGACTGCTGTGTGGCTCAATGATATCGTAGACTGTGCTTGACAACGATGGTCGCTCGACCCTTGGTGGAGCCAATGTCGGGTAAGAATTCTTCAACGATCCAGAACTGTGAGATGGGACTGGAGGTGGTAGTGGCTTGTCTCTCCGTGTGCGCTGTGACGGTCCATCGTAGTTCAGTTGCACCTCTCTTTCAAGCTCATCGAACGCGTTCGCAGATGAAACTCGGTCTTGTTGGTCGTCTCTGGTGTCATATGTTGTAAACTCTGGGAATTCTTTCATTGGTGGTGGCTGTATCCGCTCTGGAGATGTCGACCGTGATGATCTCTTGGAGGACTCCCGTGTCCGTTGTACTGGGATGTCAGGAAGTGTGTGAACAGGCATATGTGATCTGCTCAGTGATTCACGAAACATCTCTGGTTCGGGATACGGATTCATTGGTGTTGTTTGTGAATGCTCAACGTATGTGTTCCTTGGTAATGGTGGTGGAATATCACTCACCATAACTACTTCAGGCTCCTGTTTTGGCTCTTGCCCAGGAGGTGGTGGGAGCTGTCTCTTTCTTGAAGATCCCGACATTGATGACGATGCATTCGAACCATAAGACGAGCCGAGCTTGCGTCCCGACGATGAGAAGATTGTGCTGCCTCCAGACGGGTAGAATGTCATCTCAAGGTATATCTCACCAGCTTCTCTTCCATCACCAGCGTAGAGTGGATGCCATTTGTCAAAGCCATCTTTCACTGAAGCGTAGAAGACTGGCGTGATATCGATCTCTGCCTCTGCAATCAGCGTTGGGGCCTTCTTGGTCTCGTCCAGCACGGACAGCTTCATCACGGGCGACATCTCCGGAGACACGTGGAACCGGAACTCGGCATCCCATCTTGGAACCTGTCCTCCACGGATATCGGCCTTGGTCATGTCGGTGAGGTTGGCGAGACGAAGCAGACAGTACGGATTCTGCTTCTCAAGCTTGCGCTTGTTCGGGAGCCCACGGGCACGTCCCACAATAACAATCAATGTACCGGTATTGCCTCGGAACTGTGACATTCTTCTCCTTTTCCTCTCTCCTTTGAACCAGTCAGTGTTCAAGTGATGGAATCAATCGCTGTAGGCTTTTCAAAAAGGTAAACAAAGGGACTGCGCGTGCCCCAACCCTCACGTGACCGTGATCCACCGAGCTTTTATACAATACAATTATTGTTTAATTCTTTACATTTTTTACATTCTTTACTTGTTACTTACTTCTGTATTGTTTCATTGCTTCATATCCCACGCACTGCTCTCACCGTTCTGAAGTAGCCAATGTACTCCTTTCTATACAGCACGAAGAACTCCTCGGACCTCATACCCACTGGAATCTTTGGAGGTAGGACTGGAGAAGCATCAGTCGGCACAGAGTCTCTTAAACAGCCCCTCGACCATGTTCCATCTCCATTGTATAGTGATACACCTCGGTCGACTTTGAAGTCTTCCTTGGAAACTTGCCCTTTCTCTAAACGGTCAACCAGCGCATACATCTCCGGTGTCAATGGCACGTACTGACTCTTGTACTCTTCCTCTGTCTTCTTTGTATGTTCTTCTCTCATCTTTTGCAAGTTGGGATAAACTGGATTGCCCTTAATATCAGCACCAATTGAAGATGCTGAAAATGGAACATTGCTCAAGTCAATATCGTCCAGTTTGAGAGTATGATCCAAGGTAAGCGATGACATATCAATACTGCTTCTCCCCCATGTTGCCTTGTGTATTGATTCAGAAGACGGACTAGTATCTACTGTTGTCGTGGTGGTATGCATTCTCTCTAGAGTCGGGCTCGAGGCCAGCTCAGGACCAGATGCAACAGTCGTAGATGTCTCTGTGGTAGCAGCTGTACCAGTTCTGGTCAATGGCATTGGATGCGAAGACGCTACTGTTTCATGGAGTGGTGGTATCACTGGTGGTATCTGTGGAAGATCCTTCTCATCTGGTGACACTTTAAGTTCGTAGATCAGCATATCCTGGCTGACCTTACGTTGGTGAACTTCAGCGTAATGACTTGCAAGAGATTCCTTGCAGCGTCTTTTAACTCTTTTCGCCAGTTTCTTCAACCGGCTTCTCTCCTCCTTTACATCATCTTCAAAGACACGATCAACAGAAGAGATCAACTTCTCTGCTGTCGTAGAATGCGCTTCGCCCGAATCATCAAAGACCTTGTTCACTCCATTCTGACGTTGTGATCTCGCGTGCTTGGCCTCCTCCTCCTCCTGGCCTACCACTTTCTTTGCTGGAAGCATCGGTACCAGTTCGTAGAATGTCAGTTCAACATTCAATTGCCCCAGAGGACTTAGCGGTATCCACCGCTCAGTTTCTCGTTGGTAGAACACATCAATCAGGCTCAACTCTCCCTTCCCGATACACAATGGCATCCCATGCTCACCACTCTGCATCAGAAAGACTTTTAGAACCGGTTCAACATCCGGATTGATGTCAAATCGGCACTGCGAACCTTCGGACCACTTCAACGATGCCTGACGTTTAGCTGAACGAGTGCGATGTGCGACTGTACTGATTTGGAATAGAATATAGATCCCGCTTGATCCATTGCTGCTGTGTGATCTCGGAAGCCTGACACCTCTCACCTCTAATGGATCAACAACAAGAACACCCTTTGCACCTGTCATTATCTGCAATGGATAGACACAGCACAGAATGTCAAGTAGAATCGACAATTACCCCGGGTATTTATTCGTTCATCCCAGCTGCGCCCGCTCAGGTCATCGAGCCGCGCGATCCTCAAAGAACTCTGTTTTGCACAGCCTACGTTATCGGGCATATGATCTCGGGTTACTAATTATAACACATCAATTTCTTATACAGGGGCCGGGTCTCGACTCTCCAGTCTATCTTCTGTGCCTCTTCTCGTCATTGCGGTTGAACGAGGACTCCGAGTACCCCCTCTTGTATCTCCCGCCCGGCGGTGGTGGGCCTGCTGGCGGTGGTGGTGGCTTCCCAGTAGGAATCTGATCCTTTCTAGAATTTCCTGTAGACGACGGCTGATGTGATGTACCTGCAGAAGAGGAGTTCCGTGGAGCAGTAGTTGGAGCGGGGGTGCGATAGTTCCCACTCGTGTATGGCTTGCGACCTCTAGATGGATAATCGGGAGTCTGTGGTAGGCCCGCTCTTGAACCTTGACCACCAACTGACTGCTGGGAAGATGACAATCTTGAATGGTGGTGCGGTCCTTGCGAGTGCGGCTGTCTTCCTGGTCGCAATATAGACTCTTGGGGTGGGAGTGGTGCCCTCTTGGCTGCTGTAATACCCTTTGGAGGCGGGATTCTGCGGTCACGGAAAACATAGTGTTCAAGAACAGTGCCAACGCTAGACTCAAACTCGTCAGCTTTTGAATCATCGTCATTACGATGCTTTTCACGGAAGAATTCAACCAATGTCTTTCTCACAGTTGCCCTATCAGTTGCACCATGCTTAAACTTAGTGGCCAATGATGGAACACTCTTCATTTCTTCCAAGATCCCACCAACATCAGAGTGCCGTACCATGTTAATCAACCTCATGGACTGTTCGTCAAATTCAGCCCTTCTTCCAGATTGATCTGAAGAGCGCGAGGATCTGATCGTACTCTTTGGTCCCAGCGGAAGAGCAGTAGGGCCACCGGGTACAATAGCCCCGGCCTTAGCAGCAGGTGTTGATTTCTGTGGAGCCGTTTCAGTCTTTGCTGGGGATGGAGATTCTGCTTTCCCCTGTGGTGAATGATTTGAAGACTTTTCCTCATTGACAACTCGAGACTCCTTTACTCTCTTCTCTTTTGTGGATCTATCATCGTCCTTGGGTCCCACGTTACCTTCGGTGGAAGTTTCGACTTTGCTTGTGTCTTCTGATTTAGTAGAGACAGGTACTGATGGTTCAGGAGAGGCACCACGTGATGAAGCAGATGTTGAGGCGGGAGACAGACTGAAAGTCACACCAGTAGCATCCTCAGTGGCATCGTCGGTCTTCAGCTCAGATTCCAGAACATCAGCTGTAGATAAATCACCAAACACACCATTATCAAGTTCATCTTTAGTGCTTGGACTTCTTGGAAGGCTGTCAATATCCATCTCATCGTCATTTGTTTCCTTTGACTTTTGCGCTCTTCTCTTGGACGCTTCCTTCTCACGTTTGGCCAGATCTTCAAGTCTTTTCCTGTGTTCATCTTGACGTCTCTGTGTTGCAGCTCTCTGTTCAGCAAGAGCACGCTCTTCTCTCTCCTGTTGCTCAATTCTCTCCTGCTCTTCTTTCCTCATCTTAATAAGACGTTTCTCCTCGCTTGCCTTTAATAGACGTCTCTTCAGAATAGGCTCTCTGTGTTCATTAAACTCAGCAGATTCTTCTTCACTAATTCCCAGAACATCTGAGAAGCGTGCCCAATTCTTTGATGCTGACTTCAGAAGTCCAAGGAGGGCATTTGATGCTAACTTCAAGTCCTCTCTAGTCTCAGTTAAAAGGGATTCCTTTACAGCGTCAGTGACTTCGATACCGATATCATCAATCAAAATCACAGGAATGATGTTCTTCAAGAAAGTAAATGTGTTTCTTCTCGACAGATATTCATCCGTTTCAAGAATATTGCACTTCATGGCAGAAAGCACATTATGAATCCAGTAATAACCAGCACGTTTGACTTCCTTTGAAGTGTCTTCCTTGTTCACAAAGGTGAAAATTTCAGCAACAAACAGTCCCAAGTTTTCAGCCTCCCAAGCAGTGAGAGTAAATAGAAGCGAAGGCAAGATACCACCACTCAGAATGTACTCAAGGATCTTCAACGAATTGTCTCTATCAATTGTGGATGTAATAAAGATCGCACTGTAAACAGCGTCAATACCAGAATGAAGGACTCTTGGGATAACACAGTATTGTACAAATGCCTCAATCTCCGACTCGGATATCTCTTCGCCCATAAACCATGTCGTGCGGGACTTATTAATCAACTCCTGGATCTTGTTGAAGTGATCGCTATGCTCCTGTTTCTCATTGTCCATCACAGCCAAAACACCTTCATTAAACACTTTCTTGTCAAGGAGCTCGGCCCTGAGCTTGGCCTCCGCTTTCACGACATCATCAGTATCATGTCTGGATATCTTCAAGATTTTGACACGTTGGTCAATGGCTCTGATCTCCGTTTGGAGGTGTTCAATCTCGTCATCATACTTCTTGGCTTCAAACAACACATCATACAATCCAAAACGCCAGAACTGCAAAAACAATTCATCTGTCAAACCTTCATGTTCCATTTCAAGGTCTTCGATACCAACTGGGCCATCAACGGGGATATGTGGTCTCCAAAGCTCAAACGCCCATGAAACATCAACATCATACTTCTCAATGAGATCCTTCAAACTCACAACTTCATCCTCAAACAAATGATCAGCAGGTAAATTGAAAAAATTAACAAGTTGACAGTATGTATGTAGAACAGCTGTGCATGCATCTGACAGATCTGTGATAACTTTGAAATGAGAATCAGCGTCGGCATTCTCCAAAAGATTTCTAGAGTAAGAAAAGAGCAGAACAAAGAACTCTGAAAGTTGATGGTTAGAAGCAAGTGTTCTCACAAGTCTTCCACCGGAGCGTATTGAATCATCTCTCGTGTCCATAATGATACGGCGTGTGATCTTCTGCATACTAGGACTGGAACACAATGCCTTGATCTGGTTCAGAGATAGATCGGAGAAATTTTGAATACCGCCCATTTGATTGATAAGTTCTTTCAGGATGGAAATACCAACTGAGTTTCCCTTATGAATTGATTTCAAGGAAAATATAAGGATTGGTGTAAGATCAAAAGATGCGTAACTCTTGGCCAACTTGGCAATAAATGTAGTAAGCGAGTGCAACCAGGATGCGTCATTGATACCATCGGGTTGAATTGATTCACGGCGTAGTGTTAATCTGTTCAATAAGACAAAAATTAACATGTCCCACGCGTAACTTGTAAAGTAACGAGCAGCCTCAACAACCAAATTTGTTAAATTATCATAACTCTCAATCTGTGAAACGATGACAACAAATGAAGGTAACGGGTTTCCAAATGTAATCTTTGACAATCTTCTCATCGTGGACTTCACATTTTCCTTTGTGAGTCTTTTCAAAATATCCTTTGTACTCTTCTCAGCCTTGCTGTAACTCAATCTTGCGTACATATCGTTCTTGCAAGTCACCATTTGGAATTCACCGTACATATTAAACCTCCACTCCATGGAGAAGCACTTCAATAGGGCAAAGACATCATTGGCAGCAATTGGATTCTCTTGAACAAATGTTAATGCCGGTAAGATGAACTTTCTTGCAAAATCAAACCACATATTTAGAGTGCTCTCATATTCCGGACCATCTTTTTTGGAGTTCAAATCTGACAATGCAATCTTGGACAATAGTGAAATCAACAGCGAATCCTCACCGATTCTGGCCCCAAAGAATGACAAAAACTCGTTACTGAACGTGATGAGATCGTCAACGCTGTTGATCAAAGGAGCACCTGTAGCCCAATCTCTGTAAAAGTATTGGCGATGTGATAATGGCGAAAGGGCTTGCTGAAGAGCTTCATTAGAGCGTTGTCTCGAACCAGGTGCACGAGGTCTCTGAATCCTCAATAATTCAAATTGAGACTCGGACAACGGTTTGATTTGCTGTCGAAGTGGATTGACCATGTGGTTGAAAAGTCTCAAAGCGAGTTGAATGACTGTGTTGTCTGCATGTGCCAACTTTGGATACTTTGCAAGTAGGAATAGAGCAGGGTAGTAAAGACCATCTGTAAGGAGATATTTGAACATGTTGAATTTGACATTGAGCTCTGGTTTAATAGAAGTGTCTTCCTCTTCAGCCTCTTCAGCGGCAGGGATTGGATTACCGTCTTCATCTTCATCAGCCAGTGGACCACTCAAAGCCAGTGCGTTAGCAGACGCTCTTGTAATCTCTTCGTCAATCTTCTCGTCAACGTAGTCTGCAAACTTCTGCATGGCTTCTTCATCTGGTGACAAGTATTTGTATAACGATCCAAATGAGATGAATCCATCTTTCAAAAGCAATGAGATGAGTGTGGCAAGTTGCTGAGAGAGGCCCTTCCCTTCTGATTGGATCTGTGAGGCTAAGACGAGAGCAGCGTCTCTATTACCGCCCACATCCATGGTCTCCCAAGACAAATTGTTGGCTTCATTCCCAACGGGCCACCAAGGGGATACTCTCAAGAACTCATTGATGAAACGGTAGTTTGCGTAAATGAACGATGATGCAACGGAGAGGAATATCTGCAATGATCTCAACGTATCCAAGTTGAAGTGTCCAATGATGGTATTAGTAGCCGTTGCAACGTAATTGGCTTCGAAATGCGAAGTTTCTGATAGAAACGCATCGTGGAATAATGTAGTGAGTTTGGCGTAACCTTCTGCTGACTCGTGAAGAAGGTTGTATCTCTTTTGTTGTTGCATTTCCATTCTTGCCGCACGGTATTTCTTGTCGTAATCGGTGACGATCCTGAGTTTGAGCATATCACGTTCACGGAGTAGGTATTTTCCCAAATATATCTGTGGGAGCGTCTTGATCTCCTTGACAAACTCAACCAGTGGTGTGTTGAGCTCAAACATGTTGAGGGTCGTGACAAATGAAAGTCCGAAAACACTGGCCTGTTCATCGTCATTGTCAAAAACGTGAGAGATCAAGTCCACAAGAACAGACTTCGGAATACGATCTGGGTAATACTTGACGCAGAGCAAGATCTCGTAGAAAAGGGAATGTGATGATGATGAAGGCTCCGAAGCGAGACGCTGTTCAATGGCCTCCATGTCAGGGGCTCCACTCCTCACAGATTTCACAAATTCTGGAGTCAAGATAACCCAGTCAAAACTGCTGGCATATGGATCCTCATCTGTTTGATCTGTGGTTTGTGAGGCAACGAGCTGTGCAATGAGAGCCGCTCTCTTTTCATGCTGTTCCCGCTTTAGTGTCTCTTCGTGGGTTTCCCCGTCATTCTCCCGCGGCGGTTCGACCACCGGTGTGCCAGTTGCATCCACCGGTGTCTCCTCATCCGCCCTGTGCTTCTGCTCGGTAGTCATCGCAGCACTGTTGGTGGTATACCGTCTTGGTGTTTGGACTGGCCGGTGCTGGTGGTGTTGATCTTTGAGGAGCGCTTTTTGGACGTTCGCGATGGGCGATGGAAAGAGGGCTCTTTAGTATTTACAACTTCTTTGATGGCAACTCGAATTTTTGATAAAGCAAAGACTAAGAGGTAATTGGAAATGGTGGGTATTTCTTTAATATTGTGATTAATGTTGTTGCTAACAGAAGGGAACAGGCCGACAAGGCGAGAGAGCAGCACGTGTACGAACAACTCAAGAGCCGTCATATTGGTCTCGGAGACTCTGATACCACCAAGCAGTAAGTTGATCCTTCTCTTTTCGTATCTATGGCGACTAACACTTTACCAGTGAGTGGATGGAGAATGTCCATCGTGATACATATGCCTCGACAGCGGGTCATCCAGCGCTTTTGGAATACCTCGCTATTGCACATGATACTCCAAAGGCTCTTCTAAGACAGCAACTGATCGAGAAGATGGTCAAGCCATGCGGACCAAGGCCTACTGAAAACTAAATTACTACAATGTGTTCATTTCAATTGACCTTTCATTTAAAGCGTCATACATATGATATCTTACCCTCCATTAAAAAAAAGAAGAAAAATGTGGGTTAGCAGATGAGTGGGTGATCAGTGGTTGATGAGTGGGGCATTCTCAGCATCACTGCTTGAAGTGCGGCTTCCGTCCTTGACATTGACGCTCATAATGGCGACGGAGGCAAGGAACAGCAACCCGGCAATGACGAGCGCAAAGATCCACTGGAGGGCAAAGACCCTAGTGAAGAGCTGTGCGAGGCCGACACCGAGCATCAGCAACGAAGAACTCAACCCAAGAGACCAGTCGCGGTAGATGGCAAGGAAGAAGACTGGCACGAGGAGGAAGTCCCAGATGAACACGTTGGCAACGATGCGGGCAGCCAAGCTGTCAGAGTCGACAACGACGGCACCGTCCCAGAAGATGGCGTACATGAGCCAACTGAATGGGAACGCTGCAGTTGGCATGTGCACCAAGAGCACATTGGTCAAACTGGTGTTCTCATATGTCTTGTGGCCAAAGTATAAAACGATAATGTTGACAAAGTTGGCGAGGAGAACAATCTCAGCAAGGATGTAGTGACCCGAGACAAAGAGTAGCAGCCATGCGAAATGGAGCACGTTAAAGATGTTAAAGTGGATGCTCACCTCCTTCGAGACCCTCGACTTTGGTGCGCTGCCCGAGTCTGGCGTTGGCAAGGAGGAGGAGGACCCTTCCTGCACAGGGTAGAAGTACTGGGCAACAAAGGCTATCTGGAGCAGATGCGTCCATCCCCAAAAGATGAGCAGCACAAGCAGGTTGGCGGTGAAAGGGGTGAAGCCGATACGGTAGTATGGGTCCTTCTCCGGGTCTGTGACGACATGTCCGGCACGCCCAGCAAGGTAGCGGATGTTGGCAAAGAGCGAGACCACCAGAGTGATCACGGAGGTGTACTTGAGAGTCTCGTTGGTCATCTTGTGTATCAATCGACGTCCCTGTGGCAAGCACCAACAAAAGAAGGTGTCACTATAAAAGTGGGCTCACTGGGCATATTTAAAGCCCCACGCAGGGGCAACCCACGAGCCAACGTTGCTCTCCTTCCTTCTTCCTTTCCTTGCTGCTGCCAGCTGCTGTGCGGGTTGGCCCCTTTGTTCGTACGGCCACTCAGCGGGGGGACCCCATCTCAGCAGTGACAGGTGACAGCTTCCACCAGCTACATATATAAGATCAACGGTTCTTGTATTAACAGCTTGATTAGTCTATATAACCTGGCTCCTCGACCAGATCTCCAATTGCAGGACACGGCCATCCGCAATGGCGCCCGAGAGCTGCGACGCCGCCAGCATTAGCCCGCGTTCGGTCTCGAACTCAACCTCAGCAGTCGCTGAGCCTGACGGGAGGTCTCTGATCCTGATGTCGGCAATCGGTGCCAGGTCTGAGATGGCATTCTTCAAGTCCTCAGCCGACCTTCCGATCTCGAGGTTCTTGATGCGGAGGAGCTTCTTCTCAGAGGTCTTCTTGACTGCTATTGCCTGTAGTTGTGCCTGTAGATGTGGCGGCAGGTTTGCCCGTAGGTGTGGCGGTAGATGTACCTGGCTCGGTGCAAGGTGACTATTTGGCTGTCCAGTGCGTTTCTTCTGCTGTGTCGTTGATGGTTTTTGCAATTGCAATTGTGAGTTCTTCTGTTTCTCCTTCTGACTCTGCTTTTGCTTCTGCTTCTCCTTCTGCTTCTCCTTCTTTTGCTCGGCCTTCTGTGTGTATTTGGCAAATGATACAGGAGCCTTCCCAACCGTCTTCTTGCTCTTCTCCACTTTACCGCTCTTCTTGACCTTTGTCGGAGTGACAGTCTTTACCCTGTCGCCTAATGTGGAAGTGTTGACGGCGCCATTGTGGAGTGCAGCGGCCAGCGGGTTAGTCAATGAGCCGACTTTAGTTTGTGCTTTTTTCTTAGTAGTCTCTTTCTTCTTCGTCTCACCGATTCTTGATAGCAGACTGTTCGATGAGGACTTCTTGGCAGCCATGGCTGTGTTTCCTCTTTTTTCTTCTTCTTCTTCTTCTCTCTATCTACTAGCTCTTAACAGGACAGCTGTAACGAACAGGGTTGAGATGGATGAAATTGCCGGGAACAGGGGGTCAGTCTTCGTTAACAACAACAACAATGTCACCAGCAGGAAGAGCAATAGCAAATGTATCCAACGGTATCTCTGTGAATGTGTATAGATTAATCCACAGACGCCATTGACTGTTTAAAAGCAGAACAGGACAGCGCAGAAGAGTACAAATCTGGAGTTTTTCCTGGTTTGAGACCAGCTCTCACTGGCCCTCACGCCGGCTCACGCTCCCACAAACGGCCAATTGGCGAAAGGAATCCCCAATGCGGCATTGTCCGTCGGGCGACTTCCCCTTTGGGCATGTCGCTGCCCGTGGTTTTCGCCAACGCACCGAAAAAGCGAAAAGCACAGCGCACACACACAGCCAAAAGCAGCTTTCCCTTCCCGAATGTCCACCAAACACAGCAGAAGCAAGCGGGCAAGGAGCTTTTCTATTTTGAAACTACAACCCCACGAACATCCACCTGGACTCTTTACTCCAACAGAGACATAGCCGTTTTACACATTTCAGGGTGAAACCAGCAGAAGCAGCAACGCCAGAAAGCCATCGCATACCGACTTGTGCCCGCTCCCAAAAGCTCTGTTTGTTTACCTTCCCATCCACATACCACAAGACCTCAACACACTCTTACACACTCACACATTCCCGCCCTTTTATCACGGCAATCCCGTTGTAAAACTCAAGACTGTTTCTTCTGGCTACCCATCAACGCTATCACTGTGTTCATCTAGTCTTTGCACCACTCTTTTCTGACTCCTAATCTCGCAGGACACAATGCCTCTCTGTGGAAGTGCGAAGAAGCCCAGTAAGTATGATCCCTCCCACTCCCCCAACCACCATTTCTTTTATTTTATCAAGACCAATCTGCTAACTTGAACAGTCCAACGTAAAATCGTCATCCTCGGCGACGGTGCCTGTGGTAAAACCTCGCTCCTCAACGTGTTCACCAGAGGTTACTTCCCACAAGTGTACGAGCCAACGGTGTTTGAAAACTACGTGCACGACATCTTTGTCGATGGCAAGCCTATCAAATTATCACTATGGGATACCGCCGGGCAGGAAGAATTTGACAGGTTGAGATCGCTCAGTTATTCAGACACACATACCATCATGCTTTGCTTCTCAATAGACTCGCGTGATTCATTAGAGAATGTCCAACACAAGTGGGTTGGTGAAATTGCTGACCATTGCGAAGGCGTCAAACTCGTGCTCGTTGCACTAAAATGCGACTTGAGAAACGACGAAGAGGATGAAGACGATAATGCTCTTGATCCGGATTCACATGAGCATCGCAGAAGAAGCAATCTCATCTCATATGAAGAAGGCCTCGCAATGGCAAAAGCCATTGGCGCTATGCGCTACTTGGAGTGCTCTGCAAAGAAGAACAGAGGTGTCAATGAGGCATTCACAGAGGCTGCTAGATGTGCTATCACAGCGAAGCCAAAGGGCGCCAATGACGATGAAGAACAGTCTGAAAGTAGATGTACTATTATGTGAAGTTAAAAAAAACTCGTCATGTCATGTTTCTCTTTTTTATGTTTTATATTAGGTGTTCTCAGTGTTTTTACTTGACGTTAAATATTCGTCATTGATATCGCATGCTTGCTGTGTTCTGTTTCCTTTTTAATTTGTTCTACAGATAAACTTGCTCTATACCGTAAAAGAAAAAAAAATCTATCATTTATCCAGTGTTTCTGGGGTCACTACTTCCTATAAATAATTGTGATGGGTATATCACTCTTCAAACATGGACTCCAAGTACTGGCTCGGTACTGCTCTCGAGCGTGGCTTGTAGGCCCTGCTTGCACCTCTCTCGGGACTCTGAAGCGTCACATCTGCGTAGTTCTCATAGCTTGCGTTCCGCTCGTGGTAGTTCTGTCTCTGTTGGTTCTGTAACAATGGCAAGTCCTGTTGTGAACTGAGGTTGCTTATTGAGGAAACACCCTTCTGATGTGTCTTGTTGAAGTTCATCACTTCTGCCGTTGGAGAAATAAACATTGAGCGCTTCTTGTTGTCTGGAACATCCAGAGTTGAGAAGGGCATCTCGTTTGGCTGGTAGTAAGACTCAGATGGGTCACTCAAGGACGCATCATCCCTTGTGTCGTACAATAGAGATATCTTACCCTGTGACATGTTCTTGCGATGACCTGTCAGCATCTTCTCCGTGGCGCCTCCTTGATGGAACGAACTCGAAGAAGAGTCTGTCAAACTGAGAGACTTGTGTGCAGCACGTTTCGCCAGGATCCGTCTAATGGTCAGGAATACAATCAGACAAACAAGGAAGAACCCAGCCAAGGATCCAACTGCAATGAAGACTGTGCCTCTAGGTGCACTGGATCTCCAAATGAACGGGTTGCCACTAGCAGATGGCGGTGTCACTGTTGGTGTTTCCCATGTTGTTGATGTCACACCTTGTGTTGCTGAGATGGTTGGCATCGCCGCCGATGTAGTGCTGAGCTTCGGCATAGCCGATGTTGTGGTTGCCATGATGTGCTGTGTGTGTGTTTGTGTCTGGGTATATAATGTAATGCAAATGGGCCTGGAAGATGGTGGATGGTATTATTGCTGATATCCTCTATTAGCTTCGGAAGAGCACCTATTCAGAATCTCGGCCAAGTAGCTCTTTCGCTCTGCTTCTTCTTCCTTCCTTGTTTGTGGCTCTTTTTTTAGCCCGTTCCGAGAGCCCCTTTTGTTTGTTTTGTTTGTTCCGAAGATCGACTTGTTGCCCAAATGGGTTTCAGGTCGGAACTCGGCTGTCGGTTCTCGGATCCCGTTGCTTCTCTCTTCATTTATGTTATTTAAATAACTTGGTGATTGAATACTGAGTATATATTCTTAGATAATACACTATGTTGACTATGTCAGACTAACTTTTAGGTGTCTACGCCCTGTGAGTGTGAACACGATCATTCCATCGTGCTTCCAAATATGCATTTCTTTTCTATCTTTCCCTCAGTTGATGATGTTGTAGTAGGTATCATCATTTGGAACCATCACGTCGAGTCCACAAACCTCCCATCTCGTCTTTCTGAACAACGCATGCACCTCTTCCCAGTGAACACCACCTTGACAGTCCCTCACCGTCCAGATTGGAGTCTTCTCATCTGGTGATGTGAAGGCCTTGTCTGAAGGACAACGGCGTCTTCTCTCCATGTACCCGGCCTTACGATCCTGTTTCCACCATGGTTTAGGGATTGGAGCATCGGAGAAGTGGTAATACTTGATCCTGTTGAACACTATATCGTAAGGATGCTCTTCTTCGTCTATCTCGTAGTATGCTGGACGTCCAGATGCAGTAGGAAGACGGAAATGTGCAAACACCTGTTCGTGTGAGTCTGCCATCCACCACCAGTGCGTGTCCTTGATGTTCATCTGTTGTGATAGTGTTCCATAGACCTGGTATGGTAGGAGAATAACCTCGGGGAGTTCTTCTAATCTCTCGTCAAATTTGGTGTTTGGTTTCAAGGCAAATGACTCAGCTTCTTGCTTTTGCAACATTGTTGGAAGATGGAACATCTTGTCCACAAGTTCCATGTCGTATTCGTCTTTCCCCTTGTGTTCAAGTGCATATGTCATTCTATCAACCAGCTCTGCACTTGGTTGAATCACCATCATGATATTTGTGACACGGAAGTACTTGTATGCAGCGTAATTGTCGAGCTCGTTGTAAATATGCGTGTAGAAGTTCTTGTTGTTGACTCTTCTGTCATAGTACTCCTGTTCTGACTCCCATTCCTTCTGCTGATGGAAAGTCGTCGGTAGTTTCCCTTGTGTGTTAAGGAATGGTGTTATATTCGTATCGATCCATGAATCAATCTTGCGTTGACGTTGTGCTTTTGTTAATGGCTTAAATCCATATCTCTCTGGTGGGTATTCTCCCCTCACTTCCTCCTTCCAAAAGGAATCATGCATATGCCAATATGCTGGTGGTGCTGCCATTTGACATGGTGGTATGAAGAACAATTCATCAATATGGCCTTTTAACAAGTATGCATCCGAGTCCATGTAAATGATTCTATCATATTCTGTCTGGTTGAACACCAAGAGTTTTGTGTAACTCGATTTCCAAATGTTGACCGAGTCACCACCTCTTTGCACAAGCACTGTAGGTTTAAGAGTAACGTTATAAGTCTGTTGATATTTTGTTAGCATCTCAAATTGCTCTGGAGCTTTTTCCTTGTTTAAGAAATCGGCATTGACCAACATGACAAGCTCTGCTCTTGTACCGGCGTTTCTCAACTCAGCAAGGATCATCATGGCATTACACATATGAGCCGCGGAAGTAGCATATAAGACATATGCAAAACGAGACCAGTCCACGGCATCGAGGTCTGTGTGGTTGTATATCGAGTCGATCACCTCTGGTAGGATCGACTTGATGTGGATTCTGTCGTATTCGAGAACCTTGTGCTGTGAGAAAGAGTCGGTGATCGTTGCATACTGATCTGTGACATTCATCTGTTCGTCAAGATATCGTAGTACGTCATCGTGGGCAGTATAGTACTGTGATTTGTAGTTGAGGAACCCATTTGAGAAAGAGATATCTCCGTTGAGTTGGAAGCCCTTGAAAGTAATAAAGAGCCACAGTGCTGCCGTTACAAGGAAGAGTGCCCCGATGAGTTGGTTTTTCCTCTTGACGCCAGCTCGTAGAGGATCAACGAACCTGGCGAGATTTTCCATGATATTTAAGTCTTGTTTAGAAGAACTAGAGATGAAACCTCCTGTTTAGCTTCCTGTGATTTTTTTTTCTCCTTTTAGCCTTTCTTGTTTACTGGATATAACGCCCAGGATCAGATAATTTGTATGCGAGAGCTGCTATTTATAACAGCGCGGACTTGGACAGAACGGGAATGCTCCAAATGCAGAGTAACGTGTCTTCGCAAGGCTCAATAGAAGCACGGTGGGTGATCAACTGCCGGTAGCAAGCAGGAACAAGAGTTCTTTTTTTTTTCTTTTTTTCCTCTGTCTTTCAGCACCAGATAGATGATCCTGCGTTAGGGAGGCTGATTGTGAGCCCAACGGTCAAAGCACTAGAGCCAGGGAAATCCCCTTGCCAGATATATATCTGCGTAGAGGTCCGAGGGAAGCCAGGTGGGGGAGTCGCACATGCAGCATCCAGGGACAGCGTGGAAAGAGAAAGGCCAGGGCCCCCCGCACGACCGATAACCCACAACCCAGACGGTGAGCGTAATTGGTACTGTAGCCATAAACCCATCTTTTAGTTGTCACCCTTTTTTTAATAACTCTTTGACCAGAGCGCAACGGGGTGGGATCTCGAACAAAGAGTCTCAAAGTGCTTCATGCGGTCTGCGGCGATGGCGCGCATCGGTCATGCAACGCAAACCCGATTTCGCAAGGCAAAAGCGAAAAAAACACCACACAGATCCAGGAAATGACGTCTTATGGCTGTAACGCTACCCTGTCTAGACCCACGTCAAGCGCGGTGTCAGGGCAGCCCGCCAGGAACAGGCCCCAGGAACAGAAATAAATTATAAGGCTTAGAATATAAGGGGAAAGGAAAAAGAACTAGCAACAACTGAACAGCAAAGAACAGTGCTTCCACACCCAGCAGCTACAGACGAATACGCGAGTCTTCTGCCCTCTTGACACCTGCACCCAAAGAATATTTGCAGTATGTCTCAGGTTTAAGGCGTGGAACGTAATTTTTGCGCGCTGTCTCTCTTCTCTTTCCTTCTTTTTTTTTTTGTAATTTCGCTACTATACGCCATGACCCCTGGGCCCTGGTTCCCCTTTTTGTGACATTTTGCAACTCCGGATGGGCCCGATCACCGCTCGACCGCCCGACCCGTTTCCCAATCGGGTTATTCCCATGTCTCCACGTAAACCCCCGACGAGGTGCCTCTTCTGTCTCATGTGCACGTATGTCTATGACTACGAACCCTTGAGAGTTTAGCAGCATGTCGGGGGTGTTTTAACTTACACGTGTGTCCCACGTGTGCAATTATTTTCACTGTTAATATTGTCACATTGTTGTTTAGCGCTTACAAAAAGCCGTATGCTCGACGGCTAAACAGCGCTTCCATTGATGGCGCACACACACAAAGCAGCATCTTAACTTTTAAGCTCACCAAATTGTGCAGACACAGTAGAGTCAGGGATTACCCCGTATATTGAGCCTATAAAAGCATCGGGAACTCAAAGGGGTCGGTGTCACTCAAGACTGGTAACAGTGACACCGTGTCACCTGTGGAATGTAAAATTAGATGCGGTGTAAGCCACACGTTCCAGCCAAGGTGTCCTTAGAATAGAAAGGCATCTGGCTCTTCTCCAGTAATGATCCAGATATGTCTCTTGGTCCATGCGGCCTAATATGCACATCAACCATTGTGGCGTGTCTGACTCTGGTGGACTCTTCTTAAAGCTTGGAAAATGCTTGTAGGGTGTACCCCGCTGGCCACAAAATAAAAGTCTCCTCCGCTACATAGTCATGCAACTAGTGCTCCTCCAGATCACTCGATGACACACGAATAGGTCTTCTATATCAGTGCTCTTATTACTTTTTCAAAAGACAAATGCTATCTGTTTAGTTGATGATGCTGTAATATATGTCATCATCTGCAACCATCACATCGAGCCCATAAACATCCCATTTCGTCTTTCTGAACAAGGCGTGAACCTCTTCCCAATGAACACCTGCACCTTGACAATCGTCCGTTGTCCACAGCGGCATTGTCTCATTTGGATTTGTAAACGCGGGGTCATCAATACGACGTCTCTTGGCCATGTATTGTGCATCACGTTGTTATTTCCACCATGAAATTGGTGCATCCGAGAAATGGTAGTACTTGATCCTGTTGAAGACAATGTCATATGGATGTTCCTCGTTATCAATCTCGTAGTATGCAGGACGTCTGTACCAAGGTGGAAATGTGCAAACATTTGTTCGTGAGAGTCTACCATCCACCACCAATGTTCTTTCTCAGAATTCATCTGTTGGTCCCGTAAATTTGGTATAGCAGGAGAATAATCTCTCATCGAATTCGGTGTTTGGTTTCAAGGTAAATGACTAGGCCCCTTGCTTTTGCAACATAGTTGGAAGATGGAACATCTTGTTCACAAATTTCATATCACACTCATCTTTTTCCTTATGCTCTAGCTCATACATGACTCTATCAGCAAGTTCTTCACTTGGTTGGATTACCATCATGATGTTGGTGACACGTACTTGTACAGAACATAGTTGTCAAGCTCGTTATAAATATGCGTGTTAAAGTTCTTGTTGTTGACTCTTCGACCATAATACTTCTGTTCTGATTCACATTGCCTCTGCTCATGGAATCCGTCGGTAGTTTACCCGTTTCACCAAGGAATGGTTTAACATTTGTATCAATCCATGATTCAATCTTACATTGACGCTGTGCTCTTGTCAAGGCCTTAAATCCGTATCTCTCTGGTATGAATTCATCTCTGATTTTCTTGTTCTTGAAGGCATTGTACATATGGCTGAGTCCCAGGTCCCAGATCCCAGGCCTCAGGAGTCGAGGACGACTAGAATTTAGTCAACGAGTCCCATGAGCTCTTTTTGTTGGTGATTGTTTGTTGGGCAGTAGTACTGCAGGCCGATTATAGGCTACAATTGTGTGTGTTACAAGAGGCATTGTCTTGGGAATGAAGAAGAGACTCGCTCAGGCCATTTGACATGGTGGTATGAAGAACAATTCATCACTGTGGCCTTTTAACAAGTATGCATCTGAGTCCATGTAAATGATTCTATCATATTCCGCCTGGTTGAACACCAAGAGTTTCGTATAACTCGATTTCCAAATGTTGACAGAGTTACCATCTCTTTGCACCAGTTCCGTTGGTTTGATAGTAACATTATAGGTTTGTTGATGTTTGGTTAGCATCTCGAATTCTTCTGGAAATTACTTCTTGTTTAAGAAATCGGCATTGACCAACATGACAAGCTCTGCTCTCGTACCGGCGTTTCTCAACTCAGCCAGGATCATCATGGCATTACAATATGAGCAGCGGAAGTAACATATAAAACATATGCAAAGCGAGACCAGTCCACAGCGTCGAGGTCTGTGTGGTTGTATATCAAGTCGATCCTACCGGAGGATTCTGTCGTATTCGAGAACCTTGTGCAGTGAGAAGGAGTCGGTGATTGTGGCATACTGATCTGTGACATTCATCTGTTCGTCAAGATATCGTAGTACGTCGTCATGTGCAGTATAGTACTGTGATTTGTAGTTGAGGAACCCGTTTGAAACAGAGATGTCTCCGTTGAGTTGGAAACCTTTGAAAGTAATAAAGAGCCAGACGGTGGTTGTTGCAATAGCGAGCGCAAGCAAGGCCTTTATTCGCTTCGCATACCGCTATTACCGCAGACGATCAAAGAGTCTCGGAAGTGGTTCCATAGTAGATGTAGATCAACCAACATGTAATTGGTGTCTGGGGGAGGTGAGCTCTGTTTTTTTTTTGGCTTATCCAGATTCCAGCCGGTTGTGTGTGCTATGTAAAGAGAAATCAGAAGTGGAGATGGACAGCTGATTTCCATGGCGGTGTAATCAGCTTCCTGAGATGCCCTCGAAATGCTCAGGAAGTGGGCAAAGTGCGGACACAATGTGGGAGAGCGCCCGGGCTCTGGTTGCGCTACAAGTTACAACATTCTACCAGTAAGCCAGGTGCGTCCGTGCTGGGATGGAGTGGAACAGTAGTAGGAAGTGGGGTGGGCGGTGGGCCCGTGGGGGTTTAGGTCGAGCCTGTGTGGGCCCCGCCTGTGCTTCGGCTTCTTCTACAGATAGGCGCTGCTGCCTTAGATTCGAAGAGATCTGATGGAAGGACAATGGGTGAGGGAGTG
The DNA here is from genome assembly GCA_030556625.1 of Petasospora euphorbiiphila. Classification (NCBI taxonomy): domain Eukaryota; kingdom Fungi; phylum Ascomycota; class Saccharomycetes; order Phaffomycetales; family Wickerhamomycetaceae; genus Petasospora; species Petasospora euphorbiiphila. The sequence goes on along the minus strand of JAKTUJ010000005.1, from coordinate 421,777 downwards.
TGTGGCTGCAGTGTGGCAACATAGTACTCAGTGCGCACTGACATTTGGCCCCAGGCTAAACTCTCGAATCGGCGGTCCTTTTTTGCAGGCTCAGTCGATGGCTCAGAAGAGCCGAGAGCATCGAAGATGAGGACTTGAGACTCGATGGTTGGTTGGTTGGCTACGTTAGTTCGACGTAATCATGTGGGTCTGTGGTCTGCAGCGATCGGCGGTGATGATCCGCGGTGATGGCCGCCCGTCATCGTATGCCTAAAGGCTAAGAGACCACGACAGAAACAACAATCAAAGCATCATCGGGTTTCCTTCTACGATTGTAGGACAAGTTATAAACTTACCAAGTCTCACATATGCACACAGCAGTAACATGCCTATTCGACTGAATCCTGAGATACGTTCCAGCGTCCTGGGTCGTTTCCGGCCTCTATGAACTCTTCGAACCTTTGTCTACATCGTCTGTTAATTAAATCGTGTATGCTCTTGTATGTGTAACCGTTATTGCTTTCCTCAATTGCAGTTGCTGGCACCTTTAGCACGCAGCAGTGTAGCCGTGTAGACCCTGATGAGCACACACTTCCTTTAACCTGAGCCACACACTTCCTTCATCTGCTCTTTGAATCTCTTGTTCACTGCCTCCCAGATATCCCCTCCTTGGCAGTCATTGACCTTGTACTTTGGTTTCACCACTGCGTCATCATTAGCGTGTTTCTTGAAGTCCTCGTGCTCGGGACATCTCCTTCTCTCACCCATGTACTCTGCACCACGGTCAAGCTTCTCCCAAGGCGGCACAATTGGATCGTCTTGGAAATGGTAGTACTTGACTTGCTTGTAGACAGCGTCGTAAGGATGTTTTACCACTTTATCAATATCAAAATATGTCGGATTCCCCTGTTTTGATGTTTGCGAAGGATGGTGTGCAAACACTTGCTCATGCGCATCAGCCATCCACCACCAATGCTTATCAACAAGGTTAAACTGTGATGAATGCGTTGCGTACCGCTGGTGTGGTAGGATCAGCAATTCTGGGACTTCATGAAGACGTGTATGTATACTCATAGCTGGATCTTCCCTGTATGACTTGTGTGCCTGTGCGTGGAATCTCTCAAGTGGTTCAAATGCCATTTGTAAGAACTCCTGTTCACTGCTGAACCCTGTGATATTTTGTTCGCTTGCCATATTAATGGAGCGTTCAACAACAGAGATATGGGGCTGGATCACCATTACAAGATCTGAATACTTGATGTGCTTATAAGCAGAGTAATTCGGGAGCTCGTTGTAGATATTTGTGTAGAAGTTCTTGGAGTTGACCAACTCCAAGGTACTCGGTTGTATCTCAGATCGAACAGCATCTTGGACAATGGGTAGGTATCTTGTCTTCTTGTTCTTGAATGGTGAAATGTGTTTGCCCATCCACTCATCAACTTTTATAGACCTCTGCATTTTAGATATTGGAAGGTAGCCATACCTCTCCATTGGCTCGTACATCTCACGGTTCTTTTTGTCCATCCAGAACTCATGCAACTCTGCGTACGAGTGCGTCAGTGCCAGTCTGCATGGCGGGATGAAGAAAAGCTCATCGAGGTTCTCACCTTTCACCAGCGTCCCATTCGAGTTGATGTGGATGATTCTGTGGTAATCCGTCTCTTTGAACAGTTGTAGTGACGTGATGTTGTGGAAATTAGGCTTATCATCCGTTGAAGGTTCGGCATGTAGTGTTTTAACCTTGATGTGGTTCTCTGCACAAATAGAGTTGAATTTCTCTCGATCTGTTGCTTCCAAATCCAATACACCTTCGTCAACCAATAACACCAACTGTGCTTTTGTCTTCGACTTGTGTAGATCCGAGAGTATCATCAGGCTATTGCAAAGAAGATCATCCTTTTTAGCTCTCAGAACATATGCAAATTGTGTCCAATCAAACCTGTCCGGGTTTATGCCTTCGTACAAGGCATCGATTACCTCTGGATAGATGTACTTCAAATGTACTCTATCGAAGTCCAAGAGACGCTGCTCTTCTGAACTCAGGTCCGGGTTGCTTGTGGCATAGTACTCTGTGACCGCGTTGCTCTCTGAAAGGTACTTGAGCACGTTCCCTTTGAACTTTGGTTGTGGTAGCGGTGATGAGCCCAGCCTGTCCCTTGGTGGAGCGATAAGGAATAGGCATAGCACCACTGTACTCAAGATGGCCAACAGTATCACTCTCCGGTGAGTTCTTGTCGTTCCACTTGTCCAGCCCCATGTAGTCGTCATCTTCCCGGGGCTATCGAACACCTCCTGCCGTGTTCGCCCACGCTTTGGTATTCAAGTTAAGAAGAAAAAAGATAGAAAGAAAAGTTCTGCAAGAGTTTATCTCTGCTATATATTATGGCCAGAAAAAAATAGCAGCAGATCTTCGCCTTTGTCCCTGCCGCTGCTCTTTGGGCTGTTGGGGCTGCTTGAGCTGCTTGAGCTGCTGTTGGTGCATGCAAGAACCCGTTACAAAAGCCTTATTGACCGAGTCCAGAAGTCCCAGATAGGAACCACTTCTATCCCGTTCTCTCTTTTTATGCAGGGAGGTCTCATGCGGTCAGATACGCTGTCTTTCTTTCTGCCTTTCTCTTGAGTCTTTCTCTTTCTCCCTCACAAGTCGTCACACGAGTTGGTCGTCCAGTTATCTAGTCACACGGCCAGTTGCTTCATCAGCTTAGCCTGCTCCACCCTGATACGCCGGTGCATTAGGGAGGAAACGACATATAAAAGCACAGTAGTTGTGCCACTCTGGACCCTTGACTGCTGGTAGTAGTATCTCGAGCCGTGAGTGTTCATCTCAGGTGGATGTATAATAGCACTGCGAGCATGCCGCGTGTGTATGTACTCCTCTGCTCCGTATTTGCAAGAGTCTCGTATTGCAATCAGGACTTGTTCAAGTTTGCTGATGGCGGGTCTTGTTCTACTTCCCTGGGACTACAGTCAATAGTCTACCTCCCACAACACTGTCATATCCAAGTTCTGATTACCCATCTGTCCTTCAAAGTTCACACTTGCCATCCTTCAGTAAGTTGGTGTGGCTTTAGCCTGTGTTCAAATCTCTATCTTTTAGCGGCGTATCAGATAGGTGTTCTTTGGAACGGGATGGGCCGATACTAACACCAAAAAGAACACCAAAAGAACTATGTAATGCTTCATACATACAGATACATCTACAACTAACCAAGCACAGAAAGTAAAATAGAAAAGATCTCTTTCCATCTTTCCCATATTGGCTCTTTAGAGTGTATATTCGGTTGGGGCACGCATCGTGGGCGGAAAACTGGTGCAACTATAACGGAGGTTCTTTTAATGGCAAGAACAGAAGAAGAAATACCAGGAAGCAAGGAAGAAGAGAATGACAGATACAACATACGTCCCACCGTTGAACTTTGCGCTAGTAGAAGACAGCATATACCGCTCGGGTCACCCTGTACCCATCAACTTCCCCTTTCTGCGCACTTTGGACTTGAAGACTGTGATATACATTGGTGATAAGACAGACAACTACGAATATTACGAGTTCTTGAAGCAAGAAGGTATCGGATTCAGATATATCATGATGAAGTCCTCAAGTGAGCCATTCATCATGAACGACCCGGCAGCCATCTTGGAGGCACTCAAGATCATTGTCAATACAGATAACTACCCGATTTTGATCCATTCCAATAAAGGGAAGCATCGCATCGGTGTATTAGTCGGAATCATGAGGAAGCTTTTGCAAGGTTGGAGTATTACAGGTATTTTCAACGAGTATGACAAGTACGCTGGTGGGAAAGGTGAGAGTGATATGGAGTTCATTGAGAGTTTTGAAACGACGCTGACAACTGATGTCACAAAGCTACCGAAATTCGTAAGGATCAATTGTGAATCCTGATGACAATCATCGGTGTTTATCATTTCATGATCTATTCACTTCTCAGATGTTTAGCCCTCTTACGTTATCTTGATAGATTACGTGACACTATCAAGAATGCAGTTACTTCAAGTATCATCATCTTCAATGGAACTGAGCTACGAACCTATTAACATGACCTCATAATGCATTAAAAAGAATTATCAACTAGTTCCCGTGTCTTTGTAGTTTAACTCTCAGTGACTCCAACAGTGTCAGCTCCTCGTCATCGAACTCCATCCCTTCAGGGAGTGTGATACCATCACCAGATACGCTAATCGTCAAATTCTCCATCGTATTCTCTCTAGTTGTAAGCTCATCGTGTGCCTCTTCCATCTTCTTAGACGTCATCGCTGTTGTTCTCGGCGTGACACTGCTTTCAACATCGTCAATCTTTGGATCTGGTCTGGTGTATGCAGTCCACCAATGCGTTGGGTATTTTCTGAACACATTATCCGTGATGCACGCAATGGCGATCATCAGCACTGAACTGATCAAATGTGCTGGGAGGTACCACCAACCCATGGCACGAACTGCCTCGTCAACGACTGGTATCAGTGCAGAAGCACCCGCTGGTGGGTGGACCGTATTCGTGATGAGCATGGCGACACTGGCGGCACCAACAGCAATGGCACCTCCAAGGTAATAGTGATCCTGGCCTGCATTTGACAAGGTAAAGAGTTTAGCGATGCAAACACCTATCAAAGCAGAGATGAAATGACCAAAGAGAAGGTTTCTCGGTTGTGATAAGGGAGCACCGTTGGCGTTGAAGGCAAGAATAGCAGAGGCTCCATAAGATGCAATGATGACAGGAGCGCTGTGTTCGAGGAAGACCGTGGAATGGATAAAAACGGCTTCGATCGTCAAGATGGAGGCAAAGGAACCAATAAAGATATCACACCAGAGTATATAGTCCGCTACTGGCTCGGGCTTGTGGCCTCCAAGCCAACGGCCAATGTATGAGGGCAGTCTGGGGACGATCGAGCGGGGGACATAAGGGTTGAGATGTTTATCGACGGTGAAGGTGAAGGGCATTCCAGTAGAATAGACAATGTCTTTGTTGACGAGTGTGTACTCTAATCTGATGCTGATCTACGTGCCCGAGTTCCACTTCTTATACAATGGTGAATAAAGTTGAGTGCATTTTCGTTATAAACCACGCTGCTTCGGAGTGACAGTGAGGGGAGCTCTGATTGGCTGCCGGGCCGTCCAACGACAACTGGATAATGTTTGATAATCCCGATGAGCTGTAGCCTATTTAGCCACTGCTGCCCATCACGCAGCATCTCTGTGTCAACTATCAAAACTGGAATTCGTCCTGTCTCCACTGACTCTTCCCTTTCTTCTATGCGTGGTGGCCGACCTTACCCCCGGTCTTGACTCCGATCTTGGCTTTCTATCACGTGACTCATCCGTGACTCAGGTCTTTCCTTTTCTTTTTTATGTTGCCCCGGTTACCATTAAAAGCTCCCGCGCTCACTAAGATAACCGTCGCTGACTCACTGCGAGGACCAAGATATATTTCTCCGTTCTTTTGTAATTCCCTCCATATTGTTCACTATTCATTAGACATTGAATACCACAATGTCTTCGTTTAACCTCGACACACTTGTCAGACCGAAAATCCTTTCTCTGGAGCCCTACCGTTGCGCCAGAGAGTACGTCCTGTCCTTTACTACTGCTATCGCAGCCTATCATCTTTCCTTATACTAACCTTTACCGCAGTGACTACAAGGAAGGTATCCTTCTGGACGCCAATGAGAACGCCTACGGACCATCTGTCCCCGACCTTGCCACTGGTGAAAAGGCCCAGTCGTTGCACCGTTATCCAGACCCTCACCAAATCGATCTCAAGCAGCTCATCTGCAACTTTAGAAACTCAGAGAACAAGTTCGATCTCACAAAAGAGGAACTAATCACACCAGAAAATCTATGTCTCGGTGTTGGATCAGATGAGAGTATTGATGCCCTAATTAGAACGCTCTGTCGTCCAGGCGTAGACAAGCTCATGATCTGTCCTCCAACGTACGGTATGTACACTTTGTGTGCCACTGTCAATGACGTTGAGATCGTCTCAGTTCCATTAGACTTTGAATCCTTCCAAATCCAGCCTGACTTGATCAATGAGGCACTCAACAAAGACCCTACCATCAACATCGTTTACATCACGACCCCAGGTAACCCAACTGGTACATTGATCGACTTTGAACTAGTCAAACAGATCCTCGAGAATGACAAGTTCAACGGTGTTGTCGTCGCCGATGAGGCATACGTTGACTTCGCTCCTATTGGATCATCATTGTCCACATTGGTTAACAAGTATCCAAACTTGGTCGTTATGCAAACGCTATCAAAATCGTTTGGGTTGGCTGCTATTAGACTCGGTGTCACTTTTGCTACCAAGAGACTTGCTGGTATCCTCAACGCCCTGAAGGCCCCTTACAACATCTCCACGTCAACATCTCACATTGCTGAAAGAGCATACTCCCCAGAAGGTGTAAAGTTAATGAGAAGTGTCGTGGAGAAATTGAACAATGAGAGGACCAAACTGATAGAAGAGCTTCTCAAAGTCGACAGAGTTGGTAAGCTAATCGGTGGTAAAGATTCAAACTTCATTCTAATCCAATTCGTTGACGCCGAGGGTAAACCTTCAAATCCAACGGCAAAGACCATATATGAGAAACTCGCCACTACAAAAGGTGTTGTCGTGAGATTCAGAGGCTCTGAACCAGGTTGTACAGGTGCCCTTAGAATCACCGTCGGTACTGTCGAGGAGAACCAGATCTTGTTGCAGCGCATCAAGATTGTGATTGCTGAGCTCTAAGCATTTAATATTCCAAAGGGAGAAAAAAAGAATTGGTCATTTTAGATACAATTACAACATACATTTAGACTGTGATACCGATTAGAATCTCGAAGTAACATCCAATACCAAACGCCCTGCAAATTCATCTGCAATAGCACGCTGAATGGCAATCCTCTTTTGTGTATCATCAACCTTGGCCAATGTCACACCTCTGTTCTCATACGCCTCTTTGTTGAACAAATTCTGCTGGTTTTTCTGAACATGCTGAAGGATTCTCTCTTGACCTTCGTTCAACTTCGCAATTTCATTAGCCAGTTGCTTTGTGTCATTCGCATATCCCCTTGTCACATTGTTAATGTGAGAAATGATGCCTTCCAGTAATTGTGGAGTTGGTGCATCATCATAGAAAACATTAGCAGCAGTCTTCAAGGCCAATAGTTTGCGCTCAGCTTCGTTAAGCGATGATGAAACTTTGCTGAATGTCGTTCTCACTTGCTTCTGAATCAACTGCACTTCGAATGGAAGGTCACGAGCTTCAAGAATAGTCGGGTCATTCGAGCGCTCAAGTGCCACAATCTTGTCAGTCAATGCAGTAGACCGTTTTGTGTACGTATCTGTGGTCTCACGAAGCCCTTGTACTCTCTTCAACTCTGCTTCAATTGAAGACACAGTGGAGGAGGAAGAGCCAAGTTTGGACCCCGCAATCTCATTCACTGTGACGGCTTCACTTAATCTCCATTGTTCACTGTGGCCAAGTGACGCTTCGGTGTGATGAACTGAAGGATTCATATGATCGTTAATAAAGTCACCAAGATTCTTGATATTCTCTTCAATAATCATCAACTCGGCCTCGGTATCGTAAACAATGATCTCCAACTCTTTGGTAATGTCATCATTGCTCAATGTTGGGTACTTAACATCACCGAGATGAACATATTGTGGTACAAGTTTTGGTAAATCAAAAGAACCCTTATATGCTTCATCGTCTTCAAATGCTTTGATACTGATAGTCTTGTAAGGCACCGCATCAGTCTGAGTTGACATTCCAACGCACTGAGGAATAGCATGAACCGAGTGATCTGAGGTCTCAGGAGCTGCCTGAGTGGCCCTGTCAATGATTGTAATGCTCCGTAGATCATCATCATCGGCTTCATTATCTTCAGTATCAGGTTCATTCTGGTCAGATTCTTTGTGATCTTTCTCTGTCTTTTGTGATCCATCAGGGTTGAGATTCTTAGCCTCAAGATACAAATTCTCGTCATTTCCGTTTCCAGATTCTGGAGAATCATGCTGACCAATAGACTGCTCGGGTTCCTTTGCTTGACCAGACTCCGTAGTGGAATCACTTATCTTGATGTCGGCCATTTCGTCGCTGATCTCGGCTTCGGCGTCTTTGTCCTCGAATTCTTCTTGTAAATCGTCTTTAGCAGACAATTCAGGATCAACAGCCGATGTATCAATGTCAGAATGCTCAATATCTTCGAAATCAGTATCATTGTTCTCCCTGATATCTTCTTCTCCCTCTTCCTCTTCCTCTTCCTCTTCCTCTTCTTCTTCTTCTTCTTCTTCTTCTTCATCCCGTGTATCGTCAAACCCATCAAATGAATCCTCTGGAATGTCACCAGTTTCTTCATCGGATTCTTCATTGCCTTCTTCAAACTCGTCTTGAACTTCATCACCAGTATCATGAGAAAGATCATCATCGTCATACTCTTGGTCAGTTACAGGAAGTGAATCTTTGATAGGAGTTTGTGAAACATCATCATCATCATACTCTTGGTCAGTTAAAGGAAGAGAATCGTTGATAGGGCTTTGGGAAACCTCCTCATCACTAGAGTCATCACTGTTTTCATCACCGGCGTCAGAGTCTAGATCGTCATCAGATACTGGCAATGGTGTGGTTCTTTCATCGACTGCATCCAAGAAAGAGCCGAAATTCATCCCATTGTTTGTAGATGGTGGTTGTTTTTGATTGAATGAAAATGGGTCACTATCCTTATTTGCCATTCCAAAGGTAGGTAAGGTTTTAGTTTCGTTTGTAGATCCAAATTGTGGATCTACAGGCGTACTGTTGTCAAACAACGACTTCCCAAGATCCGGTGCTTGGGCATTGGTGCTGTTGGAAAACAACCCGCCAGATGCATCTATACCCTTATCAGCATTGGTGAACGATCCAAACGCAGTGCCATCTTTCTTGTCCATGCCTCTCACAGAACCCAAAAAGGCTGTGTTTGTCTCTTTTTGCTCTGTTGTCTTGTCGTCGGAAGATCCAAGAGTCGAGAATGGTGAATCGGTCTTGGTAGTATTACCGAAGGCTGTGAATGGAGAATCAGTTTTGGTAGTGCTATTGCCGAAGGCTGCAAATGGGGAATCAGTCTTAGTAGCAGTGTTGCCAAAAGCAGCGAATGGGGAATCGGTCTTGGTAGCGGTGTTGCCAAAAGCTGCAAATGGTGAACCTTTGGAGTCATCTTTTACCTCACCCTCAGAAGTGGCAAATGGTGAAGCTGTAGAGCTGCTCTTGTTCTCATCACCCAATGAAGCAAATGGCGATGCTCCTGAAGCAATAGCACCGAATGGAGATGCGTTGGATCCAGATTTGGCAAAAGCGCCGAATCCAGTTTCAGCTGTAGAGTTTGTAGCACCAGAAAATGCAGAAGGGGCGCCTTGTGTAGAGGAATCGTCTGAAGGTTTTGTTCCAAATCCTGAAGTCCCAAATCCTGATGATCCAAATGTTGGCTTATTAGATCCGAATCCAGAAGATCCAAAGCCGGATGAACCAAATCCAGAACCACCAACGGCACCTGCAGTGGTTGCAGATCCAAATCCACTACTGCCGAAACCAGATCCCAGGGGATTCGCCGTAGCAGAGGTACCGAATGAAAATGCTGGTTTGTCTGTTGACGATGTGCCAAATGGTTGGGTTGTGGCTCCAAATGGTGTTTTCGTTGCCGCAGAATCAGTGTCAGGCAAGCTCAATGATGGCTTATTTTCAGAGGTTCCAAAACTAGATGAACCAAATGCCTGGTTTGTAGTTGAAGCCCCAAAGACGTTTGTGGCCGTTGAAGATGCGTCTGTTGGCTTTGCAAAGCTGAATAATGGTTTGTTTTCAGTGCTACCAAATGGAGCTGTATTAGTAGCATCAGGTTTGAGTGGTGTGGTGCTTGCTGAAGTACCAGCCAGTGCAGAACCAGAAGCAGCGGCAAATAGCTCATCTTCAAATGCAAGAGGACCATCTTGTTTAAATATCCCCTTCTTCAAGTCATGGACATGATATGCATACCAACCCTGTACTTTACCATCATGACCCAGAACCCAAAGTGAAGGAAGCCACGAAGCCTCAGAGACACCTGCACATGGTTCAATAACGGTTTCTTTCATTTTAACATCTGTGATTAACCCAATGGCGTTGATGTCGTTACCTGTGTCTTCATTGAGCGGAAGAGCTGCCCTTGTGGAGTCGTCAGCAGATTGTATGATCTCCTTTGGAGCCAATGCAGTGACCTCTGAAGATGTGGATGAAGCAAAGAATGAGAGTAATGGTAAGGATTCGGACAAGTTGTGGATCGACGATGCATAGACGGTCTGTTTTCTCCAAACGGATCCCATGGCCGGAATACCGTCATATGTCTCTTGGAACGAGTTGACTTTAGTGGTTTTGTCGTGCTCAATGATATAAATCTTGTAATCAAAATCAGGGTCGCTCTCTTCGTCGTAGTCTTGGAGTTGGCCATAAGTTGCAAAGAACGTATGTGTTGATACCCAAGAAAGAGCAATTGGAAGCAGGTCATCCTCCTCTAGTTCTCCTGGACGCTGGATTGTCACTTTCTCTGTTCCATCAAGTGTGATCTGTCTGATTGTGCCGTCTTTTTTAGCAATGGCGATTTGCTTTCCCTTTGGAGAGAAACTGAAATCAAGGACATCAGTGGCAATTGGGACCAATGATCCCTGTGATAGAGATAGTGTGTACAATTGTGACTGGGTATCCAATACAGCACATGATACAGCTTTGGATGGGGAGGCAAGCATCTTGTCAATGTTGGTAGGAGAATTGATCACCTTGAAGTCACCAGCAGATAAAGAGGCGTATCCCATAGCGTCCACTTCGGCAAACAAGATCTTGTCATCCACGGAAAGTGCCAATGTTCTCTCATCTTTGGTGAATATCACTGAGTTGACGCCATTGATGGCTATTGTGTGCTTCCCTGTTGTGAATGTACCTTTAGACTCAGAAATGTCGTTCTTGAGGTCGCTGAGCTTACCAATGACGACCTCATTTGCACCAGCGGCTGCGAAAAGACCAGAATGTGGTGCATATGCAAAATTGTTGATCTGCTTATATGGAAGTTTCTCATGGTAGTCATCGACGAGCTGGATCGGGTGTCCTAGCGACTTGTATCCAAAGTCCTGTTGCCGTTTGTTAGTACTGTGGCCCTGGAATCAAAACAAGTGCGGCGGCAGACGTTTCGTCATCTTTACCAAAAGCAAAAAAGGTAAGTCTTACTTCGCTTGTGTCTGTTGGGAACTCTTCCTTGATCTCACTCATTTCCAAACCTCTTCCCGTGGGCGATCGTGGCGTGGTAAACCTCCCGCTTTTAGGAGTTGCCCTTTCGTCGTTTCTCAAGAGTAAATAAAAAAAGGTAAAATCGCGATCTGCTCCATCATCTTACATCATCACAGGGCTGGCGATGAGGGAGGCCATAGAACTACAGAACAGCACTAAAGCACAATTGTGTATAAAATTATGATAATCGCCACCTAAGAATAAGCGGGGGAACTTAGGCGGTGAAGGTCAAGGACCAACCCAACTGGTGGACTGGCTCAGACAATTTCAAGGCGTCGAAAGAGGCACCGAGACCCAACTTAACACCTGGTCTCAACACCTGGTTGTAGGAGACGGCGGTGATACCAGAGTCGGCGATCTTAGCCTTGACAAAGGCAGAGTCGTCCAAGACGTACTTGACAGCGGTCTCGATACCGACAGCCTTGCCTGCGGCAGCGTCGGCCTTGGAGTCCCAAGTGGCCTTAGCACCAACCTCGGTGATTGGGGAAACCTTGTGGTAGTAGGCGGCGGAGAAGACGGACAAGTTGGAGGTGGCGGTGACGGAGACGTTGTACAATGGCTGGGCGTATCCGAGCGCTGTGGAGTATCTGGTAACCTTACCGGAGGCGATGTCGTAACCAACCTCGGCACCAGCGGTGAAGCTGTCGTGGCCAACGGTAGCGTCACCAACAAACGATGGGCCCTTGAGCAAGTCGAAGAAGGCACGTGCGCTGACGGATGGGTGGTTGAAGATCAAGTTGAGCTTAGCGCCCTTGGAGGCGTTTGGAATCAACGAGGTCAAGAACTCGGCCTTGAGGCCTGGGGTGAGTGCCTCAGCGAGCTCAATCTTGGTGTCGAGGGCGTTGGCGGTGTTCCAGCCCTGGGTCAAGGTGAGACCGGAGGCCTTGTCGGCGAACTTGGCCTCGACATTACCAGCAATTGAACCGTTCTTTGGAGAAGTCTTACCCTTGGTGGTGAAGGTGACGCCGTTTGGAGCCTTGGTCGAGATCTCGATGGCGGCTGGGGAGGCGTGGTAGAAGTCCTTCGACAGAAGGTTGTTCTGGTTCTTGGAGATGTCAGAGAAAACAGTTGGAGCCACTGCGTGCCGTGTTAGTAACTGTTGCTGGAATTGAGGCAAAGACGGGAGCGGGTGGTGGCCACATGGGCAAAGAACATCACCAACTCGCCAACAGAGGGAGCTGCGGTTACGGGAGTGGGCGGCACGATGAGCGCGCAATTGAGAGACACACAACCACCATAACTGGAGAAGGGGGTGTACTCACTTGTGAATATTTGTGCGATACAGTGCTAAGCTGATGAATTGGCAAGGAGGGAGAGTATTGCTGTGTGGTGAAGGAAGGAATAAAAAGGCGCACGGGCTAGCCGTCTGTGTTGTTGGAGGGATCGTCGTCCGTGCTCACGAGTCACAGCCTCGGAGATCGGAGGCCCCACGCCGGGGGCCAACAAAAAAAAAAAAAAAAAAAAACAATAAAAGTGAAAATAATAAAGAAAAAGGAGAATTGCACGTGAAAACGCCAGAGATTGCCGTTTTTAGCAGAGTTGCAGAATACATTAGCGCGATTCCTTCCCGATTAGGCATTGTCCGTGGCTCTGGCACAACATGTGTTGGGCGCCCGGCAACTGTAAGGCGATCAGCCAGCCAGTTGGGCAGTAGAAGCTACACACACGTTTTGGAGGGAGGAGAAGGGGGGGTTCAACAGGCTTGATGGAGGAGGTCACACGTGTGTAGGAACCCGGCCATCTGCGCCAATTACGCCACGGAGGTCACTTTTAGCACGCACAGACGGTCTGGGCCACGCCGCGGAAGCCCTCTCTCCACTTGTTTTTGCGCTTCTACACTTTCCCGCTCTTGTCGTTGCGCTCGTTGCGCTCAAAGGCTCAGAGGATTGGCGAAAAATGTCACAGCATGTCTCCAGCCGTCTTGCGTAGACAACATGAATGGAATGGGTTTAAGCATACGACGTATACGAGTGATTGGGTGATTTTCTACACCTTCTGCAGTAAACAATTGCATCCATATTTTTGTGTCGTAATAAAGTCATTCGTTCCGCATTGAGAACCCGTCTCAATTGAGGTAGTACTCTTACTGCTCGTATCTGGTGAGCTTCATTCTGACAGCCTTGACCTGGGTGTAGTTGTCGAGGGCCTCGGCACCCATCTCTCTACCAATACCAGACTCCTTGTAACCACCGAATGGAACGTTCTGGTGGAAGTCGTTGTAGGTGTTGATCCAGACAATACCGGCCTCCAATCTCTGCGAAACATCCATGGCTCTGTTGACGTCCTTGGTGTGGATACCAGCACCCAAACCATACTCGGAGTCGTTGGCACGGGAAATCAAGTCATCAATGGTCTTGAACTTGGAAACAGCGGCAACTGGACCGAAGATCTCCTCCTTGACAATGGTGTGGTCGTCCTTGCAGTCAATGAAGATGGTTGGCTCGACAAAGTAACCCTTTGTACCAATTCTCTTACCACCGGTCAAGAGAACTGCACCTTCTTCCTGACCCTTCTTGATGTAGTCCAAGACGGTCTCGAACTGGTCTGGAGTAGTCTGGGCACCCTGGTAGACACCCTCGCCGAATGGGCTACCAACCTTAAGCTTCTCAACCTCCTCCTTAAACTTGGCAACAACCTCGTCGTAGATACCCTCCTGGATGTAGATTCTGGAACCAGCACAGCAAACCTCACCACCGTTGAAGAAAATACCAGTGATCAAGTTCTGGACAGTCGATTCGATGTCACAGTCGTCGAAGACGATGTTTGGAGACTTACCACCAAGCTCCAAGGTAACCTTCTTCAAGTTGGACTGAGCAGCGGCAATCATAACGTCACGACCAATAGCAGTGGAACCAGTGAAGGCAATCTTCTTGATCAATGGGTGTCTCAAGATGGCATCACCACACTTTCTACCAGAACCTGGAACGATGTTGATAACACCAGCTGGGATACCAGCCTTAACAGCCAAACGAGAAGCGTACAAGGCAGACAATGGGGTAGCAGAGGCTGGCTTCAACACAACGGTGTTACCAGTGGCCAAAGCTGGACCGATCTTCCAGGACCACATGAGCAATGGGAAGTTCCATGGGATAATCTGACCACAGACACCCAATGGCTCTCTTCTGGTGTAGTTGAAGTAACCGTCACCAGTGTTAATGGTTCTACCGTCAACCTTGTCAGAGTAACCAGCACAGGATCTGATGTACTCAACAACGATACCAACATCGTATCTAGCACAGTGGAGAGCCTTACCGTTGTCCAAGGACTCAATAGAGGCCAATGTCTCAGCCTCCTCCTCAAGCAAGTCAGCCAAGTTGAGAAGAGCCTTGGCTCTAACCTTTGGCTCAACGACGGACCAGGACTTGAAGGCCTTGTAGGCAGCCTGGGTGGCAATCTCAACATCCTCCTTGTCGGCCTCGTACAAGTCAAAGATCTTCTCCTCGGTGGATGGATCGGTGACTGCAAAAGTCTTACCGGAGACAGACTTAACAAGCTCGTTGTTGATGAACAAACCAGTTGGCTGCTCGTATGTGATGCCGTTTGGCAAGGTGTACTTAACGGAAGTTGGTGCAGACATTATGATAGTGGTGCAAAAGGTGCGTGAAACCAAATCAACATGGCGTCCTGGGTTTTAGAAATCTAGAAGGGATATGGAGTTTATATACCTTTTACCAGGTATCGGGTGTCGGTCATTTGTCATTTGTAATTCAGCAGGAAATCTAGGCCACACTTAGACCCATACAGCCCAGTTAGTCCCGGATAATGCTCAACAATATCTTTTTTTTTCTGCAGTTTGTTGGTGTAACGGTGTAACTTAAGTACATCGTACCGGATGGAGGGGCAGTCAGAGAGCAGGGATGCAGGGCTCCGAGTCTCTCAAAGATCAAAGAGAACACCTACAATCGTGCTTCCATTCCGCCATTTCGAGCAATTTGACGGTACTCCGATGATTATCATGGATAGGTACCGCAGCTTTCTTAGGAATCCGTGTATATTATTATGGATCATACGATAGCATAGAAATCGTAGATGAAGAGATTCTGTGCCCTATGCCCGGAGCTATTCTTCTAGTCTCGGGGCTAGAGTGGGGTAGAAATGCATCCCTTAGCTTCAGCCTTTAGGGGACTAACAAATTGAGTGTTCGAAATCTGGGGTACGTGTACTTTACTGCATCGTACAAAAACCGTTGGCCTTTGAGCGAAATCAAGCTCTTAAGACCGAGCACATTGAGTAAATACACACTCGATCAACTATCACACTCCTGTTGAAGAACACAAACTCAAAACTGCCAAAATATATTACCTTTTATCCTTTCTAGAGCCATCCTTTTTCTCTGGGTTTTCATATTTTCCGTCCCGCGTGCCAGAGGATGATTTCGTTGCTGAGAACTAGAGACTCATGCATAGCCTGTTCAAGGGTTCGGAGTTAGACACCGGCCCCACGCATGAGACACCCACGGACACTCGACACTCGGGTATCTGGAGACTGAACACCCAACTTTCAACAATACGTGGTGTTTTCTGTCGTCGATGAGGTCATATGTTTATTTGAGGATGTCGACATACGATTCAGGGGACATTGTTGTCAGTATCTTTTGTATGTTCGATGCTCTCTCTGTCTGCTGAACAGCGACATCGAGACAAGCCACGCCAGAACAAAGAAAATCGTAGATCCTCTTTTTGATGACTCTCCCTCGGAGCATCCCACGCTTTTTTTGGTTTGTAAAACGGTCCAGGGATTGGGTAAATGGGTTCCTGCTATTGACGGGTTTCTGTCGTCCGTATTGACGAGACGTGGGCGGATTCCTCAATTTCTAGGAGGATCAAAGAAAGTACCTTGGCTGCTCCACGAAGATGCGCACAAATGGCCCGGAGTTTACAACAGCCACACTGCTAGCGATCCCGGCTTCTCAAAAATTTTCCAGACCTACGTTGCAAGTTTCTAGTCTCTTATGTCCATTACTATAGCAAAATAATTCTCGGATATCAACGAACTATGCGTGATTGTGGGGGTCAGGTCGATGGCGGTAGATAACTTGACGCTTGTTCCGGGGTTTGCGGATTATATTGTCTCATTAGATGGCTATTCTCCACCTTTAACTTTGCAAATGAGAGTTTTATGAGATTCACAACCTCACTACAATGCCATAATACTCAAAACGTGATTCATACATAATGCAAACTGAATAATACAAATATCAAGCAGCTGTCTTTGCCTGAGCGATCTGGTTCTTGAGATCATTCAACTCGTTCTTCTTCTGCTGCAGATACTGTTCCAACACTTGGACCTGGCTCTCAACGTTGTCGATATCTGCAGATACCTCACCTAGATCAGAAGACTTGCTCTCCTGAACGAGCTGCTTCTGTTTGTAATCGAGAAGCTGTTCCAACTCTCTTCTCAATTGGAGTGTCTTGTTTCCAGTTGCACTGCCATTTGATCTCTCGTTCTTTCTACGTTCGGCTTCAGCTTCAGCTTGTGTAACCTTCTGCTCTAGGTCCTCAAGCTCTCTTTTCAATCTCACCTCTTCCCAATCGGTGTCCTGTGTAGATGAGAAATCGGTACCTTTGGTGTTCTTTGCCAATCCCGATCCACCAATTCTTTCAAGGTAGTTTTCTGCAAATGTGTGCTTTGATGCTGGTTTGGAGTGTTGGATTGTAGCCTGGTGTGAATCCATCGAGTATTCTGGTGTCTCCTTAGAGAAAGTTGCTCTTAATGAAGCTGGGACACCCCTTGGCATGGCCCTGCCACTCTCACGTTGGTTCAACATGTGCAGGAACACCAGAGTTTGGTCCTTGTCAATGGTCTCTGATGATCTCGGGTTGACCAAATTCCAGGCAAATCTGGCATCAGCGTCTGGAACGTTTGAAAGCGTCGAGTAGAGACCACTCAAGGAGTCAAATGTGATTCTTCCAAATCTGTCGGCAGCAGAGGAATAGATCTGTTCGTAGGTCGCCTTATCACCTGGAGAGATGTACCAATCAAATTGTGCCCCAGGTGCATCTTCATCCTCAGAGTCAGAGTATCTCTGTGATTGATCCTGGCCAGAAAGAGCCTTGTTTGCCTGAATCAAGTGTGCTTTGCTTGAAGGAATGAGCCATTCCGGGAGCTGAGATGGCAGAACGGACATTTTGCCATTTACCAGATCAAAGATAAGTCTCATACAAATGCAAAACTCTTCAAAGTCCAAGTTTCCATCAGCATCGATATCAGCCAGGTCCCAGATCTGTGTGAGTTTGTCATCGCTGAGTTTGGAGTTCTTTAGAACAACCGACACCTTTTCTCCCGAGAGCTTGTTATCAACGGGTTTGAGGCCGGAGAAGATCTCCCAGTACTTTTTGATCTCCCACTGTTCCAATTTTGGTGCCATTGAAGATATATGATGTAATTACGGGGTGGTTTGCTGGTGTTGGCAATCTGAATGCTTCACTTATCGTCTAAAAGGGTTCTCTTTGGGCGTAGTTTCAACTCTCAAGAACCGGAAAGCCAATCACCGCGAAAATCGGCGCCAACTACGGGGGCTCTCAACCATCTTTAATGCTCTAATGGATGCACAATACTGGCAATTATGCATTCGAAACAAGCTTAGTTTTTGATGAATACCATTTTAGAGATAGGTGTATGATGGGAGTACCCTTCATGTAATCCATTCGTCACAATTGTTCACATTGAAGAGACTGTCTACCCGAAGATCATCTGAACACCACCCGCACACCTCTGGACATAAATTCAAGTATTCCAAAGACGGTTCGTTTTCTGGTAGAATCAAAGATAGAAGTCGGTGTATCTGCTATGTTTGGTTATCATTAGCTGTTTTTTGGTTTCTTTTAGGTGGATTTTCTGGAAGCTGTAATTTTGTAGTTATAGTTTGTGTTCAAACTTGCCTTTGAGGTGATCGAGATAGCTTTACGCTCCTGAACTAAAAATACCAAACGAACAAAGAACAACTTTTACTCGGTTTATTCAATTTTGTTATACACAGCTGACCTGAAATAGTGCTGCTATTCTAATTCAATAGAGATTCATTCTATTGAGATACACTCAGAAGATGCTGTTGGCACGTGATCTGCATTACATAACTTCCGGTTTAATAGACGAATTAGGAAGTTTATCTGGTCTCCGCATGTTACGGTATGAATTACGTACATACACGGCTCGTCACTAGATGGCTGGTTTGACGCGTCATTTTGATGATGAGGCAGATACTCCTCGCTACATCTGCTGCAGTCAATTCGAGGTGCATCAGGTAATACTTCAATACTTCACTCCCGATTGGGACTGCCAATTCAGAACCTTCCAGGAGACACAATAGTGTAGCACCATGGCCGGTATCATCATCACAGCTCCCTTCAAATCGGGTTTGTTAGGAAAACGACCGCACAAATGATCTTGAATTTGAGTTTCACCTGCTGCTCATCTGCATCTGCAGCCGAGTTCAACTCACGAGTGGTTACTAGTCTGACATAGATGGAAGGCCTCTCAGTAGTACTCCCCAATTTTTGTGTAGCATTCCTGGTCTCCAGGGTTATTGAATGGGGTGTTTGCCCTATGCATTCAGCAGTGCTCAACTACCAATCAGACTTCCCATTATGGACAGAACTTTGCGAGTTTTTGGAAGGAGAGTCCCCAAAGCGGGCAAAATGAGGTGCAACACGACGCGCAACACGACGCGTAACACGAAAAATGAAGCGCGTGGTGACGCGTCGTGGTCCCCTTTGTTGAAGGCGCGTACCTTATGTTTACCCCCTTCCAACTAACCTGAACAAGGTCTGCAGAAATTAGGCAAGCATGGAGGCAATTCATATTCCATTCCCAGCGTTGATCAATGAACAGCAGCACCCTTCCTTTTTTTTTTTTAACTCACCTTCCCTCACCTCCTCACCATCTTCTCCTCACCCTTTCATCATCAGCCCTTGTCTCAGAGTCGTTGTGACAATCACACACCTACCTCCATTCACTCATTAACTCCACAAAAGTCACACAAGATACTCCTTAGCTGAAAGATACCCCAGGTCCCCTACACATACTCGCAATGATATATCTGACGGCCATACTCCTCGGGTTGGCGTCAACAACCATAGCGACGCCTTATGAGGCATTCCCTTTCAACGAACAGCTTCCTGATGTCGCTCGTGTTGGCACTGCATACAGCTTCCAATTGAACAACGAAACGTTCCTGTCGTCGGTGAGCTCGGTCGAATACTACGCTGAGAACCTGCCATCTTGGCTCAGCTTCGACTCATCATCCAGAACACTGACGGGTACGCCGTCTTCAGATGATGTAACGAACGAGGCCACGTTCACGCTCATTGGTGCTGATACACAGGCAAACTATTCCAAGCAGTACTACATCCCTGTTTCATCAGACACAGGACCAACTGCCTCTTCTGATTTCACCGTGTTAAGCCAACTGGCTGATGTTGGTCAGACCAATGGTATTGACGCACTAGTGCTCTCCCCAGGCGAGGTCTTCAACATTACATTTGACCAAAAGACATTCGACTCTGATGATACCATCAAGGCCTATTATGGAAGATCGTCGGATAGAACGCCATTACCAAACTGGTTGTTCTTCGATTATAACAACTTGAGATTCTCCGGTGTTGCACCACCGGCTAACTCTGAGATTGCACCGGGATTCAAGTACTCCTTCATGTTCATTGCCTCGGATTTTGAAGAATTTACTGGTACTTGGGTTGAATTTGCTATCACTGTTGGTGCACATGAACTGACAACCTCTCTTAAGGATACGATTCACATCAACGGCTCTGCCGGTGACACGGTGGATTACAAGGTCCCACTTGAAAGTGTTTATCAGGACGGTCAGGCTGTTACTGCAGCAAATATTTCCAATGCTGTGTTGCAAGGTGCCCCATCTTGGCTTTCTCTGGATGACTTTACCCTTAAGGGTACTGTTCCAGATGATTACAACCAAGATGATGACGACGCCTTCAATGTGACACTGTATGACCAGTATTCCAACTCTGTCTCGCTCTTCTTCTCTATCGAGTCCATAAGCTCTCTCTTTGCTGTCAAGGGATTCCAGTACACAAATGCCACAAGAGGTTCGTATTTCCAATACTACTTCCTGCCATCTGACTTCACTGATTATTCCAGTACCAACGTCAGTGTCGAGTTCTCAGATGATTCTGACTGGCTTTCTTTCCACAAGTCCAATTTGACCATCAACGGTGAGACACCAGACGACTTTGACCAGACAACCGTAACGGTGGTTGCTGAGTCTTCCGACGATAGTGATGAATTGTCATTCCAGATATATGGTATTGATCCTATTACTCTCAGCTCTTCCAGTTCGTCTGGATCGCACTCATCCACCAAGACGTCTTCGTCTCATTCCTCTACCTCCTCTGCATCGTCTGCCTCTAAAGCGTCTTCTACAGCTGAACCAACGGCCACTGATACAGACTCAACTCCACAGAAGAAGTCATCCAATAAGAAAGCTCTTGCCATTGGCCTTGGTGTTGCACTTCCACTTGCTGCCATCATTGCTGCTGCCATCTTGCTATTCTGCTGTTGTTACAAGAAGCGTGAGAAGGGAGAAAAGGATGAAGAGAACGGGTCTCCTAAGATCTCAAGACCAATTCTTGGAAACCCTGCAAATGGTCCTAATGGAAGATCACCAATGACAGGCGGTGGTTTAGGTGGTGCTGCTTACTCGATCTCTTCTTCAGACTCATCACTGAATGATGAAAAGCATGACTACAGTGAACCACAAAGACTAGGCGCATTGAATGTTTTGAAGCTTGATGAGAAAGATTATCACGAGCAAGATTCCAGCACTTCTTCCACCACCAACGTTGGTTCGTTTGAGAATATCCTGGATGACACACACTCATCAATGTATCATGATGCCCTGCAGGCTCAAAGCACTGATCTCTTGATGGGTCCACCTGCTGAAGCCCACTCTCGGACTCTAGCTCCAGATTCTGACACAATCCCTAAGAAGTCTTGGAGACAGACAATTGACTCCAAGATCAACAGAGACTCCTTGAATTCTCTCGCCACGGTTTCTACTAATGAGTTATTCAGTATCAGATTGGCTGAAGATGATGACATTGAAAGGGATCCAAGAAAGTCAAACTTGGGATTCAGAGATTCCGCCTTCTTGGGCTCTATCGCATCTTCTATCTTGACAAGAGATGATAGTGGTAACATTCAAAGACTTGACAGTGATGGCAATGTCGTGGGTACTCTTAATAACAACTCCAGCAGAGATAACTTGAAGTCTCAGAGAGGTTCCAAGGCAACGAATCTGGACATCCTCAAGGAAGAAGACACACCACAACCACAGAGCATTCCTGCATTCGAGCAAGATACATCATACTCGACGCTGAATTCAGCATCTACAGCAGAGGCGTTCTACCCAGTTGAGACGGATGGGCAAGTCAAGTGGCAGAAGCAGACCAAGCCACAGTTTTCATTTGAGCATGGAAATTTAGACGCATCGACACCACAAAAGAATGAATCAAGAGCAGAATTAAGAGATTTCAACAACAAGATCCGTTCTTCTCAGGCTGATATCACTGATGACACAACGCGGTCTGCTGGTGAGACTGCAGAGATTGAATCTCTTTGAGTGTGATTGATGCATACTCTTGTGATGATGCTTATGACCCTTCCGTGCATTGTTTTGTTTTATATTGATTTTGATTGTTTTTTTATCTCGTGTTATGAGAAACCTTAATAAAATGGACTAATTGAATTATAAGCTCTGCGAAGCGATATGAATATTAAAGTGTAAAATAATAAATACCAGCCAGATCAGTTTGACTTAATCTGCTGAGCATAACGGGCAGTCTCCTGTGCTCTTCTTCTACCATCAATGAAGTCAATCATCTCAGAGTATGTCTCTGGGATGACGGAGGAATAGCCTGGGTCCAGCTGTCCTTCTTCAGTCGAATCTCTTGGAACAAAGTATGAATAAATGAAGGAACCAGATGGTGTGTGCTTTGTGTCATTCAAGTCTCTAACTGAGGTGTCAACCTTGACTTGAATCAAAGTACCAGGTCTGTTCAAGAAATCATTTGGATCATTTGTGAGTTTGTTGGCCGGGGCGGAGTCAAAGTGCAAGAATCCATCATACTGTTCTTTTTCACTTACTTCACTACTTCCCGGTCTTACATCGGACTCATGAATGTGCTCAGTGTAAACGACACTCGCCTGCATGTAGAGAACAGAACCAACCGGTACAGGAGCTCTGAATGTAGTAGAATCCAACGACACAAATCTTGGGAAGGCACGAGAGAACGATGCAGCAGTACAGTACGCAAGCTCAAAAGTTTGTCTCATCAAGTAACCACCAAAGATCATGTAGGAATGTCTGTTTCTGTATTGTGGTTGCATGAAACTGGTAGAGTTAGCAACCGTGTCCTTCATGAAACTGATGTTCTTTGGCAGCTCTTTCAATGTCTCGAGTTTCTTGTATTCCAAGAACATGTTGTGAATAATCTGAGACTCTTCCATTGTTGGTGGTTTCTTGGACAAAGTTTCCTTCGTAGCAATAAGCTTCTTGGCAGCATTGTGCGATTCGGCTCTTCTGAATTCAATCCATTCCTTCTCAGTGACTGGCAACAATCTGTTGACTGGGAAGGATTTGTGGGTCTCTGGGTTTCTAGCAACAAATGTGAAGTTGGCAGTCAAGAACACATCTTCGTCCTTGATATCCTCTTCTTTGATATCAGTCTTGAGCGGACCATCTGTAGTGGAAGCCTTGATAAGAATCTCCATTGAGGATCTACCAGTCCAGATCACAGAACCGGAGACAATGAAGTTCTTACTAAGAATGTCATCAACTCTTTTCAACATGTAGATTCTGTCAACACTAGCAGTAACAATGATAGGAGATGCAGGAGAAACGTGTCTATAAGCGATTCTTCCAGCCAATGCGTCCAAGTCCTGGAAGAGTTGTCCCATACGGAGTCTCCCAGCAGCACTTGCGTAGAAATCAGCAAGCCAGATATCCTCTTTGAATGGGAGCGCCAAGTAACTAAAGGAATCGGCTCTCGTCTTGTCCTGAATGACTGGTTTCTGTGGCGTGTTGTAAGAATATGAGTCGATGACCTTGCCCTGCGCCAATTGACGCTTTCTCTCAGCGAGAGCCATCAACCAAGTGGCTCTTTGACCCTTGTTCTCAAAGTACTCTGTTACCCTGGTAGCGTCTCTCTTATCGGCGAGTGTGGTGGCGTTTGCATCTTCAGCATCACTTGCCTCAGTTGATCCTGGCTCCAGGTTTGCTGGCGATTTTTGAGTGGACATCAGGCGGGCAGTGGATACCCCTGAAGAAAGAAGAGACGAGAATCTCACCAGTGGCGATCTGGTGTATTTGAGCATCATCGTGGAAAGTTTGTGGCGGTCCTCTCGCTGAGTTGTGCCAGTGTTGTTGGGCGATGACTACAAGAGATCTGTGACGATGAGATTGGTTTATGTATGAAAAGAGGAGATATCTCCGGCTACCAAAGCTCCCGGGCCCGACACGCACGCGTAGAAATTGATCCCGGGGCATTGAAGACAGAAACTGCTGGAAAGTCTACGTGTAAATCACTATCTTTACTGTAGGCCCGCTCCACTGTAACTATACGCTGCAATTAAGAATTCCGAATGTTGAATTTCTGAGCGACGTCTTGTTGAGCGACGTGCCGATGAGTTTGATGAGTTTGATGGGGGGCCGGCGCCCGACATTCTCCGGGCCTTGTCGTTTACCACTTCCTATTGCGGTGCGGGGGATGTGTTAGTGCCGACCAATATTCGTATAAATGTTGGGCCTAGGGTCTTGGAGTCTCTCCCAATGCTGTACTGCTGTAGTTGTATCACGACAAGAATAGCCATTGTTTTGAGAACTGGGAACGAGTGTTGGGTTCCAGGTTCCTGAGCCTTTACGAGCTCAACACCAAGACTGGGCTTCAGTACAACGCCCCAACACATTCCCTCACATGCTGACAACTCCAACAGATGTATGACTCAAATATTGTTCCATGAGTAATAAAAATATCTCTAAACCGGGAATCTGTGAGTGTTTCCATAGTTTCTCAGGAAGTCAAGAAACTGCCACAAAATGGGCATCACCACCTGGACACCAAAGTCACATGACCAGCCGCGCGAATTGACACAAAAAACCGTGGCGCAGATCTGAAGGAGAAAAAATTTGCAATGGTCACGTGCGATTGCGGACGATAGCTGCTGCCTATGGGTGCAACCACCACTACAACAACAGACATATCACTTCCATCATCATCACCAAGAAACACGAGAAACGCTCAAAGTTTTCGCAAAATCACCACGAGATCGTGCAATAAGCAAAGGTTCACAGCGACTTCCCGCCATTAGTTCCCGTTTGGTTTTGGTACAGCACCTAGGTTACCTCTCGAGATCTCATACTTCAGGCTCTCCCCCCTCATTTCACTTGTACAAAGTACGCCATGAACAGCAACTCGTCAACTGCCAACGACGCTGGAGAGACCAACAACAGTGGTACAGCAAGCCACCACAATAGCGATCTTACCCCGGCAGCACTTCTTGAACAGTTGGTGTATGTTGACACCTTCATGCCTGATATCGATGATCCAACTCATCTTGACGACAGATTGACAGCTGAACTTGCAGCTTTCGTCGGTGATTCATTTGTATTCCCAGATGAAGAGAAGCCAAAACTTCCTAAAGAAGACGACAACGATGACCGCAGCAACAACAAGAATAATGATAAGATTACGGGAATCAACCACAATAATTACGACAGAGAACACAATAACAGCAATGTCTTCAACAACAACTCTGCGTTTGGATTGTCTTCAAACAAATCCACTGCAAATGAAAGCTATCGAGCTTCTGATCTCTTTTTGAACCCAAACAACGGTGTTGCGAACACTCTGGGCTACAACTTCCCTGTGAACCAGATGAATACCGCACAACCGCAACAAGTACCGACAAATGGCGCACCAACAGACATTCTTTCAGTGTTACCAAAAGTCCCAGTACCACCAGGTGCCAAGTCGTCATTGATTGCAGCTGGATTATCCACAACACAGATTGATGCATTGGCTGCGTTGATTGCACAACATGAGACTTCAAAGAATCAGTCTGCCATCTCGAGTCTAGCGACTGCTTTCCCAACGAACACAAATTCTACAACAATAAAGACGGAAAAGACAGCATTACCTTCTAATTTGGGCGCTGCTGGACTTTTGGCTGGTATGTCTTCAGGTTCTGGATCATCATCTACATCGTTACATCCATTGACGTCGTCAATTCTGAACAAGAACGGCACGAATACTGGCTCGCCAAGTGGTAATGGCACCCCAAAGTTGCCCGAATTACCAGAAGAGGAGTCTACAGGCGATCCAGAGTTAGACAAGAGAAAGAGAAACACTGCTGCTTCAGCGAGATTCAGAATCAAGAAGAAGTTGAAAGAGCAGCAGTTGGAGCGCAGTGTTCGTGAGTTGACAGAGTTGACCATGACTTTGGAGAAGAAGATCCAGACGTTGGAAATGGAGAACAGATTGCTAAGGAACTTGGTGGTTGAAAAAGGTGAACAGAGAAACAATAATGAGTTGGAAATGTTGAAACAAAGAGCAAAGATGGCCAGTGATGCCGAGTCAACTCTTGGTGGTCCTATGAACCACAGTCGTTAGCTAGCTTTTCAGTTTAAGTTTTGTTGATTGTTTATTTAGTTATGATATGTCTGATGCTCTTGATATAAGCTTAACTAGTACGTAGCTAGTATTTTGATGTTCTGCAAATGTGTAGCCATATCATCGTGTTTAGAGCAAAACGGCAAAAAAAATTATGGAATAGCTGCAGTTGTTGCATCTCCAACGGTTGAGAAGGTTTAAGCGAGACTCTGCTCAAAACGAACGGCAAACAGCACTCTGATTGATGAGATGGCTGTTTTGGTCAAATAATCTCGTGATCTCGCGATCCCTCTGTGTGTCCCCTAGACATCTGGAGTGCCGTGGCCCAGCGCATCTGTGCGCTCAACGTCCTATCTTGCATCATGGGGAAAGCAGAAAAGTTTGTTTCACTTGAGCAAATTTCCGAGTCAAAAGCACGGGTAAAGAGGAGGTAGGAGTCAGAATCTATCTTTTGTCTATACCACGCGCAAGAGTTGGCTTGAAGAGTATCGAACGACAATTGACAGCCACACTGAGGCGGCTTCGAGAAGCTTCAAATGGAGCAAGAGAAGACGTCTACAAGGCATGATAGAAACACACGAAGAAGCACTAATTTTTACCAATCGACGTCCAATGAGCCTTTTCAATTGAAACACCAAAATTTCCAACTAAGAATTGTCGTGTCATTTGCTAAGATGATCCTGTCACAGTCATGTCAAAATTTGTTGTGACACCCGTTAGAGATGTCTCATCAATTTTCGTTGTCCCAACGAACGAGCCGTTGCGCTCACAGCAGGACGATGCAGCAGGACACAGTAAGGTACAGAATGTCCACAACGGCCACCGTTTTGGGTGTGACTAACAATTGAGTCCTTTAACACAAGCTTTCCATTCCAATTGATATTCAGAGCAACTAAGGGAGCAGTAGAATGCTTGCTTCCTTCGTGGAGAATTTTAAATATCTATAATAACACTTAAACCGCTTGTGAATACCATTTCTGGAACCCTAAACATCTTTGTGGCAGGCGTCCCATCGTAACCGAAAAAAAGCCACCTTGTCTTGGTGCCCGCCGACGGCCGCAGCGAAGAGGCGTGAGCAAAGTACCAACTCCCCTCACAGGCTCACTGAAGCCTCAGGAACTGATGGCGGCCCGCGCTGTGCCGTCGTTAGCCACAATATAGCGTTAGTGTTCGGGAAGGCATTGGTGCTGGCTGTCGTGGTATCTCTGGGCTTGAGCCAGCAGGATACAACAAGTGGCAACCGTTACATCATTTGTCGCTGTAGGTAAGACAGGTTTTACATGGTGGTCTGGCTCAGGGGGCTCTGCACTCCTCAAACATGAGCACTGAACAAGAGGCACCAAAATCTGAGTTCCAGATTCATGTGGTATAGGCAGCCTATACAGTGCCCCTCTTTTCCTTCTGATTGTGAATCGTAGTCAGTAACTAGACACTGGCATATACTCATCACGGGACATTGTGTCTAAATTCCAAGAGGCGTGCACATATTCTTTTTAGAGTGAGAGATAGTGAGAGAACTGATCAGTGATCTCCTATCATGCTTCAGCCTGCGTGGACAATCGCAAGCGCTGTGTTACTTATCAGAACGATTGGACAACGATACGTGCAGTATAAACCTATGTCGACCTCGGCCAGGGCCGTCAGGTAGTAGGAAATGATGTCATACTCGGCCGAGCCTTGGATCCAGCCATGAAGCTACCTGGAGCTCGGAAGACCCCACGTTTTAGAAGCCCTTATCGGGCACTCGTGGATAGCTGAAGTCCGTTTCTTATCACCCACACAATCACTGAGGATCAGCAAACTACAAACTATGGTAAGCTTAAATGACATACGGTGCACTCTAGAGTCCTTAACTGCAAGACCGTTGGATTGAAGCAGTTTCCCCCCTCTATGCTTCTGCTTACAGAGATCCCCACACTTATTACCCTTTTCTGATATGATAGAGGGGAAGAGTAACGGCTGTCAAGGTTTATTCTCGAAGGTTCCACTGACTTCAGAGTCCATCTAACAGGCTTAGATGACCACTCTTGTCAATCGGGTAGATCTGTAGGTATTGAACCGATGGTGTAGTTCCGCATTTATGATCCACTCCTCTAGCTCTAGAGCCTGATAAGCTACGGTTATATCAACTACAGATGCTCACTAGGTCATCAACCATATTGATAAAATAGTCCAGCTTTGTACTCCTATTTAAAGAATGTGTAAAGATGAAGCAACAAGATTAACTTGTTCTACTAAGAGAAGATCTAAAGAACCTTCAATCCATATTGCCGCCATGCATACAACTAAAGTTGGATGGTAGTCTGACCGATTTGGATACTTAGAACTTAACAATCTACCAGGAATAAACAAGTGCAAGTGTATATAGAACAAGTGATGCAAATTAAAAAATAACAAAAGAAAAAACCAACCAAAGCACCAAGTCGTAAAGGGTCATGTGAAATGCAATGAAAATGGGTATAATTGTCCAAACAAGAAACAAAATTAGTCATAAAAGTAGCGTAACAATCAGCTAGAAGATGTGGATGAGTTCGAAGATAATCTTCTCCATCTGAACTTCCCAGCAAGCTTCTTAAGACTGGAAGATTCACTGAACGAAGCAGTCTTCCCATTCTTCTGGGATGACGTCGATTCCTTCCTTATCGACTCATCAGACGAACAAACGGCCGTACAAGGACATTCCTCCCTCAAGTCGTTCATTGCAAGGGAACGAGGAATAGGTGTGTTCTCCACCTCAGTGACCATCTCATGAGCCGACAGTGGTGATACACATCTGGAGGAGCCAATAGATGGAGGGTTCAACGGGGAACAGTTCTCACTGAATCTTCTCTGGCGGTTCGGTGTCCCGTTAGCAGCAGATGGGAACAAACAGTAGTGTTCATTGACTCTGTCTGATCCAAACGAAGGTCTTTGTCCCCTCTTGACTTTGTGAACGAACTGAACGTATGCATCTCGTAGCAAATCCTTGATGCAAGCCATTGTTCGTGTCAAGAGCTCAAGCGACGGTAGCTCATCAGCATCAAAGCACTCACACAGTTGGTGTTTTATATCGTGTGGAATGTTAACTTCCTTAGGAGAGTCTGTGGAAATGAAAGTTGCAAAGATGAAATGCCATAGCCGCTCCCTCTGTTTGTTATCATGTGGTTCCGTAAGAAGTAGATGTTCAGAGGATATGAGGAACTCCAAGTTCTCAGAACAGTGTGCCTTCTTCAAGAAATCCGAGAACGCTACTCTGGAGTAGGGAGCTGGTGATCTGCCAGAGAGAACACATTCTAAAGAAGGTGAGGAACTGTTATCGCAGCATCTTGGGCTCTGCGGAGACAGAGGTGACGCCTGTTCGCTGGGGTCCAGCTCTGGAGAACACGAGAATAAGGCCATGTGTGAGAGTTGGCTATCCGTGACGAGTGAGCCAAGCTGCGACATCTGCACAGTGATTATTGTAAGAGAGTAAGTTGAAGTTGTGGTGGAGAACAAGAGGTTGAAGAAAGTGGGCTGCGAAACTTGGGGCCAGAGTGCGCGCTCACGTCTTTAAAGGTACCTGCCCACACAACGGTTAAGACCGTTAGCCGGTACCAACGATGCGCATACGCGCATGGGTATGCATATGCACATAGCATGCATCTGAGACAAGAGACAAATCGAGTTACAATATGACGAGCCGGGTGGCTGATCATGCGCATACTTGCCCACGTTAGTGCTACACACTGATGGATATGATAAAACAATCCTGAAAACCACAGCGTTCAGAGAGGAAGTAGGATATAGATCGGGTGGACTCAAGCTATTGCTTAATCTTCGTTTTTTTTTTTATTTTCCCCCCTTTGGCAAGGGTACATCGAAACGCACCACCAGGGAGCCCTCCAAGCCCAGGGCACGCTAGAGGAGATGGGGTCATGGGGAAAGTTGACCAACACCTTGCCCGCTTCTTCCTGTTCCCTTCATCCAATATCTGGTGACATATACACAATATCTCTTGCTATCTTCTATGCTATTCTTTGAGACAACGGCATCACAACTCAGGAGTGTGTAGACAGTGGACAAATCACTCATTAAGACTGTGGCTGAGCATATAGAAGCATGTGATAAAGCATCTACCAGCGTGTCAACTGCCTCATACACCAACGGTGACCAGCGACGTATACATGTCCAATGACGCAGGAGAAAGACATACATAGACACACATTCTTGGGGTATACACAAGCTCATAGACTTTTGACTAGATCTCCTATTTCTTTTTTCTCTTTTGTTTCTTTTGGAGGCCTCTTTATTCCGATCTCTCAGACGTAGACAATAGACGACTACCCTTCTCAGTTGTTGCTTCCTCGCTCGCTATGAACAGAAAAGACACAACAGACCCACACTGAAAGTGAAATCTCCTGAACAAGTGCGCTGGGGCGATAATCCCACATGACACTGTACACGGTAGTTAGTGCTTGTCTTTTGAGGCACGGACGTCGGCGCCGAGCTCGCTAAGGGCATGAGAACATGGTACAAGTGTTACTGCCTATCTGTATAGCCGCCATCGAGCCAAGACACCACACATACGGCATCGTGTTTAAAATTAATCATAATAAGCACCACGTTTTTCTTTCGAGAAACACTAGCTTGTTTCTACCTGAACGTGAAGGATAATGTGTAGTTAGGGAAGAGTGGTGTTGCAGACGTTTGCCTGCTAGTTCTGTAACCCACCTTAATAGTTACCGATTTTGTTCGTTGCCCATGAGGAAGATTAGATATGCTGTAGAGCTTTTTTAGATGGCGAGATATTTTGGCCAACATTTTTTCTGTAGGCTGACCGTCTCTAGTCTCTTGCCAAAAAACACGAAAACACGAGATAGCTGAGTGATCTACAGCGCTGTGTTGTGAGTACCAACTACTTTAAATTAGTGATACAGAGGTTGGCAGATGACATGGTCTAGACAAGCAGCGTTGACGTTGACTTAGTTGCTGTCAAGTTGAAAAGATGTAATAGTGGGCGGTTTTGTAGGGGAACATACATTGGTGATAGATTACATCACAACTTGCTGCCATTGTCCAGAACTCAAAGATGATGGTGAAAATATTTGGTATGATACTAAGAGTTGTGCAGACTACTGCGCATATAGCTGAAGGATGAATCGTGTGATAATATGGGCGTATGAAAGGGTTTGGGCCCGTCCAACGGTAGATAGTTGTGATTGAGCGTTTTCTAAAGAGATATGCTCAGATACGTATAGATATTAGAGAGGCGATACCGCCCGTAATTGGGTTGGGGCTTCACACGACAACAGTGGCAAACATACACACATGGACTCAATGCACTCCCTGCTCCCCACACATAACATTAGTTGGCTAGATGATCTGAGAGAGGTACTCTTAAGATTCATGTATGACCCTTACCATCTAGACTAAACGCTCAGACTAGCTTCCATAATGTCTGATTGCTAATGCAGTAGACATACAAAGCACTCTTCTTTGTAATCACGGTTATCAACCATTTCACAGACAACATTGCCTCCTTTTAGTTCTAGGCTTCCGCTAGTTATCTTTAGGTTTTGATTACACAGACCCCTGGCTGCCCTTGGCGTGCATTGTGATGTATGATGGATTGCTCGCCACATCAACGAATCTGCCGTTTGAAGTTTGAAACTCTGCTATGCATCGACATACACGAGAAAGAACTTTGATCACTAATACACCATCATGATATCATCATTATGCAAAAGATGATAACATATTTGGACAGAATACTAACTTGTAGTGTTTGACAAATTGACCATGAAAGAACCAGCAATACTGACTAATGCGGCATGCCTAACAAAAATTGACAAGCATTGATCTTCTCTACAGATCGAATCAGTTATTAAAGAATCTTTTCATAACTCATACATATATGTGTATATATTCTTTAACGAGATGACGATACCAACTGAACAGGGTAAAACATATATGATTCCAGTTGTACCAGGACCTTTGCCTTACAAGCCATCAATCCAAAAAACAAAAAAAAGGAAGAAAAAACAATCCCAAAATCAACAAAAACAAAGAAAGGAAGTGAGCTAAGCCATTAGGGACCTATTTTCTATCAAAGTATCTCAACAGTGTATAACGATGTCCTGTTGTGTGTGTGTGTGTGTGTGTGCAACCAGTGCCAAGCGCCCATTAGATGTCCAGCATCATGAGCAAAGTTTCTTTTGATGAGAGAACAAAGAGAATTTACTCTCTGTAGGCATTGGATCTGGCAGCCTTTGCAAATGTCTCAGAGACACCGTAGTCCTTCTCCTCAGACATGATTGGCTTGAACGCAGCGTTGGATGCCAAACCCAACTTCTTGGCCAATGGACCGTGGGAAATGGCAGACTTTCTGTACTCCTTGAATGAGCTGAAGGAGTCACCAGTGTTCTCAGACTTTTGCATCTTGGTGTTGATATCAAGAGCAATTGCGTGGGTCTGGGAAGTGTTGTTCAGTCCTCTCACTGCGCTGGTGGTGAAGAGTCTGATGGCGACTGGGGCGGAGCGGATTGCCGCTGTAGAGTTTCTGATCACGAGCATTGTTATGTTGCGGTGTATGTATCGGCTCAAGGACTTTTTGTCTGTTGTGTTATAACTTTACAGATGTTTTTTTACGAAAGTTCTACGAGACACGTTGAGGGAGATGCGTGGTACTTATATAGAAGCATCTTGAAAGGGGGTGGATCAGCTGTCGGCTCATGATGAGGAAACCGAAGCCAAGTATGATGCGATAACTCAGATGGTCTCAGGTTCTTCCGACTAATTTTTTCCGTGATGAATGACCTCTCTTATGTAAGCCATATGCACCCGTGCAGTATCAACAGCCAATGAGATGGCGCAATCTTGTCTAAAACCCCGACACCACGCGGTAGGGGCAGTGCTCAGGAGAGGGGTTCACCTTTTTTTTCCTGCGTGAACATATGGCGGTGGAGATATTCGGAGTTTAGGGCATTTACGCCTTTTTTTTTAAGGCACCTCGGGTGGAACAATAGCAAGGCAAAGGCAAGAGCTTCTCCAACGGGATGAGGGGAATAGAAATGGGAGGAGGAATCTTTCAACGGGCCGGTTTAGAACTCTACGCCGACCTGTGACAAGAGCTAAATCTTGGATTCACGACTTTTGCAACTTTTTTGCGACAGTGCGGTCGGAAAGATAGAGACACGCTGACTTGGTTGTGAAGGCTCTGAGCTCCCTGAGAAAAGACGTGGTGTGTTTATCTCCGCCACGCAGAGATCTTTGCAGATTGACACCTCTTTTTCATGCTTTTAACCAATGGGTAGCGAGGGCGCAAGTCAGACCCGGAGTTTCGAGATGAAGTGACGATGACCATCTACCGGCTTTGTTCCCCTACGTATCCGGAGCTTACGATTTTTTTTTTTTTTTTGGCCCGCTTTCCTGTCCGTTTCTGTGCGTTGCAGCCTATAGCGCTGCAGGGCGACAACGGTTTTGTCTGTGATGCTTTCTCTCGCCCTGGCGCTTTGTATCAGATTAAGTATTTCACCCGCCAATGGCCTTCACTAAGTCCGCCTGGTTAACTCGGGATCTAAGACATGAAGATGAGGGATTTCAAAGTCTGCTAACGAGAAGCCAGTTTCTTCACAACTCAAATATTTTTCTAAAGTCCACAGTTAGGATCCCATGATGTGGTTTGGCTGCAGAAACTCAGTACTTCTGTAGATTGAAATTCCTCGCATCAGCGACCTGTCTCTACAGATGATTATTTATGAGGGGATTTTAGTTTTATCCAAAGTGGATCTAATAGTGTCTAGCATCGACGTAGGATAATGTTTGAGAAATACAACTGGCTAAAAAGTCTGTCAACAGTACGATGGCTTTTTAGCTTTCACATCTATCCCTACTTTGATCTCTACTAGTAAGGAAAATCACAGAAGATTTCCTAATTGTGAAGAGGATTGGGGGGTTTTACTCGTGAATAGCTTTACAAAGCTTGCCAAAGAAAGGAGCATGAAGCAATGCACAAGCCCAAGGCGTACGTAGATGCACTATGTACCCCCACCCCCACTCATCTCTGAGACTGAGACTGTTTTACCTTTTTGTAGAAAGCGACAGCACAACTAATGCTGCCAAAGACGTATCGCTGAGGGATTGCCAAATTTCAGCATCCCATGACCATTGATACTCGCTGATTATGCTGTTAAATGGGGGGAAAACATCATAGTGGAATATAAGTACATGAGGCGTGGGGGCCATTGCACGTGACATTATTTGGATCAGAAATCTCCAGTGTTATCATGAACAACTGTAGCTGTATCGGAACTAATTGGGTAAAAACAAGACAGAGACGTCTTTCTCCTGACTTCCAATAAATTGTAGACACACTGACCCTGAAAGAGTACTCCTTTTTAATGGCCAATTAAACGTACGGTTTAGCCGCTAGCCGCTAGCCACCTAGCCACACCTTTACTAAAACGGGGCATGATTCGCGCTTATCTCCCTTTCGGATGATAACAGATGAGCTCCGAAACAGGAGGGAACAGTACAGCTGCATATATAACTTGAAAAGCGAAACGTCAAGTTTGCACTTCCCTAATTGCCCTACAAATAATGCTAATATTCAAGAGAGCAATGTCAACAACCAAACCTGTTGTTCTTAGACTTGGGAAAGTCAGCTACGCCCAGGAGGCATGGAATGAGCTGAGTAAAGTCGCAACGGTGATTGTGGATGACTCAAAGAACCGTGCGGAGTTCTTGTCGAACTTGCAAGGCAAGTACAAGGATGCCGGTGTTCAATACATCACAAGAACGTTTGCATCGGTGCAAGCAACTGGATTGTTTGACGAAGAGTTAGTCAAGGCATTGCCGGACTCTGTTATTTCCGTGTCGCACAATGGTGCCGGTTATGACCAAGTTGATCCCCACGCGTTGAGCGAGAGAAAGATTCAATTGTCTAATGTTCCAAACATCGTCAATAACGCCACTGCTGATTGTCATGTCTTCCTACTGCTTGGTGCATTGAGAAACTTTGGGGATGGTCATAGAAGAATGTTAAAAGGGGAATGGCCTACTGGCGGTCCTGGTGCCGGAGCTCCCGTTGCGCATGACCCTGTCGGTAAAGTTGTTGGTATTCTTGGAATGGGAGGAATTGGGCGTAACATTCTGGAGAAGCTGAAACCATTTGGATTTGAAAAATTCATTTACCACAACAGACGTAAATTGTCTCCTGAATTGGAGGCTGGTGCCGACTACGTTTCTATCGATGAGCTGCTGGCACAGAGTGACATTATCTCGATCAACGTGCCATTGAACAAGAACACCAATGAGATGGTCAACGAGGAGATGTTCTCCAAGATGAAGAAAGGTGTTGTTATCGTCAACACAGCTCGTGGTGGTGTCATTGATGAGGTCGCGTTCATCAAGGCGCTAAAGGACGGCACTGTCAGATCTGCCGGATTGGACGTGATGCAGAACGAGCCTAATGTCAACATGGAATTGGTTACTTTGCCAAATGTTCTTGCGATCCCACACATGGGCACACATACCATCGAGACGATCAAGGAGATGGAGGAGTTTGTCGTAAAGAACGTCCAGGAAGTCATAAAGACTGGCCACGTCATCTCACTTGTGCCAGAGCAGGTTGAGTTAGAGTTCACCAAATGAGGGAATAAGCCCGGGGTCCGACGGCCGAGAGGTGACTACAACACCAGAAACCCACAAATAGGGTGGTGATATACACAATAATTATGTAAGAACAACCTTGATATCATAGATACCTCAATTGCACATGCAGTAGTCCTCTATGTAGTACACTCACGCACACCTCATCACATGCACATAGATCTAGGGGCTCCCAGCGCGCGATTGGCTGCTCCGCGTCAAAAAAGAAATACCCGGTGGCTCTTCACCTGTGGACGGAGGACACCCGAATCGAACGCAGCTCTTTGAATTCTAACTTCGTAGCTGACTCACTCAATTCGAACACTGCTATATCATCCTACACATCTGCTCCAACTCCACAAGACTTTCGTTGCCCACCACCACCACCACCGCCCCTTCTACCACTTCCCTCTTCTTCTGCTCTTCTTCCCCGAGAGCTGTGCGAGGTCCGAGGTCCAACTCCGATACGGAAAAAGCTAGAAAACTTTTCTTTGCCAAATAACAACCAGAACGAGTCCCCACATAGGAAGAACGTCCCTGAAGACCCTGCTATCTGCTCTAAGTAAACCCTTGAAAAGTGGTTAATCCATTGTCTATACACACGGAGAGAGCGCAAAGTGTTTCTTGCCATCACACACAGGCCACCTCCGCCCCTATATTCCACGTTGCTGTCGCCGCTCTCGGCCCAAGGAAAAGGTACCCCAGAGTTCAGAGGCCCACGAGTGTTCACCACCCACTAACACCACCACGGGACACACACACCTCCCCGAATCATATAGATGCCACTGGCCACAGACAACGTTGTAGCTGTTATGCCACCAGATACAGACGGCAAGTTCGCCTCGCTAATGAAACACGCTGAGGTGGAGATTGACTATGAGGCTCTACCAGAAACTGCCACAATGTCTGCACAATTGCTTGCTGGTGCCTTTGCCGGTATCATGGAACACTCTGTCATGTTCCCAATTGACGCCATTAAGACCCGTATGCAGTCGTTGAGTGCTGCCACAGCATCATCGACAAGCGTTTTGAGCTCCATCACAAAGATTTCCGCCACGGAAGGGTCGATGGCGTTGTTCAAAGGTCTTAACTCGATGGTGATGGGTGCAGGTCCAGCACACGCTGTATACTACGCCACGTATGAGTTTGTCAAGAGACATTTGATCAAAGAAGAGGATCAGGACCAGTTCAACTTGGTTAAGACCGCTATTGCTGGTTCATCTGCCACAATTGTCGCAGATGCCCTTATGAACCCATTTGACACCTTGAAGCAGAGAATGCAATTAGGTTCAAACAATTACTCAATGTTCAAATTGGCCCGACACATGTATACGACAGAAGGGTTTGGGTCTTTCTATTACTCTTACCCGACAACAGTGGCGATGAACGTTCCCTTTGCTGCAATGAATTTCGTCATATATGAGACATCGAGCAAGATCCTCAATCCAACAAACACATATGATCCACTGATCCACTGCTTCTGTGGTGGTTTGTCAGGTGCCACGTGTGCGGCATTGACAACTCCATTGGACTGTATCAAGACATTACTCCAAATCAGGGGTGAGAGTACAAACCCGGTAGTAAGAGATTCCAACACCTTGCTCAAAGGCGCACACACGATTTACCAACTGCACGGTTGGAAGGGTTTCTGGAGAGGTTTGAAACCGAGAGTCATCGCAAATGTTCCGTCTACAGCTATTGCATGGACCTCTTATGAATTAGCCAAGCATTGGTTGTTGGGCTCGCAATAATGATTCTTTTTTTTATCACCTCTATGCTCTATCACGCCCCATGCTCCTTAATGAACCTCTTTTTTTTTTTCCTTCGTTTCTTTGCCCTTTTGATGTCATTTATTATTATTATTGATCATGCCATCGACGACGACATACTGACTACCCACATGATGATTACATGAGTGCCTGCTTGCATGGGTTATAGACTGATGATGCCTGCACTACACGGGCGCTTTCTTCACTCCATTCTTCATCATCATCTTTTTGTTTTCCTTCTTTTCTTGTCCATAGTATTTACAGAAGTGAAGCGAGTGCTGGTGCAATCAATCGTGATTTACCCACAAAGTCGGGGAAGAAGACCATATAGCCCATGTACTGTACATTAGATATACGCGTTTTAGTCCGTCATGATAAACAAGTGTAAAGAACCGTCAAGATTCAACAGAATTATGCTGTGATTGCCTTGGATAGTGCCATTGCCTTTACAGCAGCGGCAAGTTCACTTGGTTGTTTGGAAAGCCTCTGAGCGACAAAGGAGAATATGACACATGAACCTAAGAATCCCAGCAGGTTAAAGAACTAGAAGGTGCGGGCGATGTTAGTCCAAAGTGAACAGCACAAACGACAAATGCCACTACGTACGGCTTTCCTTGAGTACATCTTCTCGTCCTCTTCTGACCTAACAGAGGCAAATATTCTTCGTATGCTGTTGAGGATCATCGGTGTGTTGTGTGCGATCGCTGATGTGTAAATATGGCTTGTTGGTTGTTGGTAGGGATCTATCTATTTTTTTTTGTTTTCAGCAGCAACAAGATCATCACAACAACCAAACAACTACAACAATACCAAAAAAGGACGTTCTCACCAGAAGTAATCGGTATCGGGTTCCACAGCTATTACACTGTGGTCTGTATATTGCACTCAATAGCCCTCTCTTATTAAGAGAGGACCAACTGTCCGTGCAGCCTCCCATGCCCGCCCGAGAGCGGGCTGATTTCTTATGGCCGCACCCAGCGATTGCTCGCCCAGGATTCTCTCAAGAGAAGAGTTTTTTGGACAGTGCGAACCACCGAATTTCCCACCTGCTTTTAACTGAGCTGAAGAAAGCTCCTTGTGTGGGCAGGTCGATACAGACTCGGGCGCGAACGTGGTCTGGTTCCACTGCGCCAAAGAAGCACAGCGGGCCGTTTGAAATTCTGCGGTATGGGGCACTTGCTGCTGGTGGGGTGTCTGTGGGTTCGTTTCGAGCCTTGCGTAACTGTTGCTGTTCTTTTAGTTTCCTCCCTTGGAGAAAAACGTCACCCACCTTTTCAATGAAGTCAGTCCTTGGGATACCGTTATATAATTGAGCTGCGTCCGGTCGAAAATGCTGCTATCATTACGCCACTCGAGAGGGTTTACACGGTCTCTGCAAAGAGTATCGGCTTGTTGCTATTCGGGCAAGACTGGCCTGTTTGAAGAGCTCATGGATCGATACGACACCTCGCCAGGTAGCGACAAGAGGCAGAAGAAGAAGCTCAGTTCTAGTGATCTTCTCAAGGAGATGGCACAAAAACAGAAAAGCATGAGCAATAAGGAAGAAGCAGCTGATTTTGCGGCTTTTTACGCAAATATCAACCCAAAGGCGCCAAATGGCACACGTTCACAAAGACAACCTCAGACCCGTCAACCGCAGACATCCACACGTCCCCCATCACCATCGGCGACTGCTACTAAATCTCACCAGAAGCCCAAGCCCAAGAACCAGGATATATTCGCAGACTTTGATCCGGTGACATTCAAGTACAGAGAGAGTGTATCAGAGCGTGAGAATGAATTCTACACGGAGAAGATCAAGCAAATCTTTGAGATCAATAGTCGATTTGATATATTGGCCATTGGTGGACCAACAGGCACCCAAAAGATGAAGTTAAAGACGTTTATCTCACGACTGAAAGAAGATGAGGCGTTTGATGTTGTCGATATTCAGCAGATTGGTGATGCACAGATCCCTGTCCTCCGAGCCATGAATAAACTCGCTACATTAAAGACATTCTCTGACAGAAAGGCTGCAGAGATCACAAAGATGTTCGGAAGAACTAGAGAAAAGAGAAGAGAGAGTAATGTCAAGTTTATCAAGATCTCTTGGGAGATTTCACAGACCGATTTGGAGAACCAGAAGACAAACGAGATTACATCTCAGTTGAATAAGGGTTACAAACTTACTATTGCCATTGACACCAGAGAGAACTTGCAGAACACAAAATATGCGTTTGAAGAGGATACCTCGCACCACAACGGCAATCTCAACAACCTGGAGATGCTTAGAAGAGAGAAGGCGTTTGAGTACGTCAAGCAACTTCTTGAATCCCATGGAACAGTTGACTACTCTGGTACAACAAAGGGAAAGATCATCTTCAATGTGACACCAAACCCATCCACAAATAAGAAAGATGCAAAGAAACAGGCAAAAGATGAGAAGAAGAACGATAGGGCTGCAAGACAGAAAAAACGTGAAGAGGAGAAAAGAGCAAAGGCTGAAGCCAGAGCTAAAGAGTTGGAAGCCACAATGGCTAAGCTCTCTTAGATTTTGTGATCACATAGATAAACACATCTGTACATAAGATTAATCATCATGCATTAAATCCATTAGCAAAGAGATAGAACCATCAAATTATCTGATAGATCCCCACCAGACCTATCAGTTTCTTGTCATCATCCAACATCTCACCATAACCGAAGTTTGGGGCTCCAACGAGCAAATATCCATTGTACGCCTCCAGAGATTCTCCAAAACCAGAGTATCCATCACTGGTACTGTCCAAGAATATTTCACCCAATGGCAATGACTCTGTAGGCGCCAGATTTGCAAATAATTCTTCCAAGGAGATCTTGAAGATGGCACCTTTCACGTGATACCCTGGTGCAGAAACATACAATACATCATTGTAAACCACACCTTTGAATCCAAACTTGGCCAATTCATTCCTCAAATTAGACTTCAAATTCAAGCGGATGAAGAACTTTACAATACCATTCTTTATAGTGTAGACGTAAACAGCGCCACTAGAAACGGAGGAACCGTCAACATGTGCATGAGCACCGACAATCAAATATCTGACACCATTATAAGAACCAGTGATCATCCACTTCTGACCAAACATATCTGACTCCGATGAAGTTCTTCTCATAACGATCCCATCATCGGTTTGTGCTTTCATTATCACCTGTTGAAGCTCAAAGTTGTAATTGTAACAGAAGATTGCACCCAGACCATTAGAGGTAATGTATACGAGCTCATCATCTGCAGCAATAACACTACCAAATTGCTCATACCCATCATCCAGAGCAAACTCTTCTGGAATACGAACCCTCGCCACAATAAGACTATCAATGTCAACAGTGGTTTCCATACCAGACAACATTAATGTCACAAGTTTAAATCCAGAAAGAACCAACACTTCACCAGACTGGGCCTTCTGGCCAATGTCATTGAATTGAGAAGAAACCAGCACATCTGGGAACCCGTCACCATCCAAGTCCACGGAATACAAATTGGTTCCCTGTTGCTTGGCCCCAAACTCTCCATACTGTGAATTTGCCTCATGATTGATGATTTTAAATAGTTGCTGGTTCCCAGAAAATGCATAGATGGAGGAACTACCAGGCTCACTGATCAACATGAAAGATTCTTCAAAGACCTGGTATTCAAGCATTGCTGAACCAAACCTTGCAGGTGGAGTAAATGAATCATTAGAAGCACGTATGACACTGGGCTTGATGGAAGAATGTGTAAATTCAGATAACGGTAAAATGTATACTGATCCTCTCAAGTCTTCATAAGGTGAGCTGATTGCAAGTGAAGGTTCATGAAGAAAGTTTCCAGTTGTGATGGCGTATCCAAAGCTTGAAAACGGAACAGAAGTAAATAAAAGAGTTCCTTCCTGCGTTGATAGTGTTCTCCAAAACGTATGTGTGTCTTGCGTCTCCATATTTGGAATAATGGCACCACAGAGACTCCACGAGTCCTGTTCTGTACCTGATTGGAACCACTTTGTCAAAGAAGGCATGCATTTCGAGATAGATACTTCGATTTCCCTGAGGCCACCAAGATAGTAACCATCCAATAAGTCTTCCAGTAAAGGCGATACCCTGGCATAAGCACCCACACTTTGTTTAGAAAGTCTCATTTCTGTCTTCAAGGCAGATTCACCTCTCAATGTACAGTACTTCAATTCAAATTCACTCACTCTGATACCCATTCTTGCAAAGATCATTCTCAGATCGTACAGAAGTGGGAACTTCCAATCAATGTTGTGGTATTCTGTAGACTGAATCCTGTTCAAGAGGAGGAAATCACCAGCAGTGTCAGCAAATTGGTGTGCTCTATCGTAATCTCCATCAAACTCCATGTGTGCAATCATCTCTAAAAGCCCTTCGTGCAACCTTATAGAGTGCCATGACGAATCGGCAATTTGATGTGTAAATACACCATATATGAATGCCTTCAAGTATAGTGCATTTGGTGTCTTGTAGTGATATCTATCACGATAGTAATCAACAGCAACTTTGAGGAAAGGAGGCCAATGTACAGCCTCACTTGTATCTGGTGAACCACAAGTATAAAAAGCATCCGGGAAGAAGGACCCAGCCATTAAGTATGGAATATATTCATTTGATATGATGTCAGAAGGTAAAAGCTGGTGTATTCGAGAGACAAGAGTAGTGTGTACCCTGATGCTGTTAGTGTCTTTTGCCATATGCCTGATCAAGCAGAGATAGAGACACATACCCGACTCCAGCTCCAAAACACACACTGCTCCACCAGAACAGTAGTAAGAACCTCAAATCCATTGTCTAATTCATAAAGAATCGTATGATGCACTTTAACGAGACAATTCCCCGGAGGAAAACACAAGTAAGAGGGAGAAATTATCTCTCATATAAGGGGGCTCGGGGTTATGAGGCACTCATTTTTCAGCTAATTAACGACACATTCCATGCAACCATTCAACTTATCCCCACTTTATTGACAACAGCAAAGATGGCAGTTCTTGCGAGGTAAGTGCACCAATGTGAAGCATTGTACATCCTAGATGGAATACTGACACGGAATTTCAGTTGGCTCATATCCATATGTGGTGTTTGTGCGCTGATATCAGCGCTCATCTCATTAGCGGGGATACATTTACAACTCAAGAACTATCGCAAGCCCTATCAACAGCGATTAATTGTACGAATACAGTTGATGATCCCACTATATGCCCTATCGTGTTACGTTGCACTTAGGTGGAGGACTGCTTCGAAGTTCATTGAACCAATTAGGGAAATCTATGAGGCGTTTGTCATATACACCTTCTTTACGCTTTTGACACATCTTCTTGGAGGCGAAAGAAACATTGTCATTATGACATCGGGACGAGAACCAGTGAAACATCCACCTCCCATTTCTTCTATTTTACCACCGGTGGATATTTCAGACCCGTTCACGTTGTTGGCGATTAAACGTGGTATTCTACAGTACGTGTGGTTGAAGCCCATCATATGTTTGCTCACGGCGATTACAGAGGTGTTTTCATTACAACGTTCCGAGGATGGAGTGTTGAGCATGTATTTCATCATTAACTTCATTTACAATCTGAGTGTCACGATCTCACTCTATGATCTTGCGTTATTTTGGAAATGTCTTTACCGGGACCTCAAACCGTTCAATCCTTGGGGGAAATTCCTCTGTGTGAAGCTGATAATTTTCGCCAGTTATTGGCAGGGAATCATCCTGGGACTTCTCAGTTGGTTTGGTGTTTTAAAGAATGAGAAATCAGATTCTGAGAACACACTAGGGTTTGCCATTCAGAATGCGTTGCTATGTGTTGAGTTGATTGGGTTTGCCATTGGTCATTGGTATTCGTTCTCCTGGACGGAATACAGTGCTAAGGCATTACCAGGATGTGCAAGACTATCGTATATTTCTGCCCTGAGAGATACTTTTGGATGCGGAGACTTGATATATGACTTTACAACGACTTTCAAGGGTGATTTATACGATTACAGGCAGTTTGACTCTGTTGAGGCGATGATTGCACATCCTACCTCGCGTTCTCGCATGGCGAGATTTAATGATGGGTTACGGTTCACGGATGCCGGGAAGCAGAGATACTGGCTTCCAAAGCAGACACCTCAATCTCCACACATGAGAACGCCGCTGTTGACGAAGCCTCGTACCAATTCCATGGCATCAACAACCAATGCGTCCACAAGGGCCATATATGCGAACTCAGTGCTAACAGTTGATTCGAAAGAGTACGATGCGTCGACGACAACGCACGATTCAGCAAACTACAATGCCATTGAGCAAGAACCTGAAACTGTTGATGAGCTTGATGAGTACGTTGTCAGCGATGCCTTCTACAAGCAGGTAAGGAAAGAAAGACCGTACGGTGATAAGAATTACCCGGTGATCTATGACACGGAGGCGCACACAAATTCTCCAGCGCTGCAGCGACTGAGACAGGAGGCCAGGGCACGCCAGGCTTGCTGAATATAGGATATATATGCTAATGATTAAATGACAGGGATCACATATGTGCCAAAAGAGGAGTAGGAAAGCCATCACCACCCGGACACCAGGAGCGGCATGGGCGTGGCCGTAGCGGGAAAAAGGAGAAGGCGCTTTTTCGCCTTTGCGGGTTACTTGATTGAGTTACATTGATTGAGTGAGTGAGTGTTCTTGTTGGCTGGTATATTGGATAGAGGTCAAGGAGACATGGACGACAAAGAGCTCGAGGCCATCAGGGCAGCGAGACTGAAAGAGCTGCAGGGCAACGCTGGCCAAGGCGCGGGACGAGGGTCTAGCGAGTGAGTTACGTTTAGAGTGTTACGCAACGAGCACATTAGCCGTTGGCAACAATGGGCGGGTTTTACAGATGACAGATCACTAACCGAGCGATGCGTCAGGGCCCAGACGTCAGGGCTGAGTGCTGCACTGGACCAGGTACTGGAGACGTCTGCCAGGGAGAGGCTCTCGCGTG
Source organism: Petasospora euphorbiiphila (assembly GCA_030556625.1). NCBI lineage: Eukaryota > Fungi > Ascomycota > Saccharomycetes > Phaffomycetales > Wickerhamomycetaceae > Petasospora > Petasospora euphorbiiphila. The sequence continues at coordinate 377,524 of JAKTUJ010000005.1, read as the reverse complement.
TGAATCTGGTGAGACCGGAGCGTGCTAAGGCAGTGGAGCAGTACGTGATGAGACTGGCACAGAGCGGGCAGATCAGAAGAAAGCTCGGGGAGGATGACATCGTGGAGATCCTCAACGGCATCGCCAGGGACGAGCAGAAGAAGAACGAGACCAAGATTGTCTTCTCCAGGAAACACGACAACGATGACGATGACGATGACGACTTCTTTGATTAGGATCCTAATGCAACACACCGATAGAAATTTGTAACTGTAGCCAGCACTCCCACACGCGACGCTGCAAAACAATCTACAGCAAACTTTCAACCAAATTAGTCAGTCAATCAACCTAATCAACACTGTAATGCTGTAATCAACTAACCGATTGCGAATTAGAAGAGAACGCTATCTGCCCCGTTCGAAAGCGCCGTCCGATTTGGTAAACCGCCGCGCGGAAAGCCGTTGACACCGTCCTCGACCTTCCTATTTGGGATGCTCCATCCGCGTTCCACCCCTCCATGCTATCGCATCCCAGACAGGACCCTCAGTATATAAGGACCTCAGGTCATCCTCGGAGATGTCCTGCTGGCCACATGCTCTTAAGGTTCTCTGTATAGACCCCAGGAAATGTCGCTCCACCCATTCGACTCCGTCACAGACCGTGAGATCAGACTCACAAGCAAGCTCGTCAAGGACCACCACGCCGGCCATGTCGTCCACTTCACGCAGATCGACAGACTTGATCCTCCAAAGAAGGACATGATCAAGTACCTAGATGCCGAGCATGCCGGTGCCTCCAAGCTCCCGGAGATTGCGAGAAGAACCTACGCCTACTACTACCTCGACGACAAGATGCCATTGTACAAGGCCGTCTTGAACGCCAGTTTTGGCCATGTCATCACGGCACAGCCAGTCAAGGGCGCCAGTGCTGGTCCACTGCTCCCAGAGGACCTTGCCGCCATTGAAGAGATGTGCCTGAAGCACCCAATCGTCACTGCTGAGCTCGCCAAGTTGAACCTTCCAAAACACATTGTCGCATGCTGTGACCCATGGATGTACGGTACAGACTCCGATGACGTCAAGGAGCCACTTATCCAGTGTTACATGTACTTGAAGTGCAGACACCCAGACGCTAACCACTACTCTCTCCCAGCCATGTTCTCTCCCGTGTTCAAGCTCTTGACACACGAGTTTGTCAGAATGGACTACTTGGCCTGCGGTGCCGACGAGAAGATTGTCGAGACTTACCCATGGCATCAGGTTGCAGCTGTTGAGTACCACCCAGACTTGTCTGGCGAGGAGGTTATCAGAGACATCAAGCCATTGATTGTCGAGCAGCCAGAGGGTACCTCCTTCACCATCGAAGGTGGTAAGGTTACTTGGCAAGGATGGGAGTTCAGAGCAGCCACTAACGTCAGAGAAGGTGTTGTTCTCTACGACGTTTGGTTCAAAGGCCGCTCATTGTTCTACAGAATTGCCCTGAACGAGATGACCGTCCCATACGGTGACCCAAGAGCCCCATACCACAGAAAGCAGGCCTTTGACTTGGGTGACTGTGGGTTCGGTGCTAACGCTAACCAGTTGGGCTTGGGTTGTGACTGTCTTGGTGTTATCAAGTACTTGGACACTTTGAGAATCGACCGTGAAGGTAACCCAATCAAGTTGACCAACACCATCTGCTTGCACGAGCAGGACTACGGTATCATGTACAAACATCTCAACTACAGAACCGGTAGTGCCATTGTCACCAGAAGAAGAGAGTTTGTTGCACAGACGATCGCCACTATTGGTAACTACGAGTACATTTGCAACTTTGTCTTTGACCAGGTTGGTGCCATTACCGTCCAGGTTAGAGCCACTGGTATCTTGTCGACGATGCCAATCGAGGAAGGCGTCAGTGTTCCATGGGGTACCAACATTGGTCCAGGTGTTATGGCTGCCTACCACCAGCACTTGCTTTCCTTCAGATTCGACACAAGAATTGATGGTGACAACAACACTGTCGTTTACGACGACTACGTTCCAATGCCAGAAGACCCAGTTCTTAACAAGTATGCCGTTGGTTACGTGAGTGAGAGAACCATCGTTGAGAAGGCCGGTTACGTTGAACAGTCTCCATTCACCAACAGAGCATACAAGGTTATCAACGAGAATGTTATCAACAAGATCTCCGGCAAGCCAGTTGGTTACAAGTTTGAGATGCCAGCAAGACAGATGATGCTTGCCAGTCCAAAGTCTTACAACACCAAGAGAGCCACTTTTGCTACGAAGCAATTCTGGGTCACCAAGTATGGCGATGACCAGCTGTGGGCTGCTGGTGAGTTCACCAACCAGTCCACGAAGGACACCGGCTTGGGTGTTTGGGCAGATGGCAAGACGGATGTCAGAAACACAGACACTGTTGTTTGGTGTACGCTGGCCTTGACACACCCTCCATCGACCGAGCAGTTCCCAGTGATGCCATCGGACTTCATGCAGTTCGTCGTCACGCCATCCTCCTTCTTTGAGAGAAACCCTGCTTTGGACGTGCCATTGGCCAACAACAGATTCAACAAGTCAAAGTACTACGAGGACGCTCTGGGTAATACCATCTCCGTTGCGGAGGCTAAGGGCTCTTGCTGCAAGACCAGCCTTTGATTTATTTTCGAAAATATTGGTCTGTTTACTGAAGACATCACACTTGTATAGGGAATTATGGTTTAATTTTATTGATTATACGTAGAGTTCTTAAAGGCCTAGAAGTCTTCATAAGAAGCAGTGCTGTTTTTTTTTTTTTTTTTTTTTTTTTTTTTTTTTTTTTTTTTTTTTATTTTTTTTTTTTTTTTTTTTTTTTTTTTTTTTTTTTTTTTTTTTTTTTTTTTTTTAGTTGATTAAGCGGTTTTGGTCGCGCGCCAGCCAAAGTGTTTCAAAAATGTAAACAAAGCAATTGTTTACTTACCCCCCTCTCTCTTTCCCTCCCCTTTCTCCCACACCAAAAGTCATTGACAACAGAAACTACAGCTGCCAATAACGACCACTTCCACGTCCCTGATAATGTTGTCACTCGTCAGATCTCAGTTCTCGCTGCGTGCGCTCGGTTCCATGAGGCTCGCCCCTGTGGTGCCACTTACCGCCAGCTTCTCAACCTCCTCCTCCATGTTCTTGGAGGCCAAGAAGAAGACCGCCGCTAAGAAGAAGCCTGCCGCTAAGAAGAAACCAGCTGCCAAGAAGAAGAAGGTTGCTGCTAAGAAGGCTGCTCCTCCAAAGAAGGCTGCCCCACCAAAGAAGGAGACCGTCAAGCGCGCTGTCCTGCCATTCATGTTCTACGTCAAGGAGTACTATGCCAAGAATGGCAACGAGTTGAAGCAGCTTGCCTTCCCAGACAGAACCAAGTTGATTAAGGAACACTGGGACAGCCTCTCCGGCTCGGAGAGAGCCCCATATGTCAACCTGTACGAACAGGATCTCAAGAGATTTGAGGCTGACAAGGCAGAGGCGGCAAAGAAGGCCCCACCAAAGAGACCATTGCCGGCATACATCGCTTGGTTCAACACCGAGAGAAACTCTTTAGTCAACAACAACCCAGGCTTGTCTGCCGTTGAGATCGGAAAACTCGGTGGTCAGAAGTGGAATGGCTTGCCTGAGAGTGAGAAGAGCCGCTTTAGCGAGACCGCCAAGCACGAGATGGATTCTTGGAAAGTTGAATATGCCAAATGGAAAGAGGCAGCCAAGTCAGCATGAACATCTCAATTGCTGATTCCAAATTACCCGTTTTTTCTTCTTGTCCTTGAATGCTGTTTCACTTTGGAGTTTGTGACGCGCTTTGATAGGCATTATGACTACTCATTCTTCACGCGTTTTATCCTCACTGTATTAATATGGGCTACGTTATACCCATTCAATAGGCTCAATTTAAAAGAACTCTATACTGTATTGCTCTTTGGAGACTTGTAGAGATGTAGACACCATGGAACCATAGTTGGATATACGGTAACAGTTAGAGATCATAGTTCGTCGATCTGCCGTAACCTCCAGTGCTCCTCTCAATAAATACCTGCTTATCCCAAATAAAACCCAACCCAGCAGTTGTTTAACATTCTCTCATAGTTCACCCACGCGTGGTACTTCATGAACAACATTGTGCCGTCTTTACCCGCACACTTCATGATCTCGTCTACTCCACCGGGATGAAACCTAATGTAAGGCGTGACATTGTATACCTTGCCTTTTAGAACCGTCCAGCAGTCGCCGGTAGTGTTATGCTGTTTGAGTGTTTCTTTCGTAACTTTCAAGGGGAAATCTCTGGGGTCAATACCTCGAAGATTCTTCTGACTTGCATTGAGCGCTGCCCAGTCAAGTGGCGAACACCCGGGAGCAAGCGCCACCTTGTGACGGGAGCCTGCCCTCTGTGCAGATCTCACAGCTGGGAATGATGCCGCTGGTTCATTAAAAGCCACATGTGGACGTCGTACTGGTAGTGGCGTTGGTGTTGGCAGAGATGTTGATATCGGTACTCGCGCAGTTGATGGTGCCGACGGACCACCCCTCTGTGCATGAAGACGTGACTGGATAGGATTAAGCTGTGTCCTCTGGTCCATTTCTATTACTTCACCTGTGCACGTTTGATAAGAGGAATATTGGAACCAAATAGACTTGCGATGAGCATCTCCACTACACAAAAGAGGGCTGAAGACTAAAGAGTCCGCACTAGTCCACACCTGGACACCTCAAGACCTCATGATGACGTAACCGGACACTTTAGGGGTTACCCGGAGCGCCGGAGCTGCCATGCGGATCGATAGGGGCAGTGGAGTGGTGTGGAGTACCCACACTCTCTTTCTACCTCTGTGAGCAAGAATCTGGTATCTTGAGCGTGTGACATCTCCATAGAGGATCTAGCGAGTACAGCTGTACGATTATACTGCTCAAAGAGCCAATTATACTGGTTACTGCAAGTTCCCGAGACCATCAAGACAGACGAGGAATAAGTCCGGCTCCAGGCCATTGCTTCCATCTAAACAACGGTCCGCCCAAGACCCGAACAGAAGAGTGAGTGAGAGACTTCGGTAATTAAGTGCTTGAATACATCCGTGATTCGGTTGTCTGCTGCTATTGCTATTGTTAAAATCGCACGCTGCAGGTTTGTGAGCAAAGAGAGTCCTGTCTCATTCTCATGTCATTTTTGGACCACCTGATACACTCAGCATCTACATTTGTTCAAGATACACATCCGAATACCTACGTGACCAAACAACAATACATTGACAGGGTCTCACATAACACCTGGGAGTACCTCTACTTGAAATACTGGAAATTAGCTTCATCGCAGTCCAGAACTCGCATGCTGTTGGCCACAGTAGTCGCACTCATATCTGTATACATTGTTTCCCCATCAATCTCATACTATCTACTCTCAGAAGAAGAAAAGAAGAAAATGTTCAGTTCGAAGAGAAAGGATAAGTTCACAACGGGGTTAATCAACACCAGAAATGATTGCTTTGCCAATTCCTCGATCCAGGCTTTTGCTGCACTTCCCGGGCTTGATGATTACCTCAATGACATATTCAAACAGCACAAGCTGCTTCACTCTCTGCCTTTACCAAAGGATGATCCCATACCAGAATTACCATTACATAGGGCGTTGGCTACCATTATTCAGCAATTGCAAGAACCACTTACGTCTTCAAAAAATATTTCTGTTTGGCCATTTCTGCAAGTAATAGAGAAGATATTCAACTCCAAGATTTCGACAAATCAGAATGACGCTCATGAACTAGTGCAACTGATATTGGAGACTCTGGATAACGAGGTCTCTAAACTCAAAAAGTACACGAAGAAGCACAAACTCAATCTCGTTATACCAGAACTACCATTCAATGGACTGCTTGCAGATCAGTTGACTTGTTACTCCTGCTTGAACTCATCGAAGCCGTCATTCCACCCATTCTCAGTTCTTTCATTACCTGTCCCTCAGGAGCGCACAGCTTCTCTCAGTGACATGCTGAAGAACAGTGAAGTGGAAACAATCAACGGATATCACTGTCTCCGGTGTAAGATCAGAGCCATTTTGAAAATTGAAGATCAGAAGAGTACAAAAGGCATTTCAATTTCTGAAGATGAAGCTCATATCATTTCAGAGTTGAAAGTAATGGAACCAAATTTGACAATCAATGATGATTTACCGGAGAATTTGGAGAAATTCATCAAGAATTACAAGTCTTCCGGGTTTAAGACTGAAGACCTCATATCAACCATCGTCAAGAAGACGCTAGTCATCAAACCACCGACACTGTTAACTGTTCATTTGTCAAGATCGATGTTTACCGCAAACCACTTGACTAGAAACGGTTGCAGAGTTGATTTCGAAGAACATCTCAACTTGTATGTCGATGAAGTATTGGCAAATGAATATCAGAAAAGACAGAAGACAACAAGAAAGAAGGATGCTGTTATTGTTACACCTGCAGGTGAGGTCATTGATGATAATGAGAGAGGCGAAGATGCTGATGTTGATGATGATGGGGAGGAAGATGGTGACGATACAATTGAAGGCTATGACGATGACAGACACGAACCTGAGCATTTGAAGAGAATTCATTCCAAGGTATTGACACAGCACAAGGAGGATGTTTCAACCATCGAGGATGTGTCTCACTGTGAACATGTCGCTGACACCTCTAATTCAGAGGCGCATGACTCAGATCATCATCCACACTCGTCAACAGCTCCTACCAGTATTGATTCAACTAATGCTGGTCCTGAAGAAGTGGCCGACGAGGAGGAAGACGACCAAGAAGACGATACATCAGAAAACAGTGATGCTCTCTCTGAAGAACTCAACATCACAAAGGACAAGGTTAGATATACGCTCCGTGCTGTGATTAAACATCAAGGTACACACCACGCTGGTCATTATGAATGCTATCGCCACAAGCCACTTTTTGTTAAGGATACTACGACAGATACCGTTGTCTGCCTTTCACCAAAGATCATGATTGGCGATGAGGAAGGAGAACAAGAAGACCAGGAACAACAAGAGGAAGAACAACAGCCAGTTTCTTCCCCAAAGCTCCCACATCCAGAGCTGCAAAATCAGTTATCTTCTGCAGATTCCCCAAAGGACAGTGCCTCCAGAACTTCTGATGTTCTAGAATTTACAGATGGTGAAAGTGATGGATCATTCTCTCGTTTCAGAAGCAGGTTGGGATCCATTGTTTCTCGTCGTCCATCTGTCAGCAAATCGCCACAACCACGTCGCAGCACGGTCTCGACACCTGGGTCCTACGCACCGAGTGTTCTTCACGAAGTCGCCACTGATTTTGAACAGCTGAACATCGCTGGGAATAGCAATGCACAGAAGAAGAGATACAAAAAAGTATCATCCGTCTCAAAATACCCATACTGGAGAATCTCCGATACAACCATCACCGAGTCAAAGGCTTCTCAACTGTTGAGTGAAAAGACCGCTGTATACATGATTTACTACGAGATGGTACGTGATAGTCATTAACAATTAGAAATATGTATCAATACTATGTGATTTACTAATAACCCATTATTCTTAAATTATATTGAAAATCGTATCAGACAAGAAATAAAGCACATGATAAAAACTCATACACAGAAACACGAAATGCGAATCTAGACAATGACAGCAACAACATCACCAGCGTCAACCATATCACCATTAGAATGAACAATCTTGTAGACCATACCCTTCTTCGGAGAAGCAGTAACCATTTCGGTCTTCATAGCCTCAAGCACAACCAAGCCATCACCAACATCGACTTCATCACCAACCTTAGCTAGTGGTTTCCAGAATCTACCACTGTTTTCAGAATAAACTAATTCAGCGCCTTCTGGATATGTCTCCTCTTCTGCTGCCTTTGGACCACCTGATTTCTCGAGCTCAGCATTAGCAACTTGAATCAATTGGGCAAACTCAGCAGCCTTCTCACCCTTCTGACCTTCCTCGAAAGCAGTGATGGATTCCAAGTTCTTTTCAATCCATCTCAAATACTGCTCGTGGTCAAAGACACTTTCCTTGTACTCAACCTTGAACTGACCGTGCTTGCAATCTTCAGTAAACTTGTCAATCTCGGCCTCAGTGACTGGGTAGAACTCAACTTGATCAAATGGAGTCAACAACCAAGGATGCTCTGTAGAATGTTCACCAAGTTTGAGCTTATCCCAAATTGGAATGGTACGGCCCACCAACTGGTATCCACCTGGAGAGTCCATAGCGTAGATACACATGTACATACCACCAATACCAACAGCACCGTTCGGTGTGTAAGTTCTGGCAGGGTTGTACTTGGTACCCAACAATCTCTGACGTGGATCCAATGGCACAGCACATGGTGCACCCAAGAAGACATCACCTAGACCCAAGACCAGGAATTTGGCACTGTACAGCATGTCATGGACATCAGAACGTTGAATATCGTTGACATCAGCAATGAAGTCAATGTTGTTTGGTAACCATGGTGCATCAGAACGAATAGTTTCTTGGTAACGCTTAACGGCTTCTAAGACAGAACTGTCCTCAAAGGCCATTGGCAGCTTGAAAACCTTGGACTTGATCTTCCACTTGTTCTCAAACAAGATCTCCTGCTCATACGCGATCAGAGTCTGAATCAAGTCGGACTGGGAGATGGCATTACCATCAAATTCAACAAGAACAGATCTGACACCCTGAGACATCTCGACAATACCAATGGTCTGGTGGAAATCAACAAGCTCAATGAGACGGTTGATTCTGTAACAGACGTTGAAATCCAACTTCAAGTCACCATACTCCACTAGCACATAGCGGTCACCAGCTTGACGGTAAGTGATTAAAGGTGCCTTGTCGAATGGCTTGAAAGTGGTCAGAACTGGTGATTCTGGCTTTGGCAATGCAAGGCTGGAGAGGTCTGTTGGATAGGAACCTGAGAACAATTCCACAGTCTCGTCTTGTTTGGCTCTCAACTCTCTAGCGCTAGCATATGAGATTGGAACAAACTGGATGAAATCACCTGGCTTGACCTGTCCAACCTTCCACATCTCAGAATCAACAACAACGGCCTCACAGACGAAACCACCAAGAGATGGACCATCACAAGTCAAGATGACTGGTTCATCACCAGTGAAGTTGATGGCACCAATGGAGTAGACGTAGTCATGCTGGTTGGATGGATGCAAACCGGCTTCACCACCATCAAGTCTAGCCCACTTTGGCTTTGGACCAATCAATCTAACACCGAATCTGTTGGAGTTGTAGTGAACTTTCCACTTCTCAGCAAAGAATTCTTTAACAGATTCGGCCTTGAAGAAATCTGGTGAACCATGAGGACCACAAGTAACACCAATGTGCCACTCCTTAGTCTCCAACTGTGGAATAAGCTCCTTAGGCAAAGCAACTGGCTCAGATTCTGGAGATGGCAATGTGTTGGATGGTAAGTATGGCTGTCCCAAAAACAAGACATCACCAACCTTCAAGACTCTACCATTGTAACCACCCATGTTACCAAGAGCAAAAGTAGATCTGGAGCCCAAGTATTCAGTGACGTCAATACCGCCTCTGATAGCCAAATAAGCTCTGCATCCCTTGGTCAGTTTGCCAACAGACAACTTGTCACCTCTCTTCAAGTTCACTGGTTCCCATTGGTTCACAAGCGTATCGTTCACCTTGACTTCGACCTCACCACCAGTAACAGCAATGACAGCATCAGCATGGAAAAGGATGGATGGACCATTGAGAGTAATCTCAAGAGCAGGAGCAGCTCTAGCATTTCCAACAATCTTGTTGGCCAATCTGAAAGAGAAGGCATCCATTGGACCAGAAGGTGGAACACCAATTCTCCAGTAGCCAACTCTACCTGGGTAGTCCTGGACCGTGGTATAGGCACCAGGCGTCAAGATCTCAAATGCATTGGCAGCATAGTCGTAAGAGTCCAAGATCTTTGTGTGCATCTTGGCAGCTTCGAACATCTGTGAGTTAGCAACAGATCTCAAGTAGTCCAAGTTGGTGACAACACCATACACAACAGTCTCATCCAAAGCCTTCTGCAAGAGTCTCAAAGCATCTGCACGGTCCTTACCATGAACAATGATCTTGGCCAAAGTTGGATCGTACTCAGCAGAAACAACAGTTCCCTTCTCAACCCAAGTGTCAACTCTTGCCCACTCTGGGAAGACAACGTCAGTCAGCTGACCTGGAGATGGTTTGAATCCCTTCACAGGGTTCTCAGCGTAAAGTCTGGCTTCCATAGATGCACCTGTCACTTCAACCTTTTGCGACTTAAAGTCTGGAGCGCAGTTTGCGGCGATCTTCAACATCCATTCAACCAAGTCCAAACCCGTGACAGCTTCTGTGACTGGATGTTCAACTTGCAAACGGGCATTGACCTCCAAGAAGAAGAACTCGTCTCTCTTTTCTTCGTAAATGAACTCAACAGTACCAGCACATTTGTAGTTCATAGAAGCACCAAGTTGTTCAGCAGCGTTTCTCATAGCCTGTCTAGTAGTCTCTGGCAAGTTTGGAGCAGGGGTTTCTTCAATAATCTTCTGGTTACGACGTTGCAATGAACAATCACGTTCACCAAGAGCAATAGCCTGGCCGAAACCATCACCAAACATCTGAATCTCAACATGTCTGGCATTCTCGACGAATCTCTCCAAGAAGACACCAGAATCACCAAAGTAAGCCTGACCTTGGTGCTTGACAGTCTCAAACACCTTTGGCAAGTCATCCAAGAGGTCAACCTTCTGCAAACCAATACCACCACCACCTGCAGTGGACTTAAGCATGACTTTCACAGAAGTATCTGGGTCGTTGGACAAACCAAGCTTCTTAGCAAATGCAATAGCTTCATCGATGTCCTCGATCAAGCCGGAACCTGGAACAAGTGGAACACCAGCCTTCTCAGCGATTTCTCTAGCCGAATGCTTTAGACCAAGCTTTCTGATAGAGTCACCGCTTGGACCAACGAAAACGATACCTTCCTTCTCGCATCTGTCTGCAAAATCAGCATTCTCAGACAAGAAACCATAACCTGGGATAATGGCCTCAGCACCAGAATCCTTAGCTGCTTTGATAACCTTGTCAATGTTGATATAAGTCTCAGCTGCAGAGTCACCGTGCAATGGAATAGCGACATCAGCTTCCAAGACGTGTGGGGAGTATTTGTCAGGGTCAGAGTAGATAGAAATAGACTTGATTCCCATCTTCTTTAACGTCTTCATGATTCTGACTGCAATCTCTCCTCTGTTGGCAACGAGGACACTCTTGAATGGTTTCTTAGTCTCCTGTGCCTTGACAGATTCAATATATGCTCTCCATCCACCAAACTCGGTAATGTCCTTGGTGCCCTTCTGAGTATATCCAATCTCTTCACAGATGAAGGACTTCACCCATTCACCATTTGCTGTCTCGACCGATCCGATTCCCAATGGTTCTGGGACCATGGCGATAAAGTCACCAAATCTCTCCTTTGGCACGGAGTAGACTTCAATAGCAATCTTGGATCCAAGGTCAGAGACTCTTCTGAGACCCGGCTTAGCAACAGGTCCAGTCTTTGGCAGTGCATAGAGCTTGTAGTTCTCCGATGTGGTAGTAGCTTCAAGCAAAGTTGCATTGACCTTCTCCAATTGCCAATGGAGTGCCATTCCGGACAAGTGGGCGCCAACAACTGCCAACTTGATAGCATGGGATAAGTTTGGCTTTGGTGGAGTGTACTCATCGCCAAGACCAGAGATGCACTCGGTTGCACCAAGAGATCTCTCGTGTGGTGGGAATGCTGTCTTCAAATAGCGAGAACCAAGCTCAAACAAGGCGTACTCTGTGAATGTCTTTGCAATGAGAGTGACACCATTTGGCAGGCCATCAGGTCTGAAACCAGCTGGAAGGGCAAGAGCACACATATCAGCCAAGTTGACAAAGTTTGTCCAAGTACCCTGTTGGGAGTTGACGAGGACAGGCTCTTCTTCGAGGTCTTTAAGAGTTGGGTTGAGAGGACAAGTTGGTACAGCCAAAACGTCAATGCCTTCCAACAGTTTACGCACTTTCTGTAAGATACCTTGTCTCTTGTACTCAAACTCGAATGCGTCTGCTGCGTCGAAATTGGTGGCTGTCTTGATGATGCCAATGACTGTCTTGTCCAAAGTGGCTTCTGGTGGATTAGTGGCAAGGAACTTTCTGATAGCAGCGTATCTCTCACCAACCCAAGCTCCCTCGTAGAGGCACTTTGCCAGATCCAGGAGATCAGAGAAGTCCACAGCAACGATTTCACAACCTGCTTTGCTGAGGTTTTCAATGGCCTTCTGGTAGAGCTTTGGGTTCTCTGTCTCACCGTACCATGGCACGTTGGTAGGGATAGCGACTCTTGGCTTTGCACCAAAGCTGATGAGCGGGTTTGGTGGGAGTGGTCTTGAGTACTCATCCTGTTCTGTGTCTGGCTGACCCATCACGCTGAAGGCAGTCTGTGCATCTTCGAGATTGAGGGAGAATACACCGACACAGTCAAGAGATTTGCAAGCCGGGACGACACCGGAGCAGGAGAAGACACCCACGGATGGCTTTATGGAAATCAAGTTGTTGAGCGCAGCCGGGACACGAGTCGAGCCTGCAGTGTCTGTTGTGAGTGCGAGTGGTGCGATGCCTCGAGCGACAACGCTGGCAGAGCCAGAGGAAGAGCCACCAGAGACGTGCTTGTCGCTAAAAGTGTTTGGTACCCTACCATATGGAGATCTGACACCAACGAGACCCGTAGCGAACTGATCGAGGTTCGTCTTACCGATAATGATGGCACCTTGTTCTCTCAACAGCGCCACGACTGTTGAGTCCTTCTCCGGGGTGTAGGCAAACGATGGGCAGGCGGCTGTTGTCTGGAAGCCCTTAGCGTCGATGTTGTCCTTGACGGCAACAGGGACACCGTAGAGCTTGAGAGAGGCCTTGTGTGAGCGTGACTGGAGAATCTTCCACTGGTGTTCAATCTCCTGAGGCGAAGCGACGGAGATCCATGCCGGGTCGTGTGGAGCGATCTGCTGTTTGGCAACGAGCTGTTGCAGCGTCTCGAGCGAAGTAGCGGGCGTACTCTTGTGGTGGAAGTCGAGCCACTGGCCGACGGTCCAGCCTGTGGTATCAACCATTGTAATTGCTATAGCCTTATTGTAATAGCAAAGCGTAGTCTTCGCAACCGGACAGTGGGATGATTAGCCGCCGGGGAGATCTGTTGTCTTTATAAAGCGGTGAAGGGGTCCAAAGCTCCGCGATCGCAGCTCATCGGCCAACCTTCTCTTATCGTCAAAGTCGCAGCTCGCCGAAATTACGCAATGAGGCCGCAATGAGGGCGGTGGTTAGCTACTAGGGGGTGGGGGGATTTTGACAGGAATGGAGGAGTCCATTTTCCTCTCTCCATAAATACAATGTTCCTATATACTGTCAGGAATTTACAGGCTGATCAGCTGGGTTACCATCAAAGATACAGGGCAAGGTCTCCCCAAGTTGTAGAAAGAGAGTGTGTCTCTTGCGTTTGCGCGGAAATTGATCCGTCGGTAATAGGCCTCTGATAATGGCCCCTACCGACAATCGGCGAAACCCGCACACATTGAAGGCTCGAAACTGACGCATTTTTCGCGCAGCTGTCTGTTGTTATGTGGGAGCTGGCTGCTGCGCCGGTGATGCTCGAGTGGTGACGTCTCGGCTACGACTCTAGTGGTAATAAATTGTTAGTTGTGTAGTCTGTCGAGTATCGATTCTTATCTGGCTCGTTGTTGTTTATTTTCTACTCTTTTCGCCGGTCTTGTGGGTGTAAAGACTGGTGGCTGCGCAATGGCACAAGGCAAGGCGCATTCCCTCTCCTTCTCTGTGGCTATTCTCATGAGTCCTAGCAGCGAGTCATTGCAAGAACGGCAATTAACTAGATCAAACAGGACACTGGACTGTACACCCAGATCACACTAGATCAAAAGTGCATAAGCTGGAGAGAAGGATAGATAGTGCAAAGAAGAACAACAGTGCCCAGAGCGACGAGATAAGAATCGAATTGTCTGGCCTATTAGACGGTCGATCTTCCCCACACCGTCTTTGTCGTTATTTTCACGCACCCTTGCAAGATTTCTCTCGGATTTGCCCTTTGTGTTTTACGGCCTTATGTGGGCCTCGCCCGCCGTGCGCGCTGATTGGTGGATTTAATCAGTACGGCGCGCGGCGTGAAGACCGGCGCGCCTGCCACCTGGTTGACCGTTGGCCTCAACTTAAGTTTTAACAAGCCGTTCTAGTATCGTACACTGAATAGAGATCACCACTGCCAACTTCATAGATGAGGATTTTGTATAGATTTTGTTCTGTAACTGGATAGAGGCGAACCTCATTTGAGCAAAACTACGCTCAGATGTAATGCTTAAAACTTTTATTAAAAGGCAGATGCTATGCAATATTACTGTGCGACGTCAAATCTCTCCTCTCTCGGCAAGATGATCACTCAGACTTCGTCTTCATCTCCAATTTCATCAACTCCTTCTCCTGTTTCTTTCTCAATCTCTCCAAGTTCTTTTGATCCGTCTTGGCCTGTGCTCTCTCCGTTCTCTTATTAGCCCAAACTCTCAAGTTCTCACCATAGAGGAAGACATAGATTGGGAATGGTAGTCCCGTAGCGATCATTAGAAATGCAAAGATGCTGCACCCCCATCCAGTACCCAAGTTGTTGAACATTGCTGGGGAGAACAATGGGAAGGCAAAGCCAAAGAGAGATCTAAACACAGATGCTGCTGCAATAGACGAGGCAGCAAATCTTGGACTCATATCGATCAAATAGTTTTGAATGCAGTAGAACACTGGGATAACACCAAAGGCAAATATGACAACGCCAACAGCAGGGAAGATCCATGGCATCTTCTTCTCGGAACCCCATCCATACCAGAATAATCCACCAGCAAGTGTGAAGCCACTGACAAACAAGAATGGAATACGATACTCAGGCTTGGCAACACCGCCATTGCGAGCAGCCAGCTTGTGATAGATATGGTCAGATACTCTTTGTGTCACCAACGTACCAATCATGTAGCCAATCAAAAGTGTCACGTACATCAAACCAACGATACCTTCATTGAATCCATAGGTAACACCCCAATTGCTTGGGAAAGTGACAATCAGAATATACAAACAGCCATAAGCGATGGCCATAAACGTTCCCAAACCAAACACCATCGGATGTGTGAAGAGAAGAACAATCGGTCTCGTCAAGTTGACGTAGAACTTGTCAAAAGTGGTCTCACCAGTGGCGATTTCATAAATACAATGCAAATTCTGGTTTCCTGTCAATTTTCTCAATTTAGAAGCCTTGACTTTCAACAGTTGTGGAGTGTATGTCTCCTCCAAGAACCAAGTTCCATAGAGACACACAACACCATTAACAATGACCAAGACCCAGAAACACCAACGCCAGCCCGTTCCTTGGACAATGAACCCGGCAATAAGGGCACTAACACATGGGCCCACAGTAGGACCAAGAGAGTACAATGCCATGGCCTTACCTCTCTCATTGTTATCAACCAAGTCACCAATGACACCAGCGCCGATGGAGATTGGGGCACAACCACCAGCACCGGCCAAGAGTCTAAAGACACACATTTGTGCATCATTCTGTGCCAATGCACACCCAATGTTGAAGAAAAACATAAACCATGCAGCAATGTTGAGCACTCGCTGTCTTCCGTACATCTCAGACAGTGGTGCAACAAGCGGGGAGAAGATCGCCCATGCCAGGATAAAAATGGACACCATCAACGAGGCAATGACTGTATCGTTACCAAATTCGACAGAGATATTAGCAACAGCAGGCGAGAGGATAGTGGATGCAAAGGGGGAAAGAAATGTATACATTGATGCAACACCCATCGAACGCCATTTTCTCCTCAATGTCCAGTTTCTTGGGTTCTCAGGGTCATCTGGTCCATCCCAAGTAACCAGCTCAGGGTCGATATCTTGGAATTCGACACCATCGTTCTTTGTCGGTAAACCTTCTTCACGCTCTGGGATAATATCGTTGTCAGTTTGTGGTACGTACAGTTTTGACTCTTCATCATCAATGTGTTCCTCCTGACGGTGGACACGTTCAGAGAGCTCCTGGATAATTGTCGTTTTGGTTTTTTCTCTGCGTAGAGCAATCTCCTCGGAATCCAAGTCCGGATACAAGTTCTGCTCTGTGAAATCGTCATAGTCTTCAACACCTATACTCTGTGGTTGCGAACCACGACGTGAGTTACGACGCGGATTTGGGTTGAGCGAAGAAACGGTATAGACTCTCGCCAAGTGTGATGATGGGTCTGCAGTCTCGACAGTCAAGGACTGCACACCATCGTCCTCTGAGGAAGAAGAGCTGTGAGTGCTATTAGAGTCTGTGGACTCCAAAGACTGGACCACCGTGCTGTCCTCACGAGCTGTTGTAGAATCCTGACTCATCGGATATATTTATGCCTGCGTAAATCTGGGGAATCACTGGGCGTGTGAAGAGAGTTTACTATGCTGTGATGTTTGAGTTGTGTCTGATAAGATCAGCCCTGGACAGTTGGTATTGTGGATTGCAAGCAGACCTGTGTGCTTTCAAATAAAACAGAGAAAGGAACAAAAAATTTAACAACCTTTGGAATGTGGTGGTAAGATCTTGGAAATACGGAGCCCATCAATGTTTTTTCAGACCTTATACATTATATCCCCCCTCCACCACTCTAAGCTTGCATACGAATGCACAAAGCAGCTCAGAAAAAAAAGAAAAAAAAAGTTTCTCGCACATCCAAAGCTTTTTGTTAGCACGGCTTCCGGCTCAATGGCCCGATTGAGAAGCGCAGGCGGAAACAGAGACGCACAAACAACGCACATTTCAAGCGCAAAAGCCTAATTGGGCAGTCAACACCGATAAATGCACAACCAGACAATGTGTTGCTCGGGCTTTCCCCTCTACTATTGATAGTTTTTCCAGCTTTCTTTGTTAATTTGTATAGCTTTAGACTCCTCTTGATCTTCCTGTGTTTTTGCCTCCTTCTAAGCCGTGTGCCCATGTGCCTGTCTGTGATAATGATGACTAATTTATCCATCATCGCTCTAATGACGCACCGCCGTGCGCTTTTAGCACGGTCCGTCCGTATCGTCCGTATCGAGATTCCCGCAACCACATGAACTTACTAATCCTTTCTTGTTTCAAGGCCCAGAAAACCAGAGGTATGTGACCATTTATTTATTAATTATTATTCATTCTTCTTCGTCCACTATGTAATGGTCCAAATTCTGACGCCCAATTATTGTAGCGCACCGCTTTAAGTTCGTAGCAGTCTCACTTAGTTGAGTGTCAGTCATTGCAGCAGATGCAGATGCAGATGCATATTTCTCTTGTAGCCGATGATGCTCCTCATCTCGAGGTGTCAACGCAGTGGCGGACCCAGTGTAATGCACGTCTTCGTCAATACTGCCTATTCCTCGATCTTCCAAAGGAGCAACGAAAAATACCAAACTCAACGAGAGAACGTTGGACCAAACAAGAAATAAACTCAGTAACAGCTCAGTGTAGAGAGACCCAATGATCTCGCCTTCATGTGTCGAGATCTGACTGGCAAGTTCTTTGCTATGTATGTTCTGCAATACAAAATCCTTTGTCTCATCTATCAATTTCTCAGATACCGTTACGGAAGACTGAACGGTATTCAAGTAGATCAATGAACTAATTGACACACCGAGTGTACCGCCAATCGACTTGAAAATGTTTCGAGTAGTAACAGCCACTGACCTGTCAGCCTTCAAAGATTGTGCCTGCACGGCAATCACAGAAGGCTGAAGAACGAGTCCAATACCAGACCCAATTAGAACCAATATGAAGCCTTCTGACAGGTCTGTTGCACGAATGCCAAATCCTTGAGCCAGAAGTAAGAGCCCCACCAACCACAAAACCAATCCAAGACGTATAGACGTCTTGTATCCAAAACTGGTAACGATGTATCCTGCCAGAATTGAACATGTGCAAAGAGGAATCACCCAGGCCAAAGCCATCAGGGCAACATGATCTGGTTTTACACCCTTAACAACGGTGAAATAGAGTGGGATGTAAAGTTGCATTGGTTGGAAAATGAAGCCAATGATGAAGTTCTCACACAATGCGTAGACAGTTCCCTTGGTTTTGAGAAGTCTCATTGGGATAATCGGCATCTGTATCCACTTTATTTCAACCACTGCAAAGCATACAAGTGCTAAGAGAGCAATAACTAAGAGAACAACGGTCTTCACATCACTCCAATTCCATGCAATACCAGCGTTCATCATGGGTAACACCATACAGATCAAGAACACAGTAATCAACACAAATCCACAGTAATCCATTGTTTGCAAAAATTCCTTTCTACTAATCTCCACTTTAGTATTCTGCAATGCGAAAAGTGACACATTTGACATAACGAAGAAAATTGGACTTGTTGCAACGTAAAACCACATCCAACCAGGACCTTGTAAGAAGAACCCCATCAAGAGCGGTCCCATGCAGTCTCCAATCCCCAGAGAGCAACCCAAAAGTGCTTGAACTTTAGCCCTGTTCTTCACAGTAACCAATTCAGTAGCCATCAATATGGTCATTGAATGAATGCAGGCACATGACATTCCTGCGATTCCTCTACAAATGAAGAAGATGATAGCATTGTTCCAAACAGCAATCCCCAAGTGTGAAATAGACATTAGTATTAGTCCTATGCTGAGAACATACTTCCTGCCAATGATATCTCCACAACGACCCAAGAGTATTGTGACAACAGTCAATCCAATACAATAGGAAGCACCAGCCCACTGGATGGACTTGGAGGCATTAAATGATTCTGCTATATGTGGGAGAGACAACGCAGCCGAGGAGGCATCTACCGTATTGAGACAACCTGTGAGTAGAATCGTGGTAAGAGCGACTCCCCTGGAGATATTTGTGCGTGGTTGTTGTGTCTCCGGTACAAGACGAGCTTCAAGTGGAGAAACTGGGGCCTGGGATCTGATAGCACTGGACAGGGGGAACGTGGATGCAGAAAGTGGGGATGAATTGTGCTGGGGAGACGTAGACATCGTAGAAGGCAAGCTGCATAGGTGTGGCAGTCTCGTATAACCCTATACAGCCATTTTATACATCATGGAGAAGCTCGATGCTGGCCCTGTGTACTATGATGTACGTGAGGTGACACAAAAAGCTACCTGGTTGGAATCTCGGCTCATTCAGCTTCTTCACGTTTGGCCTTTTACCACCGAGAAGTCAGAGCATAACCAGATTTGAGGGGACTTCAAGCATTCAGTATTCACTTTCAATGTTTGGAACTTCAAGGTAAAGATCACAAAGAAACGGAGAGACACCGCTGCGCTGCTCGTTGTCATTGTGATCTGTAAGTCCGAGCCATCCTACTTCTCCGGAGCGCTGTACTCCTTGGCGTAGTCGGCCTTTGAACTAAGTGCGCAGTAGCAATATAAACTATTCTCCACTGCTTTTTTTATCCTTTATCCAAACCTTCCAACTGGCAGATAACGAAAGAAAGAACCAAAGCGAGAAAGAGAAGTTTAGAATGTGTAAACCAGCTCAATGCCCTGTTTGCAGTGCGTATATCGTCCATTGATCTGCTCGTCATTGATCTCCGTTGATCTTCAATAGACTCCGGACCTCATCTGGAGAATGGCGTTTTCTAGCAACTGAATACTAACAACATTTGACTTACAGACAAGGCCACATGGATCGGTTGTGGCATGCATGTCCCAACTGCCATGAGTGGCGTACCAAAATCGGAATGGTGAGTAATAACTGATTCCATTTGGGGTCTTTTCTTATCGGTTGTCTCAGTTCTGTTATCTAACCCTATATAGGTGTGACTGTGTTCCACTAGATGGTGCTAGAGGAGAATTTCCACCAAAGGCTGGTCAGGGGAAGAGAGCTTGAGTATTTACTCGATGAATGTTGGTATTGATCGTTCGTCGATTGTCTTCTGCTGCACAGATCGGCATCTTACATAATTTAGCTCGTTTTGCAGGATATCCATATACTCTTAGCTACAAGAACAAAGTAGTCTTTGGTGTATAGGTTTGGCTGAAGCTTGGTTTCAATAAACTCAATAAACTATAAGGTCGAGAACAGTTATATCTCTATCAAACTCTATAAAAACTCAGACAATTCAAGAAGAATTCTCGTGAAACGATAGTCCATGTTATTCAATCGGTCAATTCCTTCTTGCACATTACCCAAACCTTGGATAGGCCGCAAATACCAGAACAAGCACCAAAGAATAAGTAAACAGCTGGGTGAAGTTTTAAATCAAAGACTTCAATAGTATCACAACCAAAGTCAAATGACAGTCTTACGAGATCCAAAAGAATAACTCTTTCCTCGTACTTCAGCTCCTTCATCTCTGATAATAGTCCATCTGATGATAACGGAGACTTACTCCCAAACTCGCGCATAATTTGTTGTCTTAATGGTGTGCTGCCGATATTCTCCACCAGTCTCTTGGACAACAATGTGGCCCTCTGCTTAACTTGATGTTGGATGTTGATCTGAATTTGCTTCTCGCGGTTCTGTTGTAATTTGCACCAGTTCTTCTTCAACCCAAGAAGAATGTCGGCATACCACGCCAGCGCACCTTGCCTCACAACAATCTTCTTGAAAGTTTCATTCGTCAGAACGTTAACTTTAAACAAAAGCTCCAGCTCGTCAAAGATTCCATACCACAAGTCGATGAAATCACCAAGGAAGTCCTCATTCAAGAATATACTCGAAAATCTTTCCGGTGATGGGTTCTTGAGGAATATGTCTGCCTTCTGGAGGAAAGACCTCACTCGGAGTGGTGTCCCGCCGAATCTCAACGCATATCTGAAAGCACTGATGTTCTTTGTCAGCTCTGCAATTTTCTTTTCCAGTATTGTGGAATTTAGGAACATGAGAAGTTTCAAATACTTGTACGGCGTACGCCAATGCTGTCTTGGGTCCGGAGACAAGTTTAAAAACTTCTCATCAATGAGATATCGTCTTGTTCTGATGAGATAAACTTTGATCAGGCTCAAAACATAGTATGCGACCTTTCCCAATCTGTCTTTACCACCAACTTTGCTCAGTAATAACTTGAAAATATCAAACTTGGCTAGAACGGTCTTGAGTTCCTTATCACGTAGCTCCTGGCCAAGTGAAACCACCGAGTTGTCAAACCCTGGATCAGGTAGGGAATCAGGCACTGAAGGCTGTACCCAGTTGCGTCTGATAGGGGAAAGTTCATTTGACGATGAAGACTCATCCTTGTCTCTATTGTAATCATTGTGGTCGTTGAATGGGGACGGTATTGGCGACTGTAGCTTGAGCTTCATGTAGTCGTGAGAAGTGGTAAAGACGTTCGAGTCATCCAACGCTTCCGCAGAGTACTCCATGACCATCATCTAGAAGACCTGTTATGTTTGAAAGGCTGTCACTCCGTGCTATGGTAATCAAATGGATGGCTTTGTTGATATGTCGAGATGATGAGTAACTGAGTGCGCGCGCCCCCATCTTTGTCTTAACGCGTTGTGTGCTATCCGCGGCAGAAGACGGCGTTCTGACGGTTACGCGGGAAGGATCTACCTACGGGGGCTTTCTTTGCGTCATTGGCGGGGAACTTTTAGGCCGTCTGCCGCCTGTTCTAAAACACCGTGCGTATATCCCAGCACAGCTCAGCCCAACCCTCTTATTTCGTGAACCTAAAGTTGGTAACCTAAAGATTCCGCAACCCTATTAACCCCTGTACTGTACAAAGGTGACTCTCCTAACACCGTGAGAAGATAATCTGAGCTTAGACTTTTATTTATCAATTGTATTGATGAAGTGATGTTGGAGCTTACCTTGTTCAAGGAGGAGCATATTGTTAACACCATCTTCCTTTCCTATTCATAGTCGAATGCAATAGGAGGCCAGGAGGTCTAAAATGATATACCTATAACTAGAGCATAATCACAATGCCACAGGATGTAGGTGTTAATGCATATACAGTACTATGATCATTGTTTGTTTATCTGGCCTCTATTGTATAGGGGTAGTATGTCCAGAGCTGAGATTCTGTCATAGAATCGAACGGCTCGATACACTCTTTGCGCTCTTCATTATCCCAAAGCGGACTTATCTCCTTCCGAACCTCCGAAATATGCATTTTTCCCCTTCTAGAACACTATAACGAACTACGTTCACCCCTTCATAAAATACAAATACGTTCCTTGAGAGTGACTTACCCTCTTTGAACCCTTTCTATCTGCATATGCCACCAAGCCCCTTTGTCCTCTTATCCTGGCGTCCTTCCTGCATAATCACTCCTCTTGTCACCTTGTCATCTTCTTTGATCCAAATCTAACTTGTCCATCATTTCTTCACACCAAAAGCATCTAGACCAGTCACACACAGATTCATCATGTCAAGCACACAACCCATACCGTTGAAAGTGTTCCACAAGAACTCCATAGATGAGGTGACCCGCGAGCTTCTCAACAGTCCGTCGGGTGACTCCCAGGACTCTATAGACCTCGAGATTGACGAAGTGGATCAACCGCCAAAATTCAAAATAGATAAAGAGTTTGCACAGATATTGTTCGTTCTATGGTTTGGTAACTTCCTTACAAGTCTCGACGGTACTATTGTCTCCACAACGATGTCCAATATCGCCTCAGACTTTGGACAGAGTAATATGGTCACTTGGATCGCTACATCATATCTCTTAACATCAACAGCGTTTCAGCCCCTTTACGGCAAAACATCTGACATATTGGGAAGAAAAGAACTGCTTCTTGCGGCACAGGTTCTTTTCTGCTCGGGTATCTTTCTTTCAAGCTTTGCCGTCAACGTCCAAACCCTTTCCTTGGCTAGGGCTCTTTCAGGTATGGGCGGTGCAGGTATATTTGCCCTATCGAACATTGTTATCAGCGATGTGGTACCCTTGGCACAGAGAAGTATTTTTATGGGATACGGAAACATTGTATCGAGTGCATCACAGATGCTTGGTGGCCCTATTGGAGGTCTCTGCATCGTCACCATTGGTTGGAGAATGATGTTCTTGATTCAAGTGCCCTTCTTGCTAATATGCATAGGTATTTTATGGTTCAAAGTGGACATTAAAGTAGAGCACATCCCCGATGGTGAAGAGAAATATTCAAAGGAGAACCTCAAGAGAATTGACATTGGTGGTATCATCACGTTAAATCTTGCAGTTTCATCCATCATCTTCCTACTATCTGCGAATGAGAATACTTCTAAAGCTTACATGGTAATCTTCTCTGTGCTACTGGTTCTTTCTTCCATCTCCTACTTTATTGTTGAAAAATACATTGCAGTTGAAACTATTATTGATCCGGATATCATAAAGGGGCAGATTGGAATCCTTGGATTCATCAATGGTATTTCGGCACTGTCTTTGTACATGGTTCTCTTCGTCATACCGCTTTATTTGCAAATAGTGCAGGGAATTGCAGTGACAAATATTGGATATTATACTATGTTCTTTGTCATATCGGTTTCATTGGGAGCCCTTTTAGCTGGTTATATTATCCGCAAATACGATCACTCTGAATCAGAAACGATGAACGCAGGCGTTGCTACTTCCTTCCAATTCTTCATCATACAAACATTGGGGTTCTCGATGCTTCTTGCTCAGGTTTACTTTACAAATCCAGTTTCCCCCAGTGCTCTATGGAGGGTCATTCTTCTGACCTCGTTGTCCATATCAGGGTTTGGCGCTGGTGGTTACAACGTGGGTATAGCGATCTTTGTCATTGGCAAAGCTGGAAGAAGGCGTCAGGCTAGTGCCAACACTGTGGTTTCTCTTGTGAAGCAACTTGGAAACGTGCTTGGGGTTTCTATATCTCTGTCTTCCTATACGAAATCTCTCTATTCCCAACTGACTGGCTTCTTTGTGGAAGATGATAACGTTCGATATGTCAAAGAATTGATGCAAGATTCCAATTTCCTCAAGACAGGCCTTCCTGAAGAGTACGTTGGACGCGTGCTGCTCTTTTACAGAACCAGTATTTGCGAGGCATTCTACGTTCCACTTTATCTTTCTATTTTTGGTCTTGTGGTCATGTTCCTAGTGAAACGAAGAGTAAAGCAGGACTTCATATAGTGTCTGGGTGATAGACCTCTCCGCGGAATCTCGCTGGTATTTGCATAGAATTAGACAATAACACACTTCATAGATAAGATATTCAGATTGACGGTCAGATCATTGTTAGCCCCGTATTTGGTTGCTGATAAGCCCATGTTGAAGACCGCTTGTAGTTGTGATCTTCAGTGCTCATCTATGGTGATCGGATGTTTCGGCAAGTTCGCTTGCATTAATGCACCAACTCCAATATATCGTGATGATAGCTCAGGATCTACGACTCCAAGGGGTGTTGGTTCTTTCTGGACTTTCCGTACTGTTTTGCACATCATCATACAGGTTGCTTTAGTGTCGACTGCTACGATTCTCCTCTTATAAACACGGACAAGAATATTCAACAATGGACATGCTAAGAGACGCGTCTTCAAGTGACGAGCTGCTCACAGTGAAGCACTTCAGGGCCACGCTTGGCTCAACTGGTATCATTATCAAGGACCAAGGAATTACATTAACACGCCCAAGCAATTCCGGGGCTTGTTTACCCTTTATTTGTGGATCTGACGGGTCCGTTGCAAACGGAGAGCCAACAACACCCAGCGTCATTCCATATGAAGATATTCTGAGTGCTCGTCTGTTGGAATCGACGGACTCCAATTCATCAGATAGCCTTGTCCGTGTAACTTTTGCACAAAGAGTGAAAGAACACCTTGAACCTATTTCTCTGAGTTTGAGTATTGATACTCTTGGTAACAATGATGATATTGTGAATGTGATTTATGACAAGAGTTACCCCGACATCAGACCAAGGAAAAGAGTTCTTGTGTTACTCAATACTCACGGTGGGAAAGGTAACGGGCTACGGTTGTTCCTAAACAGAGCCAAACCAATCCTGGATGCTGCAGAATACGAGGTGGATGTTATCAAAACTGAGAGACACAGACATGCTATGGAGATTGCACAGACTTTAGATGTGGAGAAGTATGATATCATTGCTTGTGCCTCAGGAGATGGTATTCCATATGAAGTTTACAATGGTTTCTACAAGAGAAAAGACCGTGCAAAAGCTTTGAGCTCGGTGGCTATTACTCAACTCCCCTGTGGGTCTGGAAATGCCATGTCCAACTCATGCCATGGCACGAATGAACCATCGTTCGCTGCATTGTCGATGGTTAAATCCAAGGTTGTCAATGTTGATTTGATGGCAGTAACACAGAATGGTGAAACTACAGTGTCTTTCCTTTCGCAGACGTTTGGTATCATTGCCGATGCTGATATTGGAACTGAACATCTCAGATTCCTTGGGCCTGCCAGATTTGACCTTGGTGTTCTTCAAGGTGCGTTGACAGGAAAGACATATCCATGCGATATTTACATCAAGTATCTCGCGAAGGGTAACAGGGAAGTGCGTGCGTACTATGATGAGCATTCCAAAATGGTTAATGATAAGAATGACCTGGAGATTGCAGAAGAGAATTTGACGCTGAAGTATGATGCCGATAAGGAGGTTCCCGACGATTGGGAAATTGTTGATCCCGAATATGCGAAGTCAATTTCTGTCTTCTATACTGGTAAAATGCCAGTCATATCGCCAAAAGTGAACTTCTTCCCAGCATCTCTGCCCAACGATGGTGCTATTGATCTCGTGATGATGAATGCCAAAACTCCTCTGCTGAAGCAGTTCCCAATCATGTTCTCTGTGGACTCTGGCAAACACGTTGATTATCCCGATGTGATACATTCGAAGATATTGGCATACAGATTGATTCCGAAGGTCTCAAGAGGATTCTTGTCAATTGACGGTGAGGAGTATCCTTTTGAAGAGTACCAAGTGGAGCTTCTGGCTAATGCGGGAAAGACGCTCGCTAAGAGCGGTACCTACGTTGAGACGGGGTTCTAGCCAATTTACATAGTTAACATATCCATGAATCTAGCCTATATAACGTAAGATCTCCTTTAATCATCGCCTAATCATACAAACTCGACTTCCCCTAAAGGGGAGAGATCGGAGAGGTGTCCGGGTTTGTCTGGCTGATGCGGTGCCATTATTGGCCCGGGCGCAGGAGGGGACTACGACCAACCACCAACACCTTCGTACGACCAACAACGTTCTTTATAAATCACACAATTGGCAAACAATTGTAAGCTGAAAAAATCGAGCAAAAAGATGGAGCAGATTAATCTTTCCACACACGGCAAGGAGATCCAAAGAGCCTACGAGCAGGTCGTCAAGGGCGAGGGTGATTTCACGTGGGTTGTTTATGGCCCAGATGCCAGCAAGGCCTACAAGGTTGCAGAGACAGGCTCTGACTTTGACGAGTTCTTGGCCAGCTTTGATGAGTCAGCTATCCAATTCGGTCTTGCAAGAGTCAATCCACCGGGTTCTGACGTTTTCAAGAACTTGCTTGTTGGTTGGTGTCCAGACTCCGCCCCATTGAAGTCTAGATCTTCTTTTGCGCAGAACTTTGCCGAGGTCTCGAGACTTCTTAAGGGTTACCACGTCCAAGTTACTGCTAGAGACTCTGATGATCTCGACAAAGAGGAGCTTCTCTCGAGACTCAGTGCTGCTGCTGGTGCCCGTTACTCGATCCAGGCCTCCAGATCTAACGCTCCAGCATCTGCAGCTTCCTCGAGACCTGCACCAACTCCAAAGCCTGTTGCTCCAAAGCCAGCTGTTGCTAAGCCAGCTCCTGCTCCAAAGCCAACTCCAGCCAAGAAGTTCGAGCCAGCCATCATCAAGCCAGCTGCAGCAAAGAAAGCCACAGTTGACGATGATGAATGGAATGAGCCAGAGGTTAAGGAGAGAGACTTCACCAAGGAACCATTGAAGCCAAACGTTTCGTCGTGGAAGCCAATTGGCCGTGTTAACCTACAAGACGTCATCAAGGAGGAAAAAGCCAGACCAGACCCAAGATTGGAGGTTGAGAACTTGAAGAAGCAGGACCAGATCAAGAGGGAGCAGGAGCTTGATGACTACTTGAAGACCAAATCTGCTCCGGTCACCGCTAAGGCCCCAGTTCCCCTTTCTGGTTTAAATAAGACCGAGCCTCTTGGTGGTATTTCCAAGAACTTTGGTTCTAACAACGGTAAGACACCTGCACAATTGTGGGCTGAGAAGAAGGCCAAGGCTGCTGGTGTACCAGCACCTGCTCCTGCTCCTGTCGCTGCTCCTGCTGCTGATGCTGAAGATGAGGAAGAAGAGTCTGTTGCTGACTTGAAGAGCAAGTTTGAGCAGATTGACGTGCAGGCTCATGAAGAAGAAGAGGAAGAGGCTGTCCCAGAACACGAAGAAGAGGAGGAGGCCAAGCCATCACTTCCAACCAGAGCTGCAGCTGTGGCTCCACCTCCACCACCTTCTAGAACTCCACAACCAGTTGAAGAGGAATCTGAGCCAGAACCAGAACCAGAGGCTGAGCCAGAACCAGAAGTCGAAGAGGAACAGGAACAAGAACAGGAAGAAGCTGGTGCGATTGCCATTGCTGAGTACGACTACGAGGCATCTGAGGACAACGAGTTGACTTTTGCAGAGGGCCAGAAAATCATCAACATTCAGTTCATCGATGAGGACTGGTGGCTTGGTGAGTTGGAGTCTGGTGATAAGGGTCTTTTCCCATCCAACTATGTGTCGTTGCAGTAGTTACGAACTAAATAGTTGTATTCTAGTCGCAAGATAGATAAGTGATGAATGAATTGAAGTCAAGTGTTGTAGCTGTGTAGATGATAGCCCCAACTCAGCTCATCGCGACTCGGAAAATTTTTGGCACATAAACTGAGCTAAACTTCATATAATACAGCTCTGAGAGTTGATAGATCGCTATATACCCAAGCACTCTAGAATGGTTACTTTTAGTTGTGAAGTACGTGAGAGTCGTGATTGTCCTTGTGATGGCTCATATTAACAATAACCCATAGGTTTGCAACGAATCGCTCGCCAAGAAGAAGCTTGATGCTCACACGCAGAGATGCCGTGGTGCCTACTTCACCTGTATCGATTGTTCCAAGACTTTCAATGGCACTGAGTACAGAAACCATACTCAGTGTATAACCGAGGATGAAAAGTATCAGAAGGCATTGTACAGACCGAAGAAAAAGAACCAACAGCAGCAGCAACAACAGAAGCCAGCTGAGACAAAGGAAACTGAAAAGCCAAAAGATGAAACCAAGAAGGACAAGAAAGCCAAGTCAGATAAGAAATCAAAGGTTTCAAAGCCTTCTTTGGTTGAATTCAAGGGAAAGGATCTCTACAAGGCTTTGAAAAAATTCTCCAAGGACGAGAAGAAAGACCTCTTGAAGAGAATCACCATTAAAGAAGACGGCTCTTTAGAGTTAAACTAAAATATGCATTAAAGAGTTAGATAATACAATGCAGATGTGATTTGCTCACTTGTTGAGGCCACGAGAGATCTTGTTATAGAACTGTTGGAGACTGTCGAGTGGGAACAACAAATCGTCCAAGAAGTACTCTGGCAAAAAGTTCTTCAATTCCTCTTTCTCCTGGTCATTATTCATTGGCTCGTAGATGATCTCAGAAGAGTCTTCTTTTGTAATAACCAATCTGTAGTCGAGGATGCCGTTCTTCCCCGATTGGGAACACGAAAAAATCAGCGTCGATTCTGTGTCCTCGATATTGTGAATTCTCAATCCAACAATCTGTTCCATCATGTCTAAAATGAGTTGGTGCTCGTACTCTGCTTCGTCTGACTTTGATGATTTCTCTGGACCTTGTCGTTGTAATTCAGATATACGCGCCTTTGCTTGATCCAACTCCTTTAGTAATTGCTCGTTTCTTGCAGATAATGTTTGGATCAAATCATCAGATGCCTTTGCACGGGCGTCCGTGGTAGATTTGAGGTTTGCAAAGAGTTGGTCAGCTCTGCTATTCTTCAATTCATCGATAATGGACGTAAGTTTGGGGATATTCTTAGCGGTGAAAGACTGATGAATTGCGGTCTCTGTTTTTCTTTGATCCAGTGATTCCATTGAAGACTTTCTCACTGGCGAAAGAGGACGAGCAATTCTAGCGGAGATTTTGGTTGGAGATAATAATACACTAGGCTTCAACAGAGACGTATTAGTCGGAGGAGGCTGCTTTGCCGTTGCTGCTGTGTCATTTATCGCGAGGATACCTTGAGACGGCTGAGCTTTCTCCGATCTCTTTGATGGTTGTTCCTTCTCTCTTTTCAATGACTTTTCTGCGGTACTCTTGGTGTTAGATGCGGTTGTTGGTTCATCATCCACAATCAGAGAATCTGTGTTTGAAGATTTGCGGTTTGCTCTTCTCGCTCTCTTAGCAGGAGCTGAAAGACATGTAAGTTAGTAGCTTTAACGCCAAAGATATCGCTGTGGATCAACGGAGGCAGCATCAGAACACCATAGATCATATACATACGCTCTTGGGTAGCGGTACTATTGGCGGTGTCCTCGGTCTTTGCCGGCTCTTCGAGAGCCTTTTTGGAGGCCCTGGTGGCTCTTTTCCTTGGAGGCATCTGTGTATAATAATAAGGCCCTGTCAATGGGTAACACTACAACAGAAGTCGTCTATGCAAGAGAAGAGTGTGTTTGTTTACACTACAATTCAAAGAAGAAAACACTAAAAAATCAATAATTCGCGAAAAATTCGCGAAAAGGAACAATAAATATCCTAATACGGCAATTACCCAATGCGTACAATGCATCCGCCTTCCGCCGGAGACATGTGCGTCTGTGGCGCCTACCGTATGACGAACAATGCTGTGCCGGCCACGACTGCCGTCAAAAAGGGGATTTTTGAAGGAAGGGAGAGAAAAAAAAAAAAAAAAAAAAGAGTCGAGAAAAGGAAAAGAAATTAACTCGACGCGGCCAACAACACCACCACCACCACCGCTCTTTCAACAACGAACCCCCCAACAGCGGCAGAAATCACACCGGAAGAGTCTGCTTCATATACTCTTCATTGTTTGTGTGTGTTGTGTTTTCTTTTCGCCAGCCAAGAGTACGAACGTTGCCTTTGCACGCGCGCACCCGCCCCTTTCTGTCCTCCTCCGGTACGCCCTTGCACCCTTGAAAGAGAGAGAGAGACTGCTCTCCCCTGCCAGAGAGTCCTTTGCTTATCGTGAGAGGTATCCACCACAGCCGACGCAATGTCCTACCAACCGAGACAACAGAGCTACCAGAGGCTCAATGAGCTTCTGGACGGCATCAAGGAGGAGTTTGAGAACGTCAGCAGCGAGGCCACCAACTTTAGACACCACAAGAACGAGTATGACCTCAAATTCTCGCAGCAGACGAGTGAGATGCAGCAGATTAGACAGACCGTCTACGAGCTCGAGATGGCGCACAGAAAGATCAAGGAGGCCTACGAGGACCAGATCAACAGGCTCAAGAGCGAGCTTGAGATGAAAGACAGACAGCTGGCCTCTGCCGCCCAGCAGCAGCAACAACAGCAGCATCAGCAGCATCAGCATCAACACAGCAATGCCTCCTCTTTGAACAATGGTGCAAACAACCTTCCAAAGCCAAACTCAAGTTACCAGTTCAACCAGGGTTCTAATGCCAACACCCCACAGCAGCAGCCTCAGCAGCTCCCACCAGTGCCACAGCAGCAACAACAGCTCCCACCTGCTCCGTCACAGGTTGTCCCTCCACCACAGCAGCAGCCACCTCTCGCACAGCAGACCCCTCAGCAGCTTCCACCAGTTTCTGCTCCACAGTCAACTACGTTGCCAAAGGCTGAGGTGGCTCCACCGGCTCATTTGGCCTCCATCCAGCCACAACCTGCTGTCTCTGGTACTCCAGCGGCTCAGTCAACTTCTGTTACTAGCACTCCAGCCTCGGGCACTAAGTCCACTCCAACTGTTTCTGCTGCTGTCCCAGCTGCAGATGGATCCAACTATCTTGTCCCGGCCAATGCCAGAGCTGCACACAACAAGCAGATTCCACCATTCCTTCAGGACTTGGACTCCAATGCAGTGCCTGCTCACTTGAAGAAAATGCAGCAGGACTACTACATCCTGTACAACCCGGCCCTGCCAAAGACAGTTGATGTTGAGCTCGTCCACTCCTTGGACCACTCTTCTGTTGTCTGCTGTGTTCGTTTCTCCAACGATGGTAAATTTTTGGCAACCGGTTGCAACAAGACCACACAGGTGTTTGGTGTGGAAACAGGTGAGCTCGTTGCCAGATTGAGTGATGATAACA
Source organism: Petasospora euphorbiiphila (assembly GCA_030556625.1). Lineage (NCBI taxonomy): Eukaryota > Fungi > Ascomycota > Saccharomycetes > Phaffomycetales > Wickerhamomycetaceae > Petasospora > Petasospora euphorbiiphila. The sequence continues at coordinate 346,304 of JAKTUJ010000005.1, read as the reverse complement.
CTGCTGCTGAAAATGCCGGTTCTAGTGCCGACCTTTACATCAGATCTGTCTGCTTCTCCCCAGATGGTAAGTACCTGGCCACTGGTGCCGAGGACAAGGTTATCAGAATTTGGGACCTGTCCACAAGAAGAATCACCAAGTACTTGAAGGGACACGAACAGGATATCTACTCATTGGACTTCTTCCCAGATGGCCAAAGACTTGTCTCCGGTTCCGGTGACAGAACAGTCAGAATTTGGGACTTGGCCTCGGGTCAGTGTTCCTTGACTCTTTCCATTGAGGACGGTGTTACTACCGTTGCCGTTTCCCCAGACGGTAAGCTCATTGCTGCTGGTTCTCTCGACCGCACCGTTCGTGTTTGGGACTCGTCCACTGGGTTCCTCGTTGAGAGACTCGACTCGGAGAGCGAGGCCGGTACCGGCCACAAGGACTCTGTCTACTCTGTTGCCTTCACCTCTGATGGTGCAGAAGTTGCCTCTGGTTCCTTGGACAGAACCGTCAAGTTGTGGGCTTTGAAACAGCTCAGCAACTCTGCTGCACCAGCTAAGAACGTTACTGCCTGTGAAGTCACATATGTCGGTCACAAGGACTTTGTATTGTCTGTCTGTTCTTCTCCAGATGGAAACTACATCCTCTCAGGTTCCAAGGACCGTGGTGTCATTTTCTGGGAGAAGAGAACAGGTGACCCATTGTTGATGCTCCAGGGCCACAGAAACTCTGTTATTTCTGTCTCTGTTGCCAACACCGCAATCAGTGGGGCTGGTATGTTCGCTACTGGTTCTGGAGACTGCAAAGCCAGAATCTGGAGATGGAACAAGGTCTAAGAAGATTACGGTGATTGAGACGGGCTGGCTCGTCAAGAGAGTGAAAGAAAAATAAAAGGAGGCGGATGAATGATTCAGAACAGAATATGTTTTGTCACACACATGCCATAAACAGAACATGACGATTAGAAAATGGAAAGATGGTAAATCAATTTGTGTATTGCTGTGCAGTGATGAAGCTAAAGACCCACAACGTTGTTGTGCGGCCTTGCAAATCTTTCTCGACATTGGTTCTTATGATGCTGGTATTTGATGGTTTGTACTATTAATTGGGTACTACGAGGCTAGGACTATCACTAGACCTGCCATTTTTGTGTTTTTTGTTTGTTTTTGTATGTGATTTACTTTTTGTTCTCAAATACCTCTCAGTGCCATGACTCGTGTAGTTTGATACGCTTAAGTACTTGATGACGAATAACAAGGGATTAGATTAGATATATAGCACGGAATTGATGGGTACATCAATGAGGTGGTTCAGAGCGACTTTGGGTTGCCTTCTGCATCAACAAGACTATCTTTAGAATCCTGTGGACCACCACCGACGTTTGTCAAGATAACCTTAGACACACCCTTGTAGAGTTCCTCATCCAATGGGAAACCAATGGAACTCTTAATTTTTTCAAACTCAGAAGTGAATCCAGAGAGTTGCTGTGTAGAGTACTTGGAGCTCCAGCCTTCAACCTTGCTGAACAATGTATAGATGAAGGCAAAGACCTTAGCCTCGTTCTCTTCCAAGTAGTAAATGACGGCGTTTGGGCCAGCATCAAAAGTGTAAGCCGCAATAGTCTCACCATAAAACTCATTCATTGCATGAATCAACTTAATGATTTTCTTAGAAGTATCGTTCAAATAGAAGATTGGTGGGAAAGAGTCGAGGCAAGTTGCATGGAATGAGTTGGAGTCCTTCATTGTCAAGTCAGCAAACGTGGCAAAGTCCTTCTCCACGATGGACTTCTTCATTTCCTCAAAGCGTTTTGGAACAACCTCCTTTATTCTCCACTGGAACAAGTCGGATGTCTTGACTGTAGTCTGCATTCCGCTTGTAGATGGAGTGTCCTTCTTGTCAGCAGAGACAACAAGGATAGCTGCCTTCATGTTTGGCCAGTGGTCTGCTGGAGCAACCTGAACAGCCTTGGAGTCAGAACCATCAAGTTCATCACCCATCTCCCAGGCAACATATCCACCAAACACAGATCTGCAGGCAGAACCAGAACCCTTTCTTGCGATTTTTGAAATGTCAGACATGGACTGCGGCAGTTGGTATAGCTTAGCGATAGCACAAACCAAAGCAGCGAAACCGGCAGCAGAAGAGGCAAGACCAGCAGCTGTTGGGAAGTTGTTCTCAGAGACAATGTGAAGACCCCATGATGAGATCTTTGGAAGAGAAGAGTCGGATGCCTCCAGCTCCTGACGAAGTGTTCTTAAATCTTTCAAACAGTTCTGCGTTCTCTCTGATCCAAGAGATTCTTCCTTGCCGTTAAGCCAAAGCTTATCCTCCTTGAAAGAGTCGGAGGTTGCAGCTGAGGTCAATGTACGAAGGTCATCCTGAGAAAGGGTCACTGAGATCGAGGAGTTGGTTGGCAAGTTCAACGTCTTGTCTCTCTTTCCCCAGTACTTCAAGGTCTGGTCCATGTGTTAGTAGCGGGTATTGGCAACAGAAACGGCAAAATCCATATAACATACGGCAATGTTCACTGGAGCTGTTGTAGTGGCAGTGTATACAACCATTGTGATATCTGTATTTGCAACCTTTCAATTGGGCGAACAACAAGTGATGGATGGCCTTACAATGCTTTTGAAAGATCGAAGAGGACGTTTGTCGAGCTAAACGAGCCGAGAATATGCACTGCTGACTCATGGATTAGGTCATCATTCGATAATTGGTTTGGGACACATCACACATAGGCTTTGTTTACCTTTTTGCCTTCACTCTTTATACCATTTCTCTCCTTATTGGACTACTAGAAAGGTTTAGCAATGTACAGAAGGAGGACATGTGGTGGTTCAAATGCTGCTTTTAAGCCGCCCCGAATGGTGTCAGTCACAACAGCGGATTCTTCGCCAGCAGCTGCTTCAACGTCATCTTCTACGTCTTGTGCTACAAGCCGCCCATCAACAGCTGGTAACGATTCAGTACAGACCAGGGAGCCCTCAAGACCTTATATTGTTAAGCGATCAGTCTCTCATGTCAATGTTAAACCCACTGAACCACTCAAAAGGGCTAAAGTCGAGAATAAACTATCTCTAGCGGAAGACACACTGCGATACTTTGAAGTTGTCTGGCGCAAGTACACGACCAAGAAGAACAAGACTTGGGACGGTGATGGCGTGGTGATTTTGAGTGCTACACATGTTTCCTTTAGACTCACCGAGTCGGAAAGTTTCAAGGAGAAATCACGGGTTAACAACGTCTCAAAGTTCACAACAGAAGGCGTCTTCTCTATGGGCTCATTCGAACTTGAGGTCATGAGTGAGATCACTGACACCAAGCAGATTGAGACTATTAAGTCATATACGAAATCAGGGGTTCTGAAAAGTGATCATATTGAAGAAATTCAACCAGTACGGACAGCTAAGGTGGTTCCTACCAGGAAAGAACCTGTTAACCTCCACAAACAGTTCAAGCCAGTTATGGTTCAGAATGATACCATCGTGAAGCCGAAGCGGGGTGAACCATTGTACGATCCCTCAGATGCTGAGGCAATTGTCATGCTTAAGAAGGATCCTAATGACACTGATGTTGTTATTGATCCATTCATTGCAAAGAAGCTACGGCCTCATCAAATCAAAGGTGTCAAATTCTTATACGAATGCGTTATGGACCTCAGAGGATTTGATGGAAATGGTGCATTGCTAGCGGATGACATGGGCTTGGGAAAGACTCTTCAGACCATTGCACTTGTTTGGACATTACTGAAACAGTCACCACAGGGCTTCGAAAAGCCAGTGGTTCACAAGGTTCTCATTGCATGCCCGGTGACATTGATTGGTAATTGGAGAAGAGAGTTCAAGAAATGGCTACCAATGAACAGACTCAACGTGTTGACTTTGCACAACAAGAATACCATTGCAAAGGACAAGCAGGACATTAAGAACTTTGCGGGAACAAAGGTCTACCAAGTACTGATCATGGGCTATGAAAAGATCCTAAACATGAAGGAGGAATTGGCTCAGACGCATTTTGATTTGCTTATCTGTGACGAAGGTCATCGTCTCAAAAATAACTCAAACAAGACACTTCAGGCATTGAAATCGTTGAATATTGAAAGGAAGGTCTTGTTGTCAGGCACACCAATTCAGAATGATCTTTTAGAGTTCTTTAACATTATTGATTTCATCAACCCAGGAGTGCTCGGAAACTTTAATCAGTTCAAACGAACTTACATGAACCCAATCCTAAGATCCAGGGATGTCAACTGCACAGATGAGATAGCAAGAGAGGATGGCGAGATGAGATCTCGCGAGTTGATACAACTGACTAAACCATTTATTCTAAGAAGAACAGCATCCGTGATATCAAACCATTTACCACCAAGAACCGACGTTGTATTGTTCTGTCCTCCAACAACATACCAAGTGAAGTTGTTCAGTCAAATTCTTAATTCTCATAGATTCACAGCATTGCTGAATGCTTCGGCCACCGCTGCGGGATCTTTAGGCCTCATTACAATGTTCAAGAAGATATGCAACTCTCCGTCTTTGATTGCTGCCGACAAGACATTCCAAGAGATTAATGAGCCCATTATCACGACTCAAACAGCAAGTGGTAAACTTCTTGCATTCCAGGATCTAATTATGGAAATCTATAAAGCTGGTGAGAAAGTGGTGGTTGTATCCAATTACACGCAAACTCTTGATATTCTTCAGAGCATCATTACAAAACTAAACATGTCATACTTGAGGCTCGATGGGTCCACACCAAAGAAGGATAGAGATTGTATTGTTAACACATTCAATACAACACCACAAAAGTACAAATTCGCATTCCTATTATCCTCGAAATCGGGTGGTGTTGGTTTAAACTTGATTGGCGCTTCCCGCTTGATCTTGTTTGACAACGACTGGAACCCATCAGTGGACTTACAAGCAATGGCACGTATTCATAGAGATGGACAGAAGAGACCAGTGTTTATTTACAGATTGATCACAACAGGCTGTATTGACGAGAAGATATTTCAGAGACAACTAATGAAGAACAACTTGTCGAACAAATTCTTGGATAACAAGAGCGACTCTGTTGATAACCTATTTGAACTGGAAGATTTGAGAGACTTGTTCACCGTGAATGAATCCACAAAGTGTAATACGCACGATTTGATTGAATGTGATTGTGAAGGCAATGGCGAAGATATTATCTTTGATGACGAAGACAGTGAAGACGATGAGAAACCGAAGGTTCCTACTCTGAAGAGAGAGGCTAGTTGGGTCTCTGCACTGGAAATTAAGAACATTGCACCGAAGGAAGAGACTACAAAGAAGAACTCTATCAAGAAGTGTCTTATTGGGTATAGACATGTGGACCCTACTAGAATTGATTCACCGGATTTGTCCACTGGTGATGATGTTGTGGACAAAGTCATCGCTAACAATCGCAAAGCATTTACTTTCATCCTTACAAAAGTGAACAAACCTACACTATAGATATTCAATGAATGAACCTATGCATATGTTATCATTAGGTGTATGCTAAATGTAATTACTTACCAGACTGCATTTTCTTGATTCTCTCTTCGGCAGCTCTGGCTCTTTTTTCTCTATCCAATCTCATTCTCTGAGCATCCGTCAATGAGCTTACATTAACCTCAGATATGCTGACACCTCCTAATCTCTGCTTAGATTTAGAAACAACAGGCGTACTTTTCTTTAACTCCTCTTGTAGTAACTTCTTTTTCTCTTGCTCTTCTCTCTCTTTTGCCTCTTGTTCGGCTCGTTCTGCATCCTCTCTTGATATTGGATCACCAACGTGTGCTGCCTTCCAATCAAACGCCGGTTCGCCCATTTCATGTCTAGCAATTTGGAAAGCCTGTCTGACCAACTTGTTTGAAGCGATATCATAAGGTGTCTTCCCGTTATTATTTGAAATTGTCGGGTCACACTTAAGTGACTTCATCAAAGGGCCGATCAGATTCTTGGCTCCATGAGCAGATGCAAAATGCAAAATGGTTGGCGTATGATAGTACTCTGCAGATGGCTGGAGTTCGAATTGTGGACCAAGTTTTTCCCGCTTCATGTAAATTTGCAAAGCAGGAAACTTTGACTTGTTGATAAATTCAACAATTTTGGTCGTATGCTCAATCTCAGGTGCTTCCTGTTTGGCTTGCTTCTCCTTCTGGATTGTACTTTGCTTGAGATTCTCTTGGAGCCTTTTCTGTTTTTCTTTCTTCTCGTCCACTGTTGGCTTTGATGTAACGGTCAAATGAGTAAGTGTGACCCATGCTCTTCTCAACTCGCCTGTGGTTGCTCTCTTTGTTGTAAATGGGAAGGATCTAATCCGCTCATCATTGCTCTTCAGGACAGCACCTTCGTAGCCAATCAAGATATTTCTGGCTTGAGGTCCATTAGCACGAATGAAGATAGATTCACAATCATCTAGATGGCTTTTCCAAGATTGTAACAGAGCACGGATCTCCATTTGCAGAGCCATTTCGTTTTGACGACGCATGTTGGAACCGACAGACTTGGCCTTACCTTTGGCATTATCATTGGCGGATTGCGAACCACCTTGCTTTCTTCTAGTTGTGTAACGGTGGAATGTTTTCTTATCAATAAAGTCAACAGACTGTTCAATGAGAGATTCTCCTGCCTTTGGAGTGTTTCCCTTTGTGGATTTTGGTGTATGGCTGATGATAGCGCCTGCGAAATGACCTCCACCTAGCATGAATAGAGCAGATTTTTTGGGGGTCTTCGAAGACGACCACGCCTGGAGTGTTTCAATGGGGAACTCTATCTCCTTTATATTGAAAATGGACTTGTACACACCGAAACATTTGTCATCTGGAACAAGATTGGACTTGAATAGAATGAAAGGTGATCTGGTTGCCAAGTGAGACACAATCCCCTCTGATTCTCTAATATTGAGGGCTCCAATCTTTTGAATACTCTTCTCAAAAACAGTTTCCCAGGTTGTCTTCCTATTTCTCCGTTCTCTCTTGTCTATTTCTTCGTCATCACTGGAATCACTTGCTTCTGAACCTGATATACTCTCAGTTAAATCGTCGACAAGTTCATAGAACTGCTCCTCTGTCACCGGAGACAGGCCTTCTTGCTGACGCTTCAAGTTGAACCTGTGTAGATCTGATTTGTAATAGTCCTTGTCTCTGGGCGTGAGCACCTCCGAAGTTGTTTCCCTTGGTGTGTCTTCCTTGGGAAGTGGCGACATCTCTCTGGTGGTATCACTGTCAAAGTACATCAGTTGGAGAGAGTTGAGTACATTTTGCGAAAGGCCGAACACGTATGTGTCTTCCTGCTGAAACAGAGGTTTGGCATTGGTGTTCTGCTTCGACATCCTGGTAGCGTTATCTCCAACCATCGTGCGCTGTAGTCCCTGTGGTTGGTGTTGAAGTTGGTGATGATGATGGATGTTCATCATTTTGTGGGCGCGCGCAAGAGTATTCTCTCACTGTGATGGAAACCACTGATGGGTAACCTTGTTGGCTCCCTTTTTCTCGATGATTGGGCTATTATATATAGCTATTATCTAAATATCATGCTGTAATTGTAAATCACGACTACACTTTGTCGTATAAAGTAGTTGTATGTACAGGATAGGAATTACTGTGATCCAAATCTATGGCACTCCTCAAGGAAGTGACGAATCTGCTCTGGGTCCATGAATGGGTGTGTACCGTGACCAAAGTTGATGATATAATTTTTCTTTCCTCCACCGAATCCCTTGATCATGGCCTCGACTTTTTTAGTAATGGTCTCCTTACTACCATACATTGTACCTGGGTCAATGTTACCTTGCAAAGTGACACGGCCATTAGCAACTTTCACTGCATCCTCCGGTTTATACAACCAATCAAGGGAAACACAGTTGTAACCAGAGTCGCACAAGTCATCAAGAGCGTACCATGAACCCTTGGCAAAGACTGTGATTGGAATGTCTTCAGTGACACCCAACTCTTTGAGACGTGGTCCAAGCTTTGAAGAGATCTGTCTTAGGTAAGGCAGAGCAAACTCTTGGAATTCTGCTGGCCCAAGCTCACCACCCCAGGACTCAAACACTTGCAACATTTGAGCACCTGCAACAACCTGCTGTGCGAGGAATTCAACAGCAACGTCGGTGATACGTTGGAGAAGCTCATGTGAAGCATCCGGATACTTGTAGATCCACTCCTTGGCAAATCTGAACATCTTGGTACCGCCACCTTCAGTCATGTACACAAGTAGTGTCCACGGTGCTCCACAGAAACCCAAGAGTGGAACTCTACCTGCAAGCTTAGTTCTAGTAAGTGTGATTGCCTTGAATGCCCAGTCGAGCTCCTTCAGAACGTCAACATTCTTTGTAAGTTTTTCCAAATCATCAGGAGATCTGAGTGGATCAGTAAAGTGTGGGCCAACCTTGTCAAGCATCTCAACATTCATGCCCATGGCCTGTGGGATAACGAGGATATCAGAGAAGATAATTGCAGCATCAATGAGCCCATCGAAATGGTCAATTGGCTGGATTGTGATTGCTGAAGCTGTTTCGGCATCATGACAGGTCTCAAAGAAATCACGGCCACCCTTAACCTCGTGATACTCTGGAAGATAACGACCAGCTTGTCTCTAGTTGGAAGAAAACGTTAGATCTGGAAACTCATCTTTGAAGGTCGTCAGGTGTCACACTTACCATGATCCAAATCGGCGGTCTCTCGACCTTTTCTCCACGCGCAGCTCTCAGAATGAGGTCATTCTTCAATGCTGGAAATTGAGACATATTTGAATACCTCCTGATCTTACTGCTGAGGTTTCAAAAGGCCCACAATTTAGGGGTTATTCATTGCCCTGCCGAAGAGATAAAAGTGTTACTGATAAATGACACTGATGGAGATGGCAGATGCAATTTGGCGCACTTTCAACCACTTTGGGAAAGCTGTGCCATTTTTTTTCGCCATCTCACTTTCCGCCATTCAAAGAAAGCGCAATCGGCCTCCTCTCTTTCACTCCGTCTTCTTATAAAGAAGATACAATTAGGGTAATATACCCACAGGAGAACGGATATTTCAGAGCTGTGATTGTACAGGATGGCCTATAGAGTGATGAAGGCTCAGAGGAAAGCCCTACATTTCCATCTCCATGAGTCCGTACTGTTTGATATGCCCCCGCAGACCACCATCATCAACAAGTCGATTCTGAAAACTTCAACCACACACATCATTAAGCCAGAATATGAGCTTCCCTTGCAGAGATCTTTTGAAAGGGTATTGGCAAGTTATCCGGGGCAGCTTAATACACTTGAAGGACGCGAGTTAACAAAGCTGTATCTGAAGGCATATCGTCCCTTTATGAGTAAACCATTACTCGACAAATACTTTGATGATTCTTTCCCACAGGAAATGAAAAAAGCTGCATCTTCAACGATATCACTACAGGTAGGTGCATCTGAGATTCTAAGGAGTATTTCGAAGATGCATAATGCCGATTTTGGTATTCTTCGTGGGAGTTATTTTGTTTCCCTTGGGGCTTTGAAGGGATACTCACGATTATTGAACAGTGCTGATCTTAAATTATTCAAGAATCACAAAAAACTGAATGTGAGCTTTACCGAACCGTTTGATTCGAACCATCCTACAACATGCGGGGAAGTTCTGGAGAAATACTTGAGAAGTAATCCCCAGGTCAACACGCTTTGCAAAAACTACCTTATTGTTAACTCACCCAAAGACTCGGAGTTATTCTCAAATCTGGCGTCTAAATTTGGTACAAGGATCATCGTTATGACGCAAAAGAACTTCTCGAATCCAAGCTCAAGTGTCGAGTCTTATCTTTGGCAATACGAGTCGTCCAAACGTCGTGGTGATGAGAAACGGTGCGAGCAGATTCAACAGGAGTTGTCTAACTTGAAGTTCATTGCCTTAAAGGATGCAAATGAACTCATTTCATTTATCTCTGCTATTAATCCATCTATGCCACAATCTCTGTCGGATCCAAAGGAGGCATTTGACGAAAGGTTGAGACAGATGGAGTTTAGCATAATGGGCAACCCTGAAGGTGATGAAGCATACCGCTTGGTGTAATCTATTTATTAACCGTCATTTATTACTTATTTATTACTTATTTATTTGATCATCATTGGTCTTCTTTATTTATTTGCCTGCACTCTTCTGGACTGTTCCATGAAACACAGTGGTTGAAGAGTGGGCGTTGTGATGTCCATCAATCTGAAACGAATTTATGGTATATACAGGGACAACATTGTAATTATGGGGTCAGAACTCACACAGATTAATTCGATCCGGTGTCTAGAATCACGTATCTGTTTCTGGTTACTAATCTTCTAGACAAAAGGAATTCTAGTGGGGGCGTGGGGACCCCACATGAGCACAAAGACACTACTCGCAAAAGAAACTAGTCGCAAAAGAAACAACAACTAACGACCCTCTCAGGAGAAAATTCGAGACCAATGCGAAGAAGTTTGCGGAGAAGAATCTGCGGAAAGCTCAGTAGTAGTATTGATCTATTCCTTTTGTTGCCTTAAATGCAAACTTCAGACACACTTGTGTCACGAACCACGACGAGTGTCTAAGATGGCTCAACGCACACGAATATGTGTTCTGTGCACACTTGGTCTTTCTACTTAGCAATAGGAGTTGCATGTTAATAGTGCTACCGTCTCACAGGAGTTGTCTTTAGTGCCAAAGAGTGTGGTGTTTTGGGGGACTCCACATGTTGGAGGAGGTACTAACGAAAATGTGTCAATACTTTTGTAATACTGATTCTGGTGTCGCTTCGGACTTCTTCGGTTGCTGCATTTCTAGAGCTTTTGCAAGAACTCGTGTGATTAGATTTCTAGTGACTACGTAACCTAGTGGACATGTTACCGAGAGGCGAGTATCTCACACCGTGTGGTTGCTAAGTTTGTACCCCTGGACCAAAAATCCTCGCCGTTGAAACTTTTCTGGTGTGGAAAGAAAGGAAAAAGAAAAGAGGAAAACTTTTTTTTTATATTACTTACAGATTCAGTTAAACGGCTCGAACTCTAAACCCGGCGGGTTTCTATTAGTGTTCGCTTAAAGTTGTGGATATACCAAAACCTAAATCCCGAAGCAAATCGAGGAGTACGCCGAGGTCTAGATCAAGTCAAGGTGGTACTTTGCGTAGTGTTTCCCGTGTGTGAAGCTGGGCCTGGCAACTAGTTCTAGAATTTAGGGATGCAATGAGATGCAATATATCATCATCACCAAGAAGAAGAACCGTTACTCCGCTACAACTCTAACGCCACTAACCAATCCGCTCTTCAGGCTATATACTTTAGACCAGATGAGAGGTCGTCGAGATCAATTATAAATACAGCTGGCTCTGCCGGTTGTAATCCCGTCTCTGTTGAAGTTGATTCTTGTAGTCTAAACCAGTACACTCCTTATTACACTCATTATTATGTTTTCTACTACACTCCTTTATACTATCGCTACCGCTTTGGTCTTTTCCCACACTGCTAGTGCCTCCAAGCACGGCCATGCAAAAGTTGAAGGGAAGGAAGTCACTTCTTTATTCAAGAGAGGCGGAACCTGTTCACTCCCAACTGACAAGGGCATTGTCGCTGTTCAAAAAGATGGTGATAATGCCGGTTGGGCTATGCACAACGACCAGTCGTGTTCTTATGGCTCTTGGTGTCCATATGCTTGCCCACCGGGAAAACTCATGAACCAGTGGGATCCAAGTGTTACCAGTTACAGTTACCCAGGGTCTCAGAATGGAGGTCTCTACTGTAACGACAACGGTGAGCTCGAGTACCCAAGAGATGGTTCTTGTTGTGTTGACGGCACTGGCACTTTGCTTGTTGATAACAAGGCTGGTGAGAATGTTGCCTTTTGTCAGACTGTCTTGCCAGGAAACGAAGAGATGCTTATCCCAACAGATGTGGATGCTGGTGGTGATGCTACTTTGGCTGTTCCTGGTCCAGAATACTGGGCAGGAACTGCTGCACACTACTACATCAACCCACCTGGTGTCTCTGTCAACGATGGTTGTAAGTGGGGTTCCAAGTCCAACCCATATGGTAACTGGGCTCCATACGTTGCCGGTGCTAACCAGGACTCTAACGGTAACACATTCACCAAGATTGGTTGGAACCCAATCTACTTGGAGGATGATTGTCCTTTCAAGAACACCAAGCCAGACTTTGGTATCAGAATCACTTGTGCTGATGGTGATTGTGACGGTTTGCCATGTGAGATTGATCCATCCAAGAATGGTGTCAACGAGATGTCTGGATCCAACCAAGCTGGTGCTGGTGGTGCTAATTTCTGTGTTGTTACTGCTAAGAACGGCGCAAAGGCTACCATTGAAGTGTTCAAGACTGGTGGATCTAGTAACGAGAAGCGTGATGAGCACGCACACCACTACCACAAGCGTGGGGAGCACACCACGTTGTCGACCAAGTTCGAGACCCACACTGCCTGAATGTGATCATTTGAATTTTCCTTTCGTTTCTTAACCAGCAACTTTGCTTTTCAATTACTGGTATCTCTTGTGATGTCCAGAAGATCTCCCATGTAACTCGCAGACCAAATTCACCAGCTTGGCCTGTCTTTTATGCCAGGGGATGTCTGTGATATGCGGTCCGTCCTGGGATCTGGTGAACTTTGAGCTATTTCTTAACTTGTATTTCTAAATTATACACACGTTTGCAATTACAATGGTCTTTATACTAGTGAATCGTCTATTTATTCATCTTCCTTCCCGATGATAAGTTTCTGTGAGGGTTGGTGAGCCAATAGTATCTCCAGACCGGGAAGCGCCTCTTCTTTGGTCCTCGTTTATGTTCATACAGTATAGATCATACAGTCTAGCCACATTATTTCAGCATTCCATACCAAACATGAGAGACAGTTTTCCGCAACTCTTTTCGGATGTTATATATTGTCACCTATTCTTTTTCGCCTCTGCTAATCCGGACTTTGGCTCTCCTCCTATAGCAAGCGGGAACAAAAGAAACATGAATATAAAAATCTAAAAAATTAATAGAGTATTCCAGTATTAAACCCATAGAAATGAAAAGAAAAGGAACCCAGTTTGGCAGGGCCTGCCTGACCCGGGCCCAAGCCCCTATGCAGTGGGAAGCAAATCAACGTGCGAACTGTCGAGTTCAGTTCTCTTTGTTCGTAGAAGAATTGAACCGTTCATATCGCTTGTGCCAGAATGGCTTGCCGTGGAGGGTATTCCTGTAGTCGAAGGACGTCCTGAAGTGTTCTCTGAGGCGTCATCTGTGGATATATCCAATAAACTGTTGTCAAAGGAGTAGAAATTTTGCTTCGTAGACATGTGCGAGAGTATGTGCTTTGAGAATGGTATTGGCGTTGGAGGAGCATATTGCATGTTGTGCACTGAACCGACATTACGTATACTTTTACGCTTCATGCGTTCCAACTCAAGTTCAGGATGATCGGGCTCGAGCTCTTCCATCACTTCTATTCTCGAGAGCCTGAGGTGACGTGCGTAGAGTGCCTTGAATCTCCAGGTGACACCCGCTTCGCTTGAAGGGTTGGGATTGGGAGTCGCCATGATGTGCGTCAAAGCCGTCTGAAGTTATGCACAGTATCAGAGTGTGTTAAAGAGATTGAGAGACGGATATAGAGGGGAGTGTGTCTCTGTGGAAATGTGTGGAAGCTAGGAATGTATTTGCACAAGGAATAGAGCCTGTGGACAGGGTTTTTATAAAAAAGTTCAGTTTGAGCTCTCAGGCCATGGGAAAATGCTGCAACCAATGCACGACGATTTAAGCTGCATTAAGAACCCCTGCGGTGTACCGCTCCGGTTACCGGATTTTGACACAACCGAAAGGAGAGGTTGACAAGGATAAGGACGATGAGTTTACATCTAAGTACTTGGAAGTTGGCTATTGATTGGCTATTGATGTGTATGGATGTCTTTTAGTACCGGTGGCCTTGTATAGCAGCGGAACATCGTAGAGAGAGACTTATAAAGCAGTATACATAACGTTCAGTCATCAAGCAGTTGCAGTTTGAGGGCCAGTTTTTCACCGAGCCATAGGGCGTGTGTCGTGTGGTCAATGAGGTCCCCCTTCTGTGTTCTCGGGTGTATCAACACCGAGAGATCACCGTGGTTGGTTTCGTAAAAGTTGAGTAACTTGAGGAACGTTACCGGCGATCTTGTATCAGCCTCAAACATTCCCCAGCCATCCGGGTGAGGTCCAATGCTGCCCATGTGTGTTCGGAAAGTCCTGCAAGATCCCTCTTCCAATTCTTTTTGGAATTCCTTCTGAATTGAGCTCTTGAACTCCTCTGCAAATGCAACCTCTTTGGGCTCATCCAGCCTGAAGTAAGTGTGGAAGTCGTACGACTGGACCGAGTAGTGGAAGGCCATTCTAATTCAATTGAAGACTAGGGGGGAAGAGAAAGGGAAAGAAGAGGGTATAAAATTCGATTACAAATACAAAACGTATAAACTCGGGTAGCTTTGCCCCCGTCATTGGCCCGCTGGAGGCCCCTCCCGTCGTTCCATACACAGCTTTTGGGAAGGCGCACACACGTATAAAACTGTTGTTCTGATATATACACACGCTACAGGGTAAACAGCAGACCCACAAAAAGCTTTGTGAGCGCGTCTTATCACGCATCACGCGAAGTGTGTCCCCAAGCAGTCCGTCACGTGACCTGTCGATAAGATTTTTCTCTTTTTTCTTTTAACACCTTGAACCTCCACCGTTCGGCACCTTTTTGTCTCCGTTCGTCTCACTGTCAAAACGTCATCAGAAAAATTTTCCAAAAGATAAGCACGACAGATAACAACAACAGCAGCAACAACAACAACAACAGCAACAGCAACAACACCGAACACACCGCTTCTGTCTTTGCTTGCCACTCTGCCTCTCTTCACCTCGAGATCACTGCCCACTGCCTTATCTCTGCGCTGCTGTCCGCTACCGATCGGCCACCCTGCCCACCCGGACACCGTTTTATACGTGTTATCACAGTCACAACCAGGCTCTTTAGCACACATACACACCCAGTCGCTCGTTACTTTGGGGGGACTGACTGACAGATCGGTGCATCGACCTCTCTTTCCATCGATCTTCCACGCCTGCTGCCCGATCCATGACACGGAGACTGTGATTAGCACCAAGCACCATTGTTGATAACCCGGCAAAAGACATATCTACTACTGCTACTACTACTACTATTACTACTACCCGATGTCGGAGGTTGAGCAACAAGTCGCACGCCTCGAGGACCGCAAGATGAACACACACGCCAATGCTGTTCCGACAAATACCTCACAGGCTTCCCAAGTGACGGCTGGCACTGCTACTCCCGAGTCGTCACTAGTATCAGCTTCTTCTTCTCTCCCGCCAAATCAGAATGGCTACCACACTACTGGTACTAGCCAGCCCACTACTACTACCACCACCACCACCACTACTGATGCTACCACGCCGCAGCCGCAGCACAGGGCCTTCCCACCATCTGATAAGAAGATAGTGGCAGAGTCTGCACCAACGACCACGGCTCCGTCGCCGAAGGAGAAGAGACATGAGCCAGTTTCGAAAGACAGCAGTAACCCAGCTCACCCTAATGCAAAGTCCACAACCTACATCACATCGGAAGGGTCGTCCACGAGTAAGTCAAATATTACGACCCCGGTTTGCAAGAACTGTAAGACGTCCACAACACCGCTATGGAGAAGAGACGAGACTGGACAGGTTCTCTGTAACGCCTGTGGGCTCTTCCTTAAACTTCATGGCAGGCCAAGACCCATCTCCTTGAAAACAGACGTTATCAAGTCCAGAAATAGAGTCAAGCACCCAGGTGGTAACACAATGAATGGGTCTGCCTCGAAATCAAGTCCAAACACCCCAGAGTTGAAGGCAAAGGATTCGAGAAAACGTAACAATACAGACAAGGCTTCAAAGAAGGATAACAAGAGAGTTTCCCCAGCCCCATCTGGCGTGTCGCCACCTTTGGTCCCGCTATTACCAAACGGTCAACAGTCTGAGTTGAAACAAACTCCAAAATCTCCATTCATGTTCAACCACTTGCACCACCATCACCTCCCACCACACTTGCAACAGCAAGTGCCATTACATCACCCTTCCTCTGTCCCAACACAGTTTGCCTCGAATCTCCAGACAATCACTTCTCCCTTGCTATTGAGTACCACTCCAAAGACAGTTGTTAGCCAACAACAACTTGCACAGACACAGGCTGCCGCTGGTGTCTTGGAGAACCTGAGCCAGGATAAGCGTGATACATCAGACCTCTTGCTTTCAAGACCTGCTGATGAGAAGGCAACCCCATTCTCACCTGCTTCTGCACTCGCGGGGAATCACAAATTACCATCGCTTTTAAACCCAGTGTCGTCATTCTCCTATTCGTCTCCGTCTTTTGGACCACAGCACTCTTTGACCAATCCTTCTGCGTTCTCATTGGGTACTACAGCCAATAATAGTAATAACAACAACACCGTTCCAACACCCGCTTCTTCATCACAGGCGACCTCTGCTCCACCATCTACTGGAGCTGCACAATCGGTCTCCCCATTGGATGCTAAGGAGGAGAGTGAAGTCATTACGAGTTTGAAAACGAGGATCTCGGAACTGGAACTGGTGAATGACTTGTACAAGAGCAGGATCACTGAGTTGGAGAACTCGGAACAACAGAGCAAGATACGTTTGGCAGAGATGGGTAAGCGTATTGAGGAACTTGAGGAAGAACAGTTGAGAAAGAAGATGAAGCTCGAGGATGGATCCGCTGCTGCTTTGACACAATGACACTTTTTGAGAAATGACCGGTATGAAAATGAAGAACAGAAAAAAGTAATTAAATTTTGAAAGAAAGAAGATGGCATATATGTAATATATATATAAAATTTGAACATATGCAAATTGAATAAAGATATATTTATGTTTAGACTGGTACAATGTTTTGCTTAGAGGTCCCGATGGACCCCCATCATATCATCACGAAAAAAAAAAAAATTAGACTCAAGTCGAGACTCTCCACAAAATACCATAAATCCCTAGCACTTTATCTCCTCCATCAAGATGCCCAGGGATCCTTTGATTGGTATCGTCGGGAAGCCATCAAGTGGCAAATCCACCACACTAAACTCCCTCACGGACGCATCTGCCAAAACGGGAGCTTTCCCCTTCACAACCATCGACCCAAACAAGGCGACAGGCTATCTTCAAGTCGACTGTGCGTGTGCGCGCTATGGCAAGGAAGATCTATGCAAGCCAAACTATGGATGGTGTAATAAAGGTAAACGTCATGTCCCGATCCTATTACTCGATGTCGCTGGATTGGTGCCTGGTGCGCATGAAGGTAAAGGTCTCGGAAACAAGTTCTTGGATGATTTACGTCATGCCGATGCGTTGATTCATGTTGTTGACGTGAGTGGTACAACTAATGCCGAGGGGAAAAACACAAGGGGGTATGATCCTTTACAAGACGTGGAATGGTTACAAGATGAAATCAGACTTTGGATTGAGGGAAACTTGGCAAAGAGATGGGGTTCGATCGTGAGAAGGCATACTGCTACAAAATCCAATGAAGTGGATACACTAACGACACAATTCGCTGGTTATTCCGCAAACAGAGAAATGATTGCGCGTGCAATGGATCGACTTCCTTCCGGGTTTGGTAAACTGGAAACGTGGGATACTGCAAAGATCACAGAGGTTGTCAAGGCATTCATGGCAGAAAAATTCCCAACTGTCCTTTCACTTAACAAAATCGATCATCCAGATAGTGACAAGAACGTTTCAAAGATTATTCTGAAATATCCCGACACAAAATGCGTCTTGACAAGTGCCATAACGGAGGTGTTCTTACGCAAGTTGGCAAAGCAAGGATTTATCAAGTATGACGAAGGAACGGAATTTGTTGACACAAAGGAAGATCTCCCAGATGACCCGACACTCAAAGAACTTGATGAAAAACTAATGAATCGTTTGGAAAACATTAGAGATCTTGTACTCTATAGATTTGGGTCAACTGGTGTTGTACAAGTGTTACAAGCTGCCGCTGAAGTGCTCCAGTTAGTGCCAGTGTACACTGTGAGAAACATTCACAGCTTCACGTCAGGCCATGGAACATTTGTCTTTAGAGACTGCACGTTAATTAGAAAGGGAACTCCCGTGGGTAAAGTGGCGAGACATATTATGGGTGATGTCACCATTGCAGCTATTGAAGGTGTCGGTGGTCAAAGGGTGAGTGAAGATGATACGATAGACGTTGGAAAGAATGACATTCTCTCATTCAAGGTCGTTCCGGGTGGCCAAAAGGAATAAAACTATTTATAGAGCACACGGATGACTAAATTCCATTAAATCAAAATCGAATGTGTAATCATTACTATCATTATGAACCCAAAATGCGCAATAACAGTAAAAGTTCAGAAGAACATAATCAAAAGAGCGTGTGTATCATTCTCATGAGCTGGTTGCTGCTGACGAGGTGTGGTTATTGACATCCTCGATCTCAGTTTCCTCCTCCTTACCCGACACGCTTTCAGTAGAGTGGTGGTGTAAGTGTTCAGGGTCTTCCATGTCGAGCACCTTAGCAATGTATTTCTTCATGATTGGAGAGGACAAGTCTCTGTGGAACTTCTCCGGACCAAGGAAAGACATAACCAATGTATAAATGAAAACGGCACCGGTGAAACAAGTCATAGTCTTTGCGTAATCCAATTTTGTGGCATTTCCATCCGCGTCGAACTCCAATGGCCAGTTCCCAGCTAATCTGGTCTCGATGGTGGACGAAGCAGAAGAAGCCAAGTTACCAAGCTGGTAAGCCAAACCGGAAACCAAAGCTCTTGCATCTGGTGGAGACAACTCGGACAAGTGTGCTGGAATGACACCCCAGACACCAAGGACGTTGTAGAACAACATGAAACCTGCACCAAGAACAGCAGGGTCATTCTTGAGCATGTATGCTGGGTATACAAAGGCACCACCAGCAACACAACAGATAATCAACGCCAAACGACGACCAGTAAGCTCCATAAGCATACCAGTAATAACCGAACCGAAAACACCACCCAAGTTGGAAACAACAATGGCAACGGTGATAGCATCTTCGGAATACTCGAACTGCTTTCTAAGCATGGTTGGATACATATCCTGAGAAGCGTGTGTCAAGAAATTGGAACCAGCGAGCAACAAGATCAAGTAGATGAACAGCACCCAGTACTTTTCACACAAAGTAACAATGTTTCTCATCTTGGTCTTGAAAGTTGGCACAACGTAAGTACCAGCCTTAATTTGATCTTGTTTGATCAATTCACGAGCCTTGAGTACATGTCTGAAGTATTTTGTTTCAGGATAGAGCAATCTCCAAACAATCAAAACGAATGGGATACCAGAAGAGAACCAGAACAAGGACTTCCATGTCTGTTCTGTACCTGAGAAAGCCTTCCAGAAGACGGCTGCAAACACCAAACCAAAGGCATAAGCTGTAAAGAACAAACCAGATAAGAAAGATCTTGCCTTAACTGGGGCGTCATCCAAAGATGTAGCGGCAGCGGTGGCATAAGTACCACCCATAGCAATACCAGAAATGGCTCTGACAGCCATGAACTGTTGATATGTGTTAACAAATCCAGTACCGATCTGGAGAGCCATAAACATGGCACAAGTAACAATGTAAGGCCATTTTCTGGAGTAGTTATCCGTCCAAAGACCAAAGATGACAGCACCGGCGGATCTAACCATGAGCACTGCAGAAAGACCCCATGTAATATCTGCAGTGGAGACATTCAAAGAATCAGCAATATAAGTACCAGAAACGGCTGTTAAGAAGAAATCAAAAGAAGCAGAGAACCAGGCGAGCATACCCATAAAGAAGAAGTTCCAGTGAGCCAAACTCATGTCCTTTAACGCAGGGTAAGGGTTAATATCATGGATGGAACTCAGATGAAGTTCACCCAGAGATGTAAATCTTGTGATAGCATATTCCTTTATAGCAGGCCAGGTAATGACTGGTCTTTCGTCATCTTCCACAATACCATCTGATGGGTTCTCGAACTCCTCTTCTTTCTCCGGAAGGTCGGTCTTCATATCTTTTTATTTTGTGATTGATAGTCACAATGGGGAGCAGCAGACCCTCCACAGAAGGGATAAGAGTACAGTGGGGGCTATGAGATGTATTTATACAGGTCTTTGTAAGTAGAATTCTGGGTGTCCGGGACTCCGGTGCTCAGCCAGTAATCCAGCTGGCTCCCCTGGTAGTTCAGCCTTACGTCTGGTCATCTTTGACTTTCATTCTGCCTCTCCGTGTTTTGGCTACAAATTTAGGGCTCAAAATGGCTCAACATATCTGCACAGCTCCCGAGCCTACATAACGTGCACAGGTTGTGGCTGAACACCGAGATGGTTTTCTGCGCAGTCGGAGAAGACCCGGATTAGGAATCGCTAGACGCCGTTGAGGACACACATTTGCGTATGGCTGCTATTGGCCGATATTATATCGGTGATAAGATCAGATGGTACCTGTTCAAGAGCATTATCTCTATCCATCATGTGGATTTTCATGATTTACCTGCCATGTTCTGGGGAGTTGAATGGATCGCAAACAAGGGTTGTCCCCCCACCGACGCAACGGGATACTCTTCCTTTGTCCACGTCGATCTCACTTCATCTGGCAACAGCAACATGTAATCAGGGAACCAGGCGGACACGAGCGGTTAGGGCCTGAGATCAAACCGGGCTTACAGTGGCAAAATCTGTCTGACGGCATGCTCTTCCCGGGAGAGGAAAGCCTGTTGAGCGGCCCACCAATGAAATTCACCGGTGCCGGGCCCTGTACAACGTTAGCGGCGTGGCTGAAAGACGTGGGGAAGCACTTTTTTGGCGCAAGAGCCTGGGGGAGTCACAGACATTCATGCTAAACCGGCAGTTCTCAAGTACAAATGGCTGAGTTCTGCACTACAGGCCGCTCACCCGAAAGGCATTCGTTCGTGATCAAAATGTGACCGCTCTTTCAAGGATAGCGGGTGCTATGTAATGCGCCACCAGGTAAACTACAGGAAAAAAAGCCGTTTATGTTTTTCTGGCAGACACATAAATAGTGTTGCCCCCTCCAGTTTTTTAAAGCTTAAGTGTGTATGTTCCTGTAACCTGTTGCTTTCTATTGTTTCTAGTGGTTCCATGACTCTTGCTGCACATAGCCACTAGAATGTGGAGACTATCTGATCTCGGTTGACTCCCTGTCCTTTTGGTCTTGAACCCTGGACAGAGTGTCATCATCTTACAAGTGGTATTTTCTGCTTTACTTGTTTGAGTCCGGGCTAGGAGAAGAGATTTTGGTGGTACTGTCGCCAAAAAAGCGTGGGGTGCATCAGCACTCCCGATCAGCACCCTGCTTCGACACCTTGATTCCAACACCGGGAGCAACCTGTAGAAAGCATGGGTCATGGTCTGTGGTATTCGGATACCGTCTATTTCATTGACTTTTTCATGTAGCTCTACGGCAAAGTTCGCTAAGCTCTGGCAAGTTTAGGGAAGGGACAGTCCGTACCGGTGTTTGCGCTATCGCTTAACTCCAGATAAGCAAGTCTGTTGTAGTCAGGTACAAATTCCAAACTCTGGAGTGCATGATTGATTATTAAGTGAAACCATTCCATCAGCCGCCCGGTACTGAGAAGGGTCCAGTGTCTGACTAGTTGCTAGAGTTCAGTGTCTGGGAAGCCCGGTGTCTCAGAAACCTCGTGAGATCTGAGTGCGTCAGCTTACGAGTCGTACTACTCCGGAGCCACTCAAAAAAAATTCACTGCATGTCCCCGGACCCCACATGCATTTCTGTGTGTCTCGCAACACCTACATAGGTATAAGGTCCACCATTACACTAGAGTAGGTTGTCACCGTATGTAGTACCAGGAAACTGGGTTTCAACTTTCCCAGGCCAAGATTGTTTCTCCGTCTTTCTGTCTCTCGGCACCGCAGCATCGCAGCATTCGCCATGCCAAGAAATATCGGACGGGTGTTTCTCCGGTGCGCTGGCGAAAGCCGCCGGCGGAATAGTCCCTCATACACTAACGTGCAGAGTAGTCGAGGTGCGTGTTTACTCAGAAGTTTCAATAGAACTCCCAGTTTGTGTCCCTATACTTGATGTTCGTATATGTTGCAGTGTCGGGAACTGATGATAAATTGGCCATGGACAGCAAGCTTCTCGACGAGTGATAAAATAGATTATCAGTGATAGACTGCTACCGAGGACTTCTATTACCAATCACAACAGATCCAATGACTCCTCCAAAGTCTCTACTTGAAATGGCAGTAGGAACGGGGCCTTCGAAGGTATCTTGATTTCGAAGATCAAAATAATACATGATGAATCAGCGTAGAGCTCATCCTTTTCAATTCCCAGGAATTCTCTCCAGAAGAACATCAACAAACACTTACTATATATTTAGGAAATGAAGACTAATTCAGAAAGGAAGGTCTTTGTCTAAACCAGATGATCAAGATATAGGAGAAGCACATTGGAATCTGCATTGCAATAGCAGGGTTTGCTCTAACCGTTAGCAATTGATATGAGTTTAGATCCTCTGGGCCAACCTGGGAGCGAGAGATACTACAGCTACAACAACGGTATCAGCATTGGACAACATCTGTATTTTCATCATAAGGCCCCAGCTCCATAAAGGACGAAAACACCTTTGGGGGATACAATAGAAATATTATTATGGCTCTTATATACGCATTGATTTAAGATTATACCTTGTTGAGTGGCTGAATAGTGACGACAAAGGCAATTGGCAGCTGTACAGTGCTAAATGTAAGGCGCCGATCTCTACGGCATCAATGCAAACAACACTAGTAAGTTTACAAGACATCTCTATAGAAGGCATCTATTAAAAACCCAAAACAGCCTAACAAGTAAATCTAAAAAAAGTTGTTATTAAATATTGTGAACCCGCCTTGGGGTTTGATTCTCATCTCAAAGAGTTGGAGCTTTGATCATTGAACTCGCCAGCCTTTTCAGCGTCTGAGGATGAATCTAATTCGTGAACCTTGTCAATGTACTTCTTCATCTCTGGTGAGGACAAATCTCTATGGAATTTCTCTGGCCCGACTAGTGTCATTATCAGAGTATAGACAAAGACTGCACCAGTAAAGCATGCAATGGTCTTTGCGTAATCAAACCTTATAGCAATGCCTTCCGAGTCGAATTCCAAAGGCCAGTTGGAAGCCAATGTGGTTTCAATAGTAGATGAAGCCGATGAGGCCAAGTTACCCAACTGATATGCCAATCCTGAAACGAGGACTCTTGCATCTGGTGGAGATAGTTCGGACAAGTGTGCTGGGATGACACCCCAAACACCCAATACGGCAAAGAATAGGAAAAACCCACCACCTAAAACGGCAGAGTTTGTGTGTAGCATTAGTGCTGGGTAAATGACTGCACCACCAAGAATGCAACATAGGATAATGGAGAGTCTGCGGCCTAAAACCTCCATGATGACACCAATGAGCATAGCTCCTAAAACACCACCCAAGTTGGAGATGACAATGGCAACTGTGATGGCATCCTCAGAGTATTGTAGTTGAGATCTGAGCATTGTTGGATACATATCCTGAGAAGCATGTGCCAAGAAGTTTGATCCAGAAAGCAATAGAATCAAGTATACGAACAAGATCCAATACTTTTTAGTTGTGGCTCTCATGTTCTGCAATTTCTCCCTTGTGGTTTCTTCATGGTATGTACCAGATTTAATAAGATCCTGTTTGATAAGTTCACGTGCTTTTAGTACGTCTTGGAAGTATTTAGTCTCAGGTGTCAAGAGTCTCCAAACGATCAAGAGTGCCGGGAACCCAGCGGAGAACCAGAATAGAGACTTCCATGTATGCTCTGTTCCTTGGAATGCCTTCCAAAAGATGGCTGCAAAGATCATACCCCATGGATATGAAGAAAAAAAGAACCCGGATAAGAACGATCTTGCCTCAACTGGTGCATCATCAAGCGATGTGGCTGCTGCAGTGGCATATGTTCCGCCCATGGCGATACCAGATAGTGCTCTCACTGCAAGGAACTGTTGGTAAGTCTTACAGAACCCAGTGCCAATCTGTAGAACCATGAACATTGCCGCAGCTGTAATGTATGGCCATTTTCTCGAGTACTTGTCCGTCCAGAGCCCAAAGATAACAGCTCCAACGGATCTCACCATGAGCACAGAGGACAACCCCCAAGTGATATCCTTTGTCGTGCAACCTAGCGACTCTGCAATGTAAGTGCCAGAGACCGAAGTGAGGAAGAAATCAAAAGACGCAGAGAACCAGGCAACCATCCCCATGAGGAAGAAGTTCCAACTGTACCATGACATCTTCGCCAGCGCCGGGAGCGGGTTGATGTCAGAGGCATGTTGAAAGTGCAGTTTAGCGAGCGAGGAGATGCGCGTGCTAAAGTAGTGACGGATTGCGCCAGAGGATAGATCAAGGGTATCGTCGTCGTAGTCCTGCTCCACTTCTCTTGAAAGGGAGTGCTCCTTGGAGAGGGCGTTCTCCTTGAGAAGAGCCGCTCTGACCTCTGCAAGCTTCGCAGAGTCGTTGGTGAAGGAGTGTGTCACCTCGACGTGGTTATTGGGCATTTATGCGAGATGGGCAAACGGGTAGATGGATCAACACCAAACTAAGGGGGGGGGGGGGAAGAGAGAGGGAGAGGAGGGATTGAAGGTCTAGGTCTAGCAGCACTTCTACTGGCACATTTATAACACAGGGGGCAAATTTAACTATCCCAGAGTATCAGTATTTATATTATTACAGTCGACCACCACTCGGCCTTGGTGTTATCGTGTGGATCTGCGCTTGGGTTCGCCCATTTGGATGCAGCAGCAAAAGGCTTGGAAGGCAGTCACAAAGCAGAAAGAGACACCACGAGATGAGCGTATTATTTGTGAGCCGGACAACCAGAGAGGGCAGTGTGTCTATTACGTCCTAGTCCTATCACTAAAGAACAAAGCAGGAGAGAGAAAGGGAAGCGAGGACTGTCATACACGCGGACCCTGCTGCTCCTCGATAAGACGTGATGTGATGTAAGGTGCTGTGACGTGTGATCTGCGTGGTGCCATAATCCATTTAGTCTCTTTTTCTCTCCCTGTGCCTACGCTAATCAAATCAAATCAGAATCGATCAACCTCAAGGCTCAACCCCGTGCGTCGCCTAGTAATAGTCTACACATGTGGCATGTGCCGTCACAACTGTGGATCAACTTGGATCAGCTTTATCAGCTTTATCAACATGGATCACCTTAGAACAGTTTGGAGTACAGGCACAACATGTTTTATATCCAACACACCTCTTGTTCGTCCAATCCCCAGTAAGAACATATCCCTTCCTTTCACCCTCAAGACCGTCTTTGCATGCAACAACGGCTGAATGGGATGCATCCCGTATCTCGGGAATTCACAGAAAGACATCTTATATCTACATATTATATCTGCCTGCCATCTGACATTCCTAATTAGACGGTGCATGTGGGGCTGTGGTATTACCACTATCACTTAGTAAATTGACCTTACACCCCCATAGAAGCCCTCTCAACTTCTGCCATGTCTTATCACATAGCTCGCTTGTCTAGCTGCTCAGCCTTCCCTCAAGGCTCAAGGCTCAAAGCCCTGAAGGAAAAGTGCGCGCTGGGAGGAAAAAAGAAAAAAAAAACTTCTTCCACTGAAAAATTCATCAACGCTGACAAGTTGACTTCTTCGACGCATCGGTTGATCGGCTGCTTACCACTCTGCCACACGCTGTTTGCTATTATTTGTACGTATCACCCCGCTTCAATTGCTACACCCGACTTCTACCGCCCTCTTGGTATCTATGTGATGAGAAAACGTCCTAAGGACAGCTATATAAACCCAGCTCTTCGACTAAATATCTGTTCATGAGAAGAATCTTTGTCAAACGCTCTGATACATTACACAACTTGGTGTCTGTCGCTGGAGGGGTCGCATTTTGTTGTGCATCGCATCGGAATACTAACAGTATAAGGTTTAGGATCTCGTTCCTCGTCTTCTAATATACACATCATTGGCAACTCAACTAGTAGATCAACCTTCTTATTATGTACATGTTACCTCTTTTATACAATAACTATAATTTCATCTCGTCTTGGCACCAACAGCGTTGAACAACATGATGTCTCCATCTTCAATCTCATAGGCTTTGCCATGTTTTTCAAACTTGAGAACTTTATCCACCTGCCCATTAACAATCTTGTCCTTGGCCTCGATCACCTTGTCATACTTCAAGACATTGGCATTGAGGAACCCCTTCTGCAAATCGGTATGGATCATACCAGCTCCTTCTGGTGCCGTCGATCCCAACTTGCAATTCCACTCGTGCGCTTCTAATGGTCCACAAGTGTAGAAACTGATCAAATTCAACAAACTCTTCATCTCACTGACCATTTTATCAATCACATCAGACCGTTGTTCACTCTCCACAAACTCATGTTCGTAATCAGCACAGAACATTAACACTTTCTCATTAGGACTGTTGGCTTTCAACCATTCCTCAACATCCTTGATGTACTTGTTCTTCCCAGATAGGAAATCCTCCTTGGAGACATTCAGCAAGTATAAAGTGGGCTTTGCCGTTAAAAACTTGTGTTGATTCACCACTGCTACCTCATCTTCAGTCCAATTTGTATGGTTCAACAATCTTCCAGTGTCCATCATAATTCCACACAGTCTCTCCAGGATCTCATTCTCCTTCTCAATATCCTTACGATCATTAGGCTTAGCACTCTTCATACTCTTTTTATTTCTCTCAATGACACCTTCTGCAGTCTCCAAATCTTTCAAAAGTAATTCATCGGCAACAATCTCCATATCCCTCACAGGATCAACAGTCAACTCAACATGTGTGATCTCATCATCGTCAAATCCTCTCACAATGTGGAAAATACCATCAACGTTTCTGATATCGTTCAAGAACTGGTTCCCCAGGCCCTGCCCCTTGGATGCATTCCTCACTAATCCAGCAATATCGACTATTTTCAAATATGAAGGCACAATCTTTTGAGATCCATACACGGCAGCCAATGCGTTCAACTTCTCCGAGGGTACTTTATACAATGCCTCTTCGGGATCAACAGTCGCAAATGGATAGTTATTAGGATTCCCCAATGTAGATTTCGTTACGCTTTGGAAAAAAGTGGATTTACCAACATTGGCAAGACCAACAATCCCGACACTCAACTTGGAAGATGACCGACCAAGCAGTGCATGAATGTGCGACTGTGGCTTAGTTGTAGCTTTACCACCACGAGCTTTTGTTGGCTTCTTCGCAAAGACAAGCCTGGTTGTATGGAAGAGCCTGTGTGTAGTGCGGTATCGAAGTGACAACATCACAGTGTTCCCTGAGATGACCGTTTGATCAACAGTACTTTTATAGTTGATCCAAGGTCTACCGAACCAATTTTTTTCTTGATGCGCGAGATCTACACTAAGACCCAAGGACCTTTCTTAATTAAAGCAGAAAGCAACATGACTAGGATATTAACACATGTTTCTATTCAGGCATCATGTAGCGAGTTGTAATGCTCACCTAGCGCATACGAGTGCTTGTAGTACACCAACTTCAACTCTTCACCTTTTCCCTCTTCGTTGATTCTCAAAGTGGATCTTCCAGTCATCATGACACTGATTACACAATCGTACTCCTTTGCTAATGCCAGAATCTCTAAATCAGAACCCCAGGCCGCAGTTGTCTCCATCTTGTGTGTATACTCTTTGATATCCTTTAAACTCATACTCTCCTCATCAAACAAGTAAGGAATGAACGTGTCTGGATCGGCCCTGATATGATTCACAGCCTTGGTTCTCAACTCTTGAACAGTGGCATCAATTCCCTGACGAAGCTTTAACTGATCAGCAATGGAAGCAAACAAACAGTTTCCATCCGGTTTAATGTCGAATGGCTTCAACCCAGCTACTTCACATAGTTGGTTGATGTTCTCTTCTTCAATCTTCTTGAGATCCGGCTCAAGAGCTGCCTCTTCCTCAGCCTGTTTCCTCTGTTCATCTATCTGGGCTTGTCTCTTGGCTAATCTCTCCTTCTGACGATTGCGCTTTGGTCCTTTCTGTTGCTGTGCTTGTGGCGGTTGCTGATGTTTCTGATCTGGGTGTTCTTCTGCAGCTTCCTTCTTGTCCAGCTCAAGCTGTTCTAAGAGTTTCTCTGGTGTCAATGCATCCTCGTAGTCCTCCTCGCTAATTGTACCATTCTTAGCCTTGAATGCTTTCAATTCCTCCTCGTGCTTCTGCTTCAGGTTGTATTCCATCTCAGCACACCTCTTATTAACCTCTTTCCTCTTGGCTTTCGTGGCCTGCTTCTTCAACCCGGTTACGGTGGCCACCAAATCCCTGTTCTCCTTCTTGTGTCTGGCAAGGATCTCCTCCTCTGATTCACTGTCGCTCATCTTCGGTAACTAGTAAGTTATCTCCTGGACAACGAAGAATGACCACGTTAAAACCTGTTGGTTTGAGATTATGATGAGTGCCTAAGAACCTTCTCCGATATTTTCAGCGTGCCCGTACCAAAATATGTCAGGTACAAGAAAAAAATAAAAAAACGACCTCGGTGAGGATCGAACTCACGATCTCGCGATTAACAGTCGCGCGCCTTAACCAGCTTGGCCACGAAGTCATTTTCGAAAATCTGGAATTTCGCTGTCCGCCTGCCGTTGCAACATACAATCAAACTGACCCATTTTGAGTTTATTTCATTTATTTAAAAGTAAACTACTGAGTATTCATTATGATTAGTAACACAAAACAAACAATTTATTAAACATAACATGTAACAAGTAAACTGAAAAGAAGAACGATGATAACTGAGAAATGCAAGTTTGTCCATAAAGAAGTGGTACAAGGAAAGGCGGTGCCTCACTCGTACAAGTCAATCACTCCAAAAGACTGCTCAATACCATATGGACCTGGCTCCTTCCAGTAGTCGTTATATGTGGTGAGGATGGTCACTTCGTTGTTCATCTCGGACAAGATGTTGATGAGCGCAATCTTTTGGTTGGCCTTTGATGGGATGTTGCCACCATTCTGAATACCAGCACTTGGATAACCAGTCTCTGTGACAAGGATGTCAATGTTAGGGCAGTACTTCTGGACAATAGCAACCTGGCCCTTGACGAACTCACCAGCAGTGGCAGCAGAAGAGTATGTGTCAAAGTAAGCGTGTGGGTTCACTCCAATGAAGTCAACGTCAGCAGTGCACAAATCTGGGTTGTTTTCGAAGATGACTGGTGGCTCAGATGTAGTGATCTTACCAGAGTAACCCGCAGCGGAGAGTTTAGATCTGACGGATGAGATCTTGGATTTCAAATCGGAGACTGAAACGTAACCGGCCTGAACGGCTTCATTACCAACAGTGATAAAGTCAAAGACACTCCATCCATATGTCTGACCGTAGGCAATGATATCAGAAACAGCAGTGTCAATAGAATCAACACCATCACTGCTGAACCAGAAACCTTGGTTAACAGTCATTCCCAAGTCAACAGCATTTGGCAAAATGGTCTGAATGGAGTTACAGTCTGTACCGTAGACACGGATCTTGTAGATACCAATAGAATGGATCAACTCCAAGTCGGAACGGACATTATCATAACTCTTACAACTAGAATCGTCATTGTAAGGGGAGTAAACGATAGCAGTTGGTCTAGCAAGAGACCCACTGTCTGTAGCAACAGATGAGGTGGTTGTAGCAGCAGTGGTAGGAGTTGGAGTGGTCGAATCAGTGGCAATGGAGACTGCAACAGCGGTAGGAGCTTGTAAAGTGGTGGTGACTTTGACAGTTGGAGCAGTATAAGTATTCGTAGCGACATTGGTGTTAGTCACGGTAACGGGATCAGCAGTGGCAACAACGTTAGTTGATGTGACGACGGCAGCAGCGGTAGTAGGGTCAGCAGTGGTAGCTGGTTGTAAAGTTGTGGTAGATGGAGTGGTTGGGTCGGCCACTGGAGTGTTTTCAGCAGCTTGTGTAGTGGCTTCGGTTGTTGGGTCAATAACAGCAGCGGGCGTTACTGCCTTGTTAACAAAAGAAGTGAAAGTTGTTGGCTCAGCATATGTGGCGTCATCTGTTAAAGTGAAAGTGTAAGTGACATCATCACTAACCAAGACTTCGACAGCTGCTGCAGTGTGTGTGTTCGTGACGGTAGTGTAGGTGTCAGTGACAGTAACAGCTTCAGCAGTGTGCATTCTGGTGACAACGATTGGAGCAGCGAGTGCGGTATGGAGAGAACCCAAGATAATAGCGAGTGTGGCGATCTGCATGGTTTATTGGTTGGTTCTTCTAATGATTGGTAGAAAGAGTGACTGATGGTGAGAGAGCTCAAGTAGAATGAATGACTGAGAGTAAGAATCTCTGGGAGTGAGCTGGAAGAAACCGATAGATGCTGATCAAAAGAACGTAGGTGTTTGTAGGGTCAACAAGTGTGAGACATCAGCCATCCCTTTGAGCGGATCTTGGGCGTATCTTATAGTTTATCCATTCTGCCGCACTTGCCTGTCAATTTACTGGTGCTGGCTGGTTGTTCAAGTTGAACAGCCCCGAGATGTAAAGGTCTGGCGGTATGCGCGATTGCTGATCCAAATACAAACGACTTCCCGATTGGGACAGCCCGCCATCGAGGATGCATGAACTTGCAGCTTCTCAACACAGCACGCTATCGAGGAACCAGCGTAGTTTTCTAGCTAGAAGGTTACTCTACTGGAGCCTTGCAATAAATCATCAGGTTTATTTGAGGTAAATCAGAACAACCGGTGAGACCGAAGGTGGTCCGCCCGCAACCGCGTGATGGCATTTGGGGGCAGAGACGATCTCACCTGTCAAAGTAGAACTACACTTACACACAGTGCTGCTTGCGAAGAAACTCTAATCTACCTCTCCCATTGATGATAGAATTTGATAAGGTGCTTACCTGTAACTATGTGGAAGTGCTGTTCATGTGGGCAACCTCTTTTTGTTTCTGACATCTGCGGCTTTGCCGTTTTTTGATTTTAAACATCTGCTTGATGCCCTAATCCGGGAGTGGTTTCTGCATCCTCCTGCTAGCGCGACCTCATCACACTTCCCGTTTGGGAATCCAACCAGCACCGAACAGCTTCTAACTAAGAACAACTGGAAACTCAGGCAAGTCTCTGCAATGTTGGAAATCTGGTACGATCTGCGGAACTACGATTTTGCTCTCAGGAAGGCGACGTTACCCGCGAGCGCTTCGGCGGAGCACAACTCCCCAACTTAAGCGGAGTGGAGAGGCTTACGAAAATGAATCATGCCCTGCCACTCGTGCTGTTCTTACAAGGATTACATGACCATTACTCAACATGATCTGATAGATCAATGCACTACCCGTATAAAGCCTTCATGGCTGGCAGGTAGATTTTATGACAGATCTTATGATAGAATCAAATCATCGGAACGACATCCGAACAACATCCGAACATCGTGTGGTCAACTCTATGTGTAAATTCGCAAATAGACCCAACTGCGTCTTTAATTCGCTTGAATATAACTTCATTCCATTATTTTAGATTCATACCAGGTCTAGGTATGTTTAAATTGCTGTTTAAACTACTTTTTTAAAATGTTCTTGATCCTTGGAAATTTGAGTGACTCCTTTCGAAACATTTTGCGTGTTAGTTCTCTGAAAGAACTATCATAACGCAATTTGGCCTAAATATTGAATAGCCGACAATAACTAGGCAGATATGTCTCTAAATACTATAGAGAGAGTTTTAGTGAACATTAGACCGCGCTCGTAGAATGGAAGATTGATCAGAGACAATCTTGCGGTAAAGCCTAGTGTATCCATGTTTAGACACCAACGCATGCAATTACTACAATTGTACTTCCTTTTGGAACACACTTGCACAAACAATCAAGAAAGTATAGGGAAAATTATACATCTTATGTACTGAATATAGCGACAATCAGAGAGAAGTGCCACCTTCAATTAGCAGGATCTTCAAGACCGAGCTCGTTCTATTTCCTTGCGTTAGTGATCCTTCAAAGGGAAAATGCTATGCACTTACGATCAAACATTTTGGGTCAATGAACTCAGAGAGGTACTTCAAGAGGTTCTTGTACTGGAACGACATTAGTAAAAGAGATCAACTGATTGCGACATAAATAACAAAACGTACCAATTTGGCCCTTTTCTGAGCATCCTTCTCAATTTCTTCCGATATTGCAGTTATCTTCTTGACAGATTCCGGTTGGAGAGATGGTTTGCTCGCTGCGGCATTGATTTTTGCCTCCAATGCTGAGATCTCAAGTTCCAAGTCCTTGATTGATTTATCAAGGGTTTCATCATCAGGTATTTGAACAATGTCCTTGAGTTCTGGAGAAAATATTAGTGGTTCGTTAAGAAGGGAAACGAAACACAATCAACCACTTACCTGCCTGTATGCCACGGAGCGTTTCCTCTTCTGTGGCAAGCCTCCGAGTGATATCACTCAAGGTCATATCAAAGTTCCCTTCACGATCTTCCTCCGACTATTGTAGTATTAGCAAACAACAATATTTCATGCATTTCTGAGACATCACCAGTCACGTCATACTTACAAGTTCGATCTTGTTGGCGGCGGAGACCATTGCCTTCCCAAACAACTTGGTGACGATCTTGCCATTGCTGGAAAGAGACTCAAGCGCCTTTGTAGCTGCTCCCTTTGAGACTTCACCGTGCAAGTTCTGGATTATGTCATTAGTGGAATAAGGACGATACTGCTTCTCCAAGTACTTCAAGATAATGGTCTCTTCTGGCTTAGACACTGTGGGGCGTTAGCAAGCGGCAACACGCAACGAACACGCAACGATAAAGGGGCAAATTAAGGGGTATCCCATTACGGACAGTCATCAAAGCCCTTTTTCGGTTTGGGAGTTCTCTTTGGACGTGTCATTCTGGCTTGATTTTGATTGCTCTTGCAGCAAGGCTTTGAACACGTTGATTTGATGGGATGGCTGGTTCTGTGATCTAAAGCCTACAATGGAGAGTCACGTGACAACCAGCGACGATCTGCCGCGGAGATAAGCACCTATGCCTACGAGTTTTGTGACCTAAACCGTGAAATGAATATCGAATAAATACCTTCCCAAATGCGATACTCTAGACCCTCAAACGAAACAACTTGGAATTTAGAGTTCTGGACCAGCAGCCTTAACCTCCTCGGTAGCTTCGGAAGAGTAGATGGTGAAGTTCTCAGCGAACAACTTGGCCAAACCACGGACCTCAGCATCGTACTTGGAGGAACCCTCGACCCAACCCTTGGCAGGGTTCAAGAGCTCGGATGGAACCTTGTTGATGGCAGTTGGGACCTGGAGACCAAAGACTGGCAAGGTCTCGTACTCGGCCTGAGCAAGGGAACCGTCGTGGATGGCATCCAAGATGGCTCTGGTGTACTTCAATGGACAACGCTTACCACCCTTGGCGACGGAAGAACCGGTCCAACCAGTGTTCAACAACCAAGCGTTAGCCTTGTGCTCGGTCATCTTGTCAGAAAGCATCTGAGCGTACTTCATTGGGTGCAAGGCCAAGAATGGCTGACCGAAGCAGGCAGAGAAGGTAGCCTCTGGCTCAGTGACACCCTCCTCAGTACCGGCCATCTTGGAGGTGTAACCGGAGATGAAGTGGTACATAACCTGGGCGTTGGTCAACTTGGCAACTGGTGGGAGAACACCTCTAGCGTCACAAGTCAAAAGAATGATGTTCTTTGGGTGAGAGTTGTCGTAACATGGGATCTTAGCACTTGGAATGTACTCAATTGGGTAAGCACATCTGGTGTTCTCAGTGTACTTGGCGTCATCGTAGTCAACGATTCTGGAGTCCTCGTCGTAGACAACGTTCTCCAAGACGGAACCGAACTTGATAGCGTTGAAGATTTCTGGCTCCTTCTCACCGGAAAGACCCAAACACTTGGCGTAACAACCACCCTCGATGTTGAAGACACCCTGGTCGGACCAACAGTGCTCGTCATCACCAATCAAGAGACGGTGTGGGTCAGCAGACAAGGTGGTCTTACCGGTACCGGACAAACCGAAGAACAAGGAGACATCACCCTTCTCAACACCCTGGTTACAGGAGGAGTGCAATGTCAAGACGTTGTGGTTGACAGGCATCAAGTAGAACATGACAGTGAAGATACCCTTCTTCATCTCACCAGCGTACTCAGTACCCAAGATAACCATCTCCATCTCCTTGAAGTTAATCTCAACAGAGGTTGGGGAGGTCATACCGTCAGTGTAGACGTTAGCTGGGAACTGACCAGCGTTCCAGATGGTGAAGTCTGGCTCGCCAAAGTTGGCAAGCTCCTCCTCAGTTGGTCTGATCAACATGTTTCTCATGAACAAGGCGTGGTAAGCACGGGCACAGATGACACGGACCTTGAGTCTGTAACGTGGGTCCCAACCGGCGTAAGCGTCAACGACGAAGATTTTTTCTCTGGTCTTCAAGTAGTCAGCAGCTCTTGCCTTGGAGATCTTCCAGGTCTGCTCGGTGACCTTCTTGTTGACAGGGCCCCACCAAACGTTCTTTGTGGAGGTCTCTTCATCAACGATACGCTTGTCCTTTGGTGATCTACCGGTCTTCTGACCAGAGTAGGCCATGAGGGCACCAGCAGAGGAGATGGCAGTCTTCTTCTCGAGAAGACCATCCTCGTACAAAGTTGGGACGGAGGCGTTGTGACGGAGAATGACGTCCTCGGCCAAGCCGAGCTTCTTGATCAACTCAGCGTCCTTGTTGCTTGCAGTCTGTGATGGAGACATTATTGTATGTGTAATTGTCCTGTATGTGGGATGAGGTCAAAGCTTCAAAAGCACCGGGAGGACGTGTAAAACTCAGGGGGAAAAGCTAGAGTATTTATACGCATTTGACTTGACCAAAAGAATAGAGAGAATAGGACAGAGAGCCCCGGACGAGTCAGGAGAAGGCTAAACGGCGGGGGGCATGAGTGCGCGTACCAGGGAGAGGACAGACGGCTGCAGAAAGAAGGCAACAAAGGAGCTTTTTGGCGGATGCATGTGGAGGACTTTTAAGCGTCTTAATGTAGATTTAGTTGGATACTGTGAGATATATAGGCATATTCACTCCAGGATATACTCTAAACAAATGGGGAAATGCCCCGTCATTACCACAATAAGCGACTCAGGCGACACCTTATCGCTCTCGTGTCTGCTGTGCTTCCCGGTGCGCCTACCCCAGATTTTTTTTTTTTTTTTTTTCAAAAAAAATGCTGCGTGTGCCGGTTCTTTACTCCGAGGCCCCGGGATTTTTTTTAGGCGGGGCGCAAACAGCTTCTGGGGCAGGAGAAACAGGAGAAACAGGAGAAAAAAATAGGAGGTTATCGGGATGGTTCGCAGTAGGACATCTCCGGGTCTGACTACGGGGCTGCACTCGCAGCGCGCGACGAGGCAGGGCTGGAGGTAAAGCTAAGGGCTCTTCGCACAGTGCCTGGGAGGTAGACAAGATGACTACTGGCGATATAGCAAGACACACTACCTCTACCTCTCGAGCAAAAAAAGGATATCTAGAGCCTAGGTATCACCAAGTGACAGTTTCAGTAAAATGAGAAGCAGACAAAGCGCTCCGGCTTGCGGTTATTCAAGGCTGCTTGATTGGTCCAGCGCCAACCGCTCCTCCAGGTTTTCGTGTAAACCCGGGTGTGGGATCAATGGCAGCCGGGGACAAAACCGGATGCTGTATTGGTATGCGCCACATCCGGAGCAGCCATGAGATGGGCTGGCTCGCCGTTCTCGCAAAAGTATGTTCTGGAAAAGAAGAGGAAAGGAGATGAATCAGACAAAAAAATTGACAGCCATTGTCCCCCACTAAAGAAGACCGTGGGGGCGTACAGGACTAAGCGGTCGATCGGTTATGCTCAATCTGGTTGAGTCAACCTACAAGTGCCTTCATGAGCCCGAGTAAGAAGAGGAGAACAGAACCTGCTTGCCCCGAAGCAATGACAATAGTCACAATCTCTCACGGATAACGTGGTAGTCCCGTAGCGATATCATTTACCGAATCAGCCAACATATAGTGGAAGTTAGCCCACCAACAGCGTCATTTCTTTCTTTTTTTCCACTTTTTCGGTTGTCGCTTCCTCCCATCTGTCCCGTGCGCCTGGAGTTGAGATGGGACTCGGGAGGCGCTGGACCCTTTTGCAAGGATATTACAACACACACAGCCCAGACGTCGGGTATCAGGAAATACCCCCTAACAGGCCGTTCCCCACATCACCACGCATACAAACAACATGATCTTACAAGGAAGGCACCTTGTTCCGCGCGTATTAAATTCTCTTTAGCCATGCTTGTATATAGCCTTGTGTCTCTTCACATGCGTGCCTACGTAAACGTACCCCACGGTATTTTTGCGCCTGGGCTGTCTCGACTCTCTCCCAACGGCACGACTCAGGCTTCAGCAGTGCCACATCCCGCGAGAGTAAAGAGAAAGAGAGAGAGCAAGAGCAAGTGCGATCTCTTTCATATAAAGTTGTCAATTAACACTTTAGTATCTTCTTCCATAGAATAGAAGAGTCTGACTGATTGATTGGCGCGAGTGTAGACTGTGGTTCGTTTCTCGCCATGTACCCCAGATTCAACAGCGGGCAGTGAGCCACAACGCCCGCATAACACCGATGACCACCACCCCTGGCAGTGATGGGCGATTCTCCCTAGCGGTAGATCTGGAAATTACGAAAGTTAAAACTGTTACTAGTAGCGGCTACATCTTCCATTTGAAGCAAGTGCTCCACTGGGCCTTATGCAAACGGTATATCATCTTCAAATACAACCTATACAATCATGTCCTTTGCAGAACCTACAAAAAGTACATAGTTGATCACACATACAAATTACAAGTACAAAGAGCCGGCACTAACAATGTCTCTGTGGACAAGCTCAGTAGCCTTCTCCATCTTTTCCTCCAATGCAGTGTTACCAATGGTCTTGGCAGCAACAACCATCTGTCTAAGCATCTCCTCTAATCTCTTGAACATCCTGATTAAACTTCCCTCATAAACATCGGTCATCTTGCAGATTTGTGTAAACGTAGCTCCACGACACCATTCGAACACAACTTCCATCAACTCGGGTCTGAATGACTCAATGTATTCCTTTTCCACAATCTCAATTTTACTCTCTTTGGATATCTTTGCAATCTTCGAGGCCATCTCTTGCATCTGCTTTAATGGCTCTGCCAACTCAGGCTTCAAACGTGGCGTCTCTTTAGATCTCTCTTGGAACACAAAACAGGATAACAATGCAGCACACTGCTCAGGGGTCAACTCGTTGAAATTACCGTTGAAAATCAACTCTGTCAACAACAGCTCATCACCGGTGGAAATCTCACAGGCAACTCTTCCTTTCAATTCAATGACATCCCCAGATGTTGTAAACCCAAGACGTCTCAGGACTCTCTTACGGTGTCTGAGATCATCCAACTGGATAACAGCTTGTGCTTCTAATATCTTGTCTTTCAAATTCTTTGCATCATTGGAAAGCGCAACTTTTTTGCTGTACTCTTCATACAACTCCTTCAATCTTGGAGATAGCGACAACGGGTTGGAGTACAGTCTAGACTCCAAGACCTCAATCTTCTTCAAAAGTGTCTTGAAATCGTCATCATCGATCTTCATGTTCTCCACAGGGTCCAATAGTGGGATACCATCTGGGAAACGACGCTGGACTTCTTTCAAACTCTTGGCCACCGTTTCCTTCTGCTGCATCGACTTCAAGTCCTTTGGCAAGTAGAGTCTCAGATTACCAATGCTTTCAATGGAATCGAGCGTGATAGGTATCACCTCAGTTCTCGTCTTCTCATCATCCTTAGCAGGCCTGATACCTTCTGGGAACTGTGGGTTGAACGGCTTGATCAGATTCACAGGTGCATCAACATACATGGTGTTCACAAGTACATTCACAATGTATGACTCGTGATCTGAGTAGGTCTCCGATTTGTTCCGCTTGTTCGTTCTCTTCTGGAAGTCAACAACGACACCATACCCGTAGTCAAAGTCACCAATCTTGACCTTGATCAATCTCCCACCTTGCAAGAAACTGAGAACGTTTGCTGGATGTGTAATAACATGGCGAACATCGTTATTGTAAGAATTCAACTGCTTACGGATGTCATAGTATTCACGAACAGAAGCCTCGTCTTCAATGACGATCTGACCAAGTTGGGATTCAACATCCATAAGCTTTCTTTCAAGAACTGGCACTGAGGCAGCACTTTGGAATTGGAAGAACGAATGTTCAAGCATAAACTCTGGTGAAATACCTTCAACTCTCATCAAGTTCAAAATCATATTGTATCCCAAATGGAAAGCTGAATCCAATCTATCTGCTTCACCCTTAACCATACCTTTGGCAACCTGAGGCTCCATCTTCTCATCAATCATCATGATGACAATACCACGGTCATCCAAACCACGACGACCAGCACGACCAGACATTTGAATATATTCACCACCCGAGACCCAACGGAATCCCTTACCATCCCATTTTCTAACAGATGTAAACACAACAGTTTTGGCAGGCATATTCAACCCAATAGAGAAAGTTTCAGTAGCAAACAATACTTTCAAGAGACCTTCTTGAAACAGAATCTCGATAATCTCTTTCAAGATTGGGAGTAAACCAGAGTGATGGATACCGATACCACGTTTCAACAATGGCAAAATGTGTTTGATTTGCGGAAGCTCTCTGTCTGCTTCAGGCAAGATATCAACAGCATTGTTGAAAATCTTAGTCAACGTCTCCCGCTCTTCTTCCGTGTTAAAGTCAAGCTTACTCATCTTCAAGGCAAGCGACTCACAGTCTCTCTTGGAGAAGGAAAATACAATGACTGGATTGTACTTCTTAATCCAAATCATCTTGACAATCTTGTAGATATCAGACTTGGAATCCTTGTTACCACCTTTGAACGTTTGTCCCTTCTTACCTCTAGCATTGGTTGAATTTGGATCGTCACCTTGGTTATTGGAAATAGAAGCCATGGCCTTTTGGAAGTTCTCCTCCCTGAATGTACTCTTTTCATCAACAACCAAGTGGATACCATCACCATTGGCTGGGAACAAGTAGTGCTGCAATGGAGTTGGACGGAAATCTGTGTAAACAACATGACAAGGTTGGGAGTGAATCTTGCAAATCCATTCGGCAAATTCCATAGCATTAGGAATAGTGGCGGACAAGAAAACATAATGCACCTTATCTGGAAGCAAAATGATAGTCTCCTCCCAAACAACACCTCTTTCTTTATCTCTCATGTAATGAACCTCATCGAAAATAACCCATGCAACTTCTCTCATAACTTCAGAACCTCTGTAAAGCATCGATCTCAAAATCTCCGTGGTCATGACCAAACAACCAGCATCCGGGTTTATTGTAACATCACCAGTCATCAAGCCAACATCACCAAATTCGGCAAGCAATTCACGATACTTCTGATTCGACAAGGCCTTGATTGGAGATGTATAAATGACTCTCTGTTTCTCTTTCAATGACTGAGCAATGGCATACTCGGCAACAACGGTCTTACCTGCAGAAGTGTGTGCAGAGACAAGTACAGACTCACTTCTATCAATGCACGAGATAGCAGTATCCTGGAAGGGATCGAGCGTGAATGGGTAAGTACGAGCTTCGTTTACCCTTTTGTGTTCACCAATTGGCTTATATGGATATCCTGATGGTACAGCAACTTGATGTCTGACTTGATGCGAAAGCTTGACCTTACCATCTTCTTGTGTCTTTGGCATCAACCCCGACGATGCATTAACCTCTCTTTCTGCTTCTTGCTCAAAGGAATCAGCAACCATGGGCACAACATCAGACTTCTCCTTTTTATCAAGAAGCTTCTTCTCCTTTTTGGACTTCTTTTCTTTCTTATCAGTTGGGGATGCAGGACGCTTTTTCGATTCAAGATCTTGCTCATCTGTTACTTCGTGAATCTTTGGCTCAGAGGAATTGGTTTCCTGCTTTGCAGGAACCTCTGGTGGAGCGGTAGGTACCTCATCGAAGACTGCGAACAAATCGTCATCCATGGTCAACGGCCGAGCTCTTGAGCTATATTCAAAATGGACCTGTACCAATTCTGTATTACTTTATCAAGTGTTTGTTCAAGCCATTGTAGTATTCCCTAAAAAAATTTCAACTGTTACGAGCAACAGCTCATCGAGGAAATTGGTGTTCTGTTTGGAAGCTTCATAGCCATCTTCAATTGTAGTAAATGGTTATGAATTTGGGTGCTGAGCAAAATAGATACCTCTTTATTACAAATTGTAACTTCACAATTGATAATAAGACAAAATACACCAAATAAAGAGGAAACATTAGAGATACTCCAGCAGGAAAACAGTGCCAACCGGACTTTTGAAAACAAGCGCGAGTGGTTTAGCGGTAAAATTCAAAGTTGCCATCTTTGAGCCCCCGGTTCGACTCCGGGCTCGCGCATTTCTTTTTTTTGTAATTTTTGTTGGCATTGAGAGTGCCCCTACCAGATCTAAATCATATATTAATCACAAATTAACTGACTATATTGGAACTTGATGGGGGTCAAGAGTTACACGTGTATTTTAAGGATATATAGGATACTAGAGGAGTTTTTCCAAAAAACGTTTGGCTTTATGTGAGATACTGAGAGAGAACTAGAGGAACACAACTTTCAACTCAAGATAACTTGGACTGCATGGATGTCGTAGGGTGTTTCTGTAGGATCCTAAACATTTCTCTTGTTTACATAGAGAATATTGTTAGAATGTAAGATATGTTGTTATTCAGCAAGAGGAAATACCAGGGATTAATTTTTGGTGTAAAACTTCCAATAATTGAAAGGTTTGGAAATAAAGTCAGGCGTGCTGGCTTGCAGAAAGTGACACAAAAACGAAGTGGTTCAACAATTATAAAAGGCATCACCTCCCACCTTCTCAGAA
Organism: Petasospora euphorbiiphila; assembly: GCA_030556625.1. Taxonomy (NCBI): domain Eukaryota; kingdom Fungi; phylum Ascomycota; class Saccharomycetes; order Phaffomycetales; family Wickerhamomycetaceae; genus Petasospora; species Petasospora euphorbiiphila. The sequence continues at coordinate 305,379 of JAKTUJ010000005.1, read as the reverse complement.
TACCTCATCGAGTGCCACTTATATCAAGAGTTACATATAAGCTTGAGTTTTTCGCCATATATCATTGCTCTGATAGTTACCTGGTTTTGCCTACTATTACTACTACTTGGATTTTCAACAAGCTTTTCTGATTATGTCTCCATCATCAATCAAAGCCTCAGTGAAGGATATATTTGACCGCGGTATCCTCGAAGAGCGTTTACAAGATAAGAAGGATACCTCTGACCTCGTGGAGTCAATTTATAATTCTCAAGTTGCATTGAAGGATGCTATTGATATGAATGCAACAGCGGTATCTGCCAGAACACTTGAGAGTTTGGACATATCGTCTGCTATATCAGTCATTAATCCAGCATCCAGTAACAAAGCATATTGGCAAGGAAACACAAGTGATCTGAGTGTCAACATTAGACTGAATTCCACACTTGCTGAAACAACAGGGGTCTCATCCATGCTTTTCAAAGGATATGACCATGCTACATGGTACGTTTCAAATGCAAAGCAAACAGCCAGTCACTTTGTTTCTTGCTTTGGGTTCACATATGTTGCTTATAGGGGACTTGAAACAGGTTCGAAATTTGTTGCCTCTCATGTTGTAAAGAATGGGAAAGTTGTGTTTGAGTTTGTTTCTCCACTTATGGCCGCAGCGGCAGACCCAAAGGACGATGAGATTGTACAAGAGATCCACACTTTTATCCATCGCCATGGTGATGGTGTGAAGGATATATCTTTTGAGGTTGAGAATGTTGATCTTGTTTACGATATGGCAGTGAAGGCTGGTGCTAGAAGTGTGCTTCCACCTGTTACAATACAGGATAAATTTGGAAGTCTGAGAATGGCCAGAATTGGGGTCTTTGATGATCTTCAGCACACATTGGTGCAGAGATTGGATTATTCGGGACCTTTCCTCCCTGGATATGAGATTCATCCTGCCGCTCTGTTCAATAATGAGAGACTTGTCTGTTCTTTCCCTCCAGTTAAATTTGATAAAATTGATCATTGTGTGCAGAACGAGGACTGGGACAGATTAGAGGAGGCCTGTGACGTCTACAGGAAGATCTTTGGCTTCCATGAGTTCTGGTCTGTCGATGAGAAAGATGTTTCGACGCAGTACAGTGCACTTCGCTCTATTGTAATGGCATCTTCCAACGAGGAAGTGAAGATGCCAATGAATGAGCCTGCTGAAGGTGTCTGCAAATCTCAGATAGAGGAGTTTTTGGACTTTTATGATGGGCCAGGTGTTCAACATATTGCCTTGTTGACAAATGACATTATTTACACGGTCAGGCACATGCGTATGAGAGGTGCAGAGTTTATAAGTGTGCCACAATTGTACTATGAGAATTTGCTTCCACGTCTTTTGAAGACGGGTGTCAAGATCGAAGAGAACTTGGAGGAGTTGAAGGAGATGAACATCTTGATAGACTTTGACGAGAAAGGATATCTCTTACAAATCTTTACAAAGCCCTTGACAGACAGACCTACTTTTTTCCTTGAAATCATTCAGCGCCGAAACCACAATGGGTTTGGCAAAGGCAACTTCAAGGCTCTTTTTGAGACCATTGAGCAGGAGCAGAGGCTTCGTGGTACTCTTGAGAAGGACCACCCTACCGGTATTGCCCACACCCACCAGCACAGCACCTCCTGTGATGATGGCATTTAGCTGGCAGTGCCGTTACCTCCTGATCTTGATCTATGAGATCTGCATCGTACTTTAATTTACATTTATAAGTGTGAGATGTAGCAGCATAGAATTAATAATGCGTTATAAATGGCAGCAGCATCAAAAGGCCGAAAACGGCAGAAAGCGCGAAGCAGAAGGAAAGCGCAGCGGCCGGAAAAGCGAGCAAAGGGGAAAGTGAAGTCTTTTGATGACACACCAAGCGGGCGGCTACAACACGGAGAAGAACAGGCACCAACCAGCACCGCAGTGAGAGCGAACAAGACACACAAAAGTGACATACGAGGTTCTGCCCTTCTTTATTGGAACACACGTTGCCGCACCTGCTTCTTTCTCCTGGTTGCGCGCACGTCTGTCCGTTTATCGGTCCACCCTCTCCCATATTTGCACAACACTGCCTTCTCTACACCACGAGTGGCCAATTGTGATCTGCCGAAGTTCAACACCAACCGTGCTGCTGCTCCCGCTGCTCACTCACAGATAAAAAATCATCATAGATTTAGCATACCATGCCAGGGTAAGTTATTTTGGAACGTGCTGAGGTCTCACCTGCTGGTATTGTGTCCTTGCCATTTTGACGTGATGGGGGGTCTTTTACAAGCCACGATACGGCGGCGTTTGGCAATGTTACTCTCTTGTCCGATAATATGATACTAACACATTTGTATACAGAAACTCCACTATCACCGTGAAGGTGGTCGCTGCAGAATCCCTCTACAAGAGAGATGTCTTTAGAAGCCCTGACCCATTCGCCGTCCTAACCGTCGACGGCTCCCAAATAACTTCCACATCGGCCGCCAAGAAGACATTGAATCCGTATTGGAACGAAACATTCACATTCCAGGCTAACGAAAACTCCATTCTTGTGATTCAGGTGTTTGATCAAAAGAAGTTCAAGAAGAAAGATCAGGGCTTTTTGGGTGTCGTCAACATCAGAATCGGCGATGTCATTGACTTGAACTTGTCAAACTTTGAAGAAACTATTACAAGAGAACTGAAGAGATCCAATGACAACATTGTCGTCAGCGGAAGATTAATTATCGTCATTTCCCACAACTCAAGCAACGGTGCTGCTTCTGGAACGAACAGACCGCCACCTGCCCCAGTCGCCTCTACTCCTAACAGTGCTTCCAACGTAAATGGTTCTTCCTCTACATATCAGACGGGAGGTTCATCTGCCGCCGCCGCCGCTGCAGCATCTTCAGCATCTTCAAATGCAAACAGTGCCACTGGCAACAACAGACAGTACTCCTCATTTGAAGACCAGTACGGAAGACTTCCGCCAGGCTGGGAAAGAAGAACGGATAACTTTGGCCGTACGTACTATGTTGACCACAACTCTAGAACCACCACTTGGAAGAGACCTACATTGGACCAGACAGAATCTGAGCGTGGACAACAGAGACAGAACGTTACTGATGCTGAGAGAAGACAGCACCGTGGTCGTACGCTCCCAGATGACAACCCTGCCTCTCCAAACCCATCATCAAATATCACAGTAAATGCCGTTGGTGGCGTTCCTTCCGTTAGTGGAACATCTGCAGTGTCAATGGCTGCCACTGGAGGTACTACAGCTGGACTCGGAGAACTTCCACCAGGTTGGGAACAGAGGTTCACACCTGAAGGCCGCCCATACTTTGTTGACCATAACACTAGAACCACAACTTGGGTTGATCCCAGAAGACAGCAGTACATCAGAACATATGGTCCTAACACAACTGTACAGCAGCAGCCTGTTTCGCAATTGGGTCCACTACCAAGTGGTTGGGAGATGAGACTCACTAATACAGCAAGAGTTTACTTTGTTGATCACAACACCAAGACCACGACTTGGGACGACCCAAGATTGCCATCCTCGCTTGATCAGAACGTTCCTCAGTACAAGAGAGACTTTAGAAGAAAGGTGATCTACTTCAGATCTCAACCAGCTTTGAGAATTCTTCCGGGCCAGTGTCACATCAAGGTGAGAAGAGACCACATCTTTGAAGACTCTTACCAAGAGATTATGAGACAGACACCAGAAGACTTGAAGAAAAGACTTATGATCAAGTTTGACGGAGAAGAAGGTTTGGATTACGGTGGTGTTTCTAGAGAATTCTTCTTCCTTCTTTCACACGAGATGTTTAACCCATTCTACTGCTTGTTCGAATATTCTGCACATGACAACTACACGCTACAGATCAATCCAAACTCTGGAATCAACCCAGAGCACTTGAACTACTTCAAGTTCATTGGTAGAGTTGTTGGTCTTGGTGTCTTCCATAGAAGATTCTTGGATGCCTTCTTTGTTGGTGCTTTGTACAAGATGATGTTGCACAAGAAAGTTGTGCTGCAGGATATGGAGGGTGTTGATGCTGAATTCTACAGATCTCTCAAATGGATGCTTGACAATGATATTGAAGGCGTGCTTGATTTGACGTTCTCTGCTGAGGAGGAGAGATTCGGAGAGATGCGTGAAGTTGATCTGAAGCCAGACGGAAAGAACATTGAGGTGACGAATGACAACAAGAAGGAGTATGTGGAGTTGATTACTGAGTGGAAGATTTACAAGTGTGTCGAGGATCAGTTCAAGGCCTTCATGGATGGATTTAACGAACTTATACCAGAAGATCTTGTCAATGTCTTTGACGAGAGAGAGTTGGAGTTGTTGATTGGTGGTATTGCCGAGATTGATGTTGACGATTGGAAGAAACACACTGATTACAGAGGCTACCAGGAAAGTGATGAGGTTATTCAATGGTTCTGGAAGTGTATTGGAGAATGGGACAATGAGCAAAGAGCTAGACTTCTACAATTCACAACGGGTACATCGAGAATTCCAGTTAACGGTTTCAAGGACTTGCAAGGTTCTGATGGACCAAGAAGATTCACAATTGAGAAAGCTGGAGAGGCTAACCAGCTTCCAAAATCACATACATGTTTCAACAGAGTGGATTTGCCGCCATATGTTGATTACGAGTCTATGAAGCAGAAATTGAGTTTGGCTGTCGAGGAAACAGTTGGTTTCGGCCAAGAGTAAAACTGGATTCCTTTTTATGCTTATACTTTATTGCAGTGTTACAATTATTATACTTCTTTGCCATTCATGCTTTCTATCAATTGCTGTTAGTGCTGATGATAGATAGGTTTTTGCCAACAACGTTTGATTTTCCTGATCACTTGTTTATAATAAATATTTTGTGTTTTTTTTGTTATCTGACCTTTTGTTCTTTTGTTATTTTGAGCTGAAATTCCTTTCATGAAAAGAGTTATTAGAAGCCAATTCAATACTATTTGCTTAGACAATAGTTGTAAGTGCCTTGGAGAACCTGTGAAAGATGTAGAAGGCGTATTTTTCCTTTTTGAGAGCGCATATAACTCCTCATTGAACAAATTATATCCTTCCTTATCAGAAGAGCTGTAGAGTCATTTTCTAAAACAATAATTGTGGAATGAATAACTGGATAAGTACATTAATATGCCTAGCATCGTTACACAAACAGAGGAAAATTTGGTTTTGAAAATTCCGTGATAGTTTAGTGGCTAGAATTACCGCTTGTCGCGCGGTAGACCGGGGTTCGATTCCCCGTCGCGGAGCTCTTCGAATATTTTTTTACTCTTTCTTTACTACTACAGGCCGGGTAACACCCCAAGAATTACGCTAAACGTCTCGAGATTTTATAAGTTACCTTACGAATACCTCATTCTAAACATGGATGAATCTTTATGTTATACGCACTGTGAAAGAAAAGGAGGCTTCAGGACCATGCAACTTTGAAGAGGTAACCAGGCTATACAAGTACAGAACACAAGCAAACAAATGAAGAATATATCAGAAGGAGAACAACAAAAAGAAGAAAGTATTTATATAATAAAAAAAAAAGAGAAAACCAAGGTTGAATGTACAAGTATTCCTTCTCTTCTTTTTGGTTGTAGTGTGTAATGCAGAATTTGACAAAATGGTGGGCAGCCTTGAGCAAGAAGCAAACATCAAAGGTATATTCTCTTGCAGCAGTAGAGTCATTCCTTCTTCCCATGTGTGTTTATGAACAATGTCCATCTTGTTTTATTCTTTTGAATGTATCTGTGGATGGAATTGAAAATGACGTCTTCTTCAGCTATGTATCGTGTGAATCTTTTGAATATTTGTTTTCTTTGAGGCAGGAAGGGTAGTGATGTATGTGTATGTGGATGTTTTGTAAAATAGTAGGTCGTGGAGGAAGGGGAAAGGTTTTGAAAAGGGTTCAGGTTGTTGAGAATATTATGTGGGGAGTGAATGCGAGGATCTGACTTAGTTCTTTGGTGGGGTAAATCTGATCTTTCTGTTCTTGATGGAAGCCCACTTGAACTTCTTGACAGCCACGGAGAGCAAGTAGAGTGTAGACAAGACGATGATAGCCTTCAAACCTAATCTCTTTCTGTCATCGTGCTCTGGCTCAGCGGCCCAGTTCAAGAAAGTGGTAACGTCCTTGGCCATCTGGGATGTTGATGCCGGGGTACCATCCTCGTACTCAACCAAGTCGTCGAACAAGACTCTACCCATGGCAATGGAACCACCTGGGAAGTAAGGGTTGTAGTTAGAACCTGGTGGGAGGACAACACCTGCTGGAGGTTCCTCTGGGTAACCGGTCAAGAGCGAGAAGATGTAATCGCAAGCACCGTGTCTGGCCTTGACGATCAACGAGAGATCTGGTGGGAGGGCACCTTGGTTAGCTGCTCTGGCAGCCTGCTCGTTGGCATAAGGACCTGGGATGTAGTCTGCAAGCTTACCCTTTCTTGTTCTTGGGTTACCTTGGTCATCTGGCTCGTCATCGTACTCGAATTCCTCAGCCATGGCTCTGACCTCGGCGTTAGTGTGCGAGACACCAACAAGCGTTCTCCAGGCGACTCTGTCCAAGGAATGGCATGCGGCACAGACCTCACGGTAAACCTGGTAACCTCTTCTGATGGAGGCGTGGTCAAATGTGTCAAACATACCGCTGTGTGGCCATGCGTATTCTGGAGGATGGAGACCGTGCTCTGCGGCGGTCATGGCCTGTGCAGAGACCGAGTCCTCGTAGAGCAGGTAGGATGCGGTCAACCCAGCGGCGGCGACACCACCAACGATGGCCTTCTTGGCCATGCTCGATGGTTCAGCAGCTGCCTGCTTTGCCGAGGTGGAGAAGGTTTTCTGAGGGGAGTAATTGTTAGTAAAACTGGTGGAATGAAATGTAGCAAATGCCTCATTTCCTTTTTGCAAGTTATAGTCACTGGTTCCTTGGGGACACAATTTGGTGGTAGCACGCTCTTGTTGGTATAGGACGTCTTGTTTGATGACCAGTCTGGGTCATATCGGTCAAGTGATCTGCAAATGAACAATAGACAATATAAATGGGAAAGGGGCCAAAACAGAGATCAGTGGGGAGTGAATTGAGACCAAAGAATACCAATGTGGGTAAATCCACAAAAAAACCCCGCATTAAATGTGGTATTGGTGTTTTACCAAAGAACAGTGTTCTGCCCAGTGTCGTGGTGGATGGGATTTCAGCACTTGTCATTGGCTGGGAGCGAGAGCGTAAGCGATGATGGAGTCGCTGGGGGGAGTCCCTTACCAAGGCCAGTGAGGCACTGCAAAAAATAACGAGGGTCGTGTATACGCACTATGTTGCTTCTGACAGCAGATCTGATGGATGAGAACATTGTGTGTGTGTGGTCCGGCTCTTTACTACCGATTGTAATCTGTGTTGACCTCTTTGCAAAAAGACAAAGTTTTTCTATTTGACTGCCCGCGCGCCCAGGAGAGCTTCCCTCCCGCCAGCCAGAAAGGGCGCCCTCCCCAAACAAGAGACTTTCCTTAGAACGCGAAATTGCTCGGGCGCTCATTGGCTGGTGGGGAGCTGGGAGCGCTGCCAGTGCGCAGGAATTCGCGAACGGATGCATTGTGTGGCACACTAAATGGGTGCTAGCACTGCGGATATGCCACAGATGTAGACCTTTTCAGGGGAGTAGTTGTGGTGGATATGGTATTCACTTATTACTGTTCCGGGTTTGCTGAATGGCCCACTTCCAATTGGATACCCCTCTCTCTCCCGCTGTTCCCTGCCCTTCTCTCCCTTACACCGGCCACTAATCAGCACTGCGCGATTGGCCGCGCATATCTCCGACGGCTGATTGTTGCAGTTATGCCGGTGATGTCTGGGTGTTAACAATTACATAAGCATTTTTCAAAGAGGGATTCGCGAATATGCTACTACACTGGTACAGGACACAGTCCTAATCACAAACAATAACAACACTGACGCGTACTCCAATTTGGCGTACATCTCTCAGTGGTGGCTGTTGCAGTTGCAGTGACGAGACAAGATGACAGAGTTCGATGTCAGGACGTCGTTTGTGTCATTCGTCGACCATCTCCCCTCGGATATTGTCCGCAAGCTCTGGCTTATCCAGTCCTTAAACATATCTTATGAGGCAGAGCGCAACAGATTGGATACGCTTTTGAAAAGGCTCAAAGGTGTAAAAGGCACCACTACAAAATACAGGCAATTGGTACAGGATGTATTACAGATATCAGGACATCTCACAAAGCTAAGGCAGGAAGCAGCACAGGAATCAAGATCGATATCTACTTCGCTCAAGATTGCCAAGATGCAATTGACATCTCAACATGAACAGCTAGAACATGACCACAAGATGCATCAGAACGAGATCGGAATGAAAGAGACGATGATTAAGCATACACAGAGAACAAACACAAGAGTCACTGCTAAACCCGCACAGGATAACAAATCAGGTATCAAGTTGAGTATAAAACTGTTGAAAGATGCAATTGCAACGCCTATCAAGAGGAAAAGAGGAAGACCTCGTAAAGATGAGACTGAACAAATCAAAGAGAAAAGAGAAGGACAGCAACGCGAATTGAAACGATTAAAATTGCTTTTCGTCAAGGATCAGGGGAAATCTGTCACCAAGATTGAACAAACACCTAATGAAGTATATTGCATATGCCGTGGACCAAGTTTTGGACAGATGATTGCATGTGATAATGACAAATGTCGGTATGAATGGTTCCACTATGGTTGTGTCGGACTACGAAGAGCTCCAAAGGGCGCATGGTATTGTCCATCATGTCAGGAGGCTAGAAACAAACGCAAAGACAAGAAACGTAAGAGATAATTATTGTATTATTTCATTAATTTTATGATCAGTAGCCATCCTTCCAAAGATTATCTTCAAAGAAGTACAACCAACTGAGTCCAAACCAACTGGCAATGACACCAATAGCACAGTAAATACTATAGATCATCAGCCCAATGAATTCATATTTTTGCAAAATGGCATACTTGTCCTTGAACATCCCCATAAGGAAAACACACCAGACCATTGGCACAAGCCCTAGGATGTAAACTATTGAGATTCTGTCAAAGAGGAAAACTCTTGTGGTTGGACTTCTCTGTTTCGAGACCTCATTGAATGACAATGAATAAATGATGAACCAAATAAATGTGAAAAGCTGCTTCACCAGATTCTGACTAGGTAACAATGGGAATAGACTCACATATCCAGCACCTGCCAACACCATGAAGCAGTTGAGCAATCTTCTCTCCGTTATCAAGAAGGTGAATGGGAAGATAATCATCATGATCGCCTTCTCATGGACATGCCATCCAAACAAATAGGAAGAGTATGAGTTCAGAGTTAATGCACCAATGAATCTTTTGAAACTTGGATCCAATAATAGTGGTAAGATAGCAAGGAAATCGTAGAACAATGTTAACATCGCAGCTGAACGAGGCGTAACGTTTGGCAGGATAACAAAGAACACATCTTGAACCAGACCCTTTGTACCCGTGTTCTCAGTTGATGCTATCTTAGCAGCAATGGCCTCACGAGATGGCACTGGAATAAACTTGGAGAGGAAAGTGTTGGCATAAGGTAGTTTCAAAGCAGCAACGAGGACCTTATCGAGGAACGAATATACTGCCCATATGTTCGGTGCCCAATAGGCATGAGTTAGGCCTCTGGAAAATGGGAACAATCTTGCCAATAGTTGTGGCATCACATTGTAGTAGACAAATGGTCCAAATGCCACAGTGAACACCCCAATGACAATTCCTCCCAACTTGAATAAGTTATTCCATTTGACAAACTTCATAATGTTTTTTTGTGATACGTCAATACACTCGACTCTAAGCAAATAGACAAACACTGCTGGTGCCAAATACAAAAAAATGTGCTTGAAGCAGAGCAAGACTGAGAAGAAGAATGCCATCCACATGTGCCAGCGATGACGAGCTGCAAGGATAACAGCACACAAGATACCAAACAACATTCCATTGTACTGGAAATGCATATGATCCACAATCAACAACCCCGGTGACAAGACCAAAGAACTTGCAATGATGAAGGTCAACGTCTTATTCGTGCTGAGGTTGATATAAGTCTGTAGAACAGCAAACAAGAGCACCTCTGTGATGATGACTGTTGTTCGTTGGAAGACAACAGTGGGCCATCCATACTGTCCAACTTCAACAATGTCGAGACACCCATCTTTCGCCACCACTGAAGGAACAAACTGTGATAAGACCCACTCGAAATATGCAAAGAATGGAGGGTAGTCCAACGTCCATTGACTTGTGGCCTCGATGTACCACTCTTTCAAGGGGAGTTTGTTTGTGATGGCGAGCCAATTACGATGGACGTCAAAATCCGTGGAATGATAAGTGTCAAATAGCAGTACTTTCAGAATGGCAGTGGCGACCCATATGTTCCAGAGGGAGTAGTTTCTTTCACCCTTTTTCTCCTTTGATACTTGTGTCTCCCCATGATGGATCTCACTTCCCTGTTTGCCCTGATGCTTCGTCTCCGAAGCGGACTTAAGTGGTGACGGCGACGATCCGGTCTTTGACTTTGTCCTCTTTGTCTTTCTGTTCCGTACCTCGGACATCTTTGCTGCTCTGTTTCTGTACTGGGAGTCAAGTAGGTGTTAACCCGTGCTGATGAGTTTTGATCAAAGAGTGCAATTTTTCACTGAGAGGAAGAGGATCTCGGTGTTAGTTGATTAGACAACGGCTATCCAATATTTCTAATGCTTTGTATGGTACAACCAGACACTGCAATTGATCCAAATGACCTCAATCACCAAACCCAATCAATACAAACAATATGAAATCAACTAATGCCAAACAATGAGGCCAAAGGCCAAGCTGACCGGACATTTCGCGCACACGAAATCCGTGCAAAACCAACCTCCTCAGCGCACACAGAAAACACCCTCAGAACAGCAGGATAAACACGGGAACACATCGAAAGAACATCTTGAAGAAACAATGGCAGACGATGCTCTTGAGGCTCCGATCTGGGGCGATGCAGTGAGCGCTTCCCCTGGTAAATTCCGCGTATCAGAGGAGAACGTGGCCGAGCTCTCCGCTACGTTGGCTGGTGCTACGATTGATAACGTTGATAACCCCTTCCACGAGCACCATGCGGAGCCTGCTCACGACGGAGAGGAGACACAGAAAGAGGAAACACACAGTGAGGCACACGAGAAGCCTCTGGGGAGTCCACGAACCCCAAAGAAGGACGCATCAGTGCTTCTTTCATCTCTTACAAAGGACGCTGACAAGAAGTTCATCAACGAGGTAGTTTCTCCAAAGAAAGACGAGGCTCTTTTCAAAGGATCCAACATCCTTGAAACCGAGGAGGACAATGACCATGCCAACGAGCATCACAAGAACAATTCATCATCTTCCCCAACCATTCTCCGCCGCCACAATGTCTACAGAGCACCTAGACTTCGCCGTGTCCCACTAAAAGCCCCTGCTGAGGCCGTCCCTGACAAGTCTCCAGATCAGGAACCATCCAAGGATGACCTTGACCCACTGGGGCCGTTGGGAGCAGGATCGGGAGATGAAGGTTCAGAACCAAACCAATTGTCTCCAGCTGATAGTTTGCTCAAACTTGCAGATGCCCCACTCTTTGACATCAACAGAACACCACTATCTCCACTCAAGATCAAGGAGGGGAGAACACCATCTGCTCCAACTTCTGCACCATCTACGAAGGCATCACAACAGGCTTCTGGTCCAAATGCTGAAATCGAAGCTGCAAAGATGAGATTAAAAGCAAAGCAGAACCCAGAGATCAAGATGCAGATCTCCGTCGGGGACCCAATCAAAGTCGGTGAGCTTACCGGTGCACATATTGTTTACAGCGTGCGTACAATGTCAGACTCTGATCTTTTCCAGGCAAAGCAAATCGTTGTGTCTAGAAGATATAGAGACTTCAGATGGCTATATCATCAATTGCAAGTAACACACCCGGGAAGAATCGTGCCTCCTCCTCCAGACAAGCAGGCCGTGGGCAGATTCAATGAGGATTTCATCGAAGGAAGAAGATATGCATTGGAAAGAATGCTCGTGAAGATCTCGGAAAGTCCAATATTGCAAAAAGACCCAGACTTTATCATGTTTTTACAGAGTGAGAGGTTCACATCGGAGGCAAGGGAACGTGAAAAAGCTGCAAGTGCATCATCTATATTCTCAGAACATGACAGTGATAGTTTGAACAATAGCAGTGGTGGCCTCTTTGGCTCTTTGGGTGGTGCATTCTCCTTCACGCCAAAAATTGTGGAACCAGATGACTACTTTAAGGAGAAGAAGTCATACATCGACTCTCTTGATCAACAGTTTAAAGTATTCTTGAAAAATTTGGAAACCATCGTTATTCAAAGACAGGATTTGGCAGCTGTTACAGAGGAATTCGCCAGTATTGTGCTTACACTCGCTGAATTGGAGGTTTCCAAGAGCACCACAGAGATATTCCAAGAGTTTTCCACAACACAGGGCAGAATCAAAGAACTCTTGGACAGACTTTCTTTGCAGGACATGCTGACACTGGGATCGACATTGGATGAATACCAGAGAGTGATTGCCAGTATCAAGACGACTTTTGAACAGAGAGACAAACTCCTGATACATCTCGTCAATTGTGAATCTGATGTCAAGAAGAAACAGACATCTCTGGACAAGTATGTGAAATACAACAGAACTCAAACGGACAAAATTGAGGTGATTAAAGGTGAGATGAACGTCTTGGAGCAAAAACAGAGATCCGCGAGAGAAAGATTTGACACGGTCAGTGACACTATCAAGGAGGAACTGGCAAACTTTGAAGTAGAAAAGATACACGATTTCAGAAACTCCATTGAAATATACCTTGAGAGTTCTATCGAGAGTCAAAAGGAGGCTGTGGAACTTTGGGAGACGTTATATAATGTCACATTGTCTGCTGCTTGAAGAAACTCATATATCAGGGTTTGTGTACGATTACGAATGGCAATGCTCTCGTTTTTTCCCCATTGATTATATGCAAATGAAATGTAGTTTCAGGATCTATTTACATGAATATATCACTTATTCACCCCCCTCGACCTCGTTTTGTTCAGGTGCAAAGGCAGCATTGAGTTGATCAAACACCTTCATCTGTTCACCAATCTGGCCATACTTGACAATCATTGAATCAAATGCAAAGCAGTAATCAGAGCTAACAACAGTGTTGTTCGAAATCTGTGGCAATTGAGGATATCTTTGAGAGAAATGCGTAAGGATTAACTTGCGTGCCTCCATCGCGTTAGAAACTTCAATGGCCTCATTGATTGTACAATGTCTCTTCTTCTTGGCCTCTTCAGCCAAATCATTTTCAAGTGTTGCCTCATGGATCAGCAGGTCACTGTTCTTACCAACCATGCCGGCAAATTTATAAATATTTGGTCTTGTATCTCCAGAGTATGAAATCTTGAATAAACTATCTTCTCCATCTCTGCTAGCGCTCAAGGAATCCGTATCAAGTCTGTAGGTAATAGAGCAACTATATGCCCAACTGCAATGATAGGCACGACATGTCTTGAATAAAGTGATACCAGTGTCACGATATAATCTCCGAATGGTTTCAAAATCTCGCTTGAAGTCCACTTTTTGAGTCTCATTCTCAGAACCACTCATGAAGTCTTCAAATGCAATCTGTGCTGTTTGGTTTCTTGGCTTTCCTGACAAGAAGTCTTCACAGCTGATGTATGAGATCCGCCCTAGACCTGACATATCCGGCTCAACTTTCAACCATTCTTTCACAAAGTGTGTATACTGCCATGGAGAAATAAGATAGAGAGGTTGAGCGTTATGGGCATTTGATTTCAGCCACTGCTTGATAATAGAGATGATACCGAGGTGGTGATCTGCATGCAAATGACTGAGATAAATAACCTGAAGCTCCTTCATATACTGGTCCATATGTTCATCTTTTAGTGTTCTTCTCAGCGAACCTAGTGTGTTCTCCCCAGCATCAAGAAGAATGGATCTGTAACCACATTCTGAATCCTTCATGTATGGAATCCGAACCAAGTTGGAAATAACATTACGATACTTGGAGGGAAGTGCCGATCCTGTTCCCAATGTGATAGTCTCGACTTGATCCTTGAGGGGCTTTGAAGCATCAACTGACATGCTTGATACAGATGAGAGGTCGATAACCTCTGATTTCGAAACCTCAGTTTCCAAATTCAATGGTGCAACTTGATTATCATAAATCGAATCCCAGTCCTTTGCTGTCTTGATATTTATGTTTGAATCATCAAAAGTATACTTGTTTCTCTGAGGAGCCGCGGCCGCTTCGATGTTGAGAATCTGTCCTTGGAGCATAATGTGGACGTTTGAACCAATACTAGAAGGCTTGGTCTTGAATGCCCCAGAAGTTTCTGGAAGATTGAATTGCATGCACTGCAATGCCTTTAATTTCATTATGACATATGCAGATCCTTTGAAAGACAAACTGTTTGGACAATAAAACGGATGAGAGATGTAATGTGTGCAGTTCTCTCCAAAGGACTCAATGAACTTCAAGTAGTCACCTTCAAACGGCTCAATATCACGACCAAGAAAATGGTACACTACACCAACATTTGAACCCCAATCTGCTTTAGTGGCAGATGCAATATATTCCTCAGATGGAATATCAGCAATGACAACCCTTTCAAAAATTCTCTGCTCAGAGAGCACTTGGTGCGGTTTGATCACTGTACCATCATCCAATGTCACATCCTGACCATTAGCTAATTTGGCAAACGTCGGACCTTTTGGAATCCCAAGCTCAATAGCTTTCTTAGGGTTGAACTTACCTCTGACTGAATGTAACTGAATGGAATAACAGGTAGATGACGATGTGTTTTCGAAATCTGGGAGTGCGACATGAATATGAGGATCTGAAAGCTTCGGGTCTGAAGGGGTAACTGTCTCTTCGGGGCTCTCATCATCAGTCATCTCATCAGTATCAAAACCCGTGTACTCCCCATTGGAGTTTGTTTCCAGCGGTACGTTGTTCTTCACATCCAAAGGGAACATCTTACTGACAATGTACTTCAGCTTGGAGCTCAGCGCATCACTGAAAGGTTGATCGCGTTCTTTTAAAGGAGCTTTAACCACAATAGTCTTGATATCCATAATATCATCATGATGAGTGGTGTTATCGGGTATCACATGCGTTTGAAGATCCATACCAAATCTGAAGACAAAGTACCTCCATGTGGAAACAATATACTCAATGATGTTGCTTCCGTAGTATATGTCGAGATCTTTCTTTCCCTGATCACTCACCGTGAGAATCATTCCAGGAAGACCTCCCACCGACTCCCAATCGAGCTTTCCTGTCAGGAAGATCCCGGAAAGTTTTGAAACACGGATCTTCTGCTCATTCAGACTTCGCTGAAGACCTTCTGGAATCTTACCAAAGAGGTACCTCCTTCCCTGGGAGGTATGTAGAAGAATGGTTGGATGTTGAATATCCGAAGTTGGATGCGTAACAGCTCTGAATGGGTACATAGACTCTGGAATTGTATATCGATGCCTTTTGTGATTGCCCTTGGCTTCAATGGCCTCTGATATATGCTTCGTTAGAGGGGTTTTTGCTTTCCGGCGCTTGACTGGTGACTCGCACTTAGAGGATGGACCAATATTTGACTTTAATGTGCTGTGGATTGTCCTGGTCAAGTGCACGGTGGGCAGTCTCCTTTTCAGCGACCTTGTAGTGTTCAACAACTTGACACTGGTGCAATGAGCTGTGTAAATGTGGGTGTTTCCTGGTGTTGTAGCACCACAAACACCAATTCCGTCAATGCAAATAAGACAATATGAAGGCTGATTTACTAATAAACCGAGAAGTTACCGGTGAACGTTTTCTAATTCGAGTAATCAACCCGGTCAGTTAATACTCACACAGAGCTCATCGCACACTGCAATTTTTTTTTTTTACCCCGAGCAGCTGTCAACACCAAACGGGTCAATAGGGCTCATCTAGCTCTCCGCTTATAGACGAAACCGTTGATGATTACATTTCTAGATAAGTAACGTGTGCTTTTATTGTCGTATCTAAGTGGAAGTTCATGCATAACACTTTACTTTTAGCCACTATCATGCTCTAAGATGTGCGGTTGCGTTCTTGTAGAGACTCTGCCATATGAAGGCCTCACTCAACAAGAGTTCAATATCCTTTTCAGTCCACTCTTTGGTTGGAGGGTCCTGTAAAAACATCATTATTTCTTGGAAATCCATCTGCATCAATCGGTCACTCCATTTAACAAGAAACGCGGCACAGACATAGACATGGAACTCGCTGAACCCATTCGTTTCACTAAGGTAAGTGTCCCACATGCGGATAGTACTCTCCATGCTGATCTCTCTCAACAAGAGACAGTTCATCCATCTGAAAGAGAACTGGATGAATTCAACGTTTTCTGCAATCAGATGGTTGTACAATTCGGTGTCGATTCTGTTAATCAGGTCCTTGAGCTGATTCACCTGCCTGATGATTCCTGGTTGTGCATGAATGTAGTTGTCCTGAATACCTTCTAGCAGTTTGGTCAAACACCAAAAAGTATCTGCTTCGACGGCATCCATCACATCCTTTGGAAGACCTTCCGGGTCGAATGTCTTTATATCCACTTCCGGATCAACATAGGTGGATAGAAACGTCTGGAAAAAAGGCGTTGCTAAGTCGTTGATACCCTGAACATATCCAGATGCAGGGTGTCTCACGGCCCATAGATATAGAACCCTTTCCAGTGCCCTTTGTGTTGTTTCAAATCCATATAGCTTGATGCGTGGGTTCGTTCTTGGTATATCAATCTCAATCTGATGCCACGTCTGTGCCTCTTTCTCTCTACTGAATTCCTCCTTGATCCCATTCAAGTACTCCTGTCTTTTCCGCTGTAACTGTGCTGCCCTTCTATCTGAGTTTGTTGGAAGGTATCCCAATAATAATTGCCAACTGATAGGGCGAAGCTCGTCTGGGATACCGTTCCATGCCATCTTTCGGAGTTTCTCGAGATCAACGTGTGGTTCCTGTATGACCTTCTTGAACTTGTTAAATTTGGAAATGATTGCATTGAGCTCACCAATCTCCTTTGTGGACTCCTGCTCTTGTATCATATTTGGTTCATACATCGTGTACAATGAGTTGGAAGGATCTTTGATTATTCCTTCAACATGACTCTTAAGACCCGAGGCATTGGCTGCATGACCCATACTTTTCACTGATGGATACTCAAATGTGATCTTGTTTTCGAGGAACTTTGGAGCTGATTGTACTGTCTTGAGACCATTTTCAACGTCTGCATCCCAGTCGTCATCCATATCTGTGTATTGGAACGAATCGCGCGGTGTTGATACATCAGAGGCTCTCCAATGGGGACTTATAGGATCGTTTTTCTTGGATTTCGTGGATTTCGACGACTTCTTTGTTGCCGTTGATGATGGCAGGCTTGTAGAGCTTTCATTGGTGATGTCCATGTGTGAGAATGCTGCACCAACGGTCTTGACTTGGTCCCCAACTGCAACGACGGACTTCTTCTCCTTGAATGCAGATGAGAGCGTTCGAAGGAAAGACGGCGGATGCATGTTCTGCGGACGTCCGCCTCCTTGGTCAAAAACAAATTCGTTCTGGTCTATATGCAAGTGCTAGTTAGTATTATAATCTTGTAGAGATAGTAGGGTTTGCAGCGGATAGTGGACACATACAGACCTGCACCATTTCCTATAGATTTTGTTAGTGATCTGTCTTCGAAAACAATTCGAAAAAAGCAACATACTGGACGGTGCGATGAGCTCTTCCTGCCCATCTGCGAGACTGCTTATGTGTGTAGTGTATTTGGGCTCTGAATTATCGATTGGGTGAAAGTTGTGATCCCCCGGATGGTACTGATCAGAATAAGGCCTCGTCCCACCCAAGTTTGACCGATATCTCACCAAACTCGCAGAAAGCAAAGAACGTGAAAACGTGAAAACGTGGGCACTAGTGATCAAGTGGAAGCACCTATACAACCAAAATAACAGGCTTTCCAACCAAAAAGAAACACTGGTGTCGTGTTGTTCCACTTGTTGTTTGTCGACTTCCTGCTAAAGGGCTCGTTTAGCTCTCTATTCAAACCATCCGGACACCGCACAGGAATGTTGGCCCATACCAACACCCCAACACCACCAGAATTTCATTTGACTCTGGCCATAATTGTTGCCCGGACCGCATCCCTTTCGCGAAAGATCTCTCTGACCTCTGATTACTCCAAAATTGGCCTTCCTTTATATATAGTTACATATGATTGTCTTGTAGCTCGTTGCTCGTTGTCTTCTGTTGTTCGTTGGTGTGCTGTACATATCACCTCTCCATATTCACCCCCTTCAAGACCCACCGTTCACATTGCTATAGAAGATGTCAGGTGCTACAACAGCTGTCAAACATGCAGGCCGCACCATCCTTGCCTCAGGCATAGCGAAGACCTACATTGAGGAGATTGAACGTGGTGTCAAGGCACTCGGTAGAGCTCCAAAGCTTGTGGGATTCCTTGCCAATGAGGATCCTGCTGCTAAGATGTATGCCGATTGGACTGGGAAAACCTCAAAGTCCATTGGATTTGACTATGAGTTGAGAGTCGTGGATAAGGATGAGCTTGAGGAGGCTATTATTGACGCCAACAACGATAACGCTGTTGATGGTATAATGGTTTACTTCCCTGTGTTTGGTAACAGACAGGATCAGTACTTACAAGAAGTTGTGGCTCTTGAAAAAGACGTTGAAGGATTGAACCACAAGTATATTCAGAACATGTACCACAATATCAGATACCTTGATGCCGAGGAGCTCCAAAAGTCGATCTTGCCATGTACACCGCTGGCTGTGGTAAAGATTTTGGAATACCTTGGAGTCTATAACACGTTGCTTCCATATGGCAACAGACTATACGGCAAGCAAGTTGTTGTGGTAAACAGATCGGAGATTGTTGGTCGTCCTCTTGCAGCTCTATTAGCCAACGATGGTGCGACTGTGTACTCTGTAGATTTGGATGGTATTCAGAAGTTCACAAGAGGCGAGGGGCTCAAGTTGTCAAGACACAAGGTTCATGATGTTGATATGACCTTAGAAGAGGTTTCGAAGAACGCTGATGTTATCGTCACTGGTGTTCCATCTCCAGCCTACAAGTTCCCAAAGGAATACGTCAAGGATGGTGCAGTCGTGGTAAACTTTTCTAGTGAGAAGAACTTTGATCCTGACGTCAAGGAGAAGGCTGCCTTGTACGTCCCAATGATCGGTAAGGTTACTATTGCCATGTTGCTGAGAAACTTGCTTAGACTGGTAGCCAACAAGGAGAGTGAGACCACCGCTTAATGAAACACCCATGATACCTTTTCGCATATAGAAGTGAATATTGCACTTAGTTTGTTTTTATGTAACGTAGTGAGACATTGTAGTGATACTAAGTGGTACTAGAGAGTGAAAATCCACTGACAAAGGATTGACATTTACACGAGCGACTCGTATCTTTTACATAATGTAATACAATTATAGACAGCTCGAACAACATGCATTAGATCTTGGCCTTCTTGGAAACTGGTGCTTCAGGCTCATCATCATACACAGGATCATCAAAGTCCTCGCCCACCTGATCGTACTTCTTCTTCAAACCCTTCATCTTTCTCGTTTGCAAGTTACCCAAGTCCTGCTTGCCAACATGGACTCTACCAATCTTGTCACCCATACCATCCATCTCCACGTTCTTCACTGTCTTAGCTTGCAACTGTTTTGGTTTCTTCATGGCCTCTTTCTCCATGTCTGGCGAAGGTGCCTCACGTCTACCAATAGCAAAATCAAATCTTGGTCCAATCTCGTTCAACTCCACTCTTGGGACTTTCTGATTGCTCTTGAATGTCTTGAGGGTATACACTCTGAAGTGTACCTGTGGCAACGGCAGACCTTCTTCATAGTCACCGGCAGTGATGGAGATAATGTATTGAAGACCAGCAACATCTTGAAGCTGAGTCGTTTGGCCTCTGAAGAAATCAAGGAAAAGAGACTTAATATGCATGTAGACTGGATGACTTTCAAATACACCTCCGTTGAATGTGAACATTGGCTTAAGACCAACGGCAAATGTCGACTTTTGGAAATCATGCAGCATCTTGTAGTTCTCCATAATCATAAGCTCAATCATATCGTAGAGTTTGTAACCAAAAGTTCTAACAAATGTGAGGTTATTCCTTCTCTTCTTGTTGGAACTTGAAAACACTAGCAAGGATGTATCGTTCTTTTCTGAGAAAAACTCAAGCTGTGAGGCATCCTCAAATGGCTTGATATCGTTCTTCTTTGTAAATCTCTTGATGTCAGGCTTCTTCAAGGCACTTAAGCCCACCATAGCATCGTGGAGTACTTTGTTACTCGTTGAGCCAGGCACAAACAGCGCTGTTTTGGTGTTCTCAATGAGTTTTGGCTCCTTGTTCTTCAGAGCTCTCTTGGAGCGAGCATTCTTTGGCTTGACAGTTCTAATCATGACGCAATAAACCCACCAAGAAGCACACAATGGAGAAGATACTCTAGTGCTACTTAACTCACGAGGGCATCGCAGATGGCACAAATTTTTTTTTCTATGCCTTGATACAATCCGAGGGCAAAATTGTGCGCACTTCCGAGGGGTCTGTGATGGTGATCGAGAAAATTTGGGCGGCACGGTGATATTCTGAAAGAGGTAAACAAACACTACGAAAGCTTCTAAAGCAAAAAGAAAGGGCCCGGTTGTGCCTCAATTGACAGCAGTTTTCCGGAGGAGGATATATAAAGAACTCTCACGATGTCTGCCTTGGATTTCCGGAAATCTTCACCTTCGTTTAAGCCCCGTGGCTTTACCGCCAGGCGAGATCAGCAATACAGTGGTAGCGGCAATTCAACCGCCAACGAGCCGCCAAGGAGATCACATCATTTCACAAACATAGCGGCGGAGTTGACGTCGAACAGCAATTACACTGTGTCAAAGTTGAATGCTGTTCCCGCTGCGTTGAGAAACCCCGCTGCCACTTCCTGTACTGGAGTTATAAGTGAGAGCACTGGGCACGCACTGCTCATTTCTGAACACTCAGTCTATGCTTGGAAATACAACTCTAATGATGCCATTCCAACTACCACCCAGCTTCCTGTTATACCACAAAACAATGGGTTTCCTCCACTTGCTCTTCTTGTTTCTCCAGCTGCTGGAAGTTCCGAGCCAGGTGTTGTCGTCATTAACTCTCACACTGGTCACATCAGATTCTACGAGAACATCGAAAGTGCGTCCGCAGTTGGCCTCCTCCAACAACGCAAAGGGTTGGAATTCCAGCTCAGGCTAGCAGACAGAGAATACGTGACAATTGCCGAATCAATCGAGCCAGTGGGTGTGATTATGTCGACAACCACCGGTCGTGTGATACTCCTATCATTGAGAGACTCCGCGGGCAAGGCATCTCTATCAACATCTGAAATCGTGCACAGACAGACGTCCTTCTTTAGCAGTTCTATTGCACCATATAGACAACTTGCATCCATTAAGGCAGGTGCCATTGTCGGACAGGGAGAACGTTACGTTGCAACAGTAACAAACGGAGGTCATTTCCAGGTCAGATCGTGTGCTAGAGATGGCCAATCAAAAGTGATACTTGAACAAGATCTTACAGATATTTTGATCGAACATATTGAACAAGATACGAGATACAAAGGTATTGATCTTAACAAGAAGTTCACTGTCCTTGACATGGCGTTGCTCCCACATTTTGGAACACAGGACGTATTCCTTCTCTTGACGGCCCTTGAGGTCTCTCCAGCTCAAACATTCTACATTTTATTTGTTGTAAGAAGAGAACAAGACAGGTTGCTTTTATTCTCGGCTTACAGAGTTCGCACATACACCAGACCTTCTGAGAAAAGACCGCATCTATTTGTGCCTGCTCCAGGATCAACCGCGTTCATTGTCTTTGAAAACACCATTGTCCTTGCTCAACTCCCAACTGTTCTTGACCATGCGATTAATAACAGACTTAGAAAGTGGGAAGATTTTATTACATTCAGGGCCGATGTGAAAATTATTGGTTGTGGCCCAGAGGACTTCAAGAAGTTTGAAGGGAATGTTGTTCAATACCCATCAGTTAATGTGATGATTCCACAGGTTGGTGTTCATAGGGTGGAGAGGATACAGACTGGGGATGAAAACATCTACGAATCATCTTCAACTCGCATGCTGAAAACACACATTGAGCAAGCTGTTTTCTATGGAGAATCAGGTTCAGGACCGTTGGAATTCGACATACCGAGCGATATTGAGATCGACGTAAATGATTTGAAACATGATCTTCTTGAGGTAGCTGACAACATTCTGATGTCTTCAGCGACATACCTTCCTCCAAGGCTGTCGTCATTAGAGAGTCACCTCGAGCTTCGCCAGACATTCCTTGAGAAACTTCTTCATTATGCTGCTTCAAATTTTAGCAGCTCACTTGATGAAGATACCAAATTGTCTCTTGTGACATCGTACGAAAAGGTTGCTGCGGCTTTGAGCTTACAGAGAGTTATGCTGAACCATTCCAGCAATACTGTACTCGCTTTAGAGTATGAGAAATCTGTTGCTGCATACAAGGAGCAGCACTCCATAGAGGGTGATTTCTTGATTACTGGTTTAAAGAGTATGAACGATTTCCTTCATATTCTTTTTAAAAGGTTGAACAATACCAGAAGCTTAGAAACAATTGCAGCCGAGATTGCTACGTCGGTGTATGCTTCTGTGATCACTGCTGAAAAGAAATTCCGCTACGATCTCTTTGGCCTTAATGGATCGCAGACTGGTGCTCACGAACCATGGTTCACGACGAGTGAGATATATGTTGTGCTATCAGAGTTGTTTGAGAAGTATGTTGAGGTCAAGTGTTCCAGCCCATCAGATCCAGAGTCAACTCAAATGTGTGTTGCATTCGCAGAGATTTTGTTCTATGACTTACAACAGAAGATTGAATGGCTCAAAAATAAGACTCCAAAAAGCAGAGCCGACCAAGATATGTTGGAAAGAGATCAGGCTTTTTTCAATGCAAGATCTGGTACATGGACGAAGAATTTGGTGCGCATGGGAGCAAAAGCAGAAGCATTAGCAATTGCTGAAACGTATAGAGATTTGAGATCGCTTGTGGAAATATCCGAGGATGACCGTGAGAATGCAAATGAAGAGGACCTCGAAACCATTCAGTTACGGTTTGACTATTTCTTTAACAAATTTGGCTATGCCTTTGCCGAGACCGCATACAACTACTACGTCCAAACAGGGAAGTATCAGGTTTTACTTTTCGGCTTCCAAAAGTACAATGATTATCTTGAGAGATTCTTCGCTGAGAACGACCACGGGAAGATTTCATGGATCAAAGATCTTTTGGATGGAAACTATGATAAGGCTTCCAACGTCTTGTTCAATGTTACCAAGCAGAATGACGAGGCGCAGTCTCACAAACACTTGCTGTTGAGTATTGCTAAACTGTCCGCTCTTTCTGATTCCACAGGTGATGACGAGATGCTTCAAGATATCCAGGAGGAGCTTGATTTCGTGGAAGCGCAGGAAGAAATCCTTTCTCAAGTTGCTGCATTTTTGAGATCGGACAGCGATTCAGCTGCACAAGTTGACGCCATTGTCAAGGATCTTCTCATTGCTCCATACAACAGTGCATCTCCTTCTATCTGCAAGCAGTCCTTCCAAAGGGCCATTTCGAGACTGTTGAGCAATAAGTCCCTTTCGATCAATGAACTTGTTGACTCATACACCCTCATGAACTCTAAGGTCACACAGAGCAAGACGAATTGCTACTGTGCACTCAAAGTTCTTTATTTGGCTAACCAACCCGGTACAGTGAAAACTGTCAACGAGAAGATGATTTGGAGAAGGGCAATCTTGAGTGATGACTGGCTTAGTATCATCAGCCACGAAAACAAGACTGACGAATGGGCAAGAGAACGTTCCGAAGAAACTGTGCTGTTTGAAACGCTCTTAAACTACTTCAAGGATGAACTCTTTACAAGAAACAATGATTATCAGATCTCATTTCCAGATGTTGATGTCATTACATCAATGGACTCTGATGAGGATCTTCTAGCCAGATATAAGTTCATTGGCCCATCTGATTTGCCGCAGCTGAAAAATGAATTCCAAAAGGAGATCGACCAAATCAAGGCATTGGACTCTGAGTTTGGCATTCAGGATTGGATCAAGGGTCTCATTGGTACTGCTAATAAGGTTAGCGGTACAGAGAGGGTTATTAATTATAGTCAGCTTACTATTGAGAACATTTAACCATGGAGATTAATACAGTCTTAACCAAATTAACAATAACGATGTAACCCTAATACAATACCCAATATAGACACGATACCCAAAATCATAACTCACTTTCTTCACGTATTCTTAATCTTACCAGCGTTTCGGGAAGCGGTGGTTCTTCTTTGTTCTCGTAGTCTACCTCCGTGTAGTTCGCAAGACTCACTGCAAAGGGGTTAGTATCCTGAATGTGGGTAGTGAGAGAGAAAAGTGCATTGACTCACTGGAGGCTAAGGCCACAGATTTAATTATGTGATTCCAGTTAGACATGACAAGAGCTGTGGCTATTTGGGAGCATGTTAGTTCTTTGTTGACGATCTTAAATGCGTCAGGGGAGACTTACCTTCTGTGCCGTTTGCTAATGTATCCAGCTTCGCATCTAGCTGCTCCAGCTCCGAGCAGAGTGTGTCAGCAAGTTCCTTGATACCTGAGAGTGCCTCAAGTTCCCTCTTCTTCTCGTTGATTCGTTGTTGAAGTGACATTCCGTAGTGTCTTGTTGTTGTTCTCTAAGGGTAAACACAGCTTGACGCTGACGCGTCAATTTGTTTTTGTGTAGCGCGATGGACCACTTCGCTCAGCTTACTGAGTCTACAGCCAGACACTCATATTAATTTGTCGTAGTCATTCATAATATTCGTCAAAAGTGTTTTAAGCACTGAATTATTTATTGGAGGCCTTGATGTCGTTTAACATAGTTTGTGTACGTGTCAACAACTCATCGCTTTCTGAAGGTCTGCTCCGAAGACCTGCCGAACTGACTCTTCTCTTCTCGGTCATACCGCTACCCTTTAGCCTTCTGACAAGATTCTCAAGAACGTCTTCTTCCTCAGTTCCTCCCTCACCGACTGATTTTGATCTTTGTTCTTTTGCCTTTTGTGCCTGGATGATAATCTCCTTTCTTCTTTGAATAATCTTTTCCTTCTCCTCATCTGCAATATTCTCTTTCATAACCTTCTTGAAATCCTCCGCAAAGTCAAGGAACTTGAGCACAAACGTGGATCTGGCAACATCATCGTTAGGATCTTCAGCGTAATAACGCATCAGTTGCTCAAAGTCCTTGAGCACGCTTTGATGTTGTGCATCTAACAATGCACATTTGGCAAGAGCAGATGGGATGTGTGGTTTGAGATTGGACAAAATATCATCGTCAGGATGGAAGGTCTCTGGATGACTCAAATTACCAGACTCCATGGAACGTTGAACATTCTTCACTCCTTGAATAAAGGTTTGAATGTCAGCAGATAATTGATCAATACGCACACGAGCAGTCTCTTGCAAGAGTGTGAACTCCTTGGTAAAAGCTAGCATCTCAGGGAAATTCTTTCTCACAACCTTCTCAATGTAGTGTACAAAACTCTTCTTGTTTTGACTCTTAACAAAACTCAACTTCGAAAGGTCTTCTAGCTGGAATCCATCAACGTGTTTTCTGTTCATCTGGTTACCAATCTCTTTGATCAAAATACACAAATCCTGGAAACTCTTGGAGTCTCTGATGATCTTGACAGCACTTTCAACCGAATCGAGTCTTTGAACCAAAGCAAGGTAGTCCTTCTTGTAAGTCTGCAAAGTCAAGAGAGCTCTTGCTCTAGATCTCCAGTAATGTCTCAAGTTCACTGGTAATTGCAAATAAATCGAGTCAGCTCTTTCCAATTCAGACACTGGCTTTTCGGGCTTCGTTCCTTTAACAAAGTTGGTCATGTACGGCTTGAAGTTCTTCAATAAGTTGTTTGGAATTTCACACAGCTCATCTTTGATGAAGAATTCTAGCACACTAATCTCCAAGGTCTCTGGATCACACTTTAAGACTTTCTTGACAAAGGTAGTTTCACTGAGCCCTGAGAACATATGGAGGTTGATTCCAAACTGCTGTGAAAGGTCCCTTGGCAAGAAGCTCACAAGTTCTGGCTTAACCGTTGGTGCCACTGGTGTCGATTTCTTCACAGCATCTGATACTGAGAAGAGCTCCTCGATCTCACCAAGAATTCCATGTGCTTTCAATTCTTGAGCTTTGAATCTGTGCGTTGGAGCATTCCAGAAAGTTCTTTCAATATTGACACTGTGCCAATGGATCTGTTTGAGCTTCTTCTTTTTCGCTAGTGAGTCTGATATCTGATCCTGGTTTGCTACTGGCAACTTCTTCTTCGGTGCAGCATTTGCCTTCGGCTTTTGCATTGCTAGTGGAGGCGGCGGTGGCGGAGGCGGTGGAGATGGTGGCTTTTGTGTAGTCGGTGAACTAATATCTGGAACTTTGCTGGACATGAATCCCGGAAGTGGCGGAGGCGGTGGTGGTGGGGCCCCAGAAACAGACGTAATGAGATTTGGCTCTGATTTGGAAACAAACCCCCTAGGTAGAGGTGGAGGAGGTGGAGGAACAGAAGATGGAGTATCACTACCACCGTTCAAAAACTCAGGCAGAGGCGGAGGTGGTGGACCAGCTGGAACTTGAGATGGAAGGTTTGGAACACTCGACGAAAACTGCTGTATTGGCTGTTCGAATGAGAGTGGTGGAAGTGTAGAAGTAGTTGACACAGGAGTTGAAGCTTCAGTTTGAAGGTCTTCCAAGAACTGAGGAACAGGCGGAGGTGGTGGTGGGACGCTTGTAACTGAAAGCATCGAGCCATTGTTAGACAAGAATTCAGGCAAAGCCGGAGGAGGCGGAACAAATGTTATGCTTCCAACAGATGACGCCGATCCATTGTTAGAAAGAAACCCTGATGGTGGTTGTAGTGGTGGCAGAGACACTTTACGCCCCTGGAGAGAAGCAGAAGAGGCATTGTTAGAAAGGAACTCCGGCAGAGATGGTGGTGGTGGTATTGCTGCTCCTGAAGTAGCTGTTTCATACATGGTGGTGCCACTAGTGTATCCATTGACAGAAGCACCATTAACAGTAGTACCATTAGGCGGGTGAAATCCAGCCACACTTACGAAACCGCCAGAAGTACCGCTTTCCAAGTGAGAAGACGAATTACCAAATGTAGTTTCTGATTGTGGCCCGGTATGTGTTGCTGTATATGAGATGAATGGGTTGTTGAGCTTTGGTACTGAGCTATTAGAACCAGGAGGGAATCCAGTTGATCCTGAAACCTGATTATCACCAGTCGAATTGAAAGGATTGGTAGACTGTGCAGCACTTGGAAGTGTACTGTCAAATGAAGAACCAGTAGTATTAGTAGGAACCTGTCCCTGTAGAGAGCCAATTCTTGCAGTATTCATTGGTCTTGGACCCATCACACGATTGCTTAAACCAACCTTGGTATTGCAATCAATTGATTCCCAACTTGAACTTGATGAATCAGTGAAGCCTGAGTTTGATTCTCCTCCAGTGACACCTCCTTGAGCGTTGTCTAATTGAACAGCTTGTGACAGTAGAGAAAGCGATGACTTACTGTGAATTAGTGAAGCTCTCTTAGGTTTATGCACTCCAGTAGTTTGTGGACCCGAGACCGAGCGTTGTTTCAAAGACTTGAGCAGCGAACTTGATTGACGCTGGTAGTCCAGATTGACGGGTGGTGCGCCATAACTGATTTTTCTTGGAAGCTCTAATGCAGCTTGAAGTTGAGCTTTCAAGTCTTTGATGATCTTGTCCTTCTCCATCAGTCTGTTCTGTATGTCACTGCCCACAGCGGCAATCGGAGATTCCTTTCTCATTTTGAGTTTCTCGTTCTCTTCTTCAAGCTTGTGAACTCTTTCCATGATAGCTTTTGAATCGTTGATGGCCTGCATAGCGACATCATCTGTGGTCATCTGTTCTCTCAGCTGCATAATCACAGAGTTGAGAACAGTGTCAGGAGCTGTGGCCACAATACCTCTATTGTCTTTAACTCTGGACACTAAGACATCAATCAATCTGAAGAATTTCACACTTTCTGAAACCGAGTCTTTATCCATGATCTCTGTAAATGATTTGAGGATGCTATGGACATGTTCATTTAAGTCATGATGTGAGCTTCTTGCCTTGACATGGCCCAAAAAATCCTCAATACCCATTTCGTCATTGTTCAACTCCGCAGACAGGTCGTGCTCAAAAGTAATCTTTTGAAGCCTTGTGTACTTGTCAATCAAATCATTGATATCCTTGTTACCAACAGATGTCATTTTTTCAAAGATTAAGAAGACACCGGCTTCTCTCAACTTCAGAAGCACTAGTCTCTTGTCATTTTCTGAAGATGAGAAGTCACATAAAGCAAGCATGAGTTGTAATGAACTCATTACGAGTTCTTGCACAATGGATTTCGTGAACAATAAAGAATCATCTCCCAAGATTGCGTCCAATGAATGAAGCCAGGGGGAGAAGATGTCTAGCTCTGCTGAAGATCTGATAAATGCCTTGATGACATTGTTTCTCCCGACGGGGACGTTTGCCTGGACGATGGATATCAGAGTATCAGTGGCCAATTTCTTGTTACCTGCCTTCCGGGAAGAGATTAGGAGTTCGACAATGTATGATACGATGGCAAAATCCTGCGAAACGAGGTCAATGCCCTTCTCCGAACGAAAGAGTAACTTGAAACAATATATCAACAGGGTTTCCTTTTCATAGTCTGTGGGGTCAAGCCTTACGGTCATTAGCTTCTCATGTCCATAGCAGCGTAAGAATTCTTCAAGAAAGTCATCTCGCCTTAGCAGTCGTTCAAGCTTCTGGATGTCCTTGGTATCAAGATGCTTCATCCTTGAGAGGAACCAGTCTGGAGTGTAATGAATATTCGGGGTTGGAGGTACGCGTTGATGATCATGACAAACAAGAGCCCATTTCCTTGATAGACTAGAGTTCAAAAGATTCAGCTTTGCCTCTGGGGAGAAGGAGCTCCTTTGTAGAAGTTGGTGGAACAGCGCTTCGATGATCTCATCAGCTGGCGGTTGCGACTTGTCATAGTTGAGGAACTGGAGGTCAAGGTCCTGGGGCACTTCCGTGTGTGATTCCTTCTGCTCTTCCACCTCTCTGTAAACCTGTGTCTTGTGGTCTGTCGAGAGTCCAATTCCAACAATGTCGAGCCCGAGATCAGCGATGTTGGGTTGTGGTCTCTCAGGCAGCGGCTTTTTCATAGATTTGGTCAAAAGTGACGAATTGTTGGTGGTAGGATGTCGCTGTTGTTGTCGATGTTGGTGTGTCTTGGACCTTACGCGGTCAACGTCCACAGTGTTGTAGCTGCTTTGAGTGCTGCGCAGCGCCATGCCTGCAAGCCCGTTAGTTCTGATCATCAAGGCCATTACGTGTGAATGAGATGAGATGAGATGCGCACGCGTGCCTGTCTCAGCGGTAAAGACAAGGGTCTAGCCAGGATGCTATCTTTCACACACACCCTTCCACCAGTATATGACAACACGTACCTCTATGCCGTATAGCGAATCACAAGTGACCTCTTCTCGTATCAACCGCTGGTGTCAGATAAGTCACGGTTGTTGTTGACAGTTGTATATGTTACACGGAGTACAACGCGGCACACTGCGCGAATCTACGCGTAGCATGTATATGCTGCCCCTACCACACAAAACAGATCTGGTTCCCAATGCGGAGCAGCGGCGTTACCCTGTCGTCAATCACTACGTACCAAGCGGTTACCCGGCCGCACCTGGAACGGGATGATGCGGTAGGGGCCGCCAACCGCTGTGCCCAGACGCACAAATCTGGCCAAATGGAAACGATGCAAATCGCCCAAAGCGGCCAAACAGCAGCAAAGAGCAGCGCCAGGGAGGGAGCAACACTGCAACAGCGGAAAGGGAGAACGGCAGAAACGCAGCGTTGTGCGGGATCAACATTCACTTTTG
This sequence comes from Petasospora euphorbiiphila, assembly GCA_030556625.1. NCBI lineage: Eukaryota > Fungi > Ascomycota > Saccharomycetes > Phaffomycetales > Wickerhamomycetaceae > Petasospora > Petasospora euphorbiiphila. The sequence continues at coordinate 275,284 of JAKTUJ010000005.1, read as the reverse complement.
CCAATCCTCAAAGAACCAAGAGCGTCCCTTAGTTTCCTTATCCCGGCTGGCCGTCCCTTCGCTCACATATTGAAACAAAGGCTCTTCCTCCACAGGGCCAAGACTCCTCGGCAACAACAACACACTTGATTGTTTACACAACAGCGGGCAAAGACACATCCTAAACACACTCGCTCACACACATCTTTGGGAGAGTACCACTATAACGGCATCTTTTTTTCCCTCCCCTTCGCACTATTAATAGCTGGACCAGGCCGCGATCTTGCACCTTGCACTGTGTTGTTGTTTGTTGTGCTTCTTCTGTATTGAGCTCTGCTTTGCCTCTTACCTTGAGCCCCTACTATCAACAACGACACACATTCCACAGCCACCATGGGCAATAACAACACAGCAGTCGCTGTTGGTTGTGCCGTCAGCATTCCCGGCGCAGTTGCTCTCTGCGTTGCGCTCTACTTCTTTCTCAAGAGCAAAAGGCGGCTCGAGAAGGAGGATAGAGAGTACCAGCTCAACGACGACATGCGTGACGTTAACCAGGACCTTGACTTTGACACTGTTGACCAGTTGAAGCAGGACGGTTACACCACCCCATGTCTACCGGCTGCGGTCACCGCAAACAACAACTTTGACCACTCTGACACATCAGATGATGGGAAGGGACTCTCGGAGAAGTCTGAGGGCTCCTCCTCGCCTTCGCAGGAGACCAAGAAAGAAAGATACATACCAGCCTACAGAAAGAAGATGAAGTCCTCGATGGGGACGTTGAACTCGAGATCGTCGTCTTATACAAACTTGCAGCCGCCGCCGCCCGGACCGGCGCAGCAACAGCAACATCTCACTGGATCCAACTCCTCGATCAGCTCCTCAAGGACAAACCTCACAGACCAGTTTTATCCAAACATCCCTGTCTTGGACGATAACAACCAGGTGCAGTCATCTTCAAACAGCATGGATCTGGCAAGATCATTGCAAGTGCCTACACCTTCCTACCCTAAGAAGCCTGCAATGCACACTAGATCATCGTCGTCGAGTGTTGATGACGACTACGACCTGAAAAACAACTATGACGTGGACAACCACGACGAAATTCAGGAGGAGGATCAGTACGAAAATGAGTTCACCAATTATTCGGAAAACAAGAGAGCATTTATTGAAGGGCTCAGACCGAAGAGAGAGACTTCAAGTCCGCTCCCTCTTTAAACGTGCATATATTTATCCGTTCTCTCTTTCCAAAGAGAAGGCACTTAGCTTAACGACTAATGACTCTGCTTTCAGTTCACATACTCACTTTTCACAGTTTTTGCTCCCAAATTCCCGTCTTTGCATCTATTCCAGGGGTCTCGCGTGATACCCCAAAGGACTACATCATTCCTTTTGTTTTTGTGTACAGTTGAATAGAAGTTTTGATTTAACTAAATTTCATTAGACATGATCTTTATTTACACGGAGTATCCCTCCTCCCATTTTATATAAGTTACAGGAGGCCAAGTACCAATACCTCCAAGGCATTTTTTTAAACAGAAAAGTCCACAGAGTCGTCTTCCAACAGGTCAAACTTCTTGCCATCCACAGTCAAGGACCACTCATGGATCAAAAAGTCGTGGTGTCTGTTTTCCCTATCGGCAACAAGTCTGACAGTTCCTTGCTTCTTGGAACCCTTGACGTCAAAAGTGATATTCACAATACCCTTCACTTGGTTCAACTCACCAGAGATCCAAGGATAGATACTGGCAAAGTCAATTTGGTCGCCCAATACATCTCTAATGACAGCGGATCTTCTCAAGAAATGCAGTGTCGTGATGACAATTGGAGAATTGGTCTTTTCGTAGTTGAACATCAACACGGTACAAATACCCATGAGAACCCAGAATCCAACAAACTGCACACGTCTATACGTGCGGTCTTTCAAAGGGTTCGGCAACTCACGCTCGACAGTCATGGGTCTTTTCGAGTCACCATACTTCAACTCAGCTGCGGTCTCGGATTCAATCGTCGTGTCGTCGATATCCTTCTTGGTCGTTGTCGTGCTTGCTTCTGTAGATTTGTAACGAAGCGAAGCTGGTACGGCAGCCTGTGTTGCGCGCAGAGCATAGAAAGGTCTCGTCAGCGGACCCCTCAGGAGCGTATTTCTAAGAGGAAACATGTTTTGATCAGGCAAAAGACGCTGCTGAAGGAAAGAGTTCTCTTTGTGCGGGCTTTGGCACCTCCGCAGCCCTCTCGTCAGCAGCTTTTTCGTTGGCGATGGTGTACCGGCGTACCGGCCCAGTCAGTCTGTGCGGGACAGGTATGGACACGCACAGGGAGATCTTGCCAGCTGGAAGGAGACGATAGCGCGCTAGGCTCGAAGGGCAGAGACGCTAGAAGGGACCTCGGTACACCCACGCACAAACTTCCTTACTGCGGTGATGACAGCCTTCTGTTTGTCTTTTGGCGATTCCTGATAGCTGTCAGTGAAATATTCGCTTCGGTAGCGACGACAACGAGGGAGATAGCAGTCGTACACAACGTTCCTGCTCTCAACACAGGTTTTTCTTTATCACAATGACTATTGTATGTGCTTGATCTCCGTCTTTTCCTTTATTGACAGCTGCTAACCCGTGTGTGAAAAGATAGGAAAGGCCTTCCACATCGGTATCGATTTGGTTCTTGTCTCCACAGCGCTCGCCGGTATCAAGAGAAACACAGGACTCGTGCCAAAGAGCGATATCATCGGTAAGGACCTTGAAGGATACTTCCAGAAGTACTTGGACACAGGTGACTACGTCTTTGACACGAGCGTTGGTATCATGAACAACTCTGCCTACTTTGTCAGAAAATGAAATCTATTTATCGTCGCCACTAGCCTGTCTAATCTCCACAACGGTAACTGAACCCTCAACTCCATCTATATATTCTAACCACGATGTTGTACATACACACTGTGTTTATCGTAGACATTCATTAGTTATACATGACAGGAACAGCAAAAAGCTCACGAGGGGTTGAAAGGAAGAATGATACCTTTGAGATCGTTCAAATCATCCTCGAGATCTTCTTCAGCCAGAGAACTAAAGAACAAGTTCCCAACACGACCATCCCGATTACTCTTTCTTTCTCTCCCCACCTGTCCATTATTACTACTAGATCCAGCAACGTTGTTTGATGAAGACCCACCTCCGTTATTCACTGAAGCACTCTCGGCATTAACAGCACCAGTCATTCCTGACGAGCCAGTATCATAGTACTCCACTTTGTTGTTGTTCATACTGCTGTTGATGTTGACCACCTGTGATAACGAACGCATCGTCTCCCAAAAGTCCAACTCACCATCTAACTCCTCATGGCTGAATGGCTCTTGTCCTTGATGAGATCTCTTCCGGCTCGCAGTGGACGAACCCGAGACACGGCGCTTGTTAGAAGTAGATGGATACATGTGCTGAGACTGATGATGATCATGTTGTTGCTGCTGCTGCTGCTGGCCCTGGTGGTGGTGATGGTGATGATTATGGTTGTGTGGGTTCAAGAGATGATTCAAGTCACTCTCTTTCGAATGAATACTCGAACTCTCCAATTGTGGGCGCACCATTGCAGGAAGGTAGTTGAAATGGGAGTATCTGTTCGGCAAATGCTCATCATTAGGATTCCCAGATAAGTTGGATCCAGAATCATCGGGCGAGTTGACTTTAGTATTGCCGGATTGAGACGGTGTTGGCGCATAATGATGGTGAATGTGCTGATGGATTGAGATCTTCAGATCGTTCTGCTTGGCAGTTTCAATGAGTTGACGAGCTAAATCAGTCGTAGAAATAGCACCAGATGAGACTGAAAGTCCAGTAGAATCCTTCAGCGTATACTTCCAGTCAACATCAGTTGACGAGGGCTTAGGCTCGGATGAGGATAGCCCAAATGGCGGGGTGGCGTAAGAATGGAAGTCATTTATCATTGTACTGTCTCTGTTTGAACCCTTATGGCGTTGATTATTGTTATGGCCGTGTTGTTGCTGTTGTTTTGGTGGTGGTAGTGGTGGTGCTGTTTGTTGCTGTTGCTTATCATAGTTGGTATGTGTATCCCTTTGAGATTGTTGTGGTGCTAATGTGTCCTTTTGCTGATCAACTCCAGATTCTTGGGCATTATTATCCCCAGTTGTTTCAGTTGAAACTTTTGTCTTCTGTGGATGTGATGACTGCAGACTCTCACTAATCTTGGCAACCTTGGACAGCCCACCTTCGATGGAATCAATCTCCTTCTTGATATCTGGTGCAGCCTTACCTCTCACTACATCCGTAACGATCTTTCTCCATCTGTTTCGACAGGTCAAACTTGGTCGACTCTCCATTTCCATAGATATTGTACGCCATTTGGTACCGTATGATTTGACCTTCTTGATCAGACTCAGGTCCTCTTCCAACGACCATGGTCGTAATCTGTCTTTGGTATTTGGATCCAGCACCTCTATATATCTCTTTGCACATTGGTCATCGGTTCTTCCTGGAATTTCCAAGGAGATTTTCTGCCACGAGGAGCCATGAGTTTTGAAAGAATTCAGGAGCTTCTGGTCTTCCTCTGGAGTCCATTTACCCTTCTTCAGCGTTGGATCCAAGGAATTCGTCCATCTCTTACGACAATCTTTTGGTTTTCTTGTCTTCAATTTTTCACTTATGACATCCCAGTTGATATTTTGTGGTAACTCCACACTGTGGTCTCCCCATGAAGAAGTGGATAGAGAATAGATACCCTCTGGGTACCCCAGTTCAATCAATTTCTCATTCATCAATGCGCTTAGCAACACATCTTCTTCCTTTGTCCATGGCTTTCGAGAGTCTCGCCGGTAGGTCGTATACCCAAGAGACTCCGTGATATCGAGTGGATTAATCTGAAGTGTTTTTTTCTTCTCGGTCATCTTGATATGAGTGATGTATGTGAGGAGCTAAGATGCACAAATCCTTAATCACGTTAAAAGCACAACAACAGGTAAAGAAAAACACGTAAAAAGAAGTATCTTGACTGGCAGATGTAGATGTCTAAGACTTGAAATGGATCAATAAGGCCTTTCCCTATGCCTTCTTAACAGCGTTCGTGTGACCAGTTCGCTCAACAACAGTGTAGCACTGTGTTAGGTCCGTAGGCCCCTGTGATCTTCTTTTTTTTTTTTTTTTTTTTTTTTAGTATGTCATGTTACGGGCACACAAACGAGTCATCATCTCCAAGGCAACCATTACTACGGTAACAGGATAATGGAGTATCAAATATGTTAGAGGGTATAGAATATGTATGAAAGAAATAGGTTACAGTATGATTCCGAGAGAACTGTTCAGAAGAGTTGGCGTGTAATGTCCATGAATCCATTGTAATCGACACAGTTGGACGCAGCACGCTTATCCAGTGCCTCTGGTAGCCAGTCCACCATATTCTTGATACGTCTGTCTGATGCTGGGTGTGTAGAGAGGAACTCTGGAACACGTCCACCAATCACACTTCTTTCAAACTGCGACATACGCTCCCAAACGTGTGGAGCCTCCCTTGGATTGAAGCAAGCCTGCGACATCAGCATGAGCCCAATGTAATCAGCCTCCGTCTCCATTTCTCTCGAGGCAGGCATCTTAACCAAAGTATTCAGTATGACTCTGCTGAAAACATCGGCACCAGTCAGTGCGTAAAGAGTCAACGCTATGGCGGCGTAGATAGGGGTCTTGGACATGCTCTCTCCCGTGTGTCTGGCCAACTGGTGAGCGTACTCGTGTGAGAGTACAGTGGCAATACCATCTTCATTCGCACAGATTGGCAGAATGGAAGATATCACAAACACTTTACCACCTGGAAGCACGAATGCATTTGGTGGAGCAGAAGGATCATTGATGACATGCACTTTCCAATCGAGAGTCGAGATGTCAACGGGACTCACTTGAAGGATGCGCTTGAAGATGTTTCTGATCTGGACAGTGAAGGGATGGTTATCAGGAAGGATTTTCCCCCTATATTCACCTAGCAACTCTTTGTACGAGTAGTCTCCCAGCTTTCTCTCGAGCCCTTCGCTCGTCCATATGAGACGCTTTCTGTGCGTCACAGGGGCCTCGTGCAAGTTGGACACATAAAAGATAGAGCCCAGTGCAATAGTTCCACCTATTATCTTCTGGTATGTAGGGTTTAGCAAGAAATTGACATTGTTTGTTTGCTGGCCATTGAAGCGTTTATAAGTGGCGTAAAAACGTGCAGAATTCTTCGAGAAGAACGATTGCTGGGTGTTGGGACGGTAAAAGTGACCAAAGTTCGCCCACTTGGCTGTATTGGTTCTCCAGAAGCGAAACATCTCTGATTGAGCACTGATAATGAGTGTTGTCTCTGCTGAGCAGTATGGGGTATGGGATGTCTCGTAGGTTGAATAGAATTAACTCCGGCTGGACGCGAATTTATAGACAAAGAGCAATAGAACCTTAACAGCAAACTAAAAAAGGGCGATCTTCATTCTTTTTTGGACTATCTTGCTTCATCTCTGTGAAATTAGCGGAGTACGGCGAAAGCAACCAGTCAAGATGGCAAAGGCGGAGTTCGGTACCCCCAAGTACCTGTCTAACCAGATGAAGATGAAAGGTCTTCAGAAGCTCAAGTGGTACTGTCAAGTGTGTGAGAAACAGTGCCGGGACGACAACGGGTTCAAGTGCCACATCAGAAGCGAGGCCCATCTCAAGAAGATACAGAACGTCGGAAAGAAGGATATCGAGAATTACTCCAAGCAATTTCAGGATCAGTTTGTGTTTGAACTGCGCAACTACCATGGCGAGAAGACCATCAACGCTAACAGATTCTACAACCAGCTCATCCAGCAGAAAGACCATATTCATTTGAACGCCACCAAATGGTCGTCCCTCTCACAGTTTATTCAGCATCTGGCACAGCAGGGCATCATCAACGCCAAAGTCTCGGATGAGACGGATGACGGGATGAACAGCGTGGACATTGCATACATTAACAACTCTGGAGATGAAGTAAGGCGTAAGGCGATGCTTGAGAAGAAGCAACAACTCGAGAAGTCAGATGAGCAACTCTCTCAAAAACTGCTCGAACATCAAATCAAACGTGGTCAGGCCTTATCTAATTCCGGGGATAAGGAAGAACAAGAGGAGGCTCAAGTACCCACAGGCAGCGCGCCGATCAAAATCTCATTAGGTGGTACCAAGAAGACTACACCCATGCTCAAGAAGGCAAATGCCTTCAAAGTTGCGAAGGTCAATACTGTAAAGGGGAATCCAACCAAGAGAAATGTTTTACAGTGATTAATATAGGATGCATATAGACAGATATGGAAGTAGTAGCTCTCAATGTGGTGGTCTAACTACGGGCAATAAGGCGTAGCCCGCTCAGTGCTACATATATGTAATGCAGATGACTAAAATGGATTGTAACTGTTAATTCCAAACTCCTTCCAGTTCTGTTTGTCAAGCTGGCTTTCTACTCTCTTGACATATCTCTGTGATATCAAGTTCAGAGTAGATTTCTGAAGTTCAACACCATGCAGCATCAGTCTATCCAAGTTTTTCACTTTTAGCAAGTCAAGCAACTTGTATCCACTCATAGGGTTGTTGAACGATAGATCCAAAACTTTGAGTAACTTGAGCCCATCATGTGCTTTAATCGCCTGTTCCATCTCCCCCAACGAATAATCACCAAAGTCAGTAGCCTGATTCAGATATAGCACTTCTAAAACTGGACATAATCTTACAAACTCTTCAAAGTCAAAATATCCGCCTTGTTGGATCCTCACAGCAAAAGGACCGCGTCTGAAGACAATGTTGGCGCACAACCCAATGTACAGGTGCGTCAGTGATCCTCCACATATATTCAACAGTCTCCGCAGTCCTTGGAATGATAGTGATGAGCCAGTCACGTCCAACATACGAAGATTTGAAAAGACGTTATTCAAATACACTTCGTTGTATAACTGAAGCCCTTCAATATACCTGATTTCTCTTTCCCTCAATGCAAATCGTTTCAACTTTGGTAACGACAATAAATCATGGGACTTCAATAACATTCTGAAGTTGAAACATTTGTCATTCTCAAATACGAGTGTTTCCAAATTTGAGAAATGTTGGAGGAAATTATATGTGCCATTGTGTGGGTTCAACTGTGAGAGGTCGTAACCGACAATGATCAAAGAAGAGAGGTTCGGTAGTTGTAATGCGCCTTCCCGTGTGAAGAAATGATGGAAAGGTATGTATGGATATTTTGTGGAGATATCGCCTATGAGAACAAGTGATTTGAGATTAGCAAATATCTCTGTGGGCGGAGTGAATAATCGTGGAAGTGCAGGAGATTTCTTGTATGGAGCAGGGATGAGAGTCAGAGATTGGAGATTTGAAAGAAAAGTTAAGAGCTTGTTCTCATAAGTTGGACTGAATACGCATTTCAGCTTCAAGTTCTGCAATTGAGATAGTAGTTCTCGTGCATGGGGTGATGCTTCAAGAATATCAGTGAACTGCTGCATGGAGAGATCCATGAAATTGATTTCCAAAGTTCCTGAGAGCTTAACTGTCGACTTAACGAGAAGCTGGTGTATTACCTGTTTCTCATCGGTAACTCTTATAGATGGAATCTTAATCTGATTGATTGTCTTCGAGGACCGGAGAACAAGCTGTAGGCAGTTATATATCTCCTTGGTACCAGCGTAGCTTGTCAATGATATGTTACTGAAAAACGGTAAGCGAGTAATCATATTGTCCCATAATTTGCAGACCTGTCGGCATTGGAGCAGATTCTTCATTGGTAGGGTCTTCAAGATAGTAAAAATAAGCTCGGGAGGAAGAATGGTGAAGGGATCTGTAACAATGGGTGACGGTGATTTGATTTTGGCTCTCTTTCTAGCCTTCAAAGTAGCTGGCTTCTCATTCTCCCCAACTTGAGATGATTTGACAGGTGGAGACTTCCGTTTGCGTAACTTTGACTGAAGATGTTCCTTCTGATCTACCAGGTTCTTCAGTAAATGTTGGTTGACCCTCATCCCGTACTTCGTTTTACCATTTTCAAGTGTAGTTAACCCTTTCTCATAAGTCCTTAGAGCCTTCTGAGACTCATTCTCAACCTGAAGAAGCTTACCAGCCCTTAAATATCCTCTGGCATTGTAAGGTTCAATACGGATCATCTGCTGAGCATCAAACAGCGCGTCTTTAAACTTCCTTAGCTTCTCTAGAACGGCCGCCCTATTATCCAGGAGAGTAGCAAGTCTGGGATGACATAAAGGATCATCTCGATCCATGTATGAGGGTCTTTCACTGAGACCGTAGGAAGCTCTTAATTGGGCCAGAGCAGTCTGATTGAGTGATTGCGCGTAGGAGATGGCTCGCGTATAAAGCCGAAGACAGTCCTCATACTTTTGTTGTTCAAACTGCTTCTTTGCAAGATCCATCACCTTATTGATGATCTCCCTGTCCTTCTCGATGCTCATGTCTGGCGATTGCATTGAATATGGTGGGAGTTGTGCGTATGGTTTGTGACAGATACCTGTTGATTGTGACGCGTTGATGAGATCACAAGTTGGCGAGATGACGCCGAAGTGTCATCAAGAAACCAAAGAAACGGACCAGCAAAGGACAATCCCTTACAACAACCAAGAAAGTGCAATATACCACACCTCAACTGGTTGCCAGCATTGCGTATTTAGGATCAAGACGGAGTGTGTTGATGCAAAAGCCCGCGCGGCTAAAATCGAAGCCGAAGTGAACGTAAAAAGGTCTTCTTTTGAACGAAAACAACGGGCGGCTACCCTCTTAACACGGTCATTTGGGTTGTACAATTTTCGGATCCTCTACTGCTACAATTTGCATCCTTTGGATATCGACGTGCTTGAGTGGCTGAACGTTTGAGTGTTTGGACGCTGGTTACAGAAATATACCGTCGTTATGGCTACTACACAACTTGAGACCACACCGAGCCCCAGAAGCAGAACCCTTTCGAAGCGAGCACTACTATGGGGCTCTATAGGACTTCTTGTGGCCATAATGCTGGCATGTTCTGCTATCATAAAGCCTACGGGGGCGGATTCGCCTCAATGCAGGCACATTTACATGTACCCATCATACGCCCATCTCAAAGGTTTCGACACCTCACATACCCCACTGGCCTCGAAATATAATCTCTATCTCTACAGAGAACAGGGCAAGGACAAAGTTCCAGACACATCACTCAGTCATGGCGAGTTTAGCGGCCTCGATGGCATCCCAGTTCTCTTTGTTCCAGGAAACGCTGGCTCTTTCAAGCAAATGAGATCACTAGCCGCTGAGGCTGCAACTGTTTTCGATAAACAAAGACATACTCCCGGTTGGGAGGGAAAGAACATGGATTTCTTTGCAGCTCATTTTAATGAAGACTTTACTGCATTCCATGGCAGGACAATGTTGGATCAAGCAGAGTATTTGAACGATGCGATCCGATTCATTCTCTCGCTTTATTCACATCAGGAAAATGCACCAACATCCATTATCGTCATAGGACATTCAATGGGTGGTGTCGTGAGTCGAGTCATGTTGACATTGCCAAACTACGTGGAAGGTTCTGTTAATACAATTGTTACCCTGGCAGCTCCACACGCTGCAGCTCCGGCAACGTTCGATGGTGACATTCTGAGAATCTATTCTGCTGCTGACAACTTCTGGCGGGCTGGTTTTGCAGATGATACTGCAAACACTGTTGCTAAACAGAGACTCCAGAATGTTTCTTTGATCTCAATTACCGGTGGCCTTGAAGACACAATCCTGCCAGCAGATTACACAACGCTCACGGGACTAGTCCCTGATAGTCATGGATTCACGGTATTCTCTACTGGTATTCCAGGAGTATGGACTCCGATAGATCACCTTGCCATTGTTTGGTGTGATCAATTAAGGAAGGTCGCTGTCGCAACGTTGTTTGATATCCTAGACCCATTGTCACCATCAAGAACCAAGTCACTTCAGGACAGAATGAGGATATTCCGCCGTCATCTCCTATCCGGCATGGAGTCATATGCGCTTCGTGATTTTATTGATCTAAGCAGTGACACACCTCATGTGGAAGTGCAAATTAAGAATGACAATCTAGTCTTTGAGAAATATTCAAAGACCTGGACAACTACATCCTCCAAATATCATGCATTCCCATTAAGTGGCATGACTGATCCGTATTTGTCACTACTTTCCACTCAAAAGCCAAAAGAACATGACGGGTATTCTACTGCTTCATTCATGCTTTGTAACCTGTCACCTTCTTCTCAGGATGAGACAGAATTAGATCCGAAGACTGAACTGACTTGTATTGATATTGCTGCAGATGTCTACGAATCTCCAAACCCACGTGGCTCCATTCAAGACTCGTCCCTTGGTGGGCCACAATCTCCTTTCTACATTTCCAATATCCCGTCCTCCATCTTGAAGGACTACGCTTATGTTGTTTTTCAGCCTTTGGATGAGTTCACAGAGGGAGGATTCACGACACTTTCGATATCCCCAGAAACAGTATCACATATATCTATCAGTGACTCCACTCTTGGTTTCCTGATTGGTTCATCGATTACTTTGTCATCATCATTTTACACGAAACTTACCTATCACAATATCTGGAGCTCCATTGTTGCATACAGACTCCAGGTCCACACTAATGGTCAAGATGGCCTGTTTCCGCCGTTCATGGCACAGGTCATTGAAGATCCAATCGAGATTAAATGGCACGTAAACCTCAAGGAGCCCCAACATATTTCATTTCACTCCATATCCCCTTTCACGCCCTACAAGAGCATTGATGACCCATTAGAACTTGTCCTCTGGTTGCCGGATACTGCCACAAGTGCTACAATTACGATAAAGATTGATTTCATGAGAAGTCTGAGAAACTTGATTCTCAGATACAGACTGGCAGTTGCATGTATGCCTGTATTTGTCACAATTTTGACACTTCTGATTCAGTTCCGCAAGTTTTATGAGACTGGATCTTTCCCTACATTTGAGGAAGGACTCTCAACACTAAGTTCTAAATCAGGTATTATTCTCACTATTCTTGCTTTATTGGTACCTCTGATTTCCTTTTCTGCGTGTCAAAGAGTGTTATATTTCTTGGATCCAATTGCTATAACCGACCCGAGCGCACTCTCAGGTGCTCACCTCAATCCTTACTTCCTTGGCCTCCAAGACAGAAATGCATGGATCCTTGGTCCTTTATTTTACCTGTTTGCTTTTACGTGTGTGATGACTGTATTGCTTGTTGTCAGATCCATATTGTATACTGCGCCTGTTCTTCTCGCAAGATTTTCGTCGTCGTCAACTGACGTGAGAGAACCAAGACAGGAAGGTGTATTAAGAGAGGTCGAGGAGCTTGCTACAGGTTCCATGAAGAATAAGAGACGCCTAGGAAGTGTTATCTTGCTGCTCGTCTTTGTCATGTTTTATGTGCCATACCAATTTGGTTATGTCATCTGTTGCTTGGTACAAGCCGTGAATACCATCAAAACTCACATTTCGAGTGAACAAGATCACAAAGAGAAAACTGATCAAAGAAAGAAGAGCATTGCAAACTTCAACATGTCCCTATTGATGCTAATGCTGTGGATCATTCCTGTGAACATGCCAGTACTCATTGTGTTTTTCCATAATATGGCGGTGAAATGGAAAACACCATTCACATCGCATCACAACATACTTGCGATTGTCCCAATCATTATTCTTGTTGGGAGAAATACTCAAGGTGGATTTTTACCGGTGACTAACCTTGACATTCAACGTAAGGTAACTTACTTTGTCCTGTCGTATTTCGCATTTTTTGCCTTGATATATGGCATCAGAAACCTATATTGGCTGCATTATCTATTGAACATATTCTCTGCATGGTTGGTCATTGCATCCTTCTGGAGAGCTTGATCCAATAATTGTATATAGGTTAGGAGCAATGTTTATGCATAGTGTAATATGTCTAGCTGGGCTACTCAGATAGCAGTGAGATCTTAATATAATCCAACATTGAAGATAAACAAAATGTAAAGACAAAAGCGAGTGTCGAATGATCGAGCCAAAAAGGGTAAGTAATGTTTAAGAGGAGGTGTTCAATTGGTGTGTCGTTCTTCCGATGATTCCATCCTCATCGTCAAGATCCATTTCTTCGTTCATCCAGTACTTCTTCACCTCTTCCTCCTCTGCGGCCGTAGTTGGTGTGTACAAGCTTCTTTCTGGATCCGATAGCTTTGCTAAATTATGGTCAACGGCGTACATGCCGTTATTTCTGGCAGATAAGAACGAAGTTCCCTTTCCGGAAGGTGAGTATCCTGTAGATGTTGGAGCAGAAGATGTGTTGGCACTAGAAGCCCACATTGATGACAATGGCAGCGAAAGCGCAACGAGACCTGTACAGATAGAGAGGAAGGCAATTCTCGCCAAGCTGTTGACTGCATACGAGACAATGAGAAGGATGGATGGGATTACCAATGTCTGTGTGGACATGATAAGCAAAATGTGGAACCCATCAAACTGTTTGAGCCCAAGATATCTTCTTGCTTTGACTGCCATGACAAGCTTTGAAACAAGAATGACAGACATGAAATTCACAGACGAAGCAAAAAGGATAGGTTGAGCATTGAGGGCCTTTGAAGTATAAGAAGCAAATGCACCATTAAATGTAAAGATGACGGATTTGATGAAAACAGCAAGACTCAGACCAATGGTTGCTAGAGCGATAATAGATGACAGTACAACCAGTGAACGACCAAACCATTTGTTTTCACGGCTTTGGATAATTGTCTTGACTTGGAATACCATCGAAACCTCAATACAGATCATTGTAAAGTAGTGAAAGAAGTTTGTTGCTGCATATATGTTGAGGGCTCTTCTATCCACTATCAGATCACTGAATCCTGTGAAGAAAAGTGTCGCTGAAGCAGCAGGTCCTAATAAATGAACAAAGTAGAAAACTGAGTGAAGGACAACCATGAGAAGACAAATTTGATTCAAGAAGAACACTGGGGTCTTCTTGTTCTTTGATACCAAGAACAAAATTATCATTGCAATGCCTGCAGCACCAAGTCTTGTGCCGTAGATAATAGCGTTTTTGACGAGTAAGTGGATGTACGAGTCAATATCTGAAAACTCAATAGATGTTAGGCCATAGCTTGATGTATAGTTGACAAGCTCGTGCACAGGATCAAATCCTTCTGGAGGTACGAAAACTGGTGGTAGGTCTTCTGTTGACATTTTATAAAGTACGCTTCAAATCTGTTGTTTGTGTAGTAGTAAGTCTCTCAGTTGCTAAAGGTAATGAGCCATGGAGGAATGTCTCTATCTATAAGAGAGCAGAGCGACTTGTGGCTCTGTTTCAGAGAAGTAAGAAAAATCAGCAAACACAGCAGAATTTCTGCATTAGGTACCCAGTAACAATGAGATTCGATGCGTATTCAAATGAGTCTGTCACATCTGGCTGCGATCTAACGCATCGACATTTCCTAATCGGGCGTCAACAATAGGAGGAGATAAAAAGAGAGCCTCAAAAAGAGGTTTCGAGATCGTTTGAGATCCACAATACCATAAGATTGTGATAAATAGTCCACGTGACTTCTAACTCTCATAGTCTTTGATGGGATGTTTGTATTCTTGGAGTATGCGTGGATACCGTGTCTTTTTCAAAGTAATGTCTCTAATGTACCATGTACCAGGAGCAGCATAAAGTGGACTGGAAACCTGTTGAAATCGCAGGAAGACAGGAACTCAGACTATACAAGTATCTTGTTCAGCATCCAGCCAGTCTAATATTCACAAAAGTCAAAAGACAACCACCATGACCGAGAAAGAGTTCTGCAAACACGTTCTGTAAAGAGGCATGCACCTTGATAGTGCTATGTGCTATGTGTCCCATATCATATAATCTTTTCTATTGGAACACCCAGACACCCGGTTGTTTAGATCCAGCGGCCAGCCGCCAGCTTCAGGACCGGATTTCAAGGTTCAAACTTCAAACCCTGCAGGTGCGGTGCAAAAGGTTTTTCCGGCCACTCGGTGTCGCCTGCAATTCGCTGTAATCTTCGGGGATTCCCACCACGGTATGTTTCTCGCTAGGAAAATTTTGTTCAAGTTCCTGGAAGACATTAAAGTTGGATCAGAGGAAGGATTTACTTTAAAAAGGCCTTTTCTCCTGTTCCACGAGAGGGAAAAACAGGAAAGGGCCGGATCAGCGGACCTATGGGTATGTACTCTATGGAAACCAGTAGTGTAGGCCACTGAGCACTAGCAAGCCTGTGAAGTAGTGGTATGATACGTGCTCTGTGTGGGGTTCTGGGTTCCCGGGTTCCAGGCCCACCTCAGAGAGACAACAGTGAACACACATACAACTCACGAGATCTAGAGACCACTCCTCGCAAGTTGCAACGATACACATCACTATGAGCGCTGTGCCAGTTGCGTCACTCGCACAGCACAGAGTTTCCCCACGTCTTTCGGAAAAACTCCGCCTCCGCAGGACGGAGATGCTGCGAAAAAAAAAACTTTTTCTCCCCGGTTCACTTCTGGTGGTGCGGAGCTGAGCTGGAATTGGGAATTGGGAATTGTGTGTGCCCCCCGCAACTGCGGCCTCAGCGTGTCACTCAAGATTTCAACCCTTCGAGCAGCACCCACTTTGCCACTTTGCCTCCGATAAGAGAAAGCCGAGGTACAGTCTGCCAAACAGCAGTCCTGTGACCTCTTGGTCCCTGGAGGCGGCCACAGAGTTTGGCGCTGTCAATCTCGAAGGGGCGGGCGAGCAGTTCGTATCGTGCAAACAGCAGTTTACACAACAAGAATGTAGGTTTAGCGTGTTGGCGTGATGGCGATCAAGGCCTAGACAGACTGTAAAGGCCGTGGCCCGTGGGGGTTCGCCCCATCACCTCGTGAGTCGAGTGTCTGAGAGGGCTACGAGCCCGTCGACGCATCTCCGGCTTATACGAGACGCCTCTGTGCAAAAAAATCGCGCGGCGGGTTTTGGGCAGTATACCAACACTACGATTAAATCCTTAAATGCGTGACAATTAACGTCTAAATAGAACATAGTATGGTAATTCGTACAATTCATAACAGAAATCTCTTTTCGTTTTCCCCGCTGTGGGAGATGATGACGCATCGTGCAGTTGTGGAACCTGTGGTGAGGTATATAAAAAAAAACTTGAAACGTGAGTGCACTGCACTTGTATGATCGAGTGTGATCGTGAGAAATGAAAAAGAAGTGAAACAATGAAGTAATATATGCTGGTGGTTTGTGATAATGGTAATAAATAATAGTCGTAATGATAATAAATGATCGTGATGCTGGCAAGAGTGTGTGTGGAGAGAGAATAATCCTCAGAACTGTCTGATTTGAACCATGTCTGCAAAACTCACACTCTTTTTAAATTTCTTGTTGGGACCGTCAACGTGTCCCAGTCTCTCAAAGCTTCCCAGACCCAATGGGCCATATGAATGTTTCTGTTTGAGAATAGGTTTCACGTCGCTCATCTTCTGGTGGTGGTCCTCCTCCTCGGGTTCTTCCTCGCTGTCACTGTAAAAGGGTGAGCTGTCAACGGTACTTGTGCTGGAGAGACTAGTAACACTGTCGTTGCGGCTTGTGCTGAATGGTGACACGCCCTGTTGTTTGCTGAATCCAAAGTCCTCTTCAGAAACGTGTCCAGACACGAGAGGCCCG
The DNA here is from genome assembly GCA_030556625.1 of Petasospora euphorbiiphila. Lineage (NCBI taxonomy): Eukaryota > Fungi > Ascomycota > Saccharomycetes > Phaffomycetales > Wickerhamomycetaceae > Petasospora > Petasospora euphorbiiphila. The sequence continues at coordinate 258,655 of JAKTUJ010000005.1, read as the reverse complement.
TATAGCCAGGTGATGTCGCAATCCTTATACCAGTCGACAGACTCCGGTGTAACCTCGGTCAATCTGTACTTGAGCTTGGTCCATCTGCGCCACGTCAAATTCTCGAGACGGGTCACGTCTGTGCTCTGTGGGATAAAAGTCTCGTTGACACGTTGCTTGTGTACGAGCTTCCAGCAGTTGTGGAGTTGCACCTCGCTGAACTCAAACTGGAAGTAGTCGATGGCGGAGAAATCGGTGATGCTGTGGCAGTTGGATGAGCTGAGGTTTGTGTTGCTCTTTATGAGCACGTTGAACTGGTCGTCGTAAGAGTACCGCATGGTTTGTTAGTGAACGCTCTTGTCGTTTCCTATGACAGCTGAGCGATGACACAGGTTAACACATCTTGGGGAAGGCTGCTAGGTTTAAATAAGATGTCCTTGGTTGGGCGGAGCATTTGCCGGACGCTCCTGGTACTGCGTTTTCTGCGGCCGTCTGCGTCTTCTGCGGCTCACTGCGTCCGCAGCGCATGAGGAACTTCTTCTTTTTTCTCCCCGGGAAACGAAGAAGCCCGCGAAAATGGCATAAGGAATGGCCCGGCGGAACCTTGACCGCTGACATACACCGATCGCGAAGAGCTACCACTGGCTGGAAGGAAGAGAGCCCCACCACACACGGAGTTTAGACTCTAGAGTGCTAGGTATTAGGGTCCCTAGCGCGGTACTCCGTACACGGCCATCGAGAACTCTCCCCCTCTGGCCTATCAAGGACCTAGGATACGGTGGGTCCGTTACTCACGGTTAAATGTCCCTCATACTCGGAGAACATAGCGGAATCTTGTCGACGCCCGCCCTCACCTGCTCGAGACGAGGCACTTCCATCTTGCTTGGCCCGAGAGAGCACCTAACACCACCACCTTTTGCCCTGGCCCTGAGTCTTAACCCCAGTGAGCCTGCGAGTCATAGCGGGAGAGTCATCCGGGCGACTCTGCACCAGGACGCTTGTGCGTGTGTTTGGGTTTTGGCTTGGAAGTTGGCTGAGACCTGAGACACGGAACGTCGGAATCGGGTATTAGCAAATAGAGAAGAGCGGAATGTAAAAGCTTACCCACCATACCTAAGGGTACAACTTTAGCAAGTCGTGGTTGGGCTTTTCCAAAACCAATGATAGAACGTAGATAGTAAAGTTGCGGCAACTCTAATTGAAGCAGTACGGCGGTTCTATTACGGGTTCTGCTAGTTCTGCTATCACACCCAGGCAGGGTAACCGCAAATATGTGGCAGAACCACAAGACACAGACGGTAAGCACGGGCGAGGAGAGGCTGGGCAAAGTGGCAAGTTACCTCATGAGCCGAGTAATAGATGGATGATTGTGTCTGTCGCTCTCTCTCTTGACAGATAGCTGTTGTGTAAGCTTGGCTTGGCTCCTAAAGATTTAGCCCTTTTGACAGATTGCGAAAGTGCCTTCCGTCCTATCTGAATCTCTGATGCTCGTCTATTCTACAGACTGTATAGAGACGATCACTAAACTGAAAAGGGCACTGCACTAAGATGTCACTCGACACTGCAACCTGCAGGCGATATGGTGATACCATCTGAAGAGGTCCATCAACTGACTATGTGAGTGAATAACGGACTTCAGTGCTTCGCCAAGGAAGTACGGAAAGAGATGGAATGAAAGAGAGAGACAACATCAATGTTGATGAATGCATATCCTTTGCGTGTATGGATCGTCTTCGTATTGCGACAAGCAAACGCTCTGCCCCGGAGCGTGCTGGATCCGGAAACTGACCTGATTTATCTGTTGTGTTCGATCTGGTCAGACACACGCTACCAAGCAATTCTAGCTTTAACATTTCCTCTCTCGCCGGTTTTCCTCAGGGAAATTACGTACAGGTTTCTTTTCGCTTGTTCCTTTTCCTTGTTTAGGCGCTTCCCCGCAGAAGAACTTCTGTGATATCGCGCCTAGAACTAGGTGGCCACCATGGATGGAGAATAGGAATAGGAGTATCTAAATTCGTCGGAAGCTCTACATCTATAAGGAGAGAATGCCGCAAATTAAGGTCTGGTACTAAGAATCGTCAAGACCGTAGGTTTGTGTCTTTGCAGAAGGTGTGTCGTCTTTGATCTGTCAAGTTGATCGGCTCCCAATGTCGGCAACTGAAGCAATCTGAACGTCTGAGCGAATCCGCACCTACATATGATGACGACATATATCGAGTAGCTTGCTACCAAATGTTTGGGGTTCTCTGCTTCGAGACTGATAAGTATATCTCGTACTCCAACTTCCAACTTTTGTTCTTAATGCGCAATATGCATGAGAAGTTATCATCGCCCCGTTCAGAACTTCAGGGCTAAGTAGTAAGCACAGTGGCACAGTGCACAATCTCAATTCGGAATAGAACAACAGTTCAGCATCCATAGACTTTTACAACGCACCTGTTCTGATCCAAAAGAAAGATATATGGGTTTACACGTTCATTGTACTCCTTGACCAGCAGTTTGCCATCGGAGTTAGATCATGATCATCATCATCATGATCCAATGCGCAGTTGACTATTTACAGTAATTGCCCATTCTGTTAGTTTATCGCACCGTCACCAGTCCAGCATTTACGCATGTTCGGACTGAGTTTTACACACAACTTTCGCGAAGCGCGCGCTTGGGGTTCAGCATCCACAGAATAAGAAAATTTTTCAGATTTTTCACTATTCACATCAACACCTTTTCTAAAAGGACTTCATCCCTACTAACCCATCAATAGCCATGTCTCACAGAAAGTACGAAGCACCACGTCACGGTCACTTGGGTTTCCTCCCAAGAAAGAGAGCTGCCTCCATCAGAGGTAGAGTGAAAGCCTTCCCAAAGGACGACAAGTCTAAGCCAGTCCACTTGACTGCCTTCTTGGGTTACAAGGCTGGTATGACCACCATTGTCCGTGACTTGGACCGTCCAGGTTCCAAGATGCACAAGCGTGAGGTTGTCGAGGCCGTTTCCGTCGTCGAGACCCCACCAGTTGTTGTTGTCGGTGTTGTCGGTTACGTTGAGACCCCAAGAGGTATGAGATCCTTGACTACCGTCTGGGCTGAGCACTTGTCCGATGAGGTCAAGAGACGCTTCTACAAGAACTGGTACAAGTCCAAGAAGAAAGCCTTCACCAAGTACGCTGCTAAGTACTCTTCCCAGAACGCTGAGCAGATTGAGCGTGAGTTGGCCAGAATCCAGAAGTACGCTACTGTTGTTAGAGTCTTGGTTCACACTCAGATCAAGAAGACCCCACTCTCCCAGAAGAAGGCTCACTTGGCTGAGATCCAGATCAACGGTGGTTCTATTGCCGACAAGGTTGCTTGGGCTAAGGAGCACTTTGAGAAGACCGTCTCCGTCGACTCTGTCGTTGAGCAGAACCAGTTTGTCGATGTCATTGCCGTCACCAAGGGTCACGGTTTCGAGGGTGTTACCCACAGATGGGGTACCAAGAAGTTGCCACGTAAGACTCACAGAGGTTTGCGTAAGGTTGCTTGTATTGGTGCTTGGCACCCAGCCCACGTCAACTGGACTGTTGCACGTGCTGGTCAGAGAGGTTACCACTCCAGAACCTCTATCAACCACAAGGTTTACAGAGTTGGTAAGGGTGACGATGAGTCTAACGGTGCTACTGAGTTCGACCGTACCGTCAAGACCATCAACCCACTCGGTGGCTTTGTCAGATACGGTAACGTTAAGAACGACTTCGTTATCCTCAAGGGTTCTATCCCAGGTACCAGAAAGAGAATTGTCACTTTGAGACAGACTCTTTACACCCACACCTCCAGAAGAGCTTTGGAGCAGGTTTCCCTCAAGTGGATCGACACTGCCTCCAAGTTCGGTAAGGGTAGATTCCAGACCAAGGCTGAGAAGGCTGCTTTCTTGGGTACCCTCAAGAAGGACATCTAAGTGCATTGGTTGCTTGAACAAAATAAGAGCAATGTTGAGATATGTTGAAGTAATGGTATTGTCTGTATCTTAATATGGATGGTTTAGTATCTCAATTGGAACTGTAGCGCTTTGCTTGAGATCTATACGATTATAGTTTTCTAGAACAGTTTTAGTTTTAGAATGAGCATAACATTAAGACTTGGGTGTACACTATCAACATGTTAATGGGAACCAGCCCCAGCAAGTTGTCGATATAGAAAAAAAAGAGTACGCAATAAGAAGTTCAAAAAAACAAACAAAGCAAGTGTTCAAAGCAGTGCAGACATGGCAAATGCAATTGTGAAGGAGAAGCAAATCAAGAAGCGGGCAGTCAGTCGTTAAAAGATCACAGAGTGATGAATCAAACACTGCGGCGAATCATTTTGATCAATGCGCTTCTAGCGTCATAATCCATTTTATCATCATTATCATCGTCATCAATCATCATAGCGCCTTCATCGCTGGTGGAACTCATCTCGTCACAAAAATTGAATTGCTCTTGGTGTGGTGGAGTAGAGATTGTCTCGAATCCAAGTTCATCACTGATACCATTGAAGAATGAGGCATCATTAGCGATCGTTGATGGCTCGAAGCATAATCCATATCCGTTACTCTTGAGCGTTGGAATAGCCGAGAGCGATGAAGTTCTGCCAATGTCTGATAACGTTGGTAGTTTTGTCAAGGACTCGTGTCTTGTGAGTTTCAATGTTGGCTTTGATGTTGGCGAAACGACAGGTGATGATTTGAAGTGTGGGATCTTGATCTTGGTGATCTTTGCATGACCAAATTCGTCAATACCGAATGAAATCTTGTAGTTACCAGGCTGCTCAATTGGCAAATTCTGGGTCTTTTCGGAATCATCATCATCCTCATCCTCATCGTCCTTTACCTCTTTTTCCACTCTTGCTGGCTTATTTGGTAGAACAGCACTCTTGAGCAAGGCCTTGACTTCATTGAGTGGTTTCATCTGAAGTCTCATGGGACTTGAAGCAAGGACACTTGTTCCTGGTGTAGATTGATGAGCATAGTAGCCGTGGTAAAGCGGAGAAGAGCGCACAATGGAAGAGAAGCATGAAGAGTTGACCGAGTTTGGAGTCAGTGGAGAAGAAGACAGCGTCATGTTGGATGCCGTTGGTGGTTTCATCTTTGGCGTTATAGAATCTATGTTCTTTGAGATGTCTGCAGGGATTCTGCTCTTGTTGATCTCATTGATCTTTGACGTGCTGATTGGTGAAGAGAGCAGAAGAGATGGGTTGAGAGATCCCAGTTTGCTTTCAAACATGCTGTCACTCGTAATGCTATGGATGCTCTGCTGTGTGGCAAGAGAAACATCTGCCGGGAGCGAAGTGTAGAACTTGTTCTTCTTCGTTCTTGGGGTCCTTGGCTTTTTGATCTTAGAGTTTGCCGCGGAGGCACCGACTTCGAGCTTCATCAGCGTGCCACCTTTTGGAGATGGGTTTATCTTGCCCTTGTTTTGTAGTGGGGAGCCGTCAACTCCTGCTTTCCGGCGGTTGAGAGGAGAGACCCTCATTAGGGGAGCACTGGCCTTTGGAGTTCCTTGCTTGACGACGGCGGCAGAAGAGTTGGCGGCCGGACTCGGTTGGCCGTCAACTTCAACACACTTGGAAGGCCTGCCACGGCGGCGCTTCGGGGTGGGTGTCTCGGCGGCTAGCGGCGGCTCATGGCCTCTGTCGTTGGCTGCTGTTGATGGGGAGACGAAGACATCAAAACTGCTGTTTGTAAGTTCTGTTAGTAAAAGGGGTCTCAAATGGTGCTGGGTGGGCGGCAGCGGCGGCGGTTTCACCTAGCGGCTAGGGGCAATTCCCAGTTCCCCCAAAGGGGACAGGAGAGAGCGAACACATACCTCATGGCGTAACTCTGATTCTGGTCTGGATAGAGCAGGGACATTGTCGAGCAGGGTGGGCTTGCGATATATTACTAGTGGCCTAGCCTTATGAAGGGTCTTTTGCAGGTGGATCCGTAAAAGTGTGTGTGTGGGATGAAGAGAAGTTGAAGATCAAAAGGAGAGGGAAAGAAGGGAAGGAGACGAGGAATGGAAAGAGTGCGAAGGGTTGTGTCGAGTGTGTGTGTGTGTGTGTGTCAGTGTGTTGAAAGAAGGGTGTACTGTCAGAAGATTGCTGCCCTGTGAGAGAAGTAAAAGAGGAAGAAAGCCGTCATCCACAAATGGTAAATCACACGCATTCTTCTCTCTCTGTGTAGTTTCTGCTTTCTGCTTCTGCCGTCTGCTTCTTCTGCTGCTTTCTGCTGCCCACGCGTCTTTTGCCCGTGAAAACCGTGGCAGACACGCGGTACGCGCCGCAGTCTTTACCGCATTGGGAAACTCACGGTTCGTGTGACGCGTCGTGGCGATGCCCATAGACGGAGCAATGGACGCCTGTTCATGCGAGAGATACCGTTTGACAAAAGAAATTAAGTCTCTTTACCTGAAGACTGCTATCATCTGGTGTCTGCTATCGTCCATTGATCTCTCTCTTTCTTTCTCTTCAAGATCAATGCCGAAAGGGGTCCATCGATCTACTCTTCACACAAGGCTCTGTGTCAGACGTATGCAATCATAGATCATACACCTAATAGACACCCGCTCAGAATAGAGTTTCTCCAATCATAATTAGGTACATATATAGCTCACTGTACAGATAAGATTCATGGCCTGACTCGAGACAGGAGTCAGCACCCGCTTCTCATACGCTATTAGGCAAGATCGGGGCCCTAACCGATCCATATTCTGAGCCCTAAATGCCATGTTTGGAAGATCAATATACTATTAAATGTGGGATTACAAATTTTATAAACTTTACAGTTTCTAGATCTGTAGGTGCCAGTTCATGTTCTCTTCAAACGGTTAAATATGATATGGAGCAAATGAACATAGAAAGATCTAAGATCTCATGAGGTCCAGATCTACACCCGATGGGCGGTGTCACTTCTTCGTCAAATCTTCATCGAAACTAAGCAATTAAGCACTAAGATTTGTAAAATCGTAAATAACAAATAAAACAAGAGACACATCGAGATGTGCTCATAGAAACGAAACTTTTGCCTTGTATCATAGAAATAAAACAAGTATAGTGCACAAAAATGGAGCAGAAACAACAGAAAGCCATCAAAACCAGTGAACAGATGTTACAAATGTGCAAGATATAGGTACAATGTGATTTCCTTGTGTCGCTGATAGAAATGTAAGCTTGACACCCAAATGAAGAGAGCATTGAAATCATGAAATATAATCAAGATAAGATCCTTCTCATCATAGAGGATGAGATATCGTAGAGGATGGATGACAACCACCGTCGCTCTTGGTGTGGACATCGATAACATCAGCATCACCCAACTTGGCATCCAAAGGAGTCATGGAGTCCTTAATGGTATCACCTTCAAGTGTGAATACGACCTCGTCCAGGCGAACATGGGCAGACTTACAGAATAGTGTCATTGCCTTTCTCAGCTTGGTTGTTTTTTTCAGTGAAAAGAATAGGCGGTGGCCAACACCTTCAAAGCAAACCTTGATCTTGTCTGGATTGTCCTCTACCTCTGCCATTGCACGATTCTCATATGTTGACTGTGCGGTAACGCTTGTAAGGGTGATGGGCAAGAGCAGATATCAGTATGGTTACTTCTACCTGTCCCTTTTCAGCTATGTGACAAAGAGTGTTAACGTGTTGTTACTGCTTACTGCTTACTGATTGTAGGCCGCTTCGCTGCTTCCCTCGAGATTTTGTGTGTGCAAAATTCGTGGTAGGATACTTCCCTCGCACTTTCCTATTTCGGACGTTTTTGGTTTACAAGAGCATATGATATTATTGATGATATTATTATATTCATGATGATATATTGATGATGATCATGACGACAAGCACACTTTACAACGGCCAGACTTCAACGGTGTCCTGGTTATGGAGGCCTATGTCCAGAGGTGTAGATGACGAGTTCACTTCAGTACCCTTATAAATGAACTTCACACTGGAGGGATTAAGACCGCGTGATTTGAGAAACCTCGTGAAGGCTTTCCCAAGCCTCTTGTGCATGTTGATATTGTAGCACTGTGGTTTTCTAACGTTAGCAGTCATATCCACGAGCCTGAACTCCACTCTCATCACAACCTTTGCAGAAATCTTGATTGGTTCCGGCAGACCAGAAGCGCTAATGGAGTCTAGCGTATCTGAGGCTGAAAGCTCTTTCCCTTCTAGGTGAAATGACACCTTTCGAGATACACCAGTGCTAATCTCAGATAGCGAGCTAATATAACGCTGAAAGTACTGCCCAAGGGTATCAGTACTCCCAATCGTGTAGATCGCTGTTGGGTCATACACACCCGCAGAAATTATGACTCGCAAAGTCTTTGAGTTATCCGTGGATGCAACCGAGTCGTTCTTGAGTGGACTTGTCGATATACGTGAATGGCCATCTTGTCCGTCTCCTTGTAGCCTTGGAATCCTCTGCGGTTGCGATGAAGAGGGTTCATTATCTATATTCACAGTGGATGAGTCCACGTCGTTATGTGCTGAAAAGTATCTGCTCTGCTCCTGGTTTCCATGAGGTAATTCCAAAGAAGTTGAGTTCTGCTCTTGACTTTCACTCCCAATCAAGATTGGATCATCTGGGGTAATTCCCACATTCTGAAGATTTTCATCATCAGGTACTATGCTTTCACTAGCCATCCCGTACTCCTCCTTGACCCCAGTACCTTTCATTTCATTCCCCGTTGCCTCTTCATCGATGTCCATCTTGTCCTCTGGCTCTGCTTCTGTTCGAACAACCTCATCTTCCACTCTAGTATCACCAGCGGGCGTGTACAAAAATCCCTCTGGGAAATCAACATTTCCTGTTTGTCCCTCCTGCGTATTCCTTATATTAAACACAACCAATTTGTAAGAATCCAATATCCCCATTTCCCAGAGCGTCAAATCACACTTCCATGGTTTTTTTAACGGCACTATCACATCACGATACACGACGTTGTTGTCTCGTACTAACAAGTCCAATTGAACACAACCGGCATTGCCATATTTCCCGAATTGGAGGAATCCGACAAGAACCGTGCTGATCTTTGTCTTAACTGAGACAGAAACCTCTTTGGATCCCCTCCGTTCATCAATGAGTTCAATTGATATCTTCTCCTGGTCATCGGGGTAGCACGATCTGAGTGCTGCTGTGAGAACCGAAGTGAGGTGTTCTGGACTCCTCAGGTTGTTGGTGGGTTTCCTGTTGTCTGTAGCGTTTGATGACTGTGTTTCACCCCTTGCCATTTGAGAACTTGCTGTGAAGGTAACGCGTCTTGATTGTTTTGTGTTAAAGAGAAGGTGGCTTTGTAGAAAGTTGTGTGTGATTATAAGGCGCGCGAAGGGCACTGATTCTGATGGTGATCTGAAAGAAATCACCAGCATTTACGTGAGAAATACTAAGCAATTGAAGTCCTTACTATAGTGCTACAATCTGCCATATTCACATGCTTTCTTATTTGTTTTATTCACCACTTCTCCTCTGGATTCTTCTTAAACTCCTCATAATCAGCGAGCTTGAAGAGTGAGATCTCCGTCTCGTTATCTAAACATGTTAGTATCCTTACCGACCAAATAAGATGAATGACACTTACCAACACCGAATTGATGCAATGGTTTCTCCGAGTTCAGATCGAGCATCCAGTCTTCATCGTGCTCAAAGTTTATCACGAGATTCATCGTCTTGGAGCCATGCGCATGTGTGTATATCTTCAAGGAGTCGTACTGGACGTTTCTGTAAGGTCTGAGAGCACCCTCCGTGTTGATCTTGGCTAATATATCATCAAAGAGATCACGGGGCGTCTTGCTGGAGATGTCGTAGTCGTGTAGGATGACGTTCTTGACATTTCTGTAAGGGAAGGACTTGATGATTCTGATGGTGAGCACAGACTGTGTCAGTGGCCTGACTGTGGAGGTTAGTGGTTCAAAGTCTGACATGGCTATATTGTATCTCTGCTATGAAATCTCTGCTAATACTGAGCTGGACGTGTGAGAGATGAGGGAGATGGAGATGGAAGATACGGAGAGATGCGACCCTCAACTTTTTTGCCCATCGCGCGATCTGCTATGGAAGGGAACTCTAGATGTTTCTAGATATTTCGTCTACTTTGTTCTCTAGTTTCAATGGCGTATAAAGGTATCTATAGAATTTTAGAGAATCCTGAACGATGGGAGAAGAATAAAGAAATTGAAGTGTATCATTTAATTCAGACTCACAACTCAACCTCAGTGAGGCCAGCCGTACCGGACGTGCAGAAGTCTGTCCAGTTTGTGAAGTAATAGTCAACAAGCATCTCATAGAACTTCTCATCGTCAATCTTGTCGACAATTGTGGCATTGGCAGTCTTACTATCGGTTGGTGCCCACTCAGGGTTCCAGACTCTCAAAGATCCGTAGAAAGGAGAGTAGTAGGAAGTGTCCACGGCCACTTTAACTTCAGTCGTTTCAAGCAACAAGTCTGGGAATGCCATGAAGGCAGACACAACTTCATCCCAGAACGGCAACGTCTGTTGATCGTTGTTTTCAGTGTAGTTACCTGTTCCGAGCAAAGTCGAAACCCATGCCATGTATGGAGTATCTTCAATGACGTCCAATCCACCAGCTCTGTCAATGATAATGTCATACAATTCCTGAGATGGGACAAGATAGTTGGTAACGTTACCCCCGATGTAAAGTTCTTTCCAGCCTGCTGTCAAGACCATCTGTGCGGCTTCTGGGTCCTGGATGAAGTTGATATCGGTGTTGATGTCCACAGTGATGGCGTTGCCGACTGCAGCGGCGTATTGTGTGTCAAAGTAACCACCCATGATGTAAAGACCAGCAGCATCGTTAACCAAGTCTGGATAGATGGACAAAGCCTGCGCAACGGTAGTAGCCAACCCTGCCTGGTAAATGGTCACGGGATCTGTGTCCTTGTGCTCCTTAACAGCGTTGATTAGCGCAATTGCACCTTCGGTCTTGTTATAAGTAGTGATGTTGTCCCAAGAATAAGCATCCACGTAGTCTGGAGCCCAGGCACCTTGCCAAACCAACCCACCAAACAACTTTTGCCAAGTCTGGAATGTTTCGTTTGTTCTGAGCAATGGCTGCTGTGCACCAATGTGTAATGGAATACACTCTGTCAAGTTGTATGTCTCGAGAATGTTTGAGGCTTGACCCATTGTGTCAACCAACGACGAAGAACCAAAAGACATGGAAAGACCAACAACTTCATGACCTGCAGCTAGAGGGAAAAGCAATTGCATTGGAGCGAGACCATCGTTGTCAATGAAGATCTTCTTGGACTGGGCCAGCTCGACCAAGGCAGCCGCTACGAATGAAAGTGTGGTGGTGGTGAACTTCATTCTGGAGGAAACAATGTCTCTTGCAGCATCATAATGACGGTTCTGGGTGGAGACAATCCAAGGAGGGCGTGTTGCTATTTATACAGATGATGTGGAGTGTGGTATCTCGAGTCAGGCATTGGAGGATTGGGTAATTTGAAGAGGGAGTGCAGATCTCTTCTCGGTGTGCATGCGGTATAGAAGAATGAGGTTGAGGAAAGGGAAGTGGAAGAGGAGATAAGCGCCAGAGCCGTTCCAAGAAGAGCCTATTTTGGCCAATTGCACAAATGACATACCTATGGCTGCATGAAACTGCTAGGGCTTAAGTTCTTAACGATAGGAATTGGGAATGTAATGTTCTACCGTTGGGGAAATAGACTGGAGAGACGCTGCATTCGTTAAATTGCATGCGTCGGCATTTATAGGGCAAAAAGAAGGGTTTGGCCGTGTGGTTTGCTGGCCGGGCCACCTATGGATAGAGAACCCATGTAGGTAAATTGATTATCGATATATGTCACTTTATATTAATACAATGTGTTTCCGTGTGTATAAATAAAGACAAGTATGTACCATGAAAGCCAAGAAAGAAGAAGGGGGTGCCCTCAAGTCAAAGCGTTCCTTATCAGCGGTGTACGTTTAACGGCCGTGGAAAGTCCGCCGGTGCCGCGTGTGGATCTTCCGGAAAGCACCGCACAAAAGCGGTTGATGAGATAGCAGTTGGACCCCTGTGGTATCTGCTTACATCAAATGAAATTGGCCACTGGGACTACTTTTCTGTGTTTATCTTCTCGACAACAGCGTTCAGACGGCTCACCTGTGCCTCGACCTGGGCGGTTTTGTGTCCGTCATAAACGTTTCTCAACTGCTCGTAGTTCTCTGTGAGCTCTCGCAATGGCACCGTCAGCCGTCTGATCTGTCCTGCCAGCGTGAGGTAGCTGTCCTCCTGTGGTTCTGGCATCCTTCAGCGTGACTTTTCTACAGCAAAGAGGAATAGTGGTGTTGTGACAGTGTTGTGACGCGTAATGGTAGAAAGTACACTCGGACTCTGAAAAAAAAAGAAAAAAAAAAGATAAACATCACCATCATTCTCATCGATCTTTCCTAACGGGTTTGGATACTTCGAATTGCTTCATATGTCTCAATATATAAGCAGTAGAGAGACTAATAATACATTGGAATGTCGTGAGGAGTAGGGCACTACTGGTGGCTAAAGATACATATGGTCATAAAGTCATTACACGAGTCACTTCTGAGTAACTCCCAACACGTCTAGAAACACTCCAAGCCATTTCAATATCTCCTCGTGGGCCTCCTCAGTCATCTCCATTGTCTCCTTAAACTTGTAGGTCATAGCCTTGTAGCAGATCTCGGCTACTTCCGTTTGTTCAGACTTGGGTTTCCCTGTCATTACCTGTTTCACCTCTCGTGAAATAATCCTCCGGAATAGTTGTCGATTCTGTTTCATCTTTAACTGCTGCCTTTGAACCGTCACTTCAACTTGTCTCTTTGCTGACAAGTTATTAAACTTGGCAACTCGTTGCTTCAGTAACTTATCCATCAACTCCTCCTTCTCTTCCTCATCGATAAACCGATTTTGCACACTTCCATCATCCTTGTCAATGATACTAAGCAACTTGTGCACGCTCAACTCGAGAATAATGCACTTCACATAGGGAACTTCTCCTTGAATCTCTGTGTAGAACATCATATAGACACCATCGACGCCCGTCTTTGTTAACAGGGAATAATGCGACACACCTCCATCGGTATCAGAGTGGTTCAACAGTCGCTGAAACACCACTTCTGTTGTCTTGTTCGAGGAATACCTTCCGGGCATGTTAGTATATTTCTTATATCTCTCTAGATCAAGAGTAAGAGACCGGAAACTCACACGTTATAAGGTTTATCAACTATGCTCCAGATCGGCGTGTAGAGGGGATTCACAACACCCACCAACTTTAATGACTGTTTTAACGAGTTCAAGTGCTCATTGACTATCTTGCTTCGACTCGTCCATATTTCAACGTCTGTCTAGGTTAGTCTCTCTCATGCGTGCATACATAAGATGGCTCACTTACCAGGAAGCGAACTGAGCTCGGGAAAAACCTCGGACAACAACTCTCCTTTCTTGTAGACGATCTCAACGCTTTTCAGCAGCCTTTCACCCATACCTGGTCATCCAGAAGGTGTTTGCCCGATAATTCCTTTGCAAAGAAGTAGAAGAAAGTGATGATGATGATAAGTCTGTCTGTCTGCCCAAACAGGCAGTCGCGAAAATTGGCAAACTGGAAAAACCTTTGAAGCGTCACACTGTACACACCACCACTTCCACAGTGGGAAACAGGAACAGGGTCGTCTTTAGCGTGCTGGTAGTCCAGTTATTGTCCTCACTTGTCTATTCGCTCTTGTGTCATACACCGCTGCTGAGTCGGTGGCTTCTTCCAGCAATCCAGAGCGGCTTTAAGACATACAAACAGACTTATCATCCTCCCTCATCTCCTCCCATCAGATACAACAAACACATTCCTCCGGACTACGATAATCGACCATAATGTCATCTTATCCAAAGGCAGAGCGCGTCTACTCCGTCTCTAGAGTATATGCCGATGCCAACGAACGCAGGCCACGTGAATACTGGGACTACGAGAGCGGCTTTGAGATTGAATGGGGTCACATATCCAACTATGAGATCATCTCCAAGATTGGCCGCGGAAAGTACTCTGAAGTGTTTATGGGTTTGAACATTGTGAATAACCAGCCTTGTGTCATCAAGGTTCTCAAGCCGGTCAAGATAAAGAAAATTTATAGAGAGGTTAAGATTCTCCAGAACCTCACAGGGGGCCCAAACATCATTGGTCTGCTCGATCTTGTCAGAGACGGCCACTCAAAGATTCCTGCCCTCATCTTTGAAGAGGTCAAGAATGTCGATTTCAGAACCCTCTACGCAAAGTTCAAGAAAGCAGACATCCAGTACTACTTCACCCAGTTGCTCATTGCGCTTGACTATTCACACTCCATGGGTATCATCCACAGAGACGTGAAACCACAGAATATCATGATTGATCCCTTCCAGAAGAAGTTGAGGCTTATTGACTGGGGTCTTGCTGAGTTCTACCACCCATCGGTCGATTACAACGTCCGTGTTGCCTCAAGGTATCACAAGGGCCCAGAACTCCTTGTCAACTGCAATCAATATGACTACTCGTTGGATATGTGGTCTGTCGGTGCCATGATTGCTGCAATCGTCTTCAAGAAGGAGCCATTCTTTAGAGGCGATTCGAACTTTGACCAACTTCTCAAGATTAACGACGTGTTAGGTACTGATGCCCTATTTGCCTACTTAAACAAGTATGGTCTCACGTTGTCGAAGGAGTACACTGCTGTTTTGGGTACTGATCCATCAAAAGGCGGTAAGAAGGACGCATCAACATATAGACCAAAAGTACCATGGACTTCATTCATCACAGAGACAAACAAGTCTCTTGCTGCTGACGATGACGTTATTGACTTGATTGACCATTTGCTCAGATACGATCACAATGAGAGACTCACGGCGAAGGAAGCTATGGCACATCCATTCTTCAAGAACACAAAATGATTTCACACTTTGCTATTTCACCATCTGCTACCACCTGTTCTTTTCACACTGCCCTTATTCTCTTGTGTTCAACGTTTTGTCTTTCCAGCATTATCATTCCTTTTTTTTCTCTTTCGCTCGATGATCCTTCTATAATGATCTCTCTGTATTGTTGCTTTACAGATTCCTTTTTTGCTGGTTGCGTTAATAGAATACGTACATCGAAGCTCTAATTCCTTTTTTCCGCAGTTGGTATAGATATTCCTACTATAGCTCTTATTGCTTGTACATCTATCATTGACGAATTCTTTGGTACTAATACACTTTTATTGTAGTCCTTTTAGATGAAGTAAAGTTTTGTTCGTCTTCTTTGAATCGATGAGTTCAAATCGTCACCTAGTCCACCTGCAGCAGTGTATTTCGATCCACAGGCTTCACAATGAACTTTCCCATCAATCGACAGGTAATCACTTGAGATCTGTGCATGACATTGAGTACACTTCAAGCAGTCAACGTGATATCTCTCTTCTGAATCGTTCTCAAGACACTTACCGATAATGCCACGTCCACAAACAGTACAGAACGAGTTGTTTGTCAAATGGTAGTGGAATTCACAATATGGCTTATCATTCAACACAAAACAACTCGTGTTCTTGTTGAATCGGATATCGCATAACGTGCATGTGAAACAAGGTCTGTGCCATTGACCCGAGAGTTCTCCGGATTTGGAATAAATAGGTTTTGTCTTGATCTCCAATCCACATTTACGACATGGTCCTTCACCAGGTTGGTATTTGACCTCCTCATGGTTCGTGTCTTGTGGTTCCGTAATATCATTGTTATCATCATCATTATAGTCTGGTTGTTCAACAGATGGCGAAGGCTCAACTTTAGTAGAGTTAAAGGATTTAGTGGGTAGTACCTCCGGAATCTCATCAATGCTCTCTGTCGATGCTTCTCTCACCGAATGCATTTGCACCTGGAATGATTCAGGTGGTGGAACTGAATAATCTTGGTTCTTGGTATTTGCAAAGTCAAATGAACTCTTGGAGTGATCATGTGACATGTTCATTGTCAGACCTTCCAACTGCTCCTCGACTTCGTCAAAGATGATTGAATTGGAATCGTTAATCTCTTCGTCCGTCACATCATCTGAATCCCCAGGGATAATAGGCGATTCATTAGGAGAATACATTGAACTCGCAGCGTTTGAAGCTCTGCTGGCAAGCTTCTTTGCAATGGAAGGCGGACTCAACGAACCACCATGGTGTGTAATGTTTCCATAAGGATCACTAACCATAAATGAGGGTGCATCAGCATGCTTGGGTTGTTGTGATGACAATGTAGTAGCATCTGGGAGATCCTTGACAAGTTCAACAACCTGCTCTGCATCTTGCACTTCCGAGCGTCTTGCCTGTGCACTGGGCGAAAGAATTGCACTCTTCATCGATTCATAATCGGATGCATCATCAGAGGACAAATTCAATTCATCGTCAGAGGACAAGTTCAATTCGTCATCACTATTATCACTCAACTCTCTTTCCTTGTCATAAGCGTTACTATTAGTATGTGGTGGGACCTTAGGCGGCACTGTTGGTTGGTATATTACAGTCCCCGTGGATTGGTTGCTTTGGTATGACGTGTTTGGATCTTTCACAGTCTCTTCCACTGCTCTGGAAGAAGACGGATGGTTGTTGTTGCCGCCAAATCTTGCCGATGTGGGTGTTGTGGATGTAGTAGTTGAGTTTGTAGCGTATCCTGAACTAGCTGCGCTAGATGAGAAAGACGGTGTCTGCTCATGTGTTGTTCGTTGTTGGAACCCTCTTGGAATGATCTGTGGTACATTAGCTTGGGACTGTGGAGTATCAGCACCGTTGGAGCCTGATCCCGTGGTTTGTAATGACTGTGTGCTGAAGTAAATGCTTCCTTTATCTGTCTTGGCTGGTGAGCTATTCGTACTCTCCTCTGCATCAAACACAATTGATGTTGGGGTCTCTTGTGGAGTCACGTATTTGGATGAGGCACCATTCTGTCCGTTAGCATGTGTTGTTGATGATGGTCCAAATAGCCTAGTGTTAGCAACAGGTTCAGAAGACACAGAAGTTACTCTAGGTGGACTTGTTCTGTGTGGACGAGGTTCAGAGTTGGGAGGAAGCACATTTTTGGAAGAAACACCCTGTAGTGGAGGCAAAGATCGACCACCAGCAGGAGCAGTTGAGACTGATCTGGCTGTAATTGGTGTTGAAACGGCAGATTTTTCTGGAGAATGGCGAGAGTGAGCTATCTTGTTCCCCAGTTGGGCATCAATTGTCAACTGTGGGACTGGTGGGTGTTTCTGTGACGACACGCCATCTTTGTGGGGATTCGAGCTTGGGAAATGAGACGATGCATTTCTCTTCTTTGATACGATGCCGTTCTTGTCGGGAGATGAAATGTGGCTATAAGATGCAGACTTGAACCCACTCTGTGTCGTTGGTGTGTTAGGAGCTGATTTTGCTGGCGGCTTGTAGACATCAAACCCGGCTCTTTCATAAACGGACTTGAAAGTCGCTGGGTTCAATGGTGCCAGCGTTGGGAAACGACTGTTGGGGATCTTGGCTATACCAAGCGGAGACTGTGCAATGCGATCTGGAAGAGTCTTGAAGTAAGACGGCTTGTTCGAGTGAGGGTTAGCCTCTCGTTGATAGCTCATGGTTGAGGTGTATATGTAGTTGTGTAGTCAAGAAATGGACAAGAGAGGGTATTAATCTTGTGTGCGACCGACTGCAAGCGTAATGACTGCAATCCCAGAGATCCCAGCGTGCCAAACCTTAGTGACAAGAGATGTGGTCTGCTGCCAGATTGTCTGGTTATGGTCGATGTTTTCCAGCTGGCTGAAGATCGGGGGAGTCCGAACTATAAAAAGTGACGGAGGAAGCGAAGTGTAAGCAGCGACTCAACGAGGGAGAACAAGGCTCACGCGCGCGCAAAAAGCAGCACAGCACAAACAGTTGAGGTAAAATGTAAAATGCAAAGAGTGTGTGTTCAAGCAGAAGATCTCTCCACAGTGACGGTAATGGTGGGCACGGTGATATATAATGGTACCGGTCGTGTGAGGTGTCCCAATGGAATGACCGTGTAATTAATTAAATCAGCGACCAGGGCGGGCAGTGGGCGGTACGTATTTAGGACCAGCGTGTGCTGCAAATCGCCAGCCATTCTACGCGTCTTTTTTTTTTTTTTCGCTCTTTCGTGTATTTTTTTATTTGTTCCATTATCTTCGGCGATGTCCACAGTCCACAGTACTGCCGCGTTTTGTGTGTCGACGGCCCACCATAATAATTACGCGTCGTTTCGCACCTTCGCACGCGTCTCCCGGGCGCACCGCTTGTGAGGCTGTTGGGCCTTGACCCGTGAAGTGGTCAGTCACGTGGACAGTCACACCGTGTCACTGTGTCACTATGGGAGATTGAAATGAGGACTCGATCGCGCTCTTCTGACTTCTTCCTTTTGAGTTTTGAGTGTAACTAACTGCCGGAATCGCGAATCCGCTTTGGGATTTCCAGTTGCCATGGCGATCCCCTCGGCCAACTTATCTCTGTGGCGGGGTAGTCTCTGATTAAGTGGCAAGCTGGTGACACATCATATTCTCTTGCACTGTTGATGCTGGACTGCTTGTTCGTATAGGTGGAATAGCAGAATGGCGACAAAGGTCACACAGCAGTACGTGCCACAGCAGCAGTCGCCAAGGGCCTCCGTCACAGAGCTTCTCCTGAGCCGCTACAGGTCTCAGGCTACCAACGGCGATGCCATAACGATGAGCAGTGGCACGGGCACAGCCACAGCGGCAACAACAGCAACGGCCTGGAAGTTCAAGCCTGAACTCCATGAAGGGACCTCAAACTGGGAGCTGCTGACCTCGCTGGTGAACAACACGACGAACAGCTTATGGTCGTGGTTCTCGCAAAAATCGCAGGACTTCACGGAGAAGGAGCGCATCGATAGCCTCTTGATGCAGAAGAAGACGGCCATCTCATACCAAAGCTGGCTCGATGCCTCAGAGAAACTCGACGAGCTCCAGAAGTTCAACCAGTGGAAGGAGAAGAAGGAGACCTCCCTATACGATTACGAACTCATCCAGAATAACCTCGATGAGATCCGTGAGGCGCGCATGGCTGGTGATGCTAGACGCCTACTATACCTCATCCGCACAACGTGGACAAGAGACATTGGTGGGATAGGGAACGTTAACTTGTACAAGCACTCCCACACGGGGACAAAGTATCTGATCGAAGAATACATCCACGAGTGTGAGCTGGCACTGCTATACTTGACAAAAGAAGGACCACATGACTTGGATGACTGCTATACGCTAAGCATGCTTATCCAGACGAGAAAGAACATCGGAAGAACTGCACTCTTGCTATCTGGTGGTGGAACTTTTGGTCTTTTCCACATTGGTGTGCTAGCAGCTTTGCTCGAGGAAAACGTGATACCGAGAATCGTCTCTGGGAGTTCCGCAGGGGCTATCATTGCCAGTATTCTCTGTGTTCATAACAAGGAGGAGATTGTAAGGCTCATTGGAACGATTGTCGACCATAATTTCGTCATCTTTGACGATACTTCTACCAAAGAGGGTCTCCTACTATGTCTTACAAGGTTTTTCAAATACGGGACATGGTTTGACACCGAGAATTTGAAAGAAACAATGAGATCTTTCCTAGGTGATTTGACTTTTAGAGAGGCCTTCTATCGTACTGGGAAGATATTGAACATCCCAGTTTCCGCTGATAGTGTTCATGAACACCAAGGGTTGCTAAACTACTTAACTGCACCATCGGTGCTTATCTGGTCAGCTGTCTGTGCTTCATGCTCGCTTCCTGGTGTCTTCCCTTCGACGATGATCTATGAGAAGAACCCCAAGACAGGTGTTACGCAGGAATGGCACCACCAGTCGGTTAAGTTCCTTGATGGCTCGGTCGCTAATGATCTACCTATTACAAGATTGTCAGAGATGTTCAACGTGGATCACATCATTGCCTGTCAGGTCAACCCACACGTTGTCCCGTTCTTGAAATTCTCTGTCACATGCGTAGGAGGGGAGATTGAAACGGAGTACAATGCAAGATTCAGAACGAAGCTGGGCCAAATTTATGAGATATGGTCTGCCGAATTGGCTCATTATCTAAAGATGTGTGCTGAGATTGGAATCTCAAGAAATATCTGCACGAAGTTAAGTTCGATCATTTCCCAGAGTTATAGCGGTGATATCACAATTCTTCCCGACTTCCAAGAAGTAATGAGACTGGATAAGATGCTTCAGAACCCAACTCCAGAGTTCTTGCTACACTATACTTTGAAAGGAGCCAGAGCCACATGGCCCAAACTATCAATCATCAAGAATCACTGTAATCTCGAATTTGCATTGGATCGTGCCATAAGATCTTTGAAAGGCCGCAACTTCAAGGATGTCTACAACCCTGCATTGGCATTGGTCAATTCTCCAAGTGTTGTTCCACAGGAAGACCATGCTGTTAAACCGTATTCCAGTACAAAGCGTGAGAGGTCACACTCTAACAAAGACATCAGACAAGCAACGCTTAAGAATCATCATCGTCACAAATCGGAAACAATAACAGTTCATACAGTGAAGACGTTGAGACCAGTCAAGTCCAATATCAGCATGCGCGTTCCAGGTTCACCATACAAGGAGAAACAGGGCAGTCCTGTGCCAACTTCAAAGTACCACAGATCATATTCTGCGTCTAATGAAGAAGGAGCTAGTGGTTTATTTGTTGCTCAGAATTTCTCTTTGCCATCACCAGATTCACAACCCACCACCACACGTCTCAGGGCTTTAACTGGCGGTGATGCTGGTGGATATTTCAGGCCTATGAGTGGCTCTACGCCAGTGAGGAGAAACTCGAGATCTTTCCTCTCAAGAAAGAAAGTCTCCTCGACATCATCGAGCTCTGAGGCGCTGTTCATGAATGCTCAGAAGAAAGGCAACTATAATAACATTGATGGGTCTGATGGGTTGTTCCAGTTGACTCCGGGGAAATCTCAACCTGTTTCTGAACCTAAATCCACAGGTCAGGATCCAGAAAAAGTTGATGAATACTCTGGTTCAGAGAAGTCCGTCAACTATTGAATATGGTGAATTCAAGGCTTAGCTTACAAAATGCCAAGTGGTATCTATAAGAGTTTCGTTAAATCATACATCACGTATAGTGCTTTGAGCATGGTAGCACTTTAGTCAGTATACATATCTGCATCATTTCTATCATTCTGCGTATGCAAACTTAATGTGTCAGAGTAATCGTGGTCGTTCTCCAAATGTCTCTCGAAATCATCATCATGATCACCAGCAGCAGCGGCAGAATGTGGAATTGCACCTTCTCTTTCCAATTCCAACAATCTCTTGCTCGTCCTTGTGAATAGTAACCAACCTGTTAATGTGAGTACAACCATTGTCAGCACAATGGAGAGAACATCAATGACTCTTGAGGTTGTATCCTTCGTCTTACCAATATCCTTGATCTTGGTCCCGACAAACAAATACATGGTTAGCTTTGGGGAACTGATAACGCTTCCAAGCGTGAAGTTTGTGATGGTGACACCTGGAATAGCGGCAAGTGCACCATTTGTGAGGGAGTAAGGGAAGGGGCATATGCGAATAAGTGTGATCAACCAGAAACTGTTATTGTCACGAAGAACCGAGGAAAACGCATAGAGTTTCTTGTTCGAGGTGATCAATAGCTGTGCCTTTGAGCGCAAAAAGTAACGGAAAACCAGGAAGGCGGCAACTGAACCAGAGATGGATCCGAGGGCAATGATCGACCATCCTTTGAATGTGATGCCGTATAGTGCACCAATAACTGTGTTTGTGAAGCTAAAACCAATGACTGGTGGAAACGATATAACAAAGAGAGCGCCTCCCAGGGCAAAAGGCACCCATGGAATTTGCGACCACTTATCAGAGTAATCAACAATCATCTCAAGCAACTGTTCGTGGAATACGACCATTGCCGCTCCAACAACGCATCCTATAATCATCAGCAAGGCAATGCCGGTCTTCCCGACGATGGACTGATTTCTCCATATATCTATAAGCGCCTTTGAGAACTGGATACACTCATTCCGTGCTGCGGTCCACGCTGATCTCCAAGTTGGCTCCTCGCGTTCTGGTGTTGCTGCCTGTGCTGTTGCTGCGTCTGCCTCGCTCGAAAGCAGGAAGGGGTTCTCCTGTGCCATTATTGATGGAAGAAGGGTCTCTGTTCCATCGATTTGGCCCTGCCCACCTTCTTTTGCCTCTGCTAAGACGCGTACTGAAACAAGCGATGAGATATCATTGAGATGTGATGATGAGAGCCTGCGCCCCCGGCGAAGATTACGTAATAAATCAATATTAATATCCCGATATGGCAATTTCCCTAACAGGCAGCTGAGTGCGATCTATCTCGAGATCCGCGGCAAAGCGTCGCAGTGCAGCGCCGTTTTGTGGAGAACTCCTTCTTCTTCTCACCACAAAAAGGGAGGAAGAGCACTCTGATCTCGGGTTCATTGTGCCCTGACACACACCTACATTCCTACCTTACTGCCATCTTTGCTCATGAGAGGCTGACATCACCTCAGAAACTATTTGCTCTTGTATTCTTGTGTCTATCTCTAAGAAATGAACTGGCATTATGCCCCCGTGGCCATCCACCTCGAGTCACAAAGCCAACTGCACGCCATCAGTGGGGTGTTCCTTCTCAATACGCTCTCCAGCAAGCACCAGCACTATGTCCTTGCCATCACGGACATTGTCAACCCAGAGCATTACAAGTACAAATTCGTGAGTCCCTGGTGTGTCGGACCCACCACAATTAACTGGTTACCGCTTGATCTTTGTGCCGCCAAAAGATTCCATGGTGAAGGAGATAGTCCCCTCAGGCCTCTTGTTAACTTCACGGAGGGACTGCAGAGGGATGATAGATTCCAGTTTAAGCCCACGGACAGCACGAGTCTATCCCTGCTCCATCTCCGGCTCCGAGACCACCTCGAAACAAGTGATTTGATGCGATCTTTTTTCGATACCAAGAACCTCTCTCCCTTTGTCTTCAAGAGATCCAGAGATGTGCAGATCCCCTCCAAGGTGGTTATCCAATGCTGTCCATTTAGTCTCACAAACGTTGCCATCTTCATCAATCACACGCTCTTTGGATCGGCAGTGTTGAACCTCAAGCACTCAGGGTTCCTGTGTGACATCAAATACTTGGAGAATGTCATTGGTGGAATGGTTTCACTTGACACTTCAGAAAAGGGATCAATCGGTCTTGTTTATGGTTCCTTGATGAAGCTCAATGGTGATGGTGAGCTTCTTGTTGTTGCCTCTTGGGAATCAATATTTGCCCTATTGGGTTATCCTGACTTGCAATTCCCCACATCGATTACTTCACTTCCAACGAACTCTCTACTGACTGAGGCTGATGAAACCTTCCAACCAGCAAGGTCCGTCGTACGTATCTCCGTCCATACATCTGATGGCCGCTTCTGGGGCAGTGGAGTCTGTCTCTCTAATGACTTGATCGTAACGAACAAGCACGTCTTGAAGTCAATCAAATCCTTGAAGTCAATAATAATCAAATTCCCCTTCTTGCCAGAGTTAATTCTTAACCTTAATGATGTTACTGTGCATGAATCACCACTTGAAGGGTTTGATCTCTGCTTTATAAGGCTCAAGAATCCTTGTCCGCAAATCGTCCCTGCAAGGCTTCCTCCTATGCACTCGGGGAAACTGGAATCCCCGCATGTTGGCCAGAGCGTGAAGTCCGTTGGGTATGGATTGTTCTTCTCTCGTGAAAATTTACACCCGTTGGTTGCACATGGAAGAATTAACAACGTTGTCGAGGTAGATCTTAATGTGTCTGGTCAGAGAAACAGAGCCATGTTGATAACGTCTGCAGGCTGCTGGAACGGCTCTTCCGGCGGTGGGCTATTCAACGAAAAAGACGAGTTGATTGGAATCATGACCTCGAATGGGAAGCTTTCCACTGGTGAGATAATGCCCAACTTCACACTTGCTATTCCTATTGAGCTTGTGGAGAAGAGCGTCTTCTTGTGGAAGAATAGTCTGCCTCCTGTGGACTTGAAGCAAAAGGTGGTCGATCTCTGGTCGCTAAAGGATACACATGAGCATATTATTGGAAGCTCTGCATTACCAGTTCACAAACTTTGAGACTAATACCATCAAATATTCAGAAATACACGTATTTATTCAGTTGTTGTAAGCAAAGTTGTGTTTGTGCGCAAACCATCTGGTACGCACAGCATTTCGGCTCTTTTTTTTTTTTTCCGAGCGATGAGTCGTTTCTCGAGAGGATAAGTTTGGTTCACACCAAGTTTGACATACACTCTTGTGAAGCGTATAGCAATTCGAAGACGAGAGCAAAGATGTCTACATTTGGAAAGTTATTTAAGGTGACCACCTACGGTGAGTCGCACTGCAGATCCGTCGGGTGTATCGTCGATGGTGTTCCACCTGGTCTTGAACTCAGTGAAGAAGATATCCAACCACAGTTGACGAGAAGAAGACCAGGCCAGTCCAAGTTGTCTACACCAAGAAACGAGAAGGACAGGGTCTTTATCCAGAGTGGTACTGAGAAAGGTAAGGCGCTAGGCACGCCCATTGGTATGCTTGTCGCTAATGAGGACCAGAGACCAAACGATTACTCGGAGACAGACTTGTACCCCAGACCATCGCATGCCGACTACACTTATTTGTCCAAGTACGGCATCAAGGCTGCGTCTGGAGGTGGTCGTTCCTCTGCTAGAGAGACTATTGGTAGAGTTGCCGCTGGTGCCATTGCTGAGAAGTTCTTGAAGAAGGCTAACAATGTCGAGATTGTTGCATTTGTCTCACAAGTTGGTTCTGTGAAGATGAACAGAAGTCCACAGAATGCCGAATTCATGGAATTGTTGAACACTGTGACTAGAGAACAGGTTGATGCTGCAGAGCCAATCCGTTGTCCGGATAGCGCTGTTGCCGATTTGATGATCAAGGAGGTTGAGAAGTACAGGGACAGTAAGGATTCCATTGGTGGAGTTGTCACCTGTGTCATCCGTAACGTTCCAATTGGTCTCGGTGAGCCGTGCTTTGACAAGTTGGAGGCCGAGCTCGCACATGCGATGCTCTCCCTTCCGGCCACCAAAGGGTTTGAGATTGGTAGTGGGTTCGAGGGGACTGAAATCCCGGGCTCTAAGCACAATGACATGTTCTACTACGACGAAGAGACGCAGAGACTGAGAACCAAGACGAACAACTCTGGTGGTATTCAAGGTGGTATCTCCAACGGTGAGCACATCTACTTCTCTGTGGCTTTCAAATCCGTTGCGACGATCTCTAAGGAGCAGGCGACAGCCACTTATGACGGCAAAAAGGGTGTTTTGGCCGCCAGAGGGCGTCATGATCCAAACGTTACACCAAGAGCCATCCCCATTGTCGAGGCGATGGCTGCTCTTGTGCTTGCCGACAACTATCTGATCCAAAAATCCAGAGAGGCAGCACGCCAGCTCGTGCAGTAATGAACACAAAGGTCCATAGATCAGATCGTATACACATAGATATAATATCTCACGAGATGATGCAATGCAAGATCTTGTCTTGTAGTTGTCTCTCTTGTCCGTCCCGGCTGCCCATCCCACATAGGGAAACGATAGACTCTCTAGCGTATTCCCGGGGTATAAGGCTGAAAATTGGCCCCCGCCAGCTGTAGGCGCATCGCACGCTCCTTCCGGAGAGCAGCCGTAGTTAAGCGCGTTACCCTGCCCGTGTGGCCGCCGCCCGAGATGCCCCGCTGTGGAATGTGCAAACGCGGCGGGCGACATCCTTACACCGCAACTCCACACAATTGTAACTTGTTGCCCGGGATTGCCCTCTTCCCCCCAGTTATTGACTTTTTTTTTTTTTTTTTTTTCCGCCTGCAGATCCGTCATCGCAAGCCAGGAAAACGTATATATATATAAACCGGAGTCAATCCTTCTTTGTGCTATCCCGTAGGTTTTGGAGTTCAGAGTTAAACCACCCTCAGAGACACACAAGTATAACCAGTTCAGCAAGATGGTTCTCGACACGGTGCTTTACCACCCAACGCTCAGAAGACTGCTCAAGTACCTCGACAAGACCGCAGGTAGAGAGAAGGCGTTCCGTCTTGTGCAGTACCTGCTGAGATTCCTCTCGTTCCACGTTGCGCAGCAAGGTCTGCCGGACCTGGCCAAGCTGATGAAGTCTATCCAAGGACAAGCCAATTTCATCAGAAAAGGTCTCAGATTCCTCAAGCCATTGTACCATTTGCACGATGCTGCAAAGGCATACGACAACAAGCTTACGGACCCACTTATCAGAGCCACAATTGTGCTGAAAAACCTCGCCTACGTGTTCTACATGTCGCTGGACTCGCTGGCCTGGTTCAAGCTCCTTGGACTTGTCTCGACAAAGACGCTGCCTAGGGGTCCTAAGTGGGCCAGCTGGTTCTGGTTTGCCGGTCTCGTTGCCGGTTTGGGGAACGACCTGAGAAGAATCTCCGTGACGAGCTCTAAGCTCCAGTCGCTCGACTCGGAGAAGGATGACGAGAAGGTCAAGGCACTCGAATTGGAAAAATACAAGGCCACAAAGAGACTTGTCTGGGACTGCTGCGACTTCTTCACCGTGCTCAACTCTGTCGGCTTCCTGCACTACAGCGACGGCGCCATTGGTCTTGCCGGCACAATCACGTCGATCTTTGGTATCCAGGACATTTGGCAGAACACCAAGATCTAGCCACCTGCTTACTAGACCCATTTTACTTCTCGCTGCGACTGGGCGGTACATAGCATATACAGTTATAGACGGTTGTTCTCTCTCTGTGCGGCAATGGCGATGTTTGTCTGTAAGATGATATCTAGTGATGATCTTGTGAGCGTAATTTTTGCCGCCATTCCTTTCCCCTCCTTGTTGTCTTTCTTCTGTTACTTGCCCCTTTGTGCTGGGTGTCCCTGGGGGAAACTGTGGAGAAGAGACAGCGCATGAGCCGTGGTCTCGCGAAAATTCTCTCGTTGTTTGTCTTTGTCTTGTCTTTGTCTTTGTCTTTGTCTTCTTTCTTTGTCTTTGCCTTTGTCTTGTCTTGCCGGCCGCTCTTTACCGAGGTCGGCGTTTAGAGAATATACACACCTGGACATCTAGCATTCTAATAACACCTGGACATCTCTGGAGTCGCGAAGAGGTCAGCTCCGTTGACAAGAGCTGCTGGTAGCTGGTAGCCTTGGAGATGTCAACTGTTGTGACACTTTTAAAAGAGTAAACACTTCTGCATCGGCATTCGCTGTTTTGTGTTCACTACATTGGTCTTTCTATTGAAGCTATTGTTTCATTACACTGCGAACTTCACTTACTGCTCCTCCATTTCCTTTTTTTTTTGGTTCTCATTGGATACCTACTGTACTTGATTGATACCCTTGTCGTGATGTCGAACCAAGACTTGAAGAGATCGTACGCGGACATGAAAGGCGCAGTACATGTCAACGGTGGAAGTGTCAATGGCACAATCACTACGAGAAACCAACAACAACAGCAGCAGCAGGCGCATACACAGGCACAACAGGCTCGATTACAACAGCAGCAAAGACAGGCAATGTTGAATGGTAATGCCCATGGGTTTGCACATAATCCGAATATGCAAAAGAAAGTCTACAAGTTTGCCGAGACATCAGATGAATTATTAAAGAAGCATGCACATGTTCCACCTTCTTTAGAGTTCCACATCCATGAGAACCACTATAGATTTGGGAACCAGGTAGGTCTTTCCCCTCGTCTTTGAGATCTTCAAAAAAAGAGCTCTACTAACGCCATATCTTGAACAGGATGGTATCATTTCGAAACACAACCAGCTGGTGAAGGATTTCTTGGAGTATGTTGCCCGAGGAGAGATCCCACATGCAACTGTAGAAGTCTTAAGAGACGCAGGAATCAAGTTCTACGAAGGTTGTCTCATTCTGAAAGTACTAGATCATCGAAGTTATATCGAAGTCGATTCGAAAAGAATTCCTAAATCGTTCAGAACCATCCTGAGACCAACACAGCTTTCTTTGTTTTATGATCTGCTCTATCAATCCGATTCCGCCTTGCAACGATTCAGTGATGTATTAGCAACAAGTATGGAGACCGAAATCCTGCTGTTGACAAACAGAAACTTGAATTTGAAGACACCATTGAACCCATACAAGGCCACGCCTTATACCAAACCGGTACAGGAATACCCAATCATTAAGGAAACTGGGGAAATATTGCACAACCACAGAGTCGAGTGCACGGATCCAAGATCAAAGGCATTCCACCCATTCAAGGAACTGCACGAGGAATTACCACAGCAGAATTCTGAATACGAACAATTCATGCTGGCTATGAATGATAAGAACAATGTTGGTGATTCATCTGAGGCAACACAATTCACAAGATTGAGATTTGTCGAGCAACTAAGGTTGAACAAGGAGAAGATGAAACAAGTGTCGATGAATGCTAATATCTCCAATAGGTCACCGATGGGATCCGGAACGCCCAATATCACTAACCTTACTCCACAGCAACAACAAATGTTACAACAAAGAAGGCTTCAACAGATGCAGTTGCAACAAATGCAGAGTAAGAATGCGAATGGGAATCTATCACCATTACAACAACAGCAACAACAATTACAACAGCAAAAGGCACTCACACAACAACAACTACAGCAGAACAGTCCTATGGTTGAAAGTGTTGCAGAAGATGACGCCAAAAAGCCAAAGAAGAAGAAAGCAGCCACAAAGAAATCAGCACAAAAGAACGTTGCTGGGAAGACTGTACCTGGATCTGACCAGATGTTAGGCGAAGAGCCCGCCAAGAAGAAGAGAGGAACTTACAAGAAGAAGCCAAAGGTGTGATTGTTGTTGCTGTTCTCCTCTTTATTGTATTACACTAATGTACAACTATGAAAGCTATGGTGTAGTCTCGCCGTATATGATCGCCTTGACCAACTTGAAGACGCTTTCCCTGTCTTCCACCCCATGGATCCAAAATCCATACACGTTACCTTGTGTGTCTTTTATCATGATGTAATCTGATTGGAACTCGATGTTCATCTCGCCAATCCCCAATTGTTGACTTCTTTGCTTTGAAACAAGTCCCAATGCAAAGTTCTCTGGTGCAGATCTGTTAAGGATGATAATGCCATGGTCATAGTTATCCTCTGACGGGTCACGCGAGTATACTGCTAACACACCAGAATATTCAAGCTTCTCCCAGTCTTCTGTCCCGGAGAACTTGTAAAGTTGACAATGCGATGTGTGGAAGAGCAAGTTGGTGAGTTTGGGGTCATAACGGCCAATGACGTTGAATGTGAGTGTCTTTGTATATAGCGAGAACTCGTTGGCATATGTGATCTGGTCATCCGTTTGCTTTTCTGATGTGTCTGATGACATCTCTGCTTGGTATTAAACTGGTATATTTGGTTGTTGGTTCCGGAGTTTTAGATGGTTGTTGGCGGTGATGTTGTGACGTTTGGAGCTTTTCTACGCGAAGACTTTTAGGAAGCACTCGCTGTGCACTTTAGGCTGAGATGCATCGTCTTTTGCAATGTGTCATATCATCAATTGTCCAAGTTCTACAGAATAAATAGGAAATTGGGGATTCCTAAAATTAATAAACAAAAAGTAATTGTAGTAGTGCTTTACCCACTGTATAGTTATGTCCGATCATATACAACTAGGTCTAGATCTGCTCGAGCAACTTGTCAGCAGCGGTGACAGTGATACCAAAGTTGTCAGGCTCAGAGATCTCCTTGGTGACCTTACCATCTTCAACCAACAGGACAAATCTCTTCCCTCTGAGACCACCAAAGAACTGAGATGCGTCAATAGCGAGATCAGTGGCCTTGGCAAAGTCACCAGCTGGGTCAGCAATGAAGCGGATCTGGGGTTGGAGTTAGTAACAGTATCAAGATATAGATCGGATTGAACTTACACGACCGTCCTTAGTGAGCGACTCTGCCCATGCCTTGAAGACAAAAGAGTCATTGACACCCGTGACAAACACCTTGTATCCCTTGCCCTCAAAGGCATCGAGGTTCTTGATGTAGCCCGGCACGTGAGAAGCAGAGCAAGCTGGCGAGAACGCACCTGGGACACCCACGATAATCGACTTGCCCTTCTTGGTGAGCTCAGCAAAGTCGACATCGTTGCCTGGTGACCCTTCCTTCAACGTTGAGACGGATGGGATTGGCTGTCCGGCCTGGATGAGACGGGCAGCGCTCGAGGAGAAGAGACGGCGAGCAATTGGGGCTCTGGCAGTGGAACGAAGCGAGGAAGAGAGCATCTTGGAGTGCAATTGGTATCTTGTTCAGTGATAATTGGTATCCAAGCGTGTATAAACTCGAAAAATGGGTGTCGATGGGTGGCAAGTGGCAATTCTTCA
Source organism: Petasospora euphorbiiphila (assembly GCA_030556625.1). Taxonomy (NCBI): domain Eukaryota; kingdom Fungi; phylum Ascomycota; class Saccharomycetes; order Phaffomycetales; family Wickerhamomycetaceae; genus Petasospora; species Petasospora euphorbiiphila. The sequence continues at coordinate 228,364 of JAKTUJ010000005.1, read as the reverse complement.
GAGTGTGGAGAGAATCGGAGAGCGACAGTCTTCTCGGGCGTCGCGGACGTCAAGATGATGATCTCATCACCAACTCTCATGTTGGAGCCACAGCTGTAGTTTAATGCTTTATGAGCACAATGCGATGGTTTGCCGGGCTTCGATGCACCAGGGCATTCTCCTCGAAGGCAGATCCAATAGAAGACGCTAAGCAATGGCTACGACGGCTTTCACCGCAGACACTGCCGCATAACCTCTTCAAGCTCACCTACAGCAGGTCATCGGGCCCCGGTGGGCAGAAAGTCAACAAGACAAGCTCAAAAGCAACACTCACGCTGAACAACTGGGGGAGCTCGCAGTGGATTCCTGACGAGGTCAAGAGACAACTGGTGGAGAAAGGTTTCCGTTATGCTACAAAGTCCGGGGATTGGGTTGTCCAGGACGATACGCTTAGATCTCGAGAACAGAACTCTGCTCGATGCTTTGAAAAACTCTGTGAGGAGATCAGACAAACCGTGAAATTCCCAGGAGAAGTCAGTGAGGATGATAAGCTCAAGTGGAAAGAGGTTCGAAAGAAAACCAACGAACGCAGGTTGAGAGAAAAGCAGCTCAAATCCCAGAAGAAGCAATCGAGGAGAATGAGTTTCGATTGATACAAAGATATGTCCTATTCTAAGAGATATCATGCAGTCATGCCATTAATCACAATAATAGTGATAATTATATACAAGTGTAACATATGTGAATATCCCTCTATATGTGGGGAATCAATATTTGTCATGTCAATGCTTCGTTAAACGCCTTCATCTCATCATCTCCGAAGTCGCAAGATATCATTCTTCTTGGATGACTTGGAACAGATCTCACTAATCACCTGTGCATTCTTATTATCACCGAAATCCAGTAGTGCAACATAGAGTGGCTTCAAGTAGTAGAAACTCCATGGGAATTGGGTGGATGAAACAACAACACCAACTGCTTCGCTATACAGCTTCAACTCAGTCAATGCAAGTACCATCTCCCTGCAGAACTGATAATCGAGCCTTTTCTTTTCCAAGTGGTCCAAAGACTGATATGCAGTTGTCTTTCTATACTTCCCTCTCTCCGTCCATGCCCTCTGACACATCTTCTCGTCTTTAAATCTTCTACCAGCAGAGAGCAGAGCAACGTAAAGAGAGCTCTCTCTTTCAATCCTGTAGTTCAATTCATTGACTTCACTGATCACTGGAGGGACACTAACATCATTCTCAGCCACATCCTCTTCGTCAGCTTCTTCCATTATAACTTCATTCTTGCCAATTTCTTCATTGGCAAAAGTGTTCTGTTCGAACCTTCTAATGAACTCATCCTTGTCACCCTGTGCCACAGATACTTGCAGATAGGTTATTAAAGCTCCCAAAGACAACGTTCTTGGGTCTTTGGCCAAATTAAATGCCCAAACTGCGTTAGATTCTGCAATGATATGCTCTGGGCGTACCAATCCTCTCACTGGAAGCATCGGTGGATAAGCTTCTCTAATCCTCTCGATTTCTGTGTCTTGAACCATCGTTTGATGCAACCCCAAGAAATCAACCATATTTAGGATATTTCTCCTGATGATAAATCCCTCTCTGTATAGTGTTATCTGTGGAACTCCATCTGCACTGAAATCTCTGTATGCAATCATCAAGTAATTCAATGCCTCTGAACCAGCAGTTGGAATGTTTGGTCTCATTTCAAAGATCTTCACGTACAGTGCACGAGCAAGTTCCAAATCACCATCCTTAGCAGCAAGTCTCAACATGGTCTCAAATGTGTTAACATCTGGATCCAAATTGTGCTCGTGGATCTTGTGAATAAACTCCCAGCCACGTCTGTAGAAACCTGGGTTCTTGGAACAGCATTGAGCAAGAACGTTATAAGTGAACACCGTTGGCTCAAGTTTGGCATCCAACATCTCCTGATACAAGTCAAGACCTCTATGGACATCCCCTATCTTGGCCGTTAGTTGGATCATTGTGTTGTAAGCCTCCGCATCTGGTTGCGATTGCAAAGATCTAAACTTCATCATTTGGAAAATCTCATCTGCCTGTCTCTCGTCTTTCAAATTCACACACATCTGAAGAACGTTAGTGTAAACCTTCTTACTTGGCTCCAATCCATATGCAAACATCTTGTTCAATGTCAAATTCACTCTTTCCAAATTCTGTGACCTGGAGTATACTTTGATGAGATGACCAAACATGTATTTGCTCGGCTTGATCCCAGATTGCACAGCACTGTCAAACAGTTTCTGAACAACAATTGGATGGTTCAGCTCTGCATAGTGTTTCATCATGAAGTCATATGTTGTCTCACCGTAAGTGATATCGGCATCCATAAGCATCTCGTGAATATGTGCAAGGCTCTCTTCTGTTAAAGCACCGACTGGTATCTGGTTCATAAAGGCATATATGTCCGATTTGGGTAGCTCTTTCAAGCCCTCAGGCTTCTCATAAATATCAGCTATAAGTGCGTTCCAATGTTGGTTGTCTTTGGCAACAATGTGTTTGACAGAATCTCCAATCCTGTCGAGAACTGAAGCAGGAACGTTGGTACCTCTTGCGGGTTCGTTGAATAATTTGATACTTCCACTAAGGGGCGAGTCCGATAAAAGCAACGGTGTTTCCTTTTTCTCTGAACCAATCAACTCTCTGTATAATATATCAACGTCTTCTGAATCCGGCTCAATAGCTTCCTCCATGTTGGTCATCTCTTGCTTGACCTTTTCTTCATCTCTCCTGGCCAGGTCCACTTTTATCTCCCGTGTAAACTGCCGCAGTTCTTCTAACTTCTTATCCATATTCTTCATCTCTGCATGTCTTTGTATTTCCACTTGGCTCTTCTCTTTCGGAGGTGCCCTCTTTCTCTTGCCAGTGGAACGTTTGTGTCTTGTCACAATGAGTGTTCTAACGGGTGTCACCACTGGATGTGCAGCTGACTGGCGCTGGAAATTCCTGAAAGACCATAATGCCGATCGTGACCTCACTGCTCCGAAACTCATATGTGGTTGCCTGCTGTTGTTGTGATCTTGTTCTGATCAGATCGTTCTGCTCCACTCTTTCAATGGCACAATGTCGAAATTTTTCAGAGCTCATCGCACAGTCTCGAGAGCTGCACAAATTCCGCGAACACAAACAGTGATCTCCAGCTGATACGCTCTTTCCTCACCCTCTTTCTCTTTTTTCTCTTTTCCCTCTTTCTTCCTTCCTGTAATCCCGATCTCCAGTATTTTCAATTGTTGATTCTGGAAAGCTGAATGGTTTCTGGCCAAAGATCCCCATGGTTCCGAAGATTACTGCGTGAGCTAAATTAGACTGTGCCTGTGCAACATCATGAAACATTGTGTGTCCCCTACCGCCACTTTTTGAGGCCCTTTATACCACTGGTTTCGATACTCTGCTAAATCGTGATCTCATATCATGTATGTGTGTATGTCTCATGTTTCCATCTTGCAGAATATTGCAAAGTATTTAAGCGTGCATCCTCCTCCTGGTTTGGTTCTCCTGATGTGTTGGGCTTCACACTAGGACCACTCGAGGCATCGTATTATCCACATCACACATTAATTCCCATAACACCATGGGACAGAAGAAGATCACATTCAACGTTTCTCGTTCATTCGAAGTGCAGGAGCTTCTTGGGGAAGGTGCTTACGGTGTGGTCTGTCTCGCTCTCCATAAGCAAACAGGAACTCAAGTTGCCATTAAGAAGATTGAACCCTTTGGTAGATCCCTTTTCTGTATCAGAACACTCAGAGAGATCAAGCTGCTAAAGCACTTCAGGCATGAGAACATTATTTCCATCTTTGATATTCAAAAGCCTGCCTCTTTTGAAGAGTTTAATGAAGTCTACATTATTCAGGAACTCATGCAAACAGACCTCCACAGAGCAAGCATTTCACAAAAGTTAACTGATGATCACGTTCAGTACTTCATATACCAAATTCTAAGAGGATTGAAAGCTCTTCACAGTGCAAACGTCATTCATAGAGACTTGAAGCCTTCCAATCTTTTGCTTAATGCAAACTGTGACCTGAAGATCTGTGATTTCGGGTTGGCAAGAATTGATCATAGAAAATTGGATCAGGACTCCAATTCACCAGAGATGAAAGACAGTATGATGACTGAGTACGTTGCTACTAGATGGTACAGAGCTCCAGAAGTGATGCTTACAGCTTCCAAATATACTACAGCTATTGATTTATGGTCAGTTGGTTGCATTCTTGGAGAATTGCTTCTTGGTCAACCATTGTTCCCAGGTAAGGACTACAGAAATCAATTGACATTGATACTTCAGGTTCTGGGAACACCAACTGGTGAAGATTACCAAAGTATCCAATCTAGACGTGCAAGAGAGTATATCCGTACACTTCCATTCTTCAAGAAGATGCCATTGACGAAGATTTTCCCTTATGCCAACGACAATGCAATTGATCTCATGTCCAAACTGTTGACTTTTGACCCAAGGAAAAGAATAACTGTGGTTGAGGCACTTCGACACCCTTATCTTGCTGCATATCACGATCCAAATGATGAACCAGATGCATTGCCAATTCCACAAGAGTTTTTCGAATTTGATAAAATTAAGGAAGAGCTTACGGTGCCGGAGTTGAAGGCAATGCTTTACTCTGAGATCATGTCAAAGTCTAACTGAACAAGCATAACATAGATACTGTCAATAAATTCATATCGAAGTTCGTTATATATTTCTGAATGGTGATTTTCACGTTCTCAAACTAGGTATTCGCTTTGGATTGGATGTCTTCCTTCCTCAATGGACTATTTGCTTACGTAAGCATACTGAGGTTATATGCAAAAAAAAAAAGTGGTCCCTAGCAGGATCGAACTGCTGATCTTGGCGTTATTAGCACCACGCCTTAACCAACTGGGCCAAGGGACCGCTTTGAAATTCTTGGAATTTACTGTTTGACTACTGGAATTTGTCATAATTTGGCTGATGTTGTTCATTTAATGACAATCATCAAGCTCAAGACTAACTCTTTTCCTTATTCTAAATAGTGCTGAAAAGCCTCTAAGACATTCTTGTCATTATTCTTTTGTTCTCGTCGTACTACACATACTCAAACAACAAAAGCAATGTGTAATCATGTAGTACCCTGTTTCACAGGTTTCCTATAATTCTGAACGAAGTGTGGGTGTTCCAGAGTATCAGCTGGTAGATCGCAATCTTTTCAAAGGCCATAAACAAAGTGAGGATTCTCTTTGTCTGTCAAGTCTGCAAACTCTAGGTTCAACATTTCCTCTTGGTATAGACCATCTTTCTCCCTCTCGGCTCTCATAGCAGCTCTCTGTTTGTTCTCTGCCCAGTATGAGTAGTATAACCAACAGAGTAAGACTATACTAATACCGTAACAGACAACCATGGTGATCTTAGCTGGAGAATAAGATGGGGCATCTGACTCTCTGAAAGTCTGGGGACCAATCACATTACCAACACTGTACCCGATCAAGAAGATGGCATTCACGGTGATCTTCTTAGTATGACCAGCAACGTTAGAAGAGAACAAGGACAAGCACGCAATCATTCCCACAGGTGAAACACTCTCGATGAAGTAACCAGCCAGTCTTGCCTTTTTGCTCTCATTAGCAAATGCAAGCATACAAACACCAGTGAATGCAACAGCGGTAGCAGCGATGGCAAGGATCATTCTATGTTTGATGTAGATACTAAGGAATCCAAACAATGGGCAACCGACAAACTCAACCGCACCACTGATCATGCCCATTAGTAAGGAGTCCAAGACGGTGTATCCAAAGTCATCATTCATCAAGATGGCACCAAAGTTAGTGATACCACCGTTTGGAATATCGTTGACAAGACCAAAGAAGAACATGATCCAGGTTCTGTAATCTAACAGTGCCTCAACGAATTGAGCTTTCTTGAAATGTCTATTACCGAAACCTTGATTATTGGTTCTGATTCTCTCAACCACCATATGCTTCTCTCTTTCAGTAAGGAACCAAGCACCAGCTGGGGAATCTGGTATATGGAAGAAGATTGCAATCGAGAGAACGACGGTGATAAGACCCGTGATAATGAACAAAATCTTCCATCCTGCAATGTTGAATCCATCAACATGCTTTGCAATACCGTAGGCAATAGCAGATCCAAAGATGTTACCAAAGCCATTACAGGCAAACCAAATACAAGTTCTGAAGAATTGTTCCTCCTTTCTGTACCATTGAGATGTGATGATAACCATAGCAGGTGTAACGGATGATTCCAACACTCCAAGGAAGGTTCTTAAAAAGATAAAGCCCCCGTAGTTTGGAGTAGCGTGTAAGCATAGAGTCACACCCCACAAAAAGATAAAAGCTGAAGTCGTTTTTGCAAGAGGGAATCTCTGGAGTAAAGTTGAGACGGGGAACTCAAATGCAAGGTAACCCAGGTAGAATGAAGTTCCAACCCAAGTATACTTATTTCCCGTCATGTCCAAATCGGTTTTCAAGCCCATGATGGACGCATTACCATTTGTGACTTTGTCCATAAATTGGACAGCATAGAGGAAGCAAAGAAGTGGCAATAAATATCTGTCAATTTTTCTCAAGAGTCTTGCAGACTCTTCTGGTGTGAGTTCAATACGCTCATCGATAGCCAACTTCATAGCCTCATCGACATCGCCTGTAACTGCCAACTGAGCACCTTTGGGAGACAAGATGGTGGTGATGACCTCACCAGTTCCAATCATGTCCTTGGTCATCGAGACCACTGGACTGATGTCATCATTACTCTCTATTTGTTTTTCCTTTTCCGAGCTCATATTTTGAATCAATGCTTACAAGAAGCAATGGAGGGTGCCGAACGTTTCAGAATTTGACGAGCATCAAGGGTCATGGGTGGATTCATATATATCTTGATTTGAATATGAGATACCCAGAAGACTGGGGGAGTGAGAAGGAGTGAAATAGCGGCTGATTGCCATATCGCACATGCATGCATATTGCTGATGTCAAGTCCGGCGGTTCTCCCCAGAGCAGGTAAAGTCCGAAACACGAGTGGCTAGGTGGCAACAGCCAGGCACGATAAACAGGGGGTATAAATGTGCCAGTCTGATAAGCTGATTGCTCTCTCATTATGGGTGAGCCCATGTAAATAATCAGAGCCTAGAGAAGTGTCATGTTGACAGGTGTGACGACTCACCATAACATGGTATTGTTCTTTACTCGCTTGGCTTGAGTTGCCAAGAGATCTCGATTTTTTTTCCGGAACCCCTAGATCTGTCTGATGATCCGCCTAGCACAAGTGGTAAGCAAGCAGATAATCTCATCCCGGGAAGATTGCATCTCTGAGTGCAGATCTCTACCCTTGTCTTATCGGGAAAATTATGTTGCCTTGCTATGATCCGTGTGGCTATATATTGACTCACTCTTATCAGCGGCGGATCAGTGCGAGAGAGAACTTGTAGCCGCTCTTTTGCGCTCCTTTCCCGGCGTGTAGCGCATCTGTGTTCGGATCTGAGAGCCAACCAAATCATGATTTGGTCATCAGATAGAGGAAACGGCACTAGTTTCTTCAAAGATAGTGCTAGGAGGCCTATGGAAACTCAATGTGGACACCGCGGAAACGAAGTTTGCGGTCTACGCTTTATCCACACGTGCGTCATCTACATTGTACATCTCATGAACACAGGTTCTCACTACAAAGCCTAAGGATAATCGAGGTTGATGGATAATGATTTCGAGATTGGGCCCTGCATCATCTATCATGTTCTTTTACTGCAGAGGTTAGACATTCAAGACTTGCACTTTGCATGGGATACGATGTATGAAGAAGCTAGTTAGCGTCAAATGAATTAGGTTTGTGGCTCTAAAATTCAATTTATAGTAATAAGACATACTTATTCCATTGATATAATACGTCTATTATGGATTATAACGTAGATTAAATGAATTAATTTGAGTGCTTTGGTCATTTCCTGTGATCTTGAGTCTTGAGGAAGAATGTTAGTTTTTCTTCGGAAATACACTATGACATCATCATCTCATCTTGTCTTTTTTCTTTTTTCCCATATAATACCTCTAAACTGTGAAATTTACAATCAGTAACTAATATAAACCTAAATCAAATCTAAAATGCACAAGTTGAAGTTTGCAAAACAAGTTGTAAGAATTAACGTGCTAAGGCAGTAATGCACCCATACACCACCCGGACACCGTCAGCCAAACCGCACTGTGACAGTGGTGACACCACTCCAAGGAGCATGGCTGTTTCAACTCTTTGCAACCTACCTCCTGTGGTGAGAACAGATGTGTGTAGTAACTTGTAAAATCACACCACTGGGATAGTGTACATTAATGGGAAAAATCTACAGTGATTGATGATAATCGTTGCGTTTGTCGACCCCGCGACAAAGATGTACAACGGCGACATACGTAATGGGGCGTATCCACAATCTAAAGATGGATGACAATAAGTTAACGACCAAGAATATTCTAATGATCTCTATGCGAAACCTGATTTCTAGGCAAGAAGCACGCTTTGGTGTGGATCATCCATCCCTGTCTCACGCCATATAAAGTTCAGTAACAAGAAGAAAGAAGAAACTAAAAGGGTCTCCGATCAACTCGCAGTTACGTCATTTGTCGTGGCGTTACCGCGTTTAGACACCATCCCTTTTGCCCATTTTGTGGCAGACTGCGCGCCAAAATGCGGGAGAGAGTGAGGAAGAGCGTAGGAGTATAAGGGTTGCCCCCGCGCTGCACTCTTTCTTTTACACATACCGCAATCATCATCATCACCGTCGTAAGACAACGAGAAGAGTGCGATAGAACATCGATATGACTATTGACTCATCACTACATTCACAGTGAGTGCCTCCATACATCTACACTTTGAGGTGTAGCAGCGGCGCTTCCCTCGACCGATGGGAGCTTCACTGATAAGGACCTTAAGCGCCGGTACAACAAAACAAGGACCAGCACTAACACTCGCAAACAGAGGTCAATATAGGAGACACACGAGGTGGTTGTCGGGAATCTCACAGAGGCCCAAGTTTCACCCGGCCAAGATAACTGTGAAGTGAGTATGACCATTGTTTTTCTTGTATGACGATACCTGGGCGCTAACGCAACACAACAGTCACTGGCAGCTTAGAGACTTGGTCCAGCCTTCCTCGAGAGACCCGGGCCAGATCTTGTACACCAATGAGTCGACCATCAAGGCGACAGATCGGAACACACAGAAGGTGTCTACCGCCTGCAAGTTGGACTTCCAACCGCGCTGCTTCAAGGAGGCCCACGACAAGATTGTGGCTGGCGGTGTGATCAGCTCTGTAAACTCCCACAGCACAAACTCGTCGGCACATAGGGCTATTGCAGAACTTGGTGACGGTAGCACGGGCGCAGGAACAACATGGAGAGGGTTGTTCTCCTTCTTTAACAGAGAGACCAACGAATCGATGTCGATCCGCTTGGGCTCATACATCAACAACAATGCTTCTATCAACAAGGTTGCTAACTCCAAGTACAGCTCCTTTGTGTGTAACAACGATATGAATCTCTACAACACAATAATCACAAGCTCATCGATTGTTGTGAACGCATCAACCAGCTTGGATTTCCCCCTCAACCACTCTGCATTGTCGGACGATCAGAAGAATTTGGTCGTTGTAGGCGACTCATCTTCAATATGCCTATTGCATCCAGGACAAGAGGATTCAAGAACATTGCATCGTGATCAGATCATTGAAACATCCTGTGATTCCGGGTTTTCAACATCGTTTGATCCATCGGGGGTGCAGTTTGCATCATGCTTCCAGGATGGGACTTGCTTGATATACGATCTCAGAAATATCTCTGCAGGACCTTTGAAGCAGGTCTACTCGACAAGAAGAAACTCATCAAATGGAGCCTTTAGATGCGTCAAGTACGCAAGAGGAACTGATGATTTGCTTATCATTAGTGAGCATGTTGGAAGAGTCCATGTTGTGGACACAAGGGACTTTAACAACCACCAGGTGATCGTATTGCCAATCAACATGATCCAGTCACGACCTCGCACGAGTTCATCTTCCTTGATGAACTTGTCAAGTTCTCAACCACAAGAGGATGCAGATAAGGACGATGAGGGGGATCCAAGTACCTCTTTGTTGACACCAAGGGTGATGGACTACAACTCCATCTTGTCTTTGGAAGGAAGCCTGTGTGATACTTCAAACATTGGCCTGGCAAACACCTATGCTTCCAGAAACTTGAACAATTACAATCTACTGTCATCTATGGATACTGATGTCTTTTATGATTCCGAGGATGAGTCCGCACCATTACCACCAAGACCAAGAGAAAGTAGAGACAGTACGTCAAGCTTCATTAGCAATTTCGGTGGAGCACCAGAGTATGGATATTCTGATAACGACATTAGTGGTGTGGATTGGTTTGAGGACAGGGACGGTTCTCATATTGTTATTGGGTACGAGAAGGGGTTGATGAGTTGGGACATTGATACTTGGAGCAGAAGAACATTCCCTTCATTCAGCTTCCTATGATAGAGCCAGGAGCTCGCCTTTCATTCTTTTTGTTTTTATTTTCTGGACAGACTGCATACTTTCCTTTTAGAGAGTCTTTCAGTTCTTTCCCATGATGTATTTGATTAGAACTAGTTCTACGAAATGTTATGACACTACCAATCAAAAAAGAAAAACTGAAACGTAGTTGTTGAATTTCACAGCAAGAAATTTAAAACGAGAGCAGCAGCGCTAATCCAATCAATCAACAATATCAGCGGTGTTGAACTTGTCTTCCTTGTCGATATGAAGTTCTTCAACGCGTGGGACCTGTGTGCTCTCAGCCTGTGCAGATTCATGACCAACCTCATTCTGATACTCATTTTTTAACTCCTTCCAGTCTTGTTCGTTTTCAATAACTGCCTGGACACCAATAACTTGACATGCCTCGAAGGTCTCAAGAATATCTTCTGCTTCCTTAATTGGCATACCGTGGAATACAGCATTCACTTCATCAAGAGACCCAGTCTTGAGCGCCTCTTGCATTTTCTCTGGCAAGGTCTTGAAGATACGATAGCGCTCTTTTTCCTCTGCATCTTCTGAATTTGCATCTGGAAGATTGACAACAAGTTCACTGTTATCATCCAATGACTTCAACTGTATTTCCTGTTCTCCTTCTTGAGCCAGAACAGCAGCGCGCTCCTTGATTCGTTGGACAGTAGACTCGACTTCATCACGGAAGGCCTTGAGTGCTGGGTTTGAACCTGAACTGAAAAGCTTGGAGAAAAGACCATCGATAATAAGATAAATCTCTTGTGGATACTTTGCCTTCTTGTACTCAATAACGTCAAGAACGTATTGTAATAAAACAGAATGAGAAACGATTTGTCTCACTGAGTGGTCATCATAGTTGAACTGAGCATCAAACGCGGAGAACAAAAGTGCTTCTCTTTGAGATGAGTTGATAATGTGAATATGTTTCTTGAGGAACTCTCTGACTGCATTGACATCAGAGATTGGGACTTTGGAAAGCGCAACTGTGTCTGGATCAAGATCTTCAGGCCCTTCCTCCTCATCAGGAGAACCATGCTCAGCACTTGTATTTGATACTTTTGAAAGCGCAGAATCAGTTTCTGCCTTTGCAGCAGCTGGTGCTGGAGCAGAAACCGAAGAAGGCTGAGTTGTGGCAGATGCCTTTGTATGTGTGGTAGCAGAACTGCTGGAAGCAGCGGGAGTAGAAGTGCTCTTAGTCTCTGTCTTTGAATCACTTTTGTTTAAGAATGAACGGTCAAAGCCTGTGTGCATATCCTCGGAGGAAATGTGGAGATCACGCTCCTTGTAGAGCATCTTCAACTTGTCCCTTTGTTGGACCAAGACATCGTCAATCTTCTTTCTGTGCTGCTTGATCTCCTCTCTAAGGTTTTTTCCACTGTTAGGATCCTTTCCTTGCTTTTCCAATCCTGTCTTTAACTGAACAATCAAGTCATTGATCATTTCGTTGTAAGTTGGTCCATCATCATCTACCCCCTCTGGTTTCTTGTTGTCAAATGTGTTTACCAGGTACTCTTTGATCTTGTCAAAGTCACCAAGCTTATCATCATCATTGTCGGCAAGCATCTTATCAACTCTCTTGTTCAACTCCTCGTACATTGGAACTTGGACCTCGAGCGTCTTGATCTCGTGTTTTCTTTCCTCTCGCTTCTGGTGGATCGACTGTTGTCTCCAACGGATCATCGACTTCTTATCCACGTTTGGGTGGACTTCGATGTCGGAGTCATCCGAAAGCTCGATCTTATCCCACTTAGAGTAGTCAATTGCCATAGTGTTATCCTCTTGTGCTATGAGATCTCGGAGTAACAAGAGGATTGCAAAGAATGCGCCACCACTTAAGTAGATGAAGTCAATGGAAAGATCGAGAACACCATCAAGGAAATTATGAGCCCGCGCCCAAATTGCGTTACGAGCCCGCGAAAGTTGCTTATTAGTAGCTATTTATTCCGTCTGAACTAGACAATATGCATTCTCTAATCGTATGTTCTATGGTAAATATCATCAGTCCAGTCAACAACATTACTCTCACCCGCAAGGTATTTGTCTCTGAACAACTCTGGCCATCTTTTCCGACCTGACGATGACGTCATGAGAGCTGTACTGCAATAGAGACTTGCACCTTCCCATGCTCCCAGTTCTTTTATTCCTTCAACTCCGGTTTTTCCATTTAACTCTTTCAACAAACGGCTCTTGAAACCTGGAATCTGCGAAACTCCACCAGTGATTATTATTCGACCTCTCAGAGCCGCGCGGAGATCAACGTTCATCTCGCCCAGGCATTCAACCACAAGATCTGTAATTGATCGTGTGTTTTCGTCCTCAGTTGTAGAATCGGTAAAGAACGTCGATTCTATTGGCTCATATCGGACAAATGACGGAGTCTCTTTCGAGCCAAATATATATGCATTGTCTGGTTTTACCGGTTCAACTCCACAGTACATGGCCTCAATAATGAACTCCTCCACATAATCAAATTCATTAACACCACCTGGAAGACAACCATTTTGCTTCATTGACGACCTTACCTCCTCATGAAGCCATCTTCCACCTCTTAATGTTACTTTGGAGTGATTGTACAGCTTTCTGAGGTCGAATACGGGCGTCACTGTTGACTGATTCCAGCCTATATCAACCACTAGTGCACACTGTGAACCAGAACTGATGCAACTCATCACAGGCTCAGAGAAGAAACGCACCGATTGCGCATGCATATGAAACAATAACACTCTCGTTACAAGCTTCTTTAGTGGTAAGGGGAAAAACAACGGTTCAACGACAAGCACTTTGCACTTCTTTGGATCAACGAGTAGGTCTGTTAGATAGAGATCATAGATAACTCGCTCAAGAACGGACTCAATTTTATCAATATCGGCCCCTGCAAGATCATATGTCCACAAGAACTGACAGTCTTCATCGGAAACATGCGTTTCTTCAATACCACTATCGTGACAATGTGTAGTCCTTGATGGTGCCAGTTGCACTCCATCGAGGTCGTAAGTATTGGTTCTCCGCCGTACAATGGGGAAAGCATCCCCTGCAAACCCAGCCCTGATGAAACGTGCTCCTATCTGAAGGATAACTGGATAGTATTGCTGACTCATAGATCTTTTCCAGTGAATTTGAACTGATAAACAGTGATTTATGTGTCACTATGCTAGTAAAGTAGGCTTTCCAGCTCAAAACATATGGTGGTGTCTGGGTGTACCTCACTTGTTCTGATACTCCCCAGAAGCCACTTAAGACGGTAGCACATCCTCTTGCAAGAACGGAAACACATCTACAGCTCCATAATGGGTGTTATTGTATCATTACCGCTTCAAATGGCCGGAACGGCCGCAGCTTCATGCTGTGGTGCGATGTGTTCTGCGCTGGTCTGCAAATCATTCAAGACGATAGGGTCATCCTTCTCAACCCGTCTCAGTTATGCCCTCCTCTTCTTGGTCAACGCCATCCTGTCATGGGTTATGCTCACAGATTTTGCCCGGAAGCAGCTTGAGAGAATATCAAAGTTCCACTGCGAAGGCGTAGAATGTGGGTTCTTTGCCATACACAGATTGAACTTTGCCCTTGGAACGCTGCATATACTGCTTTGCCTCCTACTCATGGGAGTTCATTCAACAACGAACCCACGGTCCAAGATCCAGAACGGTGCATGGGCTTTGAAAATACTCACATGGATCATTTTGATTGTGTTATCATTCTTTATTCCCGATGGATTCTTCATTTGGTGGTCGAAGTACGTCTCCGTTATCTCTGGTGCTCTCTTCCTCCTTGTCGGATTAGTGCTCCTTGTGGACTTTGCCCATGAATGGGCAGAGATGTGCATCGAACACGTTGAGAATGAAGATGAGTACTCCAACGTTTGGAAGACGATGCTGATTTCCGGTACAGCAATCATGTACCTTGGTGCCATTGCCATGTGCGTCATCACCTACGTCTATTTCTGTGGTGGTGGCTGTTCCATGAACCAGGCAGCTGCTACAGTGAACCTTATCCTGGCTGTCATCATCACTTTCCTTTCATTGAATCCAACAATTCAGGAGTACAACCCAAATGCAGGTCTTGCCCAGGCTGCGATGGTAACGGTGTACTGCACGTACTTGGTCCTCTCTGCATGTGCCTCAGAACCAGACGACAAGCAGTGCAACCCACTCATCAGAAACAGAGGAACACGTACTGCCTCCGTGGTGTTGGGTGCTATATTTACACTTGTGACGATTGCTTACACGACTACACGTGCTGCTGCCAACTCTGCATTTAATGGGAACAACGGAGGTGGGTCTATTGCCATCAACTATGATGAGCCAGTTGGAGATGAGGAGCGTGCAGCGATTACACAGGAACCAGGTAGAAATGAGATGAGAATGCAGGCAATCAGAGAAGCCGTTGCCGTTGGATCTCTTCCAGAGAGTGCATTACACGATCAGAGTTGGTTGTATGACGAGGATGATGAGGATGAAGAAAGAGTGGCAACGAAATACAACTATGCACTCTTCCATATCATTTTCTTCCTTGCTACGCAATGGCTTGCCGTTTTGCTTACAATGAACGTCCAACAGGACGACTTTGGTGACTTCGTGCCAGTCGGGAGAACATACTTTTACTCCTGGGTCAAGATTGTGAGTGCTTGGATTTGTTACACCATCTACGGATGGTCCCTCGTAGCACCTGTTCTCATGCCAGAGAGATTTGGGTACTAGTTTCCGAGGGTTTACAGTTATGGGTAATTGAATAGGTAATGGTTAATTCAGGAGCTTTTTGTAGAATGGAATTAAGTAAGGAATCGTAGGACGGTTGCTAGCAAGGAATATTAATTCAACCTTCAGAGTCAGCGATACCACCCTCGTTGATGATATAAACACACTCTTTCTCTGGCATGTCTGGCGAATCCATCAACTTTGCGACTCTTTCATCACCACGACCTTTACGGAGAAGAATTCTTGTAGCACTAGCATGTGCTAAAACATGTCCACCGACCCTAGGGAGAGATGTTAGTGGCTGATTCGTGATAATGAAGTCATTGGGGTCACTCACGGTTTTCTACCATCTGCGGCTGCAAATAATGCCGAGGCTCCTGGGTCACTCTGGACCTGGTTTGTCATGAAGACAGCGATATTGAAATCTTCAGCAATTCTGTTCAATCTTGACAAGTGCTGATTCAATTTTTGCTGGCGCTCGTTTAACTCACCCCTTCCACAATACTATAAGAGCAAGTTAGTAAAACGGTTGATATACAGCGCCTCTGATTAACGGTAATGGTCCATACGTCAACTCTGAAATTTGCCATGATGGAATCGATGACCAAAAGTCTGTAATCGCCGGTAGCCAACTCTGTACCTAATTCTTCCAACAACTCACACTGATGCTCACTGTTTAAAGCTCTGGCGTAAGTGATATTTTCAAGACAGTCATCAGGGTCGACACCGAATCTCTCAGCAATAGATTTGATTCTAAGCCTGGTTAGAAATTATCTGAACAAACAGGGCAAAGTAGAATTAAAAGTATCAGGTCCGTACCTATCTGGACGGAAGGTCCCCTCTGTATCAATGTAAGCTGCCTTACCTTCCCCTCCTCCAACAGACTAATTGCTGTTAGTAATTGGTACACATATAGAGACATAAAATGACATACTTTTGGCAATTGCGCAGTGACACAAAGGGTGTGTGCCATCTGTGTCTTCCCGCATCTGAACTCTCCAAAGACCTCGGTAATGCTCATGCTCATGATGCCACCACCCAAGGCCGAGTCTAGCGCCTTACTTCCTGTTGATAACGCGACAACACGGCGTCTGACGTCTGCCTGGACTGTACCAGTTACAAAGCCAACCTGCTAAAAGAGATATCTGTTAGTGAGGTTCTCCTGATGGGAGCCGCCAAATGGTTATGTTATACCTGCATACCATCAATTTACCCGCCGCCTCTTTGATCTTCTCCACTTTCACCTCAGAGAGACCCTTGATCTTGAGCAAATTGCGTCTAGTTGTAGACAAGACTGTCTGTGAGAGTTGTTAGGATTGGACCTTTGCAGGGTATGCACAAATGCTTTGAGAGGCTAAGCTGTAGTGGCGTATACGAACCGGGATGCTGCACACGCCAGCCATCCGGAGCTTCTGGATGTCGGAGGCATTGACGCCCTGCTGCTGGAGCTCGTCAATGGAGAGAATTTCTGGTTGATGTGCTGTCATTTCACTAGCCGCTGTGAATTTTGCCCTGTTTAAGTGATGTGTAGAAGGAGAAAGAGCTTTACGCGTCCTGTGCTTTATTGAAGACGTGCGCGTAAACAAAGCGACGCAACATGATGTGCCGTTGATAAGAGGCTCCCAGACAATCTATTTCTATGAACTCAACTGTATTCATTATCTATTACACTTCAGACCCCTCTGGGACACGCTTTGCTCTCGTGGCCGTAGGCTCCGCAAGTATAGCAAAACACGCTGCCGCCTCTTCTATACACGTAGGTCGTTGGAGGTGTACCCGGAGCCTGTGGTTGTCCCATGAGCCCGGAACCAGGCATCGAGACAAACCGTTCATACTGCTGTGGTGGTGGTGGCATCGGAGTGATGTATTCGCCCTGTCTGATAACGCTCACCGGATACAAGACTGGCGTGGAAGGATATGGGACTGAATGCTGTTGATGTAGTGGACGGTGTCGATGCTGGTAGCCTGGTGGGCCGGAAATTAGTGGCTGTGAGTTTGGAGGATAGTAATAATGCGGATGCTGTGCAGGATAGATATGTACAGGAAGAGGCCGTAACTGTGCTACCAAGTTGGAGTAGTAGATTATCTCTGCCGACGATGACCGATATGACGATGGTGAATCAAACGAACGTTCTTTCCTTAGGGATTTGTATTTTTGGCACTCAGACTGGATGTGTCCCATTTTTTTGCAGAAATAACACTGCTTGGAATGTGTGTTACGCTCGTTGGGACATTCAGAGGACTCATGTCCCGGTTGCTTGCAGTTGTAACATAGTCTTTCCTGGGAAGAGCATTCATGTGCGTGATGCCCGAGATTCCCACACTTGTAGCACGTTTTCTTGAAGGCCAGTGACGCTGGAAGACTGGTAACCGGGAAGTGAAGTGACGAGTTGTATGGATGAGGTTTATGACGTGTTGAAGTTGGCGTATTGACAAATGGTGATGCACTTGACATGTTTAGTCCGCCTTCAGTCCGTTGATCTCTATCAAGAGTAACTTCTGCATTATGGGGAACTTTCTGCCGAGGAGAATAGGCCTCATCCTGGTCATTTGGCACTGGCACGGTGGGTAATCTCTTCTGTGGTGGCGGTGATGAAGGGGTGTATATGTCTTTATTGTCTTGATCAAGCAGATCTGTAGTTCGGCACACCATAGTCCATGCAGAGAAATGTTATAAAGGGCCAATGGTGAGACAGATTTGGAAAAATGTGTAGAAGACAAGTAGTGTTTAAACGAGACTATAATCAGACCCTTTGAGTTGGATTCGGGTAGAAATGTATTGCAACTGGCAGGGAATGGGTGAATGAAACCTTTAGCGGAATATGAAGAGAAACAATGGGGATACCCTAGACTCCAATGTCCTGCAACAGCAATTAAAAGTGAAAAATAAAAGGAATGAAGGGAACGAAGGGATGTTTACGTGAATAAGCTGGAAATGGGAGGGAAAAAAAGATGGGAAGATCCAATTGCAAACTTTTTTAACGGCCGAACAACTTGTTTTGATGTTCACACTCTCATCCACAAAGCGATTGAAGAGACTGAAAGCCCCTAACGTTGAACAAGTGTTGTTCTAGTCTCCTGAAAAGGTGTTCGGTGCCGAATAGCGTATTTATGTATGCTCGAGAGGCAGGGTGATTGAGTCCTCGTTAATCTTAAGGCAGGTTTCTTACTAAAAGGGTGTACAGCCGTAGTTCCCAACAGCGGGTTGAAGGCCCACATGGGAAAGGAGCAGAAAACCCGAGACAGAATACGAAGAAGGACGGAATCAATCAGCTGCTGCTAATTATAAGTCCCACTACATTTGCAATGGCATTGCCGGGCACTCCGTTACAGGGAGAATATAGCATTCCGTGCGTTGACAGGTCAAAGGTTCCCGGAGTTTGTGCGAGTTTACAGCGAATTGAAGGACGATGGATAAAGTAGGGCGATTTACAAAATCTCGTGTTTTGTGTCTTCAAGAAGACATAGAGGGGATCATCTTCACCTACCAACGGCAGCATAGATGTCAGCAGCCTGATTGAGATGGGTTGTTTGTTTCTTTTTTTTGCTCTCTCTCTTGTGCTGGTGACTGCATGCGATGCGATGTATGTATGTATGTACTGCTGATTGTTTCTTCCTCATCATCACTCATCACTCTGTGCAGGACCGGGAAGTTGGGCAGCGCAACTTGCAAGCGGTGACATTGCAACCCGCTTTCTCAGTGAAAACGGCGATCGAAGATCCAACGAGCATCGCTGAGTAGATCTGATGTCATTTTTGCAACTCTATAAAAAAGTTCCCACCAAAACAAAGTAGAGCAGATCGTACCCGTTCTAGAAATTCTGGAGTCTGCCCATTAGCAGGGTGCGAGGAAAAAAAAGCCGTGTGATTTCCAGCAAAGCGCATTGGCAAGTGACATCACCAACTACACCGAACAGGCGAAAAACACACACTCTGGTAGCTTGGCAGAGAAGGTAGACCGTAGGCGGATCAGCCGGGATGCGTCTAGCGTTGGCCGTGTCTACCCCATGGAACAAACAACATGCTACAAAGGATGTTCTACACAATGCAACAAGTAGGCTGATCATGCGCGCGCCGCAGATACGAGCCTCGACCGAAAAAAAGCTCCAGAAGAAGATGGTCACATCCCGAGATCCCAGGTCCCTTGTGTGTGCTGTTCGGGGCCGAAGCTGGTCAGATTTCACCAGCTGGAGGTTTCTAGAACATTGTGTCTGTGTTCCAGATGACTGGCCAGGTCTCCTATCCTGGAGCTTTGAGAAGAAGTTCTGACGTCCATGATTGGGTATAATGTGATCATGCTTTGCCGACCTTTTGACAGTCGCTGTCGCAGCATCACCTTATCTCAAGAACTCACCAGTGACAACAACGACAACAGCAAGACGCGCTATGCAGGAGTTAGCATCTTCTCTCAGGGGGAGATTAATAAATTCTAATTGGTGGACTCACTCCTCGCTTCTGTCCACATTTGATAATGCCCGGCAAAATGGCCATGGAAAGTCATGCATACTGTGGTCACTCAAATTGCATGCAGCCCTGCCTCGTCTCCAGAAATGCCTACAGACGCAACCTTGTGTAGATCTTTTCTTTTTTTATTTTATTTACGTGATATCCTATAGTCCTAGATACAGATCAAGATGCCGATGTTCGATCCACATGCTTTAATGAAATGATTTCACGCACTGTAAAGTCCCATCATATTTAGTCCACTTTAACAGCACTGTAGATTTTTCTGACAAAGAACAAACTGGAAATGAACCCAATCGACCCGGTCAGCACAAACATCAGGAAACTGATCAAAAGAGAATAACCAGTGTAAAGAACTATCGTGACAAACCCACCAAGTTGGAACTTTGTTAGCGCAATGGCATGTAAGAATACATACAGCGCACATCCTCCGGCAATGACAACAGATCTCCATTGCCATAGATAATTCTCAGCACACAATGAGTAATAGGTCATCAGAATCGTCACGAGTGATGTCGTGACAACCATCAGCAAGAAGCAGAAGAACAGGAATCCAAACATATAGTACACTCTGTTGAACCACAATGAAGAGTAGATGAAGTACATCTCAACAGACAATGACCCGAATGGGAAGATACCACCAATTAGAGCCGCAAACCAGGTCTTCAAGTACCACGGCTGTGTTGGGATTTGTCTTGGAATCTGGTTGGTGTGCACAGGCTTGGACAATGGTTCACGCTTGAGTGCGAGAACAGAACCAACAGCAGACAGCGGCACGGAAAGGACAAACCAAATCACAATGATGGCAAAGAGAGTACCAGCTGGGATGGCACCCGAAGAGTGGACACCAATGAGGAAGAAGTTTAGTAGTGTCACAGTTGAGAAGATGACACCTGGAACAAGCACTGGTGTCAATATCATGTTGAGTTTCCAGTCAGCGCCATCAAAGAATTTGTAAACGGAACCGGAAACAAAGGAACCGACACAACCAAAGAGGGCATATAGAATGAACATGACAGTGGACAAAGAGCCCCTGTTTGATGGAGACAAGAGTCCAAGCAATGCAAATGCAGCGGCGGTGAAGGCCATCAACAGCAACTGGAATCCAGAGCCGACAATAACGGAAATAAACAATAAATAACGTGGGGATCTGAAGACATCACCATGTACAAGTTTCCATCCGGTCTCATCCATGTCATCGTCCAAGTTCATCTCGTTGTATCTCGTGATATCGCTCTTGAGCGCCTTGAACAAGATGTGAGCAATAATCATCGAGAAGCAAACAACGATCAAGGAGAAGTTAATCAAGGAGAACCACTGGATCTTTGGGTCATAAACATGCAAGTACTTGTCCCATCTGGTGGCCCAGACCGTGCCGGACTCAATCCAGGTGATGTCGTAGGTGAATGGCACCGAGGTCTTGGAGTTCCCATCGAGCGTTACGGGAACCTGCTCGCCAGATGGACACTCAGCAGTGTCTCTGTTCCAAGAGTGTGGCTCGACAACGACACCGACAACTCTATACTCATTCTCGGCGCGCTTGTGGTACTCAATGCGAATGTCAAAGTGGTTGTCCAAATGTGGGACGTCGTTGTTGTCAACATAGCCGAGCTCGAAGCCAGCACCGTAAAAGTCAGTGTTGGTTCTCTTGTCGTGGAGTCTTCTGGCGGCAGGCAGCCCATCAACGAGCCAGTTGTACACAAACCCATTCTTGATAAGCTTGTTGGCAAACTTGCTGTCAATTGCCGGATAAAGAGATGTGCAGAGCGACTTGCAAGTCTCATTCTTGAGCATCGTCAGCTCAAATGGAGAGTTGTATATTCTGTCTCCAAAGATGATCGAGCCGAGGGACTCCGGCTGCTTCTCCTTCTTCTCGGGCTCACAGAAGTGCAGTCTCTTGTAGTAGTAGTCGAACGAGTAGACATAGTTCTCCTTGGAGCTGTCGTGGAAGACACTAGGTGTGATGTGGTTGACGAGAAGCGGCACGTTATCACCCTCCTTGTAAGACGTAGGGGCGGTCCCGGGCAGGTAGAACGCCTGCGACACCGCAGCGAGGGAAGAGGCCACAGCCAGAGAGTTCAGCAAGTACATCTTACCGTGCGAGCAACAAGAAAAGACACAGGCCTGGGTCGGTTGATCAAAAGGTGTAGATCGCTTTCTGTACTCGTGGCACGCGTTTTGTCGGTGGTAAAGCCGGTGAAAGGAAGGGGAGCCGTTCGCGAAAATTTGGGGGGCTTGATGGGATGATGATGTCCGGGTGTAAATCAAATTTGGTATGCCCAGCACCACCTCTCCATCACCATCAATCAGCCACCAACAACGGTTCTTTACCTCTTAGGTTGATTGGCTGAGACTGAAAAGTGGGTCAGTAAGGATTGTGGGGCAAAGATGGCAACGGAGCTTACCATCAGCAACCTGCTGTTCCACCTCAATTCCGGGCGGGACGTCTCGTCGCTGCTCAATCAGATAGCGTCACCCTCCACACAAGAGACGACGGCGCCCAAGAGGAGCTCACCAGACTGCAAGAAGCTCACGCTGTGCGCTCTTTCACCCAAGGCGAGTGTGTATTCGTCGGAGAGCGCGGAGAAGCTGGCTACAGGCTTTGGATTTCATTCTTTTCTTCAGTTGATCAGGCCCTTTGGCGACAAGGTGGACCACAAGTTCCAGATCAAGGACTCTCAGTTGGTGTCTCGAACAGCGGAAGATTTCTCAATACGGTTCTCTGCCCCACTCAGCGACATATTTAGCGTCCAGGAGGCCGAGGGAAGTCTGAAAGCGCCCTTGTTTGCACAACAGTCTCTAGAACTGCTCATGACGGAGTACATTCAAGAACTCGGTACACACCTTCGAAAGGCAGAGGAAGAAGGGAACACGCGGCTTTGCGAGGCATTGAAGGGCTCGGTATACACCAAATTCTTCACAAAGATAATCTCAAGTTCCCTCATCACACCTTTTGAGCCAATCAATCATCCAGTTGCCTCATTCCTGTTCCTAACATCCGAGGATTCGTATGAGCAGGCACGTAATCTACTCATCGGATTCAAGTCGTCAACTGTACCAGACTACTTTTTGGTCGATGACATTCTCCCACTATTTGTTGTTATGTACAATGAGTCTGATTCAGCCCAGCATGACAAAGCACTTCAATTGAGAGAACATATCAAGAAACAGCTCTATGTGGATACTTTTGTTCTCCCCTTAAGCCTTGATAAGGAGTCCCATGCAACATTACTGAACCCACCACTCCTTCTCTCTGCTGATGAGGAACTCGGAGATTCACACCTCACACTCTCTCAAACACCATCACTTCCAGCATCGGATGTTGTATCGATTTACAAGGTCATCAAGGAGATTATACAGAAGAAGATCATTCCATACATGGAGATGAAGATTGCCACATGGGACGAGCAAGTGGTCATACCCAGAAAGAGCATCACAGGACGCCTTTTCAATGTCTCTAGAAAATACTTTGGATCTGGCAAAAACCAGCAACAACAAGAAAATAGAAGCAATTTCAGCACAGAGAAGGGTTACTACGGGAAAAACTCCAATGAGGCACTGACACGCAAGTTGGCCGATTGGTCATTCATGTTGAGAGATTACAGATATGCATATAACACCTATGAACTGGCCAAGAAAGATTTCCTAAGCGATAAGGCTTGGTCATATTTGGCGGCCACACAGGAAATGGCAGCAATCTCCTTGTTGATGGGAGCCACAAACATTACATCCAAATTGAAGAATGACACTATTGATCCACTACTTGATTCTTGCAATTACACATATCTTGCAAGATGTGGGCTCAAGACATATGCACTGAGGTCTATTTTGGTCGTTGCTGAATTGTTCTGTACATTGAGAGACAGTTGGACAAACTCACCAGCGGCTATCAAATGGATCCAAAAGGCAATTGATGACAAGCTGGTTGGTAAGGTGGGGAAATCTCTTTTACTTGAACGTATTGGATACATATACTCCCTCTGCGTTTCCAGTCAGGCCAAGATGATCATGTCAAGAAAGCCCGTTAAGGATAAATCAGAAAGCGATCATGTCCCAAACCCGTTGAAATTGACAATGGGAAACACAGCCACTATTGGTTTCACAAGGAAAAGAAAAGCAGCACTAATGTACTTACTTGCTGCTAAGAATTGGGATCCGGTATCTCAACCTCTTCAAGTTCAAATGTGTTTGAATCGAACCAAGGATATCTACGAAGGACTAACATTTGCCCAAAGAGATTCAAGTCTCTACTGCAAGCTCCGTGACTCGGCTTCAAAGTCTTTACCAGCTTCAGCATGATTATATTAGAATGGTATGTATTAGAGTCGATAGTGTTGACAATCTTCATCTCTTAATTGTCCCTACATCTACATGATCGATAGAATTAGTGATCAATGACAGTTTGATATAATTAATTATTAAAAACCAAAGAGTCTAATAGTAAACCAGCAACACCAATGTTATAAAATCAGAATAAAACCCGAGCAGAAAAACAATATAGAGACAGAAAAGCACACAAACGAAAACAAAGAGTTACTTAAAATCAAACATGCTTCAAAAGCGTTTCAGGAGGAACAGTGTCCAACATTTCGGTTTCGTTAACTCTTGGTTCCAAAGGAGTGTATTCGTGCTTTCTCTGTTTGAAAAGTACAAATGAGCCAATAGCACCAAGAAGACCGATAGTACCAACAGCCAAAGCAAGACCAACCAGGGCTATGAAACCTCTGTCCATCTTCCCAGAACTTCTGTGCACAGCAGCAGAAGTAGTTGAAGGGGTCGATGTTGGAGTATGTGTAGTGGAAGGTCTGG
Source organism: Petasospora euphorbiiphila (assembly GCA_030556625.1). Taxonomy (NCBI): domain Eukaryota; kingdom Fungi; phylum Ascomycota; class Saccharomycetes; order Phaffomycetales; family Wickerhamomycetaceae; genus Petasospora; species Petasospora euphorbiiphila. The sequence goes on along the minus strand of JAKTUJ010000005.1, from coordinate 203,881 downwards.
TACTGTTAGTAGTGGTACCACTAATGTAAAGAGGAGATTGATCCCTATTCATGAAAATCGAGTTCACAGTAGATGTAGATCTCTGGTGAGTTGTGATGGCATATGGAAGCCACATCGTGCTGTTAAAGAATGCAATATTAGCATATCCATAACCATGGACGTTCAAGTCACCAGAAGCAAGAAGAATCTGAGAGGCATCAAAGAATGAACCGTTGTTGCCGCTGTTAGACGATCCAAGATCAAGTAATTCAATGTCAAGAATAGTAGATCCGTCCAGACCAGAAGTGATGTTATACCAAGAGGAACCGTCATAAGCAGAAACGGAATCAGCACTTGCTGCAATGATTCTCCCTGAGGTAGAATTATCAACAAGTAAGAACTTTGAAACTTCAACGTCAAGATCAGAGAAATGATCTGGAGTACTGTGGTTAGAAGAGTTGAAATCGTAGGCAAACAGTTTGAGGTTGTCATCTCCGTACTTCAAGTCACCACCAACAACCAGTGTATTATTGACGAATCTGAAAGAATTCACACGACCACTGAAGTCATCAATTAGCTGGGCCCAGGACGTTTCGTTCATGCTGTAGAAACAGAGACCAGAACAATCCACAGAATCAACACCATCAAAATCACCACCAACAACAAGATAAGTGGAGTTATAGTAACCAAACTGGTTCACAGTGACAGAATCACCAGACATAGAACCAACTGACTGGAATGTGCCATTGTTCAGGTTGTAAACAACAACACCGTTGAAGTCATCACCACCAGCAGATCCACCGCCAGAGGTACCAATGAATAACTTTCCATTGTGAGCAAACAATTGCGTCACAGAGGCGGAATCATCCCAGTCTATGTCAATAACACTTGTGTCATTTTCCGATTTGAGAATCAAATTTGTGACACCTGATTCAGTAACAAATTCACCACCGAATGCAGACAGAGACTCATTAATGAAAAGACCAGCGTTGAATGTACTGTTGGAAAGAGCATCATCGGTGATGTTGCCCCCGAAAGTGGAATTGGATACCATGAACCCCTTGTTCGAAATCTCATCAGCTGTTCTCAAGGAGCCGACAAAGAGCGTCGAGTCATCAGACATGGCAGCAGCAGAGACATTAAAGTCCAAAAGAGCAGATGACGTGAACCATGTGGAGTTATCAACACTCCATGTCTCATTATCAAAGACCCAGTATTGAGAGCTCTTCAGTGTAATGTTGGACACGCTGCTGGATTCAACGTCACCAAATGAGAACCAAGTGCCATTATAGAGAGCAGCGCCGGAGAACTCACTCGAATCACCAGACAACGCGGTGATATCGGTTTCATTGTTTGTACCATCAAAGGTACCCAGCAAGATCACACCGTTGCCAATGGCTTCAATTGAGGAGACATTTCCATTAAGACCGCCATCAGCAGAGAATGCATCAGCATTGATGGTAGAATCACTGGAGTTGTTCTCAACGGAAATGACAAAGAAGTTGTCACCGTAGTCATCACTGGTAAAATCTCCACCAACGTAGATTTTGTCGGCATTATAAACCAGGTGAACGTTGGCCTCCGTTGAAAGTGAAGATCCAATCATGTTAATAGTGGAGTTACCAACAAGTGTAGTCTCAGTCAAATTGGCAGCATTGAAGTGCGTGAAGTTAGATGGAGAGTATTCAAAGATACCATTAATGGAAACAGAACCATTGGTGTTGACCAGAGGATCAATGGAATAGATGCTTGTAGATATTCTGTCAGCAACCATAGTGATCTGATTTTGATCACCACTAAGGACAGTGGAGTACAAGTTCATATCCACCTTGACTGGGTTGTCGATATGACCATAGAGGATCGCATCGTACTTCTCATCGGTGTTGGTCTGGTAGATTAGAGATGAATCAATGATTTCACCAGTAACCAAGTCAACCACAGTGACGTTAACAATGCCTCTGTAGTTGCACGTGCCATCAAGATTGCACCCTGGAGTATACAATAAGATCGAGTACTCGCCTGCATATGTAATGTTTGGGTAGAATGTGACCCCGACATCTGGAACACCACCGGAAACATCGACAGTGGTGGTCATGTACCCGCCATTTGGAGACTGACTCCAGGATCCCGTCAAATCGGTATTGGAGTAGTTACCGGCGTCATTGCAGGCAGGTTCATTAAGTGTGTTGTTCGCATATGTGTTGAACATGGACTGATACATCTCAAAGCCAGCAAGAGCAATGTTACTTCCATAAGAGTCCAAAGCCTGGAACACGATATTTGAAACCTCCAATTGGTTAACGAACCCAAACTCCTGATATGTTGGCCCCCAACTGAGACTGGAATCCTGGAATGGCAAGAAGCGACGAATATTTGATGTACTGGCGGCAGCTTCATCCAAGTATGAGGAATTCAAAAGCGGACACCAAGCATCACAATATGCAAGAGAACCAGTCTCCGGATCGACGTATGTTAAGTTCATGATACCATCAGCCGGGGCTGTGATAAGTCTGAATAAACTTACTTGACTGTCCTGATCATTGGAGTTGTAGATTCTGATCTTGGAAGGGTACACCGTATAAGGGAGGCCAATATTAAGAGTAGCAGCTGTCCCTGACGAAGACCACTCCTCACCATCAGGACACGCTAAGATATCACCCGCAGTTGCTCCATCGCTGGTTGAGAATGTGGCATATTTGAAACTGACAAGTTGGTCCGTAGTGACAGAGATATTGGATCTGTTATACGTCGAGGAGAGCAACTCAGGAAGACCCAGAGTGTCAAACTGACCACCAAACACAATATTATCACCAACTTTGACTATGGAGTTGACCTTCGAATTATCACCGAACCCTTCAAAGAGCGTACTGTTGAGCGTACTGCTCGTGAGGTCGTAGAAAGCAGCGCTGTTTGTGCGATTAAATGTGAAATCACCACCAAGGAATATTACATGTTGGGAGCTGTCATAGAGCCCAGTTGTCACTGAACCCTCTATTTGCCGCTGTGGGTCAATATCCGTGAAGTCATTACTTGTTGTGTTGAAGATGGCTGGCGCAGACACGTTGTGAGTTCCTATCGCCGTGAAGTCACCGAGTATGAGGAATGCATCAGTGGAAGCGGGAAGAATCCTGCTGACGGTACCGTCAACCTCTCCTAGTGAAATAAATTGCTTGTTCTCTCCTGTTGTGTAGTAAAGATTGTTTGTGAGGTTGTTCTGGTTTGTAAAGTTTGAAGCGCCAACATAGCTGTACCGAGAGATTGCATCAAAACCGCCCAAGAACCCTAATTGCTGGTTGTTGAACGACGATAAGTCGAGTTGTGGGAAGGGTACACTCTCAAGCCGTAGTTGTTCTTGTGCAGATGCTGACACTGTTATTGCCGCCAGAAGTGCTAATGTTCGCTTCATTGCCAGTCAAGAAAGTAAAAAGAGAGAGAGAGCTGAATGCAGACGTATGTGGTTTGGCTGACGTGTGTCGATGCAAAAAAGAAAAATGAGAAAACCTTAGATTCCAGCGTCAATGAAAGTCTGACAAGTCCAAGGTAAGCCAAATCAAATCACCCAGTTGGAACAGGTTCCCAGTGTATTCAGGTCGAGTTGTTATGGTAGGAAAAGCGTATGTGTGGTTGTTGGACCGCCGCCTTGATGCGCTATGTAGTAGTGTAGAATGAGTAGGAATCACCCAATGAGTGGAATGATCAGCAAATGAGTGGAGCCTGTAAGCAAATGTGCCCTCTTTTTATGCGCCTGAGTGGCAATGGGGCTCCTATAATACTCTCAAGTGTGTCCTGAACTAACACTTGAAGTGTGTGTAGAAAGAAGAAGGGGAAAAGGCAGCGGTTTGGAGGGTTGGCTTCCTTCCCAGCTCTTTTAGCTCAGGCGTTTTTTTTTAAAAGCGCTGGTCTCTACTTGATGTTGCCCGGACGACTGCACTGCAAGGGAAACTGCTGTTTACAATTTGCCCAAAGCGGAAGCGGCGGACTCATTTGCAGCGGGAATGCGCCGTTTCGCATTTTGCGCAGGGTAACCCGCCCGTCTCCCGGGGCTCGCCGCTCTCCATTCTCCATTCTCGTATCGAGGACTCAGGGGGAGTCACTGATCACCTAGTGTGGTACTGGACCGGGCCACATCACCATAGACTTGCTATTGGTCTAATAAAAACACAATCTCGTTCTTAAAAACAAACAATTCATTTCAATTCAATACAATTCTAGGATCGTCATCTATAACCCCTGACTTGATTTTGTGAAGGCTTACTCCTCTAGGGCGTCGACCATGGCACGGTACTTTCTCTGCGTATCAGCCTGATCAAGGAAGATCTTGTACTTGGTCTCGAGCAAGACTCTATCTGCAGTGTCTGCAGCAGAAGGAACAACAACTCTACCACCACCAGTGAGCTTGACCATAACGTCCCATAGCTCCTCACCACTTTCCTTCTCCTTTACATTAAGATTCTTGAGCTTCTGAGTGACAACCTCCTGCGATTTGTTCTTTGCACCAAAGGAGATGGTTGTTTCGCCCTCTTCCTCATCATCGTCATCGTCATCTTCATCACCAGCTGGAATCACAGGGAATGGGAAACCTCTGGTGCTAACACTAGAGTGTGCAATGGCAGACATATCGGTGGTGGAAGCAGTGGCAGATGGAGCAGTGTATGGAGAAGCTAGGTCAGCAATATGTGGATGTGCCTTGCTGAGCGGCTTCAAGTCGGATGGAAGCCTGAAAGTCTTCTTGAGTTCACTTGCTGGTGGTGGAGGTGGTGAAGCAGCTTGCTTCTTGCTGTTCTTAGCAGCAACAGCACCTAATAGCGCCGCACCAAAGACAACGGCAGCATCAATGTAACGTGGAATAACAATTGGCAACCCAGTACAGTCGGCCAGCAATCTCATCAAGAGACCGTTTCTGCATTGGCCACCAGACATGAAAATAGCTGGGATCCTGTGACCTGCTTCCGTCATTTTCTCGACAATCTGTCTTGTTTGTTGAGCAATGAATTCACAGGCGGCAAGGTATGTGATTGCAAGGTCATCGATAGAAGTATCCATGGACTGCCCGACAATAGCAGCCCTCATCTTTGGATCGGCAATTGGTGATCTATTACCATAGTAATCACCGTAGAAGAACAAGTGCTTTGCAAGAGAAACAACAGATCTTGCCTTGCGTTCACGAGTAAGTGATTCCAACCTAGTGTTCAGGTAATCAAACTTGGACAGACCAGAGGCATCAGACAGACGACCAAGCTCACCGTAAGCTGGATGGGTGTTCAAAATGTGCGCTAGGAGTGCACCAGTGCAGGACTGGCCACCTTCAGCAAGCCAAAGGCCAGGTGCCATGACATCACGGTATGGACCCCAGACACCTTCCACAAAAATAGGGTCTGTAGACAAGGAGATGTGACAAGTAGATGTACCAGCGACAGCTGCCAATCTACCAGCTGACTTGGCCAATCCTGGAGCAGTCTTGTCTTGCTCAACAAGCTCAGGAATTGGAATATCAGTCTGTGCAGCGACAGTACCAACCCAGCCTGCATAAGCATCAATAACACCAGAACCAACAAGACATTTCTCAGTCAAACCCAGCTCTTCAGCTGCATTCTTGCTCAATGGACCGACAACGTCACCAGCAGAGAGCCAAGTACCACCGAGGCCCGGTGCACCACCAAGCTTTCTATAGTTATCGTCAATAAGTTCCTGCATGTTAATCTGTTCAAGGAACTCTTTGGACCAACCGTTGGAGGAGTCTTCAACTCCCTGTGGGACAAAGCCCATCTTACACACAGTAGAGCAGTATGATCTTGCCTCTGAGCCCGTAGCCTTGTGTGTAAGGAAATCTGCCAGGTCGTAGAACTTGGCCAACTTCATGCGATCAGCAGGGAGGTTATTCTTGAGCCATTTCATCTTTGGTAATTCCATCTCGATGGACATCGTGCCACCAACGTACTTGAGACACTTGTCCCCCGTGGCGTTGATTTCATCTGTCTCTTGAACAGCACGGTGATCCATCCACAAGATGATGTTCTGATCATCGTTACTGAAATCAGGACCCACAGCTAATGGCTCATCGTTATCCTCGCGGATGACAGCAAGGGAGCAGGTCGCGTCGAAGCCAATGCCGAGCACTTGCGAAGGGTCGATGCCGGCATCACGGACGGTGGCCCTGACACAGTACGAGATGGCGTCCCAAATCTCCGTGGTGGACTGTGTGATGTAGCTTGGCTTGAGCTCCTGGCGGACAATAGGTCTCTCAGCAAGTGCAAGAATGGCACCGGTGTTGTCCACTACAGCTGCTCTGGCAGAGCCTGTCCCCACATCGACACCAACGTAGAAGATGGAAGTGTCGATGGACTGCGGGTCTTGGAGAAGCTGGAGCTGGTTGAGTGTGAGGGTGGAACGTGAACGCGATGTAGTGACCATTAGCGGTTGTTTATCTGTGCTTCTGAGAGGTTGAGGGGTGTGCAAGAGTTGTCATCTGCGGCGGGGACGGGTTGCTTTATATGTGAGAAGGCACCGCTGTATCTTTCGCAGTACTGCTGTCCGTGTAAGTAGGCGCGGTGACGAGTCAGCTTGTTGGTCCGTACTCCCCACACACCACAAGCCTACTACCTACGGTTACCGCTGATCCCCGGCTTGTAGTTATATTTATAGCCATTGATAAACAAGCCGTCTATTCGTTGTTTTACAGTGCGGTTGGCTTGACGTTCTTGGTCCAATCGCCGTAGACGTCGAATCTTCTCTGCATGGTGACAGGAATACCGGCCCTAGTCTTGGTGATCAGCTCTGGGTCGAGCTCAGCGTAGACAATCTCCTCACCTTCACCAGCTTCGGCAATGATATTGCCGTTTGGATCCACAACGAGCGAGTGGCCAAAGGCATGGTATGCCAGATCCATGTTTCTCGATGGCGAACACACTATGGTATATAACTGGTTGTCTACGGCACGCGAGCGGGCCAGCAGGTGCCAGTGCAATGGGCCAGTAACGGTATTAAAGGCACCTGGATAGATCATGGCAAATGCATTCTTCTCCCTGGCAGCAACAGCAGCCAACTCTGGGAATCTGATGTCGTAGCAGATACCCTCGCCAATGGTTCCAAACCCTGGTAAATCAATAGTAGTGGCTTTGTTACCGCCAGTCAAAGTAACAGACTCCTTGAAAGTGATACCACCTGGGATATCAATGTCAAAGAGGTGGACTTTTCTGTGCTTGCCAATGACATTACCTTCTCTGTCAAAAGTGACACTAGTGTTGTAGATTTTGCCATCTTCGCCCAATTCAGGAATAGATCCCCCGACGATAAAGATCTTGTTCTCCTTGGCAATATCGGAGAGGAACTTGGTAGACTCGCCATCTGGGATAGCCTCTGCGTATTTGGCAAACTCACTGACGGAGTAAGGTGAGTTGAAGCACTCTGGCAAAACGGTCAAGTCGATCTTTGGATCCTTTTCCAGTGCCTTAAGGATGAAATTCTTTGCATGGTGGAGGTTGGCCTGTTTGTCAGCACCAGACGTTATCTGGATCAGCGCAACTTTGAGTTTTTTGGAGAGAATGGAGGCCATATTGGAGGAATCTTATAATATTCTTTGGAACAGAAAATAATTGAACACCTTGTGAGATTGCCACAAAATATCTGATAGCACCTATTCGCTTTCTCCTTATCACTGTCTTTTGGTACGTAGCAGGAACTCCCCACCCACACTTTTCCGCGCCTTCACACCAAATCACCCAGGCAACTTACAAAGCCTACAATAGATCTCAAAGGCTCGAGACACCTTATTATCATAGATCGATGCCATAAAAACAGTATGTCTAAAATTTGGAGAATACATCAAGATTCTGCCAGTATGCAATACATAAAAACAAACACAGAAATGCGGGACTGTCCGGGACCGTCAAACCATAACAACTATTTGTACAACCCAAGTATGCGAAGCAGACAACAACAAACAAGCTAAAACCAACCACCCAACAAGCAAAAAAAAAAAAAAAAGATCAATCAATCTTGTGTCTGCTCCTTCTTACATATCGTATCCACGAGGAAGTCAAAGTTCTCATTCGACTCAATTGCGTTCTTGACATGCTGTGCCGTTACTCGCTTAATACCTGCTCGCTTTGCCTCCGCTCCAGCAGCGTCCACCAATGTCGCAAGGAAGAACTCCAATGCACGGCCAACCACAACAGGTGTTGCCTGTGCCACTTTGCCAATGTCCTCATCAGACTGCATTAGCTTCTTGATGCGTGCAGCTGGGAAATGTGTCTTGATGTCTTCGAGGTTTGGTGCCATCTTGTAGTGTGTTTGTGGACAGTCGGTGTGTGATAATACCCAGAGATGAAAAAGAGACCTATGCCAATAAGAAAAAGTATGCAAGCTATCAACCAAAATCTGTTCCCAAGATCTCACTATTATTGTGTGATGAGATCCAAGAGTGTGACGTAGCTTCTCTCCCTCTCCGGCGTCTCCGCCAAAGCGCCATCGCGGAAGGCCCTTGGCGCGGTAAACAAACCGCCTTATATACATTTTCGCGCAAAACAGTGAAACCCCGGGAGATGGGCAATGGCAACACTTCCTTTGCAGAAGTGGACATATCACCGGTTAGGGGACACACACATGTGACAGAGGGTGATAACGGAACATCTGGACACCAGTATCCGGCAAGCCTCCCGGAAGAACGCGAAAATGCGCGAAAATGCGCGAACGCGTTCTGTATGGCGCCCGGTGGGGGGCTTGGCTGGTGGAGCAGCTCTAAGATATTCATCGGTTCTGTCTTTTACATAGCCAACCGCCAGTAGGAGTTAAGGGAGGAAAACCCAAAAGAAGTGCAGCGTCCTGTTTGCTTTGTTTATACAGAGACGTGTCTTCTACAGCGGGCCGCCCATCCATTTCCTCTTCCGGTCCCGCTTTTCACCTGTGTGCTGCTGCTTCTGTCTTTTGGCGGCAACTGGCAACGGCAAAATACTTGCCCTTCAGTTCTTGAATTGATAACACCAGCAAAGATTGGTAGTATTCCATTGAAATACTTATAATTGGAACAATGAGGTCACTGCGTCACATCCTCTTGACGCTGATGCTATGGCTGACCGTGGTATCTGCAGCATTCACCCCAGAGATTCACGTTACCAAGTATCCCAAGGTATCGAAGGTGGTCTCTTATTTCGATGATGCTCCTGTGGTCCTCAACTTGGCTGGAGATACATTATACATATCCGACGACTCCGGGAAGTCTTGGGATGTTGCATTGGAAGGAATTGACAATATCATCATTGACAAGATCAAGAAGGAGAGAGCATTTGCATTCACTACGGGATCAACACAATACGTGACGAATAACAGAGGTCACACCTGGGAGAAGTTCGAGGTTCCTGTGCAGGGTGATATAACATATGAAGTCAGTGTCAATTACAAGAACCCAGATCAGATCATGCTTGCATTTCTCAGTTGCACTCCACAAACTGGCCAATGTGTCAGTGATGCCGTTTACTACACCACTGATGGATTCAAGTCGAAACCAAAACTCTTGATCGAGTCAGCTGTCAAATGTGTTTTCACAAAGTCTAATGCCGTATTTGACAATGGTTATGACTCCAGAATTATATGTTTAAAGACCGAGAGAGACACTCATGGTTATTTGAAACGTTCACGCCTCTTGACATCGACAGATTTCTTCAAGACGGAACCAACCATAATCAATGACGCTTCCGATGCCTTGGCAAATGGGTACGTTTATGATCTCAGAGTCATCCAGTCATTTGTCGTTGCAGTTGTGCAAACTGATATCTACGATAAAATGGGATCACCAGTTTCCCTCTATGTTTCGACAGATGGTCTATACTTCAACAAGGCCATCATGGCAGAAAACTTGGTCACAAACGGATTCCAATTCTTGGAGTCAACGAGACACTCCTTGCACATCAGTGTATGGGGAAGCTCATCATCTTCAGCTACCACAGTTACAAACGTGTTGACATCCGACAGCGATGGGCTCCATTTCAGAAACATCTTGAGTAAATTGGGCCACGACGCATTTGGATTCGCCAATTTGGACATTGTTGAGTCCGTTGAAGGAGTTTGGATCGCTGGTGTTATGAATGGCTATGACCAGAAGACATGGCAACCTCTCCTCAGATCCAAGATTTCCTTTGACGACGGCCATAACTGGCAGTACATGAGAACCGACGATTGTGCAGGCGACTCAGAATGCAGTTTGAATTTACTCAGCGTCGAAGAGAGACGTGGTGATGGCCAGAGTGCTTCGGGTGCCACACCTGGTATCTTGATGGGTATTGGAAACACAGGTACTTCCCTCAACTCTGATATCACAAAGCTACAGACATACATCTCCAGAGATAGTGGTTATAGCTGGAAGAAGACTTTGGATGTCCCAGTTATTTTCTCATTTGGTGATCTTGGTAATATCATTGTCGCAGCACCATATGTGAAAAATGGTGACTCGGGCTCCATGACCACAAACAAACTATACTACTCGTTGGACCAAGGAAATTCATGGGAGACTATTGAACTTGAAGAAAAAGTATTCCCATTCATGTTGACAACTGCAATTGATGGAACAACAACATCTTTCTTGTACGGAGGACTCCAGGGAGATATGACGTCCTTTAACGATGAAGTGTTATACTCTCTTGATTTCATGAAGGCATTCAACGGCAAGACGTGTGGCGAGAGTGATTATGAGGAATGGTGGGGAAGAGCACACGGTGCAGATGATAAGGGAACTTGTATCTATGGTCATAAAGACATTTACAAGAGAAGAAAAGCAGATGCCCAGTGCTTGACCCACAAACCATACAGAGATCTCAAGATTGAAGAAGTACCTTGCACTTGTCAGGAGTCGGACTACGAGTGTGCTAAGGGCCTTATAGAAAACTCAAAGGGAGAGTGTGTTCCTGATAGAGCATTCTTTGCTAGACTCTGCAATGAGTCACCAGCCACACGATACAAATTCCCAACGAAGACCCTGATACCAGGTAACCTTTGCACTGGTGGTGCTATCACGTTTGAGGACTTTGTCTACGAATGTGATGAAGGTTCTGCTAAGTCTGCGCATATTAAAACAGATGAAAATTCCATTCCGGGTCAAATCATTAGCTATATGTTCATGGAGCAATCGGAATATCATAAGGGTGATGAGACTGTTTTGATCCTCACTTCTATGCATCACCTCTATATCTCTCACGATGGTGGTTCAACTTTTGAGAAGTTTGAATCCGATGAAGAGATTATTGCCGCTTACTTGAACTATTTCTCAAAGGACTACGTTTTCTTGATCACAGCCAGCAGAACCATATATGCCTCCACTGATCGTGCTCACACCTTTGTGAGCGTGTCTACACCTGCGGAAATCAATATCTTTGACTACCCGGTACTCAGCTTCAGAAATAACTCTGCGAACACTGTGATTTTCTACGGCCAGACCGGATGTGAGAATGGATGGTCTTCATCGTGCAAGCCAGTTGCCTATATCACTGAAAACCTGGGTGCTAGTTGGGATGTACTCTTCGAGGGAGCGGTTAAATGTGACTTTACTGGATCAAGAAGCACAAAACTGGGTGCTAATCCAGATCTCATTATCTGTCAAGCTTTGAAAGACGATAAGATATCTCTTGTTTCATCCTCAGACAAATTTGCATCCTTCTTAACTCCGTTTGAAGATATTGTTGGATTTGCTGCTACAACTCATTTCACTGTTGTTGCAGCAACAGATGGAAATGCCCTAAAGTCATATGTTACGCTTGATGGAGAAGAGTTTGCGGCTGCTGAGTTCCCTAAGGACTTTGTGGTGTCTCGTCAGCAGGCATACACCGTTTTGGGTTCGGAAACTGGTGCTATCTTCTTCCACGTGACAACGAACTCTCGAGATGGATCAGAATTTGGTTCTATTCTCAAATCGAATGCTAATGGTACCTCGTATGTTCTCTCTCAGAAGTTCGTGAACAGAAACCAGTTTGGATATGTGGATTACGAGAGAGTTGAAGGACTCGAGGGAATTGCTATCATCAATGTTGTTCAGAATTGGGAGAAGGCCAAGGAAGGTGCAATGAAGCAGCTCCAAACCAAGATTACTTTTAATGATGGTTCAGATTGGGACTTAATCCAGCCTCCATCTACTGATTCTGAAGGAAACAAGTACCCATGTGTGGGCAAATCACTGACAGAATGCTCTTTACATTTGCATGGTCTTACTGAGAGAAAGGATGTTCGTGATACATTCTCATCGGGCTCAGCGACTGGACTGCTTTTGGCTGTTGGAAATGTTGGTGAATCCCTTGGCTCGCTTCGTGACGCATCCACTTTTATCACCGCTGATGGTGGATCCACGTGGAAGGAAGTCCATAAGGGAGTATTCCAATGGGAGTTTGGTGACCGTGGATCTGTTGTTGCTTTGGTCAATGATGTTGATGATACCAATACCATCTTGTACTCCATGGATGAAGGCCAGACTTGGAATGAGTACAAATTTACAGACGATGCTGTCAGAGTTGCTGATATTGTTACTGTTCGTTCTGATACATCCAAGAAATTCCTTTTGATTACGAAGTCCAGATCACACAAAGGTGACGAATCCAGAACATTCACGATCGACTTTGAAGGAGCCTTTTCTAGACAATGCGTCTTGGATTTGGACCATCCTGACCGTGACGATTTTGAGTTCTGGACGCCAAAGCACCCATTTGAATCTTCTTCTTGTTTATTTGGACACGAGGCAAAGTATTTGCGAAAGATACAGGGCAGAGATTGTTTCATTGGAAGTGCACCACTGAATGACGCCTTTAAGATTGAGAGAGATTGTCCATGTACAAGACGTGATTATGAGTGTGATTACAACTATGTGAAAGCGGATGATGGAACGTGTAAGTTGGTCAATGGACTTCAACCTGAGGACCGCTCTGAGATATGTCGCGTGGACAAGAACGCATTTGAATACTTTGAACCTACTGGTTACAGAAAGATCCCAATGTCCACTTGCTCAGGCGGCAATGAGTTTGATAAATGGAATGCAGTTCCATGCCCAGGTAAGGAACGCGAATTCAACGATAAACACGGTGTTAAGCTCAAGGGAGTTGGATTGGCAATGGTAATTGTCATACCTATTTTGATATTCATCAGTGCTTCTTGGTTTGTTTATGATAGGGGAATTCGCCGCAACGGTGGCTTTGCAAGATTTGGTGAGATCAGACTTGGTGATGAGGATGACCTCATCGAGAACAACAACACCGATAAGGTGGTTAATGTCATTGTCAGGGGAGGTATTACGGTCGTTGCTGCTGTCATTGCAACGTACAAGATGATCAGAATGATAGACATCGGATTGATCAACAAGGTCAAGAGTGTGTTCACAAGGAACAACAGATATACATCTAGAGGTGATGGATTCAGAGCTATTGTACCAGAGGACTATAGAGACGAGGATGGCATTCTAGATGATGTCTTGAACGATGATGATTACGGAATTGATGACGAGACCGAGCTACTCCAAGGGAACGATCGTTCAGAGGATCATCCTGATAATACTGATGTTGCGGTTATTTGAATGAGTGTTATGCTCGTAATAGATGACAGTTCAACATTTTTGAGAGGCCAAACCACTACATTGTAGTGTTATCTGGAATACAAATCAAAGTGAATTTCCAATACATCTAGTGTCTGAAAAGTGTAGTCCGCGGAAGTTGAACCGACTACTAAGTACTAAGCAAATTCGTTATCAACACCCGAACATCTCCAAAATTTTTACCTCATCGATCGATGCCTTTAATCTTCTCTATTCACATTGCTTAGTTTTACCATTTAGCAAGCTGAGTAACAACCCTGATAATTACACTTTCAGGAAGCGGTTGTTCTGTGTTCAAAATGAGCGAAGAAGAAACGAGCGTTGAGGTAAAACCGGATATTGCCGATGGTGACAGAGTAAATGGTATGTGCATCAACAAGATGTCGGAGGTCATTCTTATAGCTAACATTGGATCACAGGAAAGAACTGGAAGGTCAAAAAGAGTGCATTCAGAGTCAAATCACTGGGGGTCAAATCTTCATGGGCTAAAAAGCAACAGCAGAGACTCGCAGACAAGCAAACACAGGCGAAGATCAAGGAACTCAAGCAAGAGAAGGAGGATTTAAAGCAAGCCCATATCGCTGCTATCAAAGAGAAAAGAGAAAAGAAGGCAGAGAAGGAGAGATATGAGCTGCTTGCTGCCAAGATGCACGCCAAAAAGGTGGAGAGAATGCGTAAGAAAGAGAAAAGAAACAAGCTTCTTAAAGAAGGTCGTTAAATTGTATGGTATTCAGTTCTGGTTGCATTTGATTTGGAGATTTTTTACATACTTTTTTGCCATTTTATTGGTCATTTTCTGTTGGATTACTACGCCTTTTTACGAATAATAATATTGGAGTTAACGTAACTTCTGAATTGGACACCGTAGGAAACACTAGCAGAGCTGGGGTTAATACAAATGGCATCTACAAGGCGTGAACCGATGATATGGGTATTAAAATAAGCGTGCTGCTATCATAGAATCTAAGAGTCTCCTCTCTATAGAACGAGAAGAAGAAGAAGGGACAAGAGTGCATCGAAAGCAAAGTGGGAGGCTCCTCCTATGTACGTCTCGACACAGGCATGGCCATCACACAATGCTGATGCAGTTCCATAAGAAACTGAAGAAATAGTAACAGGTGTGGAGAAAACAACAATTTCAGTTCCTGAGTGCATAGTTTCGAAAGAAGTTGTCAACACAGTTGTAGTTCCAGTTGAAGATTCAGTGCAGGGAACAACAGTCGTCAATGTCACAACACGTCCTTGGGTAGTTGTAGTGATTGTACTGACCTCAAGTGTGGAAGACACAACGGTTGAATGAGAACGAGAAATAATACTGCTCGTTGTAGATTCCTTGCCATCGGTAGGAACTGTAAGTGTAACAGAAGAAGAAAGCGTAATAGTATCAGAACTTGAACAAGGAACAGTAGATGTCAGTGTCACAACTGAACCCGAAACGGTAGTTGTTATTGTCATAAAAGTAGACGGAACAGAGCTAGTGGATGTGTACTTGTGGGAAGAACTTTGGGTACCTGAAGAAGTGGATTCAACAGAAGATAACGATATTGAATATGGTGGTTGGGAGGAAGACTCTTCAGAAGAAAGAGAAGCATCTGACGAAAAGGAGGATGAAACGGATACTTCCTCAGATCTAACTGGTGTAGAGTTTGTTGAAGACGTTGACCAGGAGATATAAGTGGATGAAGAGAATTCTGAGTCAGATGAGGTGAAAACACCAGGAACAGAAGATGTGATTGTAATATACGTTTGGGAGGAAACAGAGCTCCAAGACGGCATAGTAGACGACTCAAGTGATGATGAGTATGTGGTTGCCGGCGACGACAACGTATCGAGGGAGGAAGATACCACTGAAGAGGACAGACTAATAGAAGATGACGTAGTTTCAACATAGTATGAAGTACCAGATGAAGATATCTCAGAGGAAGACTGTTGAGAGGACACGTGTTCATCAAAGGTAGATGTGGACAAGGCTTGAGAGAAAGATACACTCACTGGAGAAGAAGAGGTGGAAGATGTATTCGCAAGCGATGATGGAATAGTCTCTGATGATGAGGAGACGACAAGATCAGATGTCAGCGAAATCTCCGAGGAGGATGAAGATTCAGCAGAAGATTCCGTGGAAGACAACAATTCAGCAGATGACGAAGACTCAGCAGACGACAAAGACTCAGCAGATGACAAAGATTCAGAAGATGACGAATACTCTTCTAATGACGAAGATTCAGCGGATGAAGAAGGTTCAGATGAAGTCTCAAAGGACGACGAAACTGTAAGTTCTGAGGAAGAAGAAATGACAGAATCAGAAGATGATAAAATTCCTGAGAAACTCTCGGATGATGAAATCTCAGAAGAAGATGAAGCAATAGAAGACGATAAAACTGAGAGTTCTGAAGAAGACGAAGAAGAAACAACAGAATCAGAAGACGACGAGATCACAGAGGAGCTCTCAGATGATGAAGTCTCGAAAGATGAATTGAGAGAAGAAGACAAATTTTCAGAAGAAGATGAACCCTCAGAAGAGGAGGACATCTCAGAGGAGGAGATTACAGAAGACGACAAAGCTTCAGAGGAAGAAGAAACTTCAGAGGAAGAAGAAACTTCGGAACCTGAAGAAAAGGTGAATCTAGAGGAACTCTGAGATGATGAAGTCTCAGATGATGAAATCTGGGAAGACGATGAAATATCAGAAGAAGAACTCTTGGAGGACGAGATCAAAGATGATGATAAGGTCCCAGAAGACGACAAAATTGACGATGCTGATGACGAGGGAACAACAGAATCAGAAGATGATGGCATCTCAGACAATGAAGTCACGGATGACGAAATCTCAGAAGAAGGGGTATCAGAAGACGATGGAGTTTCAGAGGAAGAGGAAACTTCAGAAGAAGACGAAATATCAGAAGAAGACGAAACCTCAAAGGAAGACGAAACCTCAGAAGAAGATGACTGAGGCTGAGAGGAAGATGACGGAGGCTGAGAGAAAGACGAAACCTCTGAAGAAGACGAAACCTCTGACGACACCTCAGAAGAAGAGGATGATACCTCAGACGAAGATGATGGAATCTCAGACGAAGATGATGGAGGCTCAGACGAAGATGATGGAGGCTCAGAGGAAGACGAAACCTCTGAAGAAGACGAAACCTCTGAAGAAGACGAAACCTCTGATGACACTTCAGAAGAAGAGGAAATCTCTGAAGAAGACGAAACCTCTGATGACACTTCAGAAGAAGAGGAAATCTCAGAAGAAGACGAAACCTCTGATGACACCTCAGAAGAAGAGGATGACACCTCAGACGAAGATGATGGAGGCTCAGAGGAAGACAAATTCCGAGAGGAAGACGAAACCTCGGATGACACTCCAGAAGAAGCGAATGACGCCTCAGACGAAGAGGATGGCACTTCAGACGAAGAGGATGGCACCGCAGAAGAAGAAGGAGAAGAGGATGGCACCTCAGATGAAGATGATGGAACCTCAGAGGAAGACGAAACCTCAGAGGAAGACGAAACCTCAGAAGAAGACGAAACCTCAGATGACACCTCAGAAGAAGATGATGGCACCTCAGAGGAAGATGATGGAGTGGAAGACGAAATTGCAGAGGAAGATGATGGTATCTCAGAGGAAGATGACGAAGACGAAGGCATCTCAGAAGAAGAT
The DNA here is from genome assembly GCA_030556625.1 of Petasospora euphorbiiphila. Classification (NCBI taxonomy): domain Eukaryota; kingdom Fungi; phylum Ascomycota; class Saccharomycetes; order Phaffomycetales; family Wickerhamomycetaceae; genus Petasospora; species Petasospora euphorbiiphila. The sequence continues at coordinate 186,689 of JAKTUJ010000005.1, read as the reverse complement.
GAATCAACCAAAGAAGAAGAGGAGGAGGAGTCAGATACAGAAGAGGATGGAACCTGAGATGAAGAAACATCATCAGCACTGGAAGATGTGGATGGTACTTCAGATGAACTTGAGACATCAGTGGATGATAATATTGGTGAAGAGGACCCTGAACTTTCGGAAGACGAGATAGCTTCAGAAGAGGATGTCGTCTCAGATGAAGTTTGAGAAGACGTATCCGAGGATTCCGTGGAGATAATATCCGTAGAACATGAGAAGCAAGTAGTAACAGTTGTTGAACGTGTAATAGTCGTCGATCTAGTAATTGGAGTTGGAACAGTACTGGTGGAACAGGAGAAGCATGTACCGACAGTTGTTGATCTAGTGACAGATGACGAGAGAGTTACCGGAGTCGGAACAGTACTCGTAGAGCAAGAGAAACAAGTGCCAGATGTAACTGTACGAGTCACCGAGGCATATCTTGTAACCGCTTCCTGGGCACTTGTGAAAGAGACCCAAAGCGTAAGAGCAGTCAACAATGAAGGCAGCATGTCGATCTCGGATTGATAGGAAAACACAAACACCAGAAACTCTGGCAAGCAATCAAGCAGGATTGGCTTGTTATAAAGGCTTCAGGAAACATTCATGTGGTGCCTCAAAACAAGAACATTACTTTGGTTCCCAAATGGACCCAATTGTTGACAGTGGAAGCGGTAGTACCTATCCAAAACAAGATACAGAATCTCTGTAAGGCCCTGCATGTATATCACAGCCTTGAAAGACGCTTCAATTTGACAAGAATTTCAATATGTGGATCAAACCCGGAAGACGTAACTAAAGAGCAGTATCTGGCATCGAGTGTCGTAGAGATGTTGTAGAGAGTAGAGAGTTCATTCTGAAGACATTGGTCTTACGATCAGCGGACTGTCAGTCATGGAATGCAGAGAAGAAAGTGAGTAACGAGAACTCAATTTTAGTGCAGATTTAGAACATGATTTGCGCAAGTTTTAGTCCAGAACTAGTGCATCGTGTTTTGTTTCGAAACGTAGTTGGCCCATTGTAGTATCCCAAAGCGGTAATAGATGTCACTTGTAGTGATGTTTTGAGGCGCTCCAAGAGCCACTTTCAGCCAACATCGCCAAATCGGAAACAATCAAGCAGCCGAGCACCTGAATCGTGCATGCATCATAGAAGCAATCGTGCATGGAAGATTCATGAATGTCTACACTTTGAGAGATTCAGTGTAGAGAGAGTCATGTAAGCTTCTCCATCAAAATGGTGATGTCAATAGAGAGTGCGCGTAACAATTCTAGCACAGGGCCACATAACCCCGCGAACTCGTTCGATGCTTATCACCGATGCCGGCATTGGAGCCATCGACCAGTTGATGAGCATTGTTCCAGAGTCAGGATCACCGTCAGTTAAACTCCCCCTTTGACTCAAATCTCTCGAATAAGGTGGAGAAAGGAGGATGTTTGGCAGAAGTACTATGCTGGGGCTTATGAGGGGGGCCTCACGGTCTTTTAGGCCCCAGTTTTCCGCACAAAGACAACACATGTATGCACAGTTCAAACAGCAATTCCGCTGGAACAAGTTTAGATTCCAATCAACAGAGGCAAGTGCTAAGAAACCCACTGGATTGAAGGCACTTATGAAGGAGTATGGGTTCTCTGCTCTAGGTGTGTATCTGTTGATTTCAGCAGTGGACTTCCCTTGTTGTTTCCTCTTGGTTCATTCTGCTGGTGCTGATACTGTGGCAAAGTACCAAACGGAGGTGATGAATTGGATCAAGGAGAAGACAGGGCTGGGTACGCCAAAGGCTATACCAGTTCCAGGGGAGGAGAAAGTCGAAACGGACGAGAAGAAGAGTTTCTGGGAGTCTCCATTGGTTACTGAAGTGATTGTTGCCTACGCTTTACACAAGTCTCTGATCTTCATCCGTGTTCCGCTAACAGCTGCCATGACACCAGCAATTGTTGGCCAATTGCGTAAATGGGGATTCAACATTGGAAAACAGAAGATGTCTACAATTGCCCAACAGGCCAAGGACAAAGCAACACAAACAGTGGTGAATAAGGCACAGGCTGTTGCTAACAACCCCAAGTTTGGCAGACCAGCTACGAAAAAGAACAAGTGGACGAGTTGGTTCTTTTAATCATCCAGCTACTAGTGGGGGTTTTTGGAGAATTTTCTTGTATATATAACGAGACATAAACGATTGATAGATGGACATTGTATTTTTCGTGGCACTCATGGGAATAAAATCATAGGGTCAAATAAATTTCTAAAGTGAAAACAGAAATCAGAGCTTGGACTTTTCATCTCTGACAACAGTACACTTGATCAAACCGTTTGGATGTGGAGATGGGTAGAAAAGTTCATTATCGTTGGTGAGTCCCTTCCACTTCAAGTCAATGAGGAAGTAGTGCTTGTTTGGCAAGGAGTACGAAACGCTTTCGACTGAACCGGCAGCCTTCAAGATGTCAGTGGCCATGTTGTACATAGTAGCCTGAACGGATGGAGAGTTCTCAGTTGCAAATCTCTTGAGGGTGATGTCTCTGGCGGTATTGTAAACAGTGTCAAAGAGACCAGAGTCAGCGGCCTTGGAGATGTTGTAAATGGATCCAAGAGACTTGGAGTTGTAAACCCAAGAGGCATCGACATCGGTAGAGAGAATTCTGTCGGTAGTTGGCTGCAATGTCGTGTAGTCACAGACATTGTAATCGTAGAACATAGATCCTGTTGACTTCAGGACAGTCAAGTCCTTGATGGCGGAGGAAAGCGTGAAGTCACCAGCTCTTGTGTAGTGCAAGGATGTGACTCTCTTCTCGGCGCCCTGGTGGATGAAGGAGTGGTCAGACACCTTGCCATCAAAGCTGTACTTGACCCAGCGGGCCTGCGAGATGGAGACGGAGACACCAGAGACGTGGGAGTACTTCTCAACAAAGTGGGTAGCGAGCTTAGCGGCAAATCTCTCAATTGGCCAGACATCGGTCGTCTTTGCGAGAACGAGGATGGTGTTCTTGACAGTGTCTGTAGGAACGATTGGTCTGTTGTCGGCCTCGGTGTAAGAGACGTCAAAGTCACCTTCAAGAAGACAGCGCACGGTGGCCTCCATAACCTCCTGCTTCTTAGGGTTGACTGGGTCCTTCTTGACCTTGAGGAACTTGACGTTGTCCTTTCCGTAAGTGGAAGATGCGAGTGCTGAGTATGCCATTCTGTAGTTACTAATTCTGATGTTGATAGTACGCTTAACAGGAGTTGGTGATGGTGACACTATGGGAAATATACACCGGCTTTATATATGGTTCCCGCGATGAGCTTATCAGCGTGTTGATTCGCAACTGTGTAGGCTCACGCGTCGTATCGGTGAAGGCCGAGCTCTCGAATTCACGCAGCAGGGGCAAACACGAGCGCTGTCGGCTGTCGGTGTTTGGCTTTAAGCCTTTGTGGCCTTTGAAAGTGGCGTGATGATCAAGGAGATTTATTGGCCAGTTCGAGTTGTTTTCTTCTCTTCGCTCATCTCCTTTCCGCTGCTGTGTTATCGTGGATCTTATCGCTCATTAAGCGTAGCCGATGCTCTGATGTGTGCTGTGTTAAAAAAACACACTCTCTCCAGCACCAACATCAACGGTGAAAGCGTAGAAAGTCCCACTACGACACTGAATGATTATAGTGAAATGAATATAATTGTCTACTGTCGTATGACTCTATCGCATATGCCAGCGGAAATGCTTGAAATCAATCCAGATCAACAAAGGATCATAGAGCCACTGAGTATGCATGTGACGTCATTACCATTGTTTCAAATCGCTTCAGCCACTGCCTCGCTTGTCCACTTGACACATTATTGCTGACCACTATCAAGAGCGGCCTTCTCCTTGGCCTCCTCCTCCCGCCGTTGTCTCACCTTGGAGACGTAAATCAGCACAAACGGCACTGCCATATTCGTCAGGATGATCCACACGAGTAGAATGCCAATACATCGACCCATGTTCCCCTTGTAAGTGTTACAGAAGACCACTTTTGCCAACTCGCTCGAGTTGTGGATAGGCATGGCATACCCATACCTGTAGAAATGGTTTGTCAATGCCAATGGAGACGTTGTTGGTGCCACGTTAAGCACAATCATCGTCACCAGCCATCCACCAATGAGCGGTGGGAAGAAGGTGAAGAGAATAGACACGACAATCTCGTTCAATGCCCCCAATGATGCAATGGTGAGATATGCAACAGCTAACAACACCAATCCTCCAGAATGACCAAATGTCGTTGTCACATCTATCTGGAAGGCAACGTTAAGGACGACATATGCAGCAGCTAGGATCAGATATGCCACTTGTGAGAGCAGCAGTCTCAGTATCAGATACTTGACGCCATGCACAATAGAAGCGACATAGATCTGGACACGGATTGTCAGGATCAACTGGAAGAAAGTGAACACAACTAGGTACGTCAACCCCAATTGTAGCGGAGCCATCAGAATTGGATCCACTGGGTGTGCATCAGAATAGAGAAAGGTTGCCTCTTGAGACAAGAAGGAAACCGCTGCAAGTTGTGAGGTCTCGTCAGGCAATTGATTTACCAGTGTAGAATACTCTTGCTTTACCAAGCGCAAAAACTGGTCCTCAAAGATATTAAAGAATTGGACAACGTATTGTCCCACGGTTAGAAAGTCACGTCCACTTTCATAGAACACCTCCACCACCGATCCAGTCATATTAAATGATGTATCATTGGCCACAATTGCATCGTACAGTTGATGTGTGATATTAGGACGAACAATCATGGCTCCCCAATACTCCTGATGGTGTACCAACCTTTGCAGCTCTTGGACCATCGTGTTGTTACGCTCTGCCGCTTGAGCAAGAAAGTCATCTCGACTGATAAGTTCCCACCCACCATTACTCTTTACAAAAGGCAGAGCTGCAGTACTTTCCACTGTGTTACCAATGACAGGTGTGATGCCATCGACTTCCCTATCGTCATTCACAACAAGAATCTTAATGTTGCCGTAATGGCGCTCACGGTGGTAGTATGTACCCCACATCACAGCCAGCACGGTGATCAAAATGACAGACAAGATAAGATAGTTTCTCAAGAAGGTTGTGTAAACTTTGATTCTGTTTCTCTTGAACTCTGTATCCCAGAAGCTCAACTTGGAAATCTTCTGGAATGTTGTTGTTCGCTTGATACCTTCCATGACACTAGACCGACGGCGGGATACAGGAGCAGTTGTTGATCTTCTCAACGCCTCCTCCTCATCGCTCTCTTCATCATAGCCACTGCCACGGCTCGTCAAGGTCTTTCTGATCGTGTCACCGCCAATGAAGTCGTCGTCCTGTATAACAGCGTCAATGACATCCGCATTGAGCTGCTGGACCTCTTCGGCAACGGAGGACTCGTCCTCAGAGACGAGCGAGTAGCTGTCTCCGCTGCTGCTTGTGCGTACGAGAGTAGTCATGTGCGATGTCTATGGCAACAAGAGATATCCCTTGGAACTTGCTGTTTAAGGCCCTCGTTGTTTATAAATGTTTGAGATAAAACTAAAAGATCAGCAACTCGTCATGCACGGCGGTTGCAGGCGGACCGCTGTTGGAGCTAAACCTTGCCGAGCCCATCGCAACTTTAATGAGCAACCAATACATCTCTTTTTCCTCCTGGAATTACTACTTAAAGGGTTGCAAAGGAAAGGGTAATTCCCAACCTGCTGTCTTGAACAAGTGAGCTATATAACTTGACAATGGTAAACAAAGAGCAGGAGGAGGAGGAGGAGGAGGAGCAACGCCGCAGAAGAGAACTATCAGAGGTTGATCCACTGGACACAACGGCTTACCGCACGCTCACCAACAACAACAACGACTTTGCCGGAACTTCGTATTTACCAGAGGACCTCTATCGGAGCACTTCCAGAGCATCTTTCAGAAGAAGATCTTCTGCCAGCAGGTTCAGCAGGCCAGCAATCGCAACTGACGGTGATAATAGCAATGGTGCTATCAATGGCACGGCTGAGCGCAAGGGCGATAAAGAGCGCATCGATGAGGGAGACGAAGCAACAGATGAAGCGTTAGAAGAGGTGTCTGAAGAAGATGGTGAGCGGAGAGACAATGCAGAGGAACCACAGCCATATGAAGATGACTTTGAACGACGCGAGTCGCTCCATACTGTCCCGGAAAAGACTTATCCCGCTGCTGCACAGGGAGAATCACCGGGTGGTACTGTTGGTGGTGCTGCTGCCTCACTACACAGAACTACAACTGCTAAATCCGGCAAGCAGAAGAAAGGACCGAAGAGAAGAAGAGTCCTGTGGATGTTCCTAAGAGTTTATCTGCTCATCTTTGTGCTTTTCATTGGAATACTGTCCATTTACTGGGGATCATGGTTCAAGAGAACATCGCATCTCAAGAATCTCGGGTACCTTGTGGTCTCTGACGAAGCACAGGTTGGTCAATTGCCTCCATTGATCACAATGACGCTCACAAACTTACTCAACTCGACTGCGGCCCATACTGTTGGCACATTCCACTTCAAATCCTCAGAGGTGATTGAAGCTGCACTACAACACAACCGTACAACGTACGAGCAGGTCATCAGTGAAGTCCACGACCAGAAGTACTGGGGTGGATTCTACATCCCAGCAAACCTCACATTACAGTATTACGCAGCGCTGAAGTCTCAGGACGTTTCATTCAACACTACTTGCATCAAGATGGTATATGAGTCTGGAAGAAAGCCGCAGTCAGTTCAAAGCTACGTTCTGACACCAATGTTGACGTTACAGAAGAGCTTTGCCTCATTGGCATCTCAATACGTTACTGGAACCATCATGTCCCAACTATCTTCTTCTGAACAGTTATCCACAATCAAAAATGCAACCTCGTTACTCTCGGGGCCCTGGTTTGATTTTGTCGATTACAGGCCAGCCGTCGAGTCGATCATCATTGCACAAACACAGATTGGTCTTTTATACCTTCTCATCATGTCCTTCCATCAGTTCAACTTTGCATCTGCCACTCATGAAAGCATCAGAGCGCAGTTGACAATGAGATCTTATCTCGCCTACCATATCATCACGTCTCATCTTGCATACATTGTCTTATCACTGGTGTATACACTAATGACCGTTGCATTTGGTGCACCATACAATGCAGCTTTTGGCAAGAGTGGGTTCCTCGTTGTATGGGCATTAACATACCTTGGTATTGCAGCTATGGGTGGAATCAATGAGATTGCAGCATTACACATCTTTGCATGGAATAGACCATTTATTGGATTCTGGATTGTCTTCTTCATGGTGATCAACTTATCCCCCGTGTTCTCACCAATCCCAGTCATGAATGTATTCTTTAGATATGGATATGCCATGCCGATGCAGTGTACTCATGAATTGTTAAAAGTGTGTTTGCTGGATACTTACAAGGGCGCCATGGGGAGAAACATTGGTATATTAATCGCATGGATTGCGCTCTCCAACATTTGCTTACCATTCAGTTTAAGATACACAAAGAGATACAAACTTAGAGTTGAGGCTAGGGCTAAAGCAGCTCTCGAGAAAGCCAAAGAAGAAAAAGGTTAACAATCATTACTGAGCACTTAGAAAACAATATACATTCTTTTTTTTCAACATATTTGTATTAAATTACAACAGACATGCTTGTGTTCTTAACGGGAGGTAGCGTGAACCTTCTGGAAGGCACCCTTAGCCTGCTGCTTGGAAACCTTAGCACCACCGGCAGCGGCAAGCTTAGCCTTCTCAGCCTTTCTGGCAGCCTTAGCAGCCTTGGTCTTCTCCTTGCTGGCCTTGGCAGCAGCCTCTCTCTGGGCCTTTCTAACCTCTGGCTTCTGGGCACGTCTCTCCTTGATCAACTCAAGGGAGGCACCAGCAATAGCTCTCTCAGCCTTAACGGTCTTTCTGGTTCTCTTCTTAGCAACCTCCTCGGTCAAACCCTTCTTGTGGTGACGTCTGAACAAGACAGTCCAAGAGATTCTTCTTGGGTTCTTTCTCTGGTGGAAAAGAGAAGCAGACTTGGAGTTCTGGAATCTGAAAATCTTGGAGTCACCTCTGATGAACAAGGTACCTCTACCTGGGTAGATCTTGGAACCGGAGAAAGAGTCAACTTCGACCTTCATTGTGTCTGTGAGGTTGTTAGTATTCTGATTTTTATTATTGGTATAGTGGCATGGGGAATAGAGCAAAGGGTTGGGATCGTTGGTGCGGTAGTGTGATGATTGGATATCGTTTCTTGGTGCTATTCCTTTAATCCTGAATATGAAAATCACTAGAAAGTTGTAGAATGAACAGGTGGAAGTAGTGTGTGGCTTCTAATAACATTTTGTCTTCTGTACTCTGTGCCTTGTGCCCTGTGTTGGTGTTCTCAAATGATGTGCTGTAAAGTTCCAAATGGACGTCTCTTCTTATGATAAATCCCCTGAGAAGTACCCAGTGCCCTCCCATATACCTCCCTATCGTAGACACATACTTTTATTAATTGCCGACTGAACCTTTCAAGTGAGGACTGTGTGTATTGGTGTCGCTTTGAACTTTTTGATGAAAAACCCAGCCAACACACAGCAGCGGCGGCCAGTTGCGCGCGCGCCCAGTGCTACAAAGATCGAAAACACCTTAACACCACACAGCCAACTTGTGCGTTGCCGCGAAGTGTGACTGTGAAAAAGATGTGGAGGGTGTGGTGTGTACCAGTCACATGATACACATCCAAACATCTCATTATTTTTTCAGTTCGCGCGCATCGCATCGCAGCGGCCACAGCAGGCGGCTCAAAGTGAAAAAAAAATCAACGTCTTGTAGCTTTTTGCAATAACAGGACTCTTTCCCTTCTCTCTATCTAAAGACCGGAGTGTTTTAATTAGATAAATTCACAGCGATGGTCAGTATCATTGATTTGCAGAGCGGTCCAGCACGGTCTTCCGGGGCTATCTAATGCGTGGATCGTCTCTTGATTTGGGCCTCATACTAACATCCAGCTCGACAGGCCCCAAAGAACCAGGAGAACATTAACCAGAAGCTTGCCTTGACTATCAAGTCCGGTAAGTACACCCTCGGCTACAAGTCTGTCGTCAAGTCCATGAGACAGGGTAAGGCCAAATTGGTCATTGTTGCCGCCAACACTCCAGTCTTGAGAAAGTCTGAGTTGGAGTACTACGCCATGTTGTCCAAGACCAACGTCCACTACTTCCAGGGTGGTAACAACGAGCTTGGTACCGCCTGTGGTAAGCTCTTCAGAGTCGGTGTCCTCGCCATTCTCGATGCCGGTGACTCTGACATCTTGTCCTCCCTTGAGAACTAAATATAGTCTTTAGACTATGCTGGTGTCTGTTGCTTTTGTAATGAATTTAATGGTCCCTAATGTTCTTAAAAATGTACCGTAGAATACTGATATTTAGTTTCATTTAAGTATGCAGAAACACCGCCGCTAACTCAATCTACATTGTACTAGTGAATTCCGTTATAGAGATCTCATGCTGGCCATCTTCCACTTTTCAACTGGGTTTCCGCATAATGTGTTGCTATGAGGGAAAGGTGATGGCGCGCGAGTGGCTTAAGGGCATAATTTGTTTTACAGCCACGCTCAGCTCTTCGCAGGATAAAACGAGCACAAGATCCTGCAACTCATCTCTTCAGTCTTGCAAAGATGGCCTCTTAAGTGAATCTTTTACCAGAACACACCTCAAACTTCCTTTCCCCGAGATGCTGTCTACACAGGCGTCCAACGCCATCATGTATGTCATGTATGGTGTCCTTCTCTGTGTTGGTCTTACTATTGCCTGGCACGTTAGAAAATCGCATTCTTTCCTTTCTGCTAATAGAACACAGAAAGGTTTGCCACTTGCATTCAATCTCGTTGCCTCTGGTGTTGGTTGTGGTGTTCTTTCAACTTATCCACAAGTTGCAAACGTTGCCGGTGTCCAGGGACTCTTGGTGTATGCGCTTTCTGGAGGCCTTCCCATGTTCTTGTTCTCATTCTTTGGTCCAATGATTCGCAAACGTTGTCCTCATGGGTTTGTGCTGACTGAGTGGGTCTTCCACAGATTCGGTACTATCACAGGGTTATACCTTTCAGCATGTACCATCCTGACACTCTTTCTCTTCATGGTGTCTGAAATTGCATCCCTGCAGTATGCTGTCAATACATTGACAGGTCTTGATGCCCTACCAGCTGCAATCGTCCAGTGTGCAGTCACAACCATATATACCGCTGCAGGTGGGTTCAAAGTTGCCTTTGTCACTGATACAATCCAAATCTCTGCAGTGTTTTTGATGCTTATTATCGTCACCTGTGCTGTGGGTGCTTATGTCAAACTTGACACATCCGTCATCAAGCCATCAGGTCTCGTGAGCGGTAACTTGGTTGGCTGGCAATTGGTCTACATTCTCCCCGTTGCCATCTTCACCAACGATTTGTTTATGGCTGGTTTCTGGTTGCGTACTTTTGCCGCACGCACTGACAAAGACCTCTGGATTGGATGTTCTATTGCAGCTGTCATTCTCACCATTCTCGCCACCGTTGTTGGATGTTCTGGCTTGATTGCCGTGTGGACTGGCGCTCTTGAAGTTGGCTCTGAAGAATCAGCAGCTTCTCTTTTCTACGTTTTGAATGGGATTCCTACATGGGTCTCTGGTTTTACTTTGGTCTTCATCATTGCCATTTCCGTTTGCACATTGGGATCTTTGCAATCTGCTCTCACTTCCACCATCTCTAATGATATCTTTAGAAATAAGGTGCCAATTCTCTGGGTCCGTGGTATCGTTGTGCTCATCATTGTCCCTGTCATTGTTGTTGGTCTCAAAGTTGCTGATGATGTGCTTCAGATCTACTTCATTGTTGACTTGCTTTCTGCTGCAGTCATTCCAGTTATCATGCTAGGTCTTTGGGATAGATTGTACTTTATGACTGGTTGGGAAGTCATCAGTGGTGGTGTCGGTGGTCTGCTCGCTGTTTTCATCATGGGTACCGTTTACTACCACTCTGCAAAGGAAGGTGGTAAACTTTTGCTCATCTGGAATGGTGTATACGGTGGTGATTGGGGATGCTTTGCTGCATTCGTTGTTGCTCCATTCGGCGGATTGCTAGTGGCAGCAGTGGTGTGTGTGGTGAGACTTACCGTGTTGAAGATTTACTCTAGAGTCACAGGGACACCATTCACCGCATTGGAGAAGCCAATCGAAAAGCCTGTTGACGATTCTCTCGCTGAACGTTCCATAACAAGTGATGTGGAGTCGAGCGGTAAGAAGACGGACAATGACATCAAGGTCGAGACGATGGACCAGCTGGCCATATAAGGTACAATCACGGACGATGAACCATCAAGAATTCTAGAGTTTTCTGTTATATTTGTTTAATTTCGGGTTTATAATTTATCATTTGTTCTTCATTCTAAGTCACATACTGAAGTGCTAGAGATCCCTTTAACAACATCTTGAACCACTTTTCGGGTTTTGTGGACGTTACGCAAAAGCCGAAGAAAAAGCAAAAAAAAAAGTGATCGTCGCGATCAATGAGTTTCGACTTTCTTTTAGTGCTTACAAAGCTGAAAACTTGCTCTTGTCTTATCAGACTGGCTAGTTGTCTTGACGGACTCTATTAAACGATAATCATGGGTTGGTTTTGGGCAGATCCCTCTGACAACACAACTTCTTCTCCATCGGTGGCAGCAAAATGCCCTGTAAACCACACTGTGGCTGCTTCAGCGCCTCCAGCAGTTTGCCCCGTAAAGCACACGAAGGAACTTCCTCCAGTGTGTCCTATGAAGTCCAAGACAAACAAGGCAGATGACACACTCAACCCGTTGAACAACATGCCATACGTTATACCGGAGGCCAAGATGCCTGGTCAGAAACTCGACCTACCTACAGAACGTACTTTCTCTACGATCCCTCGTGGAACTGATGAGTCTGAAGGCGTGTGGGAGTACCCATCGCCTCAACAGATGTTTAATGCGATGGTGCGTAAGGGGAAAGGTGAGGATATCCCAGAAGATGCTGTGGAATCGATGGTAGACGTTCACAACTTCCTCAACGAAGGTGCATGGCGAGAGATTTTGGAGTGGGAGAAGCCTTACATTGAGGATACAGGTAGAATGCCTCGCTTGGAACAGTTCACAGGAAGACCAAATGACTTATCACCAAGGGCAATGCTGTATTTGCAGTTATCCAAGGTTTTCCCCAATTCATTCAACAAGGAGCCTCCATTTGACAGACACGATTGGTACGTACTTAGAGCCAACAAGGCCGGTAGTTGGGACTCTGTGAGGTATGTCATTGACTACTATGGTGGACCAGATGATGAAAATGGGATGCCAACTTTTTACCTTGACGTCAGACCAGCTCTGGACAATACTACTGGCGCAAAGGACAGATTTGTTCACTGGGCTCAACCACTTTGGGACAAGGCCATGGGGAAAACATCCACAACTGTGGAAAGTGCTGTTGAAAATGCCAGGGAGTAACCTAATGTCAATAACTGCTCTTTGTGTTAGCTTTGATTTCCGTTGTTCCTTTTTTCTGTACACCATCCATCACTTGCATATAACATTCATCGGTGTTCAGAAGTATGATAAATACGAGATCTACACATGTACCATGACTATTTACATTGATTGAAATCTGTAAGTCTCAACCGAATAATATTTACAGGCGGGAAAGAATAGACTCAGGGATAGTGACGATCTCTTGGTCACGCAGATCCTTCACGACAAGTAAGGTTTTTGGTGTCAAGATGTGTTGGGCATTGTTCTTCTCGACAACTTCGAAAATCTTCTCAGCTAAAGCGGCATCCTTGTAATTACGAGCGGCCCTGATGATGAAGAAATATGAGAATTTGTTCAACATCTTACCAGACTGTCCAGCAGTATCGAGAGCATTCAAATACTCCAGACACTTTTCGGGATGACCAGTACGAGAAAAGCCCTCAAAGACAGCAGCCCAGTGTTGGGGACGTATTTGGTAGCCTTCACTTAGCAATTCTTGGAAGTGTGCCTCGGCTTCTCTAGGACGATTGTGGGAAAACTCACCAGTGATCATGGAAGTGTATGTCACAATAGAGGCACGACCAGCATTCTGCAGATGCTGGAACAAACTCTGAGCGGAAGGAACAGCACCCGCTTTGAACAATCCATCCATGATAGCCGTAAGTGTGAACTCATTTGGTTTGATGCCTTGTCTTTCCAGCTCGTTAAAGAAGAGACTGAATGTCTCATCACTTGGAACTTCTCCGTGTTCACGGAGCGCCTTAAGTCTAATGTCAATCAAGATAGTGTAGGTTGCAACGTCTGGCGCAACTCCCGATTCAGTCATTTCGTTAAGCAGTGGACGAACGTCTTGGAATTTCTTAATTCTTCCAAGCATGGCAAGCAAGTTGTTACAAGTCTGTGTGTTCAACTTGACGCCCTTCTCTTTTAATTTCGCAAGAACCTCCTGCACCTTGTCATAGTTGTTATTGATAGCAAGTGCTTGGATGTAAGATTGAGCAATGGTTGGAGAAGAATCAAGCTTAGTCTTGACAATTTCTTCAACACGGTCCAACCGTTTGGCACGAGCAAAAATCTGAATGAGGGTGGCATCGGTCTCAACATCACGCTCTGGCATCTTTTGAAGAACAGCCTCAACGTGACCCAGACGTTTAGAAACAGGACCGATCTTTGAAACGGTCAAGAGCAAGGCATTCCAGGCCGGCATTGTAGGTGAGACACCAGAGGAAATGAGTTCGTTCCAGAGTTTCATGGACTCATTAGGCATGTTAAGTGTGTTGAACATCTTCATGAATGCAATAATAGTTTCCTCACTCAACGGTTCACCGCTGGCAGTAGATATTTTACGTGCAGTGTTGAGAGCATTAAAAACTGGTGGTAGACGACCCGACTCAGCAGCCTCAAGTGCTTCACTCAATGACTGGACAGAGTTCGGGTCACGAGTCTTCAAGTAGAAATTGTCAAGAGCAGCATACAACTTCTTTGAACGAGCAGATTCTTGAGGAAGAAGTTCTCTCAAGTCACTCTTCAGGTATCTTGCCGGTGGGATCTTAGTCTGCAATAACTTCTCGATGGTCTCGATGTCTGCTGCATCACCAGCAGACTCGATATATGCTAAGAGTGCAATTCTTCCCATACGTTTCTCAACAGCGAATGGCTTGAAACGACTTTCAGCCTTGTACTCTAAGAAAGAAACCCATAATGGTAAAATCTCATCAACAGCACCTTCCTTCATGAGCCATTCTGCAACAAATGAGAATGCATTGTACGGAGCAGCATTGTAAGTGACAATTTTATTCAAAATGTCCTGTGGTGTTGGAACCAACTGCTTCTGATCTGGTTGATTGATTTCATTAATAGATTGCTTCATGATAGGGACAACAACTGCTCTTCCCAAACCAATTCTTGAGCCGAAACTTTCCAGTTTGTCCAAATTATCGAGTAATAATTGAAGCAGTTCTTTTGTAGATGAACCGGCCTCCAGGAGTTGGTTGATCTCTGTGGTAGCGGCAAGGACAGCAGGATCAACGCTTCTAGCCTCCTTAATCACCTCACCTTTAGGATTCTTAGCTGTTATAGTCTTCGATTCTGAATCAACATGTGTGCTCTGTGAGCGTGCAATCATCACCATAGTCTTTCCTGTTGGATGCATGGTTGAGACTGCCACACGAGAAGCCTGAGTGGCCAAACGTCCCGCAAGCCTCAACCGAGCAAGACGTGCATAAGAAAGCATCTTAATCCTGTTAGACACAAGTCTTTAAGGTGTGTGAGATTGATCAATCAGTCTTTCTATAAGAGAACTTGTTCATGTTCTGGTCGAGGTTTGAATTTTTCAAGTACTCCGACACCAGCGCGGGAGTTTCTCCAAAGCACAAGGTCGATGATCTAGTTCAACACGCAGATCCAGCTCATATGAAGTACTCAATAAGCTCAATAAGACAACTGCTGTCTTCTTTAGGTGATACTCAGTGGGTTTAATCGTATCAAAATCAGTCTGGTCTACAATGAAGTCATTCATAATGCTTACAGAAATACTCATCAGATACAGATGTCTGTAGGGCCACACCACCAAATTCGAATTTCACATCTGCTTCTATGGCCAAGTTGGTAAGGCGCTACACTAGTAATGTAGCGATCCTGAGTTCGAATCTCAGTGGAAGCATTTTTTTTGCAATTTCCGATATTGGACCGTGTTCGGTTCTGGGTTCGAATCTTGCCGACGGCATTGTTTTTAATTATTCTCTATTGTAGCATATCCACACTTATCCCTCCTATTTTCCATAATTATACAATATTATGCGTGACATTAACTCCTTGAAGCAGAGTTCCTGAACGATTTGAAACGATGTCTGTTGTCATAACCTCACTCTAATTCCTTAACATTATTCGACGCATTTGTCTGGTCTAATTCGTACTCTTCTTTTGTCTTGACATCTTCTTCCTTTGGAACCCTAGTGTTTGCAAAGAAGAACGTGAGAATAACAGTAATGCCTGAAACACCTGTGCAGGCGTAAAACACATTGATGATTCCATCCATTACTCCATCGTAGATGACCTGTGTGATCTCCCGGGGCAGGCTCCCAATCATGGAAGGACTTCCATAGAACTTAAAAAGATCATTTGGGGTAAACCCATTGAACATCGTGGGGTTGGAATTAAAAGATTCAGTGAGCTTGTTTTTCAAAGTAGAATTGAAAATCGCTTGAGATAAGTTGGAACCAATTGCACCACCAAGGGCACGACAAAAGCCAAACAAGGTTGTGGCCATAATAGTGCTTCCAGCAACCTTTGGAGCGTTAACCTGTGCGGACATAATTCCACATTGCAGCATAGTGCCCATGGAAACGCCAGGAAGAATCATCAGACCAATCTTTGCCGAAGAGGGTGAATTCTGTTTGAGGAGAGTAAGCGTTCCAAATCCAACACATCCAATGATTCCTCCAAAGACAATAGTAAATGGTTTAATATGCCGAGTAACTTTGATAAGAATTCCAGCCAATATATTTGAAATAATAACTGAAACAATAAATGGTAGTAAATTCACACCAGTGGCAATTGGACCCTTTCGATGAATAATCTGGAAGTAGACAGCTATGTAGACCAGTGACCCTAGGAAGCAGTAAAACGTGGTGAACAATGAGAACACAGCAATGTCAACCTTCCATTCTTTCACAACTTCCCAAGGGATGATTTGATCTTTTGAGTACTTGAAGTTCCAATAGGTAAATGCAATGAGGGAAACGCCACCTATTACAAACATTGAGATGACTGCACCAGAGTTCCAAGGAAACTGCGTACCACCGAAAGTCATCGCCAATAATAGCAGAACAACACCAATGGTTAAAAGAGAAGTCCCAATATAGTCAATATGACTAAGCTTCTGTCTGAGGGTGAATTTTGGTGAAGGCGGTTTGAAGAAAATAAATAATAGAATAAAAGCAACACCACCCAAAGGCAAGTTGATATAGAAGCACCATCTCCAAGAGACGTTCTCAGTGAAAGCACCGCCAATTAAGGGCCCCACAATTGACGCAACAGAGAAGGCCATTCCAAAAAATGCAAATGACATGCTTCTCTTGTGAATGGGGACCATTTCAGTAGCAACGATAAAGACTAAAGTTTGGATACCGCCACCCCCAATTCCTGCTAATACACGTCCAACAATAAGCACGTCCATGCTCTCAGCAAGAGCACACATGAGAGACCCTGCCTCAAAGAGGATCAAAGCAGTCAGTAACGATGGCTTTCTTCCAAAGAAGATGGAGAATTTACCCCAAGTCTGTGAGAACACAGCCAGCGTGAGCATGAAGCCTGAGGTCATCCAACCAATATTCTCATAGGCCTTAAACTTATTTCCAACAACCTCAAGAATTGTAAAGATAATTGTCTGATCCAAGGCAGTTAAGAATAGACAGATAAAACAGGAAAAGAAACTGAGATATAAGGCCATACCAACCATGTATTGTTCATGAACATGCGTTCCATCACCGGCATCAGCCTCGTAGAACTTCTGCATCTTTGTGCCAGTCTCAACATCTGTAGTGGTCTTGTCTTTCATTTCTGAAGACAGACCTGAATTTGCTTGAGACTGATCCATTATAGCAGCAATAGAGCAACTCAATTCAGGAAGACTAATATAGTGGAAGCGTGTGACAGACCTAACCTCTCTCAGAGTAGCTAGTGGCACATTGCTAGTTGCCAGAGGTCACAGATATATATAGTGGCAAAAGAGGGTGAACATATTAGGTCTTGGTATGATGTCGATGGCAGTCTCCATCGCCGTTTTCGGAGTTTCACGCTAGTTGATGTATGACACCCAGTGAACTTTAAACGTCTGCTTCGGCCGTGAAGACCCCAATCGGTGACTCGCATGCGATGAAAGTCTAGTTGCTCCATCTGTCATACATAGAATTCAAAGACGTGAAGCACTGGAATGCCTGTGGTATTAATCAGATGCAATGATGAGTTTACCGTGTGGTATATAGCACATTGGGGATTCACCTGGGTGGGCATATGCTTACATCAACATATGTACCATAACCCGAAGGACAGTAAGACACCTCAAAGTAGACAAGGATTGTTGTCAACACACCCAAAAGAACATTTCCTTTTGCATACAAACGTGACGTGGGTTTTACTCGAAGTACACTGTACGGTGATAACCATTGACCGGCATTTATCGGAGGTCTGTGAAGACTGCAGTCATTACTCATTGACATATCTTGCACGTGCTGTTGTCTACTGAGGCAAACTAAAGCATAGCTCGCTCGCATACCATTCTATACACTCATACTGCGTGTTATGTCATTGATAATAAATAATAAATAGTAAATGTATTGATGTAGTACATTTGGTTGATTGCATGCTTGCTCTAGAAAAGCTGTAACCACTTGAAATATTTGAACCATTTTGGTTCCACAAGAATACATTCTGCCTGTGCAATTTTCATTGGTTCGCCATCGAGAGTCTCAATAACTCCATCAATAACTACTTTTCTTCCCTTGTGTTCCCTGACTTTGGCTTTCAAGATGACAGTGGAATCTGGTTGGGCATGTTCTAGGAAATTGACAGAGAGCTTTGCGGTGACACCTCTTGCGCTTGGTAAAAGAGGAAATCCACAAAATGTCAAGGACTCGTCAAGGATAGTAGATAGCACACCGTTGTGTATAACACCGTCATAAGACGTCAAATTCTTTCCAAGGTGGTAGTAGGCCTGCATCTCATTCTGTTTTCTGTTTACAAATACGATTGGATCAATCTCAAGATGATCTGGGCCGAACAACAGACCTTGGCTCACCATATGTGGCCGATGACCCTTTGGGATACGAGATGAGTGGACATCCGAAGTGTAGTCCGGATTCTCCACGACTTGTTTGTATTCTGGAAGATTTTGGATCTTGTCGATAATATCAGTTCTTTGTTCATCTAGAGCACGCTTGTCCTTAATGCGATCTGGCTTCTCCGGCCAGGCATGGGCAAAAGATGCAAAACCAAGCGAGAAGAATGTAACCGAGAGGAGTGCCTGTCCGATAATCCTTGACATTGCACCCAATGCTTATTGTTCTGAGCTGTTACAAGGAAGAACAGAGTAGCGATCCGCCTTCTTCCCCATCTTTCGCATCGGTAAATGCAAATGTTACCGATGAGGAAGTATTCGAGAACAGTGTCTCGTCCTTCGAGGCTTCGACTAGCAAGCATATTATGCTGAGGGTATAGCTGCCAAGAGCTGATCAGTAATCTGCATCCGTGTATACAAGAGTCTACAAGCTCAGTAGTTTAAATAACTGTTAGAGATTCCCATATACTTCGTTAGACTGGAAACACTGGCCTAACTACCCGACAAGAACGGGCAATGCCCTTGACATCATCTGCAAGAGCCCCCTCGGTAGAGGCACGCACCCACAGCTCTCCTTGCCAGCGCAGGGCAACAATCACATCACAAGGAGGGAGGAAGCAATCACCTTCTGCTGAGCACCTTTTTTTGCCACAGGCAACGAATAGATAGGGCGGTAAGGCAATTGTGGCACCAGGGAAACATAAAACGGGTCTATAATGCTTGAATCGCTTGTTGCAACTATTCTTAACAGGTTCTTGGTACGTTCTCCGGCTAAAGGAACAACAGCTGCGTACCGGCTGTGTGTGGGAGAGATGATCAGTCTCACACAGTGTCACGGCGGCAACAGTGATATCCGTAATCCCATTTACTAACACTCCAAACAGGGGAACTATGTTGAGAACTTTGATCCCAAACAGTTGAATATCGGAATCTGGAGTGGTGATGTTAAATTACGTGACTTAAGACTCAAGAAAGAGTCGCTTGACAAACTTGAGTTGCCAATTGATGTCAAGTTTGGCCACTTGGGAGAATTGACATTACAGATTCCGTGGGCAAACTTGAAGGGAAAGCCTGTGAAAGTTGCTATTGAGGATGTGTACATTCTTGCCACGCCTATTATTCAAGAGACATATGACTACGAGACCGAGCTCAAAAGAGAGTTGGCCCTCAAGTTAAGAAGACTTGCGGATCTCGAACTCAGGACAAGGGCTAGTCCGACAAACGCTCTTTCAGATGAAGAAGCTGCAAAGAACGAGTCATTCACTGAATCTCTCATTACAAAGATTGTCGACAACCTTCAAGTCACAATCAAGAACATTCATATCCGGTACGAGGATATCAATTGTACCTTCACTGACACTCCTTACGCAATTGGTGCCGTTTTGAAGGAGTTGTCGGCGGTCTCCACAGATGATAAGTGGTCGCCAACTTTCATCTCCATCGCTAGCCAGTTGACACATAAGCTCTTGACTTTGAAGTCCCTATGTGCATACTGGAATACTGAGTCAGAATCAATCTTCACGGAAGACCGCGATGAACTTCTTGAGAAGTTTAAGGAGTCCATTATTTATGAGGAGAACATCGATGAATTTGAACATACTCAGTTCTTGTTGAGACCGGTGAGCGGTGTTGGTCACTTGACTGTTAACAAAGCAGGGTCCACAGAGACACAACCACATATCAAGACAGAGGTATTCTTTGAAGAGTTTAGTGTTGATTTGGACTCGCATCAGTACCGCGATGCATTGTTATCTGCCTCTAGATTCCACTGGTATAACAAGACCCACAAATTCAAAAGGTTCAGACCAGATGTGCCGTTGGAAGGGCACGCCAAAGAATGGTTCCGTTACGCTGGTGAAGCTGTGCTCAATGAGATACACGAGAAGAACTATCGCTGGAGTTGGGACTACCTAAAGCAGAGGCGCGATGACAGAAAGGCGTATATTGCGTTGTGGAAGCAGAAGCTTGCTCTCCCTGACATTTCTCAGAATCTTCCAGATATCGGGGCCAATAACGAATTGAAGGCCCTTGAAGAGAAACTGCCATATGAAGACATCAAATTCTTCAGATCTCTTGCCAGAAGCGAATTAAGAAAGGATAGACTCGCTCTAGCCGAGGAAGAAGGACAAGCTCCTGTGGAAAAGGCACCAGCACAGCCAACTAATGGAGGCTGGTTCTCGAGCTGGTGGGAAAAACCTTCGAATAGCTCTTCTGACGACAAGCTAGTCATGACCGATGAGCAGCGTGAGGAATTCTACGATGCAATCGAGTTTGATGAAACTCGTGAGATTTCCGAATCTGTGAATGTTCCAAGAGACCGCGTGAAGTTTGAGTTGTGTGCACAGTTAAAGAGAGGTGGGCTCTCTATCAGAAACAAAGGTAGTGGTTCTGATCTTGCCAAGGTCATCTGGGAAGGTTGCTCTGGCCAGCACTACCAAAGAGTAGATTCCTTCTTGTCTACTTTCACCTTACAGGAGTTCAAGGTTGAAGACGGAACCGAATCTACGCTGTACAAGAATGTTGTCAGCGTCAAGCCATTAGACTCAGATCTTCAGCAGGATGAGACTTCTTCCGAACCGTTCTTCAAAGTTTCGCTTGAGAATAATCCATTGGATGGCTCTGCTGATGCGGCATTGATGGCAAAATTAAGAAGTATGACGATTTTCTACCATGTCGATTTCTTAAATCAGATCATCAAGTTCTTTACTCCACCAAAGGATCATCTTGAGACGATCAGTGCAATTATGACAGCTGCTGAAGCAACGGTACAAGGTCTTACTGCACAAACAAGAATGGGTCTCGAGGCTATCTGGGAAGATCACAAAACCGTTAACACACACCTTGATCTTCAAGCACCTTTGATAATTCTCCCATTGGATCCGAACTCATGGACTTCACCATGTGCTGTTATTGATGCTGGTCACATCAGTATCACCAGTGATCTCAATGACAGAGAGAAGGCGAAGGCTATCAAGAACTTGACCCCAGAAGAGTACGACAAGATCAACGTGGAAGAGTTGAGGGCTCTCATGTATGATAAATTTAATCTGCATTTGCAGGACACACAAGTCCTTATTGGTCCAACTATCAGATCAACTGTTGAGCAACTTCATTCTGGGAAAGACAGTCCTTCTTTAGTACTTGAGAAATTGGATATGAAGCTTCTTGTCGAAATATCAATGTTACCAAGTACCGTGAATCTTGCCAAGATCAGGGTGAAGGCCGATTTGCCAAGTTTTGTCGCCAAGATGAACGATTACCAGTACAAAATCATGATGCAGCTAATTGACAAGTGTATTCCAGATTTCTCATCTGATGGTGATGATAACGTTGAGAAGTTTGCAGTTCCGTTCGATGTTGGACTTGGAGCAGAGGAGAGTATTGCATTGCAAGAACTGTCTGATTCTGATGTCTCCACACAACCAAAAACTGCTGACAACAAGACGTTGGAGAAGCAACACACATTTGAGGTTGAATTCAACGTGGATAAGGTACAGTTATCTTTGTCCAAATGCAATGACGGCAAGACAATGCGCTCCGACCCGATTGTTGACATTATTGCTGAGGGCTGGTCGCTTGAATTTTTCAAGACTGAGACAGATATGCATGTTGACTTGCGTCTAGCAACTTTTAATGTTGAAGATTGGATCGAAAAATCTGGACCAAAGGAATTCAGGAAGTTAATTTCATCGAACAACTTTTTGGACAGTGAAGGAATTGACACTGGTAAGGATATTTTCAAATTGAAATATGACAAAGTGCGGAGAATGGTCAATCATGATGGCAAGGAGATTGAGCTCTTTGATCAGGATGTCGACCTAAAGCTTTCGGCGTTGAAAGGTGTTCTTACTCTTAAAAGTTTCATGACCATTTTGAATTTCATTTTGACCACATTCACAGATCCTAACCCACCAGAAGTTGCGGCTGATGCATTGAGACACAATGATGCATCTGACATTGAGACTTCTCCACAGCAAATTCGTTGTAACGTTTTGCTTGATGGTATTACCTTGGTACTTAATGACGATGGTATCAAATTAGCAACTATCCAGTTCTCCAGTGCTTTCTTCGATATTTTGGTTTTGCCAGAGAAGATGAAGGTTTATTGTAAACTGGGAGCGCTTACGATTCATGATGAGGTGAATGAAGGTACGCCTAGAGACTCTGTTCTTCGAGAAATCCTGAGCTTTGAAGGCGAAGAGTTGGCATATTTCACATACGAAACATACGATCCAGTATCAAATGCCGATCTTGACTATTCCTCTAGTTTCAACTTCCGAGCTGGTTCTTTAAAATTGAACTTCGTTGATGAGCCTTTGAACAAAATCTTAGGGTTTTTCAGTAAGTTCCAACAGATGAAGTCGTACTTCGACACGGCAAGAGACTCGGCTTTCAATCAGGCCAACATTGTGAACCAAAACATGAAGCTTGATGTTTCAATCAAGACACCAATCATCACATTCCCCAAACTTGTGGATTTCTCAATGGATAAGTATGATGATATTACCGTCTATTTGGGAGAATTCCATGCTTGTAATAGCTTCGTTAAAGTGGCTACAGGCTATATGAATCGCATGGATGTGGGTCTCCGCTCTACAAAGTTAACTTCGAAGATACATCATGGGGCTACTGCTCGATTGATGAAGATTATTGATGATGTCGACATATCGTTTGATATCAATATTCTTGATGGAGCTGTTGATCGCCCATACTTGCAGGCTATTGGTGAGATGACAAGTGTTACAGGAGACTTGACTGCCAAGCAATTTTCATACTTGTATTCCTTATTGCAGACTGTCCCAAGAGTTTTTGAATTTGACAATACGAAATCTTTGTCGGAGATCGAAGAAGCTGCCGTCAATGCTAATAATGTGATTGCTCCTAATGCGGTCTATTATGTCACTAAGGACGCTATTCCACGGCCCCCTACTACCAATGAGGATAATCCTGAATCTGTGAGAATCGATTTTACCTTCCATCTTCCAGAAGTTTCTTTAAGTCTCCACGAGAACTCACCAAAGGAGCCTGAAACGCCCGCTGTCGGTATATCCAAATTCTCTCTTACAGAAATTGGAGTCCAATTCAAACAGAAACAGAACTCACATTATGATGCTGATATGCATATTGGTTCTCTGACGGCCGAGGACATTCGTCAGCTGTCTGAGAACAAGTTCACTGAAATTATCCCAAAGATTTCAGGGGCAGATCACCAGTTCTCTGCTACGGTAACAACGAATGGTCCAGTCGACAATAAGAACACAGTTTTCTCAGCGACAGTCAACAGTCCGAAGGTTATTTTTGCAATGGATTATTTGTTTGCTTTAAAGTCGTTCTTTGATGAAGGCCTTGTTTTGCCTCCTGAGCTCCAGGTGAAACCGACTTCAGATGACACAGATGGGTCTCTCATTGACACGGTTATAGAGCCTGAGGAGACCATCCCAGCTGATCCAGTATCTAGGCTTGGTTTTTCTGTCAACATTGTTGATACATCTTTGATCCTTTTGGCCAATCCAACGCTCTCGAATTCAGAAGCGATTGTTTTCAAGATTGAACAGCTTCTTGCTTCGAAGCAAAATATTGCTACTGCAAGTGCAAATAATGTTGGAATGTTTTTGTGCAAGATGGACAGCTTTGACAGCAACAGAATTAGAATTATTGATGACTTTTCTTCTTCTATCACTGTTGATGAAAGAGGAAGCACTTCTGAAAGTTTCCTTACTTCCATTCAGCTTGCAATTGAACCATTATTATTGCGAGTTTCTTTGGCAGATATCAAGTTGGCTATTTCTATTTTCAACAGAGCAGTTGAATTGTCTCAACGGGGTGAGCAGGGTACTGATAAGAAGGCTGACTCTGATGAAGACACATATACCACTTTTACGAAGGAGTTCAGAAGAAAGCTTAGTCAGTATGCTCCTAGTGTGGTTACATCTCTTTCTGGCGTGAGACCGAGACGTACATCCTTGACCACAGGAGAAGTTATCATCCGCGCCGAGGAACTGAACGCAGACATCGAAGGGCTTCGACTTGTATTGATTGGTAATGTTAATGAGCTTCCGGTATTGGATATGTCAGTGAAGCCGTTCCAGCTCACGGCCAAGAATTGGTCCACAGACTTGGAACTTGACAGCACTGTTGAATCATTTGTGAATATTTTCAACTATGCAAAATCCTCATGGGAACCCTTAGTGGAACCTTGGCCGTTTGTTCTTCATGTTTCGAGGGATGTTTCCCCAAAACCTCAGCTATCTGTTGACTTGATAGCCAGAAGAATTGCAGAGATCACACTTTCTTCTCGCTCAATTGCGTTATTGTCGAACTTATTCTTCTCAATTTCTGGTGAAGGAGAAATCCAAGCCAGAGGCAGCTTAAAACCATATAAGATCTTGAATCAGACTGGCCTTGACATGAATATTTGGGTTTCTTCAGATGATGGTTCTCGTCCAAATCTAACTCTTGTTAAAGATGGGGACTGTGTTCCATGGGAATTTGAGGACTGGAGAAAAGTGCGTGAGAATTTGGATGTTGATAATGCGAAGGGGATCCTTGCGATTGAATTTTTGAATTCTGATTATTCAGATCTTTTGACAGTTCCTGTTACGAGTGAGGGAGAGGAGCTTTATATGTTGGACCCACCTGTGAATGGACACCACAACCGACTTAGTGCTGACGTCAGATTGGGTGAAGATAATGTCAAGACAATCTCTTTGCGTTCAACAATTGTCATTGAAAATGCTACTCAAGTGACTGTCATTATTAAAGGTAAGAAGGAATACCCAATCGCTGCAGGCGTCTCAAGAGCACTTCCAATCGATGAGGTTTATGATTCGAGCTTCACCATAAAGCCAGATATTAAAGTTCCTTTCGAGTGGTCGGATACTTCTCTTCACTGGAAGAGACTCTCTAAGTCATCACATTCAATTAGATGTCCATCAGCCGACCCTGAAGATACAACAAGCTTTTACTTCCAAGCAGATGCCAAATTTGACCACACAGAACCTCTTACAACGGTATACCCTCACATGACGATCGTCCTATCAGCTCCACTAGAGATTGAAAATCTTTTGCCATATGACATTTCTTACAGACTTTACGACAAGAGTTCAAAGCGTGATTGGAGAAATTTCCTCAAAAAAGGCAACACAAGTCCTGTTCACGTTGTCAAACTCGAGCATTTCTTATTACTAAGCGTACAGCCTGTGGGTTCAGGCTTCTCGAAGAGTGACTTTGCTATTATCAACGCTCCCAGCAGCAGTGAATTCACACGTGAGACACGCTTGTGCTTGAAGCACGAGGATGGTCAGTCCTTGAAACTTGGTGTTCATTACAGTGCCTGCCATGATGGTACAGGGTTGAAGGTAGTGGTATTCTCTCCTTATATCGTTTTGAATCGCACCTCCAAGGATTTGTATGTCAGTGAGAACTATAATATTTTGCAGTCAAAGGTCAGCAATGACAGTGATATAAAGACTGCAACACCAAAGATGTTTTCGTTTGAGGAAGAAAATGATGTGAAGTCAAGAGCATTGTTGAAGTTTGGTGGCTCCAATTGGAGTTTGCCTGTAAGTTTCCAGAATGTTGGTCAATTATCGCAAGTTGATATGACTTTCCCCGATAAGAAAACCTCCGTTTCGCTTGGTCTATCTGTGAAGGAGGGTGAAGGCAAGTACCTGTTGACAAAGGTTATTACTGTGGCTCCACGTTATATCTTGACCAACAAGTACTCCCAGGAGATTGAGTGTCTTGTTGTTGGGTCATCGCAGCCTATTCGACTTCAACCAGGAGATCATCAGGCTTTGTATGGACTACCAATGGCCACGAGAAAGCAAATCCAGATCAAGCTCATTGGGGGCAAGTCGGATTGGTCAGCGCCATTCAACATCAAGGACGTTGGTCAAGTACATTTGAAGGCATATAACCCTGATGTCGGCGTTGTCCTTTTTAAGATCGATGTTTTGTTGGAAGAATCTTCATTGTTTATTCACATCTCTGATGGCGGAAACCATTGGCCTTTCTCCATTCGCAACTTTAGTGACCAAGAGTTCTTGTTTTATCAATCCGATCCAAATGTCAACGAGTACGATGAGATAATCCAAGGAGATGGAAAGTCATTTAAGCCATTATACTATCGACTACCTCCAAAGAGTGTCATGCCATATGCTTGGGATTATCCGGCTGGGTTATACAAGGAACTTATATTGAGAGCAGGAGGTCGTGAAAGACGTATCCAGTTGGCTGAAATTGGTACGCTGAGACCGATGAAGTTAGCGAAAACCAACAGAATTGTTGATTTGAATGTTGTTGCAGATGGACCTACCCAGACTCTTGTAATTTCTAACTATGATCCTTCTCTCAGTCTTTACAAGTTGGAATCTCACTCTGCATCCACTACATCCATTGCCAACTCAGATCGATTCAAGGTCCAAGATGATGATGCTGATATAACTACCCACGTTGTATTCAGATTTGAAGGTCTTGGTCTATCGCTCATCAATACCCGCCTACAAGAATTATGCTACATAAGTGTTAATGGTATTGAGCTGAGATTCAACGATTCGGATATTTATCAGACTTTAAGTTGGAAACTTAAGTGGCTTCAGGTCGACAATCAGTTATTCGGTGGTATATTCCCTATTGTTCTCTATCCGACAGTTCTTAGACAGTCAACAAAGGAGATGAATAACCACCCGGCGTTCTCTGGATCGGTTACCAGAGTGAAGGATGATTCACATGGTGTTATTTATCTCAAGTACCTCACAGTCTTGTTACAGGAAATGTCAATTGAAATAGATGAGGACTTCTTGTTTGCGTTATTGGATTTCTCCAAGATCCCAGGCGCCGCATGGAATGTGGACATTGAAGACAAATTGTGTGACGAAGTGGTACAATTGCCCGAGCCATCAGATGCAACAGAGAACAGTGATATCTACTTTGAAGCATTGCATTTGCAGCCATTCCGTATGAGCTTGTCGTTTGTTCGTACAGAGAGGGTTAATGTTGAAGATAAGAGCTCTTCTCAGAATGCAATCATGTTCTTCTTGAATGTTTTGACTATGGCTATTGGCAACATAAATGATGCATCAATTCAGTTGAACGCATTGTTTATTGATAATGTCAGAGTTCCAATCCCAACATTGATGCAGCATATCCAAACACACTATGGCCAGGCATTCTTCTCCCAGATTTACAGAGTTATTGGTTCAGCAGATGTTATTGGAAACCCGGTAGGTTTGTTTAACAACATCAGTTCTGGTGTCATGGATATTTTCTATGAACCATATCAGGGCTTTGTCATGACGGATCGTCCACAGGAGTTAGGTATTGGTCTTGCCAAGGGTGGATTAAGTTTCTTGAAGAAGACCGTGTTTGGCTTCTCTGACAGTTTTGCCAAGATGACTGGCTCGATCGCTAAGGGATTGAGTGCTGCTACATTGGATAAAGATTTCCAGGATCGTCGTCGGTTGACACAGCGGAGAAACAGACCGAAGCATGCGTTGTACGGGTTCAGTAATGGTGCTACGTCGCTTGTTGATGGTGTCACTAGTGGAATTGCAGGTGTTGCATTGGCTCCGGTTCAAGGTGCTTCTAAGGAAGGTGCTGCTGGTTTCTTCAAGGGAATTGGAAAAGGTTTGATTGGTCTTCCGACAAAGACTGCTATTGGTATCTTCGATTTAGCAAACCAAGTGGGCGAGGGTATCAGAAACAGTACCACCGCCTTTGACAATGATGGCTTAGACAGAGTTCGTCTCCCAAGACAAATTTCCCACGATGCAGTTATTCAGAAGTTTGACGAGAGAAAAGCCCAGGGACAGTACTGGCTTAAGACCGCAGGTGGTGGCCAGTATTTGAATGAGGACTATGTTGCACATGTTGTTCTGCCAGGTGAAGATCAGGCTGTTATCGTGACTTTCAAGCGCATCTTGATGATGTCTACTGCTACCTTGAATGTGTCGTGGGCCATTGATTTTGATCAGATCAAATCCATTACACAGGAAAAGACCGGTATTAAGATTGGTTTGAACAACTCTGTTCAAGGTCCATTCATCCCACTGCCACACGTCGATTCACGGAGGTTCCTCTACAGAAACATTGGTATTGCTGTCAACCAGTATAATAAGACCTGTCAGGTTATTCTTTAGAGAAGCATGATGATACAAATTTTATATACATATGCATGAATTTATTTGTTTGTTAATGTGTCATTATTTCTTTGTAGTAAAAACGTTTGGGGTTTCGCCTGCCCGTTTGGGGAGACTTCTCATGAATTTTGATGCCGGTTCAACCTTTTCAAACTCGAGCTGAAGGTTCTTGACACCAATTGAACCATTACCTGTCTGAACAATGAGAATCTCGTCCGATAGTTGGAATTCACCGGGTTCAAGGGGCCGAGATTGATCCAATGCTGATATATCGGATAAGATCACTCTTCTCCATTCATGAATCAATGGCTTCCGTCTTTTCTTGATTTTCATCTCCTTGAATGTATATAGAGAACCAAGAGTATTGTACTTCCTCACAATCTCCTTAGCAGACTTGCTCCAGTCCACTTCGCTCATATCTGCAGTGATCTTTGGCGCGTATGAGTATTCATATTCTGATACAAACTGCGGGTGTTTGTAACTACCATCTTTGATAACTTTCACCAGCAATTCCGCACCAGCAATTGCCAGTCTATCTCTAAGTGATTGTAAAGTTTCATCTTCGGATATTGGAATCTTTGGTGTCTGTGCAACGATTTCTCCCTTGTCGAACTCTGTTGGATGTAGTGTCTGCACTGTTACTCCCGTATGTGTGTCATGATTCAACAATGCAAATTGAAGTGGACTTGCGCCTGAGTATTTGGGGAGAAGTGATGGGTGGACATTGAGTGAATATGCAATGGCTGATAGGAATTTTTTGGGGATGAGCTTGCCATATGAGACGGCTATGGCCATGTCGTAATCACGGGGTATCAGGTCGTTGATCTCCTTATTGGACTCGGCTCTGATGATGTTCAAGCCCTGCAACTCGGCAAACTGGGCAATTGGCACATCTGTCATAGTCTTGAGATCTCTCCCCGTTGCCTTTGGGTGTCTCGCAATGAGATCTATCTGTGATACAAGGTCATTGTCTTGTCTTGATGCCTCGACCAAATGCTTGAGAGACTCGATGCTGAACTCATCGGACCCAAAGAAGGCGATTTTGAGTCCCTTCGAGAGAACCTGGGAGGAGCAAAAGGATCTGAAATTGGTTCTAATCACCTTTGAAGGTAACCAATTCCTAGAAAGAAGCATTTTCTGCTGATTTCAGATTATGGCTGGTCGTGTGCTCACTGCTTGCCAATTCCCGAGGCATCGTCTCGAAACTCCGCTTAGAAAAACTCACCGCAGCCGTGTTGTTCCCCAGACACAGCTGATGTCAGCAATGAAAGGGCTGTTATCTCTCTAAAGAAAGGCTCATTGATGAGGTGATTGGCAGACTTTACAATATTGATTGAGCTGAGGGATGGTAGACAAGAAAGGTCTCTTTATACTGTGTTCTGCAACGGCCATTGGGCTTGTGGCTGGTACTCTCTATCTCTTTTCAGCCTACGGTCCACAGCTATCACACAGACTCAACTATTCCGGAACACAGACTTCACTAATTGCATTTGTTGGATCGGTGGGCGTTTCACTGAGCGGAATTCCTGCTGGAATTCTTATTGATGCCCGTGGTTCGTGTCTTGCTGTCGCCTGTGGAGCATTGTGTATTGGTGCCGGATACATTGGCCTCAAACAGCAATTCGATCAACAGGCAGGCAGTGTCATTATCAGTGCCATTCTCTCTTTCTTTATTGGTGTTGGATCAACACTCATCAACTCCGCTATGATCAAGACAGCTGCTCTCACATTCCCAGAACATAGAGGGCTTGCCACGAGTTTCCCCGTTGCATCTTATGGTCTCTCTGCATTTGCATATTCCTTTGCAGGACGTCTCTTGTTTGGTGCAAATACCTCGAAATTCCTAGGGCTATTGGGGTATTCTGCCCTCGTGATTTCTTGTCTTGGTCTTCCCGCTATTTATATCTCTGATCGAGAGCACATGGGGAAGCAGACGACAGGTACTGCATCTGTTAGTGTTGTTGCTAGTGGGAGAGCGACTCCAGCGCAATCGTTTGAACTTGAGAGTTTCACTTCTCCACTACAGCATTTACCACAGCCTCAGCCACTCAATCGTCAGGTGTTGAATCGTAAGCTTCATAATCAGCAGTTTGGCAAATGGGAAGTTACAAAGAGTTCGAGGTTCTGGATTCTGCTTAGCATCTTGGGGATTTTCACTGGTCTTGGGCAATTGTACATTTACTCTGTGGGATTCATGATTAAATCACTTCTTCAAGGAGCCGATGAGACCACTGTTCAAAATGCACAATCCTCACAGGTCTCATTAATTTCTATATTCAATTGCGCTGGACGGTTATTCTGTGGTGCATTTGGCGACTTGTTAGCGATAAAGTACGGTCAGCAGAGAAGTTGGGTTGTCTTTGTTCCAGCAATGGTTTTGCTCATTGTCCAAGTTCTCTGCTTTTCACTCGTCAGTTATAACAAGCTATGGGTTTCCTCCATTCTAAATGGGCTTGGGTATGGTTTCTCATGGAGTTCAGTGCCACAGATCCTACTAGAATACTTTGGTGTCAATGTCTTTTCGTTTGCTTGGGGGCTGATCAACATGGGAACGATCATCCCAACGTATTTCTTCACGTCTCTATTTGGAAGAATCTATGACCAGAATCTTGTTGTTGAAGAAGGAACAGGACGGAAGGTCTGTGTCCAGGGCCATGATTGTTACGATGAGACTTTCTTGGTCAGCACCGGCTTCAGCGTTGTTGCCATTCTATTAGTGATCTGGATCAACGTGAGACCGTTTGTTAAGAAGCAGAAGTATGAAACTGTTCCAGCCTGAGATTAAAAAAACAAAAGGGAATAGTAACAGTCTCAATATTTATATGTACTATATATCTAGAGAATGGCATTATATAAGAGTACTACTAATAAAACTGTGCCAAAAAGGGCATAGATGGATGAAGTGGTAAGCGCACACACAGTGTTTACGTTGACACAAAGAGAGTTGACTTTTAAGCCAGTTATAAGATGCTCCTGATATGTTACCTATCAAGCAGCATTGATTGATCAGTACAAATACCCGGTATGGATACGGCAAGTGGATATACCCTGCCTCACAGGAGAGCACAGACTCAGAACTCCAGTCGTGGAAGAGGAGGTGGAAGAGGGGGATGGAGAGGGAATGCCTCGCGAGGTTCATCAAGCACTAGAAGCAGCCATAGCAGTGGTAACGAGTCAATGATATCCTCTGCCGAGGAATTGGAAAGGCGAAGACAGAGGTTTGCTGATTCCAACGCAAAGAAAGACACCGGCTACGGATTGATCAGTCGAGGAGAGGATAACAGACTACAGCGAGATCCAGAGGCCAGACGAGATTTCTTCCGGCAAATCACAAAAGATGTGGGTTTATTTTATTTGTTGTGACTTTTCCTCTTCACTCAGATACTAACATTGTATTAGTTCACTGATAAATTTACAAATGGAGATGTCAAAAGTCTTCAGTTGGCGCTTGACAGGTTGTCTCTCCAAGACAAGACTACAAAGGAAGAAGACAAAGACGGAATATCTGATATATTGATGTCATTGAGAAAGCTTAGAGAGGCCTTGCTTAATGCTTCCTTTGACGAATTCTCCAAGTCTGTATTCTTGTTTTCCATCAGAACTTCAACCCGTGTGGGTCATTACCAGACGTATGTGCCCAGTATCTCTTTTCTTCTGAAGCATTCTGATAGTTTAAGCCACTCAGAGTTGCATGAGGTTGCTTACCTATATGCTCTCCATTTATGTCATTTCAACAGGGAGTATACTAAGGCTATGGAGGTCCTCTCCAAATATTGTCCCTATGATCTTCATCTTCGAGAGGTCCTCACCTCGTTCCTCAACTTGGAATACGGCAAGTGGCTCGAACTTTACCACAAGGAAAAAGATGTGCCACGATTCCGTCTCATGCAGTTTGGGGAGCATCATATGGTGAGCCATGCCATCAATTGCATACAAAAGTCCTATTTCCAACTACCTGAAAGCTATGTGAAACAGTTGTTTGGCATGGACGTGCCACAGCTCTCGAAGCTGTACTCGTGTACATGGAGAGTTGAGAATTCGACTACTGTTGTAGTCAGAGAGAGAAGATGATACAACTTCATCCATCACTTGAATAGATGATATATCCATATTTATAGAGAGAGAAAGAAAGAACTAGATATATACAATGTGGCCCCAACCACCCCCAATTTAGATGGTCACCCGGATCAACACCGATGAACGCGCATTGATTCAACCACCAAACAGAAGGGATGCCGAAGTTTCCATCGGAGGAAGTAGGCGGGCAAGCGGGTCTGAGTACACTTTGAGGAATGGAGAGCTTCCAGGCGATAGAGAAGATCAACGCCACGCAAGGGCTGAGTGTGAAGCACTTTGAGGACGGCACAATCCGGCTCAAGGATGTGCTGGAGGAGGTGCACTATCTTAAGGAACAGGTAAGAATGCACACAAAAAGAAGGAACGGACGTTGTGTACTAACAGATTAACAGATAAATACGATAAGGCAGCAGATGGCCAACTTCCTCACAGGGTTAACAAATATTCAACCAACGGCAAAACGTGAGTGTTCTGTGCAGACTTCGCTGATGTGATGAAGTGCATTTTACTAACAAAGAATCGATGACAGCACAACAGGTGTATGATGAGATTATACAATTGGTAGCTGCACTGGAAAAGACACTGGATGACTACGTGGAACGCTATAAGAAGCTGGTACCACTTCTGGGAGTTGTACAAAAGGACTTGGCTCTGAATGTCCCTGATAAGCTAGAGCCGTCGATCAAGCCGCCGCCAGTAACAGCAACAGCACCACCTGTTAAGAAGCCAGCGAGAAAGAGATCGTATGCTAAGAAAGGCACGCCTACCAATGATGGTACACCGCATTCCGGTTTCACACCGCAAATGACAATCATCGAGGACGCTACTGATGGGACGCAAGGGCAGCCCATATTACTATGAGACTCTCCGTTAAGGCTAAACCATCGGGGAGGCTTTCTAAAAATGAACTGAAATGGGATTTGTATGTCTAATAATGAAATGTTTTATTTATATCTTCTTCTGCCGGTAGCCCGATAGCCCCATTTATATCAGTTATAACTTGCACTATGAAGCCACACCTCTGATCTTTTGTGGCGGACACGACGCCTACAGTACTTCTCCGCTAGTTAGTGATTTGCTCATCTTGAACTAAAAGCTCACTAACAGGTCTGAGAAAAGCATTGGATCACCCAAAGTTCTTTGAAGTAACCTGTGAAGACCAGTGTTTGACCCACAATATTACATAACTGGGACCTAGAGAGAAGCGGGGCTCTCTGTGCAAGAAAGATCGCTATAACACGTCGTCAAGGGCACCCCCAAATATAGAACGATCTTAACCATGAATGGTCTTCTCGCTCCAATCAATGGTCCTCAAGACCTTCAAGGCCAGAGGTCCACATTACTACAACGCATACTGAGTTGTTTCGTTGGAATTGTGCTCTTTTTCTCTCTTCTAACGCCAGTACAATCGATGGAGGCTGCCGACGAGAACCTCATCGCAGCATATGAAGCTGCATCACAAAAATCCCTTCTATGGGGAGCTTTCAGACCAAACCTCTACATGGGCATCCGTCCGCGTCTACCGCATTCACTGCTTAGTGGACTTCTTTGGTTCAATGCTGATAAATTGGACAACCTTCAGAACGTTCGTCACTTTTGCGATCAACACCTTGACTTCCAGGGCTTTGGCTGGACTGAGTACGATCCTCGTCTTGGTGGACACCAGATCATGAGAGACAACGAGTTTGGTATTGACATTGCTACCGACTTCGTTAAGACAGATGATGGGAACTGGGCACTCAGAGTGAAAGGAACACCAAGACCCGGTCACGAGAAGGACTCTAATTCCATTGTGTTTTACTCAGTGCTACAGAGCGCTGGTGGTATGCTCACATGTCCTGCTGGCTCACCATTGGAAGGGTTTGCAGAAGGTGAGAGCGTCAAGCTGTTTGGTCATTCGACCGAATTGGATGGTTTTGACATTGAGATCACCGACGGGCCAGATACCAACACGCATAAGAGAGTCAAGAGAAAGAGATTACTAGAGCCATCTCTTGACCCAGCCAGAACTCACTACTTGTCCATGAACGTTCCTGAAGAACAAGATTTCAGAGTCAAGGATATCTTTACCGTGATGGTCAAGGAATCCATCCAATCGCTTGCTGAAAAACACCACAACTCTACAAAACAACCAGACCCGGCTTCTTTACTCGTGTTGCGAAACATCAATAACTTTGAAGGAAACTTACACATGATCCAAAAGACATTTGTCGGTGAATTTGAATTCGACATCATCTATAACAATGAGAAGGCTGACCAGAGAATTTCATCAGACAGTATCCCGTCGCTAATTAAAGACATGGATAATAAATTTGACAAGAAGTTCCAGAAGGCATTTGATTTGCAACCTCCATTCAACACCAAGGAGTATGAGAAGTTTGGTAAGGAAATCATCTCCAACCTTCTTGGTGGAATTGGATACTATTTTGGTGATCATCTTGTTGACAGAGACTCTGACTTGAACGAGGATACATATGAACAGATCAAACTGAATGGAGTCTCTGAAGGACCATTCGAGTTGTTCTCCGCCTGTCCATCACGCACATTCTTTCCAAGAGGTTTCTATTGGGACGAAGGATTCCATTTAATTCCTATTTTGGATTACGATGTTGATCTTACGTTGGAGATATTGAAGAGTTGGTTCAACTTGATTGATGATGATGGTTGGATCGCAAGAGAACAGATCCTGGGACCTGAGGCGAGATCAAAAGTTCCTCCCGAGTTTCAGGTTCAAAGTCCAAAGATTGCAAATCCACCAACATTGATGTTAGTGTTTGTGGAATTGTTGAACAGAGCAAAAGAAATCATGGTGAAGGGGTCTTTTGATTCTCTTGGTGATTTGGAAGAGCCAGAACAGGTACAGGACTTTGGTAAAGTGGACTTCACTGGAATTTCTGATGCGCACTTGAGACATCCTGAACTTTTGATCAGCTATGCTGAAGAGATTTATCCAAAGTTGCAAAGGCACTATAACTGGTTCAGAAGAACACAAAAGGGTGAACTCGAAGAGTTTGATCGCCAGCCATTTTCTCCAAACGAAGCATACAGATGGTCAGGACGTACTTTTACACACTGTCTTCCAAGCGGTTTGGATGACTATCCTAGAGCACCAGTTCCAGATATTGCTGAGCTGAACGTTGATTTGATTAGTTGGGTTGGTACCATGACAAGATCCATGAGACAGATGGCCGAATTATTGGAAAAGAAGGAAGATGCTGAGAAGTACGCCAAGATTGAGCATGACATCATTAAGAACATTGAGGATTTGCATTGGTCTGAAGCCAACAAGACATACTGTGATGTCTCTGTCAACAATGAAGATGAAGATCAATTCTACTGCTTCAAAGGGTACATCTCCCTTTTCCCATTCATGTTGAAGCACATGGAGCCAGGCAGTGCGCATATTGCTGATATTATTAAGCTAATCAGCGATCCAGAGGAGCTTTACACTCCATATGGTATTAGATCATTGTCCAAGTCCGATCCACTATACATGACAGGAGAAAATTACTGGCGAAGCCCAATTTGGTACAACATCAACTATCTCATCTTGGATGCTCTTTACTTTTACGGCTCAGGAGAGAACGGATCGAAGCTAGACCCATCGACTAAGGAACTTCTCAATAAGACGTACACTGACTTGAGAATCAACTTGATTGAAAATGTCAAGAGAAATTTGGACAAAACAGGATATGTGTTTGAACAGTACAATGACGTTACTGGTGATGGTCAGCGCTCTAAGCATTTCTATGGATGGACAGCACTTGTTATCAGCATGTTGAAGATGCCATACAGTCTCTGAAACAATCTTCTGTTGATAGATTGAACTCCGATTCGGGCCGAAGTCGCATCACGCTCACAGCTAAACAGGCCAACAATTGTCTGGTGAGTCCTGAATGGCAGAAATATAGGAATACACTTTCGCCGTGGCTCGTAGTGTTTTTAACTTCAAACACAGGGATTACAAATCAACCTGGATTGGACTGCTTCCACCTCCGGATTGACCTACAGATAGTGCGGATCATGCTACAACGTTTCAATCACCGGCAGGTATCCAGCTAGTTCGGAACGGAATTTTCACGTGGTTTCAAGACCAACAAATTGGTAGGTACTAGGTATCTTGTAGGAATCAAGACTTGACAACCAACTAGTTATATGGCTCATAGATCGGAGATTCAAGCCCTACCTGTAGAACGCATGCTGGTATATGCCGAGGCTCAAACAAAAACCGTTGATGGCGCAGACTGCTTCCTATCACCGGGTATACCCGTGGGGTATTTCCATGCTGTAAACTCGGTGGCTCAAGCATTAAACGTACTGCCAACTTCTTTCTTTATCTTCTGTGAAGGACGCAAACGGCAGTACAATATCCATTAAATTCCTTGCTCTACCGAGACACGGCAAAGTCCGAAGAAAGTGGTCGGGTCTCGGTAACCAAACCGGTTTATCAGCCACTTTTGCGAAAAATGCAGTCTGCCGCCTCACTGTTTGATCCGCACCACACAGTAGTCCGCAATAGGAAAAACAAAAGCAATTCGCATGCATCTGTCGACGTCAATGCATGAGTCTTTGTTCATCTCAACCCGTCGCCCCCTGTGAAGAATTATGGGATGCTATTTAAGTACGGTCCAACCCCTTATCACACGGGTTCTGCAGTATCGCTGCTAAATCACACACTCATACGTTTAAATATTCACAATGCCCAGCTTCTATGACTTCTCTCCCCTCGACAAGGCCGGAAACCCTTACCCACTCAAGGACCTTGAAGGGAAAGTTGTTGTCGTCGTCAATGTTGCTTCCAAGTGTGGTCTGACTCCACAATACAAGGAGCTCGAGGATCTCTACCAGAAGTACAAGGACCAAGGTTTGGTCATTATTGGATTCCCATGCAACCAGTTTGCAGGACAAGAACCTGGTTCCGATGAGCAAATTCAATCTTTCTGCCAATTGAACTACGGTGT
Organism: Petasospora euphorbiiphila; assembly: GCA_030556625.1. Lineage (NCBI taxonomy): Eukaryota > Fungi > Ascomycota > Saccharomycetes > Phaffomycetales > Wickerhamomycetaceae > Petasospora > Petasospora euphorbiiphila. The sequence goes on along the minus strand of JAKTUJ010000005.1, from coordinate 149,208 downwards.
CACATTTCCAGTGTTGAAGAAGATTGATGTCAATGGTTCCAATGCTGATCCATTGTACACATGGCTGAAAGAGCAGAAGACAACTTTCTTGGGTTACTTCGGGTTCAATGGAATCAAGTGGAACTTTGAGAAATTCTTAATTGACAAGCAGGGGAACGTTGCTCACCGTTTTTCTCCAATCACAAAACCAAACGCCATGCAGTCACAGATTGAGGAGTTGCTCAAGGCTTAATGAGGTGTGGTCGCCCAATACGTTTTTTTTTTCATATCGTACTACTTGGAGTTTATATTTTGATTTAACGGACAATGTCTTATCCCTCAACGTTGCTGATTTAGTCCTGTTGAGATGTGTAATCTTAGGGAATATAACCTGCATAAACACAATGTGTTTTAATATCAACCAATATTTATTATTGTAGCTTTTGTGACTACAGTACGTGGAAATGCATACATAGAATCATTTGCCGTCTATCTGCCAATGACCGCCCTAGACCGTTGTCGTAAACTTTGAGGCTCGTGTATGCGAGGTTGGTCGGTCCCACGGCTAGTCGGGCCAATAGGCAGAACCCATGATGTACAACTCCTTTGTCTTACTTCAGTATTTACACTGTCTGTTTTATCATTTGTCTTGTTCTTAGTAGTGATAGCAGTCAATATGCTTGCATGATTCACCTCATGGTGTATGATAACATCATTTTTTTTTTCAAGTTGAATAGTCTACACTTCTGGTGGAGAAATGAATACGTTAGTTAGATTTAACAACTAGGAAATGCACATTTTCAAATTGCTATCCAGTTGGTCGATTGCCAACATGCTAATGAGCCTACTCTCTAACAAACACTGCAGCAGCACCCATACCAGTTCCCAAGCACATAGATGTGACACCAATCTGGCCCGGCTTGAGCTCTCTCATCAAAGTAGCAATCTGTCTACCACCCGTAGCAGCCAATGGGTGGCCGAGTGCGATAGCACCACCGCGTGGGTTGACAACCTTCATGTCGATACCAACTGTATGGATGGAGAAGAGTGCCTGTGCAGCAAATGCCTCATTGATCTCGTAAACGGCAACGTCCTTAACACCAAGTCCTGTGGCTTTCAACACTGCAGGGATGGCATAAGCTGGACCAACACCCATAATCTCCGGTGGGACACCAATGACTCTGAAATCAACGTATTTGCCAATGATTGGGAGTCCCATCTTCTTTGCCACATCACGGCGTGCGAGCAAGACACCAGATGCGCCGTCTGAGACTTGGGACGAGTTACCAGCGTGTGTGGAGCCATCCTTCTTGAAAGCGGCTCTAATCTTGGAGAGGGATTCTGGAGTGACGCCCTTTCTTGGACCACCGTCGGTGTCGACAACAACCTTCTTTTTAGTAACGGTAGTGTTCTCGCCCTCGTCATCGTCATCATCTTCTTGTTCCTCAGTGACTTCAATCTCCAATGGCAAGATCTCCTCCTTGAACAAGCCATTGGAAATAGCCTGCTCAGCCTTGTTGTAAGAAGCTGCTGCAAATGCATCCTGGTCTTTTCTTGAGATGCTGTACTTGTCAGCCACGTTCTCGTTGGTGATACCCATTGGGATCTGACACTTCTTAGCTGAAAGATCCTTCTGCAAGATAGGAGAAAGCTCTGTCAGCGCCCTTGGGCCATAGTGCTGTGTCATTGACTCGACACCACATGCAAATCCAAGCCCAATCTGGCCAACTTTGATCTTGTTGGCAATGTCATTAACCGCGGTCAACGACGAGGAGCACTGTCTGTTAATGGCGATGAAGGGAACAGAGTCTGGGATGCCTGCGGCGAGCACAGCGGCACGGTGTTCAGTGGCGCCAGCGCCCTTGTTCAACACGTTACCACACGCAACGTCCTCAATCTTGGAAGGGTCAACCTTGACGGTCTCGAGGAACTTCTTGACAAATCTGTAGAGAAGCTCGTCGGACTTGACGTCCTTGAAGAGGCCCTTGCCACCTTTTGTGATGGCGGTTCTGTATGCTGCGACGATAACAACGTCATCGTCGTTCTTGCTTGTGATCTTTGCAGTGTGCACTGACGAGGACAAGTGGCTGCTGATCTGGTTGAGTCTGTCCATATTGCTTATATTTGATAAAGACTATGTGAGAGGGAGAGAATTCGCCACTAACGAGGGTGGTACCCCATATATATACGTGTATACACCCGTTCAAAGATGGAGATGAGAGGGGCAAATGGCAATGAGATGGAAACTCAAAAATGTGTGGAGAAACCCCAGAGTCTCCGGCAGCGGGAAGTGACGCTTCTGGGGGGGCCGCGGCCGCGGCTCTCGGCAAAAGTGAAGTCTGGTGTCCGGGTGCCGGCACAAGAAGAGAAAAGAACGCGAATTCACTGCGAATTTACCGCGAATTTTCCGCGAATTCCCGCGAACACGTTCTCTGGCTGCTCGGCAGTTTACGAACGACTTTTGCCGGCCACGGAGACCCTTAGTGGCCCACTGGCAAGGGAGATTGATAGGCCGGGCAAAGCCAACGCTGGGTGGTAAAGCAGCGCTGCGGACCCATTCAAGCGAGTGCCACTAAAAAGAGGAATAAAAAGCCAAGCAGATAGTGATCTAATCAATAACCCATTTTTTTATTTTCACTACTCATTTCCTTCCTTGTACTCCTCCTCCCCTCCCTCCCTCCCGCTTCTGGAAGCTGTCTGCCAATCGACCCACCGTCTGCTAACGCCGGGCCTTGGAAACACAAAGCAGAAAGAGAGAGAAACAGGTATACAGGGAAAGCACCATAAAAAAAACCTGTCAAGGAGAGCAGCAGTGCACGCACGAAAACAAAGAGAACGACCATCTACCACTTCCACACTCCACACTCCACACTCCGCTATATACACACAACAGCAAAGCACGTGCTAGTACATTGAAGATCTTCACTTTCAATGTCTAGGGGAAGAAACACATCCGTGTCGCCAACACAGGCAGGGTTTGGCAGCCAACTCCGGTCGAGTTCAAGAGGGCGTGACAGAGGACACTCAAGCACTGGGCCAGGACGCCACTCTTCAAAGTCAAGAGCACATTCGCAAGGCGAGGATGCCAGTTTCAGATGGTCTGTGCTAACGCACGACCCTTATGAGCGCTTTGAACCCAAGGATGATAGACCATGGGGCGCACCCAATGCCGATGACGACGTGAGTGAAGAGGAGCAAATTAGTGACGACGAGCCGGATACCACGTTCGACTTGTACGATGTCAAGTTGCCCAACTACATGATCAGCATCAGCGAGTACTACAAGAAGAGAACCACCACTGATATCTCGCGCGAGCTTGCTGAAAGGTTGCAAATGGAGGAGGCGCGTGTTGAGAACTTGAAACGCAAAGGATTGGACACTCAGAGATTGGCTGAGGCGCTTGCACTGGAGAAGGCCCTCGAAGACGCCAAGGAGATTAACAGTGAAGTCCCCTCCGGTATCGTGGATAGAATTAGAAAAGAGTTGGACGAGTTGGGATATAAACCAGACGCCAAGACTGATGAATTGGTCAAGTTGGAGAACGCAAAGGATAAGGCCAGTTTGGACTACAAGAAATTTGTCATTGCACAATCAAAGAAACCTTCGGAGGAGCTGATTGAAGTCACCGATAAGAAGAAGATTGTCTTGTCTGATGTTGATTATAACAAGGAGACGCTAAGAGCATGCAGAAGCGTCACTTTGGGCAACTTCTTTGAGCATGACAAGGACCCCAAGGCCGCCAGATCGTTCCTCATCTACGTGGACCAGAGCACCGATGCGCTGATGTCGATACAGTACACTATCGGTGCTCTTGTCAAGTCCGGAGATGTCGTTTACATCATCAACACGAGCGAGTTTGAAAGCGAGTTGGATTACTACGATCGACAGTGCAAGCAGTTCACTGATAACGTTGTCAGTTGCCTAAACCAGATCTACGACCAGACTTTTGAATTGCACGTGATTGTCGAGAGCACATACCGCAAGTATACAAAGCATTTCCTCGACCAGTTGATCAAGTACTTGGAGCCGTCGTTGTTTGTTGTTGCCAACCAGACACTTGTCGCTAGTGATAAGTTGTCTAACTACGTTTCTCCATGTCCCTTCATTGTTGTCAAGAGAAAGAACTATGTGAGGAAAACCCGTGCTTGATGAGGCGAAGCAGAGCTAAGCAGAGCTAAGCAGAGCAAGGAGATTACTTTGTATAATACCGGGTACACATTTGCACGGGCAATTTTTATGAACATAATTACAATATTACATATTTCACTATTATATTACTAGGGTTTGCATTGTATTGAATAGAAGATAATGAATAGAAGATTCAATGGGGGGTTGTCGATTCTATGCATACTGCATACCTAGATAGGGTACACGCATTGTCCAAGCGAGTTTGGAGTAAAACAAGCAGACTCGCAAAGAACAGAGATCTGCTGTGACGGACAATGCCGGGATCAGAGTATAAGTGATGAGCAGTTTGATCTGATGAGTCAAGTCACAAGTGAAGCACCTTATAAAGTGTCCATGCCACGGACACGCACACGCACACCCGCAGGGGAGACATCCCGGGGCTAAAAAAAACGAGAAGGCGCAAGGCCCGCTGGCGGCGCTGGCCGAATATCTCCGGGCACGTACGTATTGCTAACTAAGGGAAGAATAGGCTATTTGGGCATTTGGACACCACGGGACGTCTGGGCTTTCCTTTTTTTCACTTTTGATCCATCTGGAGATGGACCGAGGAAGATTAGAACCAGGTCTGCGAACAGCTCCACCGTGTGTGGTCCATTATGGATAGGCTCACTGCCCCGGCACCCCACGTATACGACAACGAGATGAGGTATCGGACCGGAATCCTAGGCTCTTTTCCCCCGGGGAGACGAGCGTTTCTTGCTTTTTGTGCCAGCGCAGTGCGGTGTGTGTGGGCCTGTCTCGTGGTTCACCGTATGACTGTGCACGCTGCGCGTAGTGAGGGATGCGTCGTCGGCGTCCCCGTGGGCTAGCAGCACACACCGCTGAGAAGGTCGGTTACGTAGTAGAATTTACTTTGAAAGTATACGTTGTAATCGCTAATCTTGCCTATATTGTTCTTCTCCCAGATGGAACGGTTTCCTGCGTTGTGGTATATACAACTGGGAGGAGGAGAAGGAGCGTCCTGATGTACCCTGCAGCATGTGCTAGTACGGTGAGACTTTTCAGTGTTCACCTGCAAAACAACAAAGCCAGCAGCAAGCGAGCGGGACAAAGAGGCTCTCCAGACTGTGACTTGTCGTGACGGTGTCTCTCTTACTTAGAAGTTAGAACCATGGTGATACACTTCTGGTGGAGATCTGTTCTGGTGAGTGTGCTTCTCTAGACTAGGTGCCTTACTGGCACCAATACGTCCCCGACCCAGCAGCCGTTACTCCTCTCTCTCTCTATACTCTATACTCTATACTCTATACTCTATACAGCGCATGATCAAAGCCTGATAGAAACGTCACACAGAGATAACACCAGCCAAATCAGGCCAGACGGGGACTCACTCACCCCACCGCGATGGAACTGTAATAACACCGTGGCCCACTCTCGTCCTACCGGGACGCCAATTGACCTGGCTGCCTGTCTACCATCAACACTACAATGACAGATCTACACTTGTTATAAATTGCCCCTTCTTTGCCCCGGGATTCCCTGGCCATCTGTAGCCTTTTCCCGTTGTCTCGTCGGAGTTGCGGGATCGCGCGCTGCTGTGGGACACACGGGACATTTTTCCACCCGCCGAGGCCCTTATATATGAGCCATGGCCCTGTGTGTGTCGGACAACGACGACGACGCTCTGTTGGTTACAAACACCAAAAGAAAAAGCTACCAGCTATAATGTCTTTTGCCTTCAAGAGCCTTGTTCAGCGTAGGCTACTGGCCACTGCTGCCGCTGCCACGCTCGCTGGCTCCGGCTACTACGTCTCCCAGCGCTCAGTCCAGAATGAGGTCAGCCTTCCTCCGCTCATTGACTCAAGACCACCGCCTCCATCGCGTGAGGAGATGCTCAAGAAGCTCGAGTCGACGCCTAAGTTCGACGTGCTCATCATCGGTGGTGGTGCCGCAGGTGCTGGTTCCGCAGTCGATGCCTCCACGAGGGGACTCAACGTTGCCATGCTCGAAAGAGCTGATTTCGCTGCTGGTACATCTTCAAAGTCGACCAAGATGGCCCACGGTGGTGTCAGATACCTCGAGAAGGCCTTCTGGCAACTCTCCAAATCCCAGCTCGACCTCGTCATCGAGGCCCTCGACGAGCGTGGTAACGTCTTGAGAACAGCTCCACATCTCGCTTCTGTGCTCCCAATCATGATCCCAGTGTACAAGCTCTGGCAGGTGCCATACTTTTGGGTCGGTACCAAGGTCTACGACTTGTTCGCCGGTAAGCAGAACCTCAGATCGTCCTACTTGCTCTTCCCAGAACAGGCTATGGCCGCTTGTCCAATGCTGGACGGCACCGGTTTGAAAGCTGGTCTCGTTTACCACGATGGTTCTTTCAACGACTCGAGAATGAACGCTGCTCTTGCCGTCACCGCTGTCGAGAACGGCGCTACCGTCCTCAACTACGTTGAGGTCACCCAATTGCTCAAGGAGAACGGTAAGGTTGTCGGCGCTGTCGCCAGAGACCGTGAAACTGGTAAAGAATACAATGTCAAGGCCACCTCCGTCATCAACGCTACTGGTCCTTACTCCGACGTCATCCTCGACATGGACAATGACCCACAGGGTATGGCTCCAAAGGAATTGCAACCTCCAAAGATGGTGGTCCCATCTGCAGGTGTCCACATCATCCTTCCTGACTTCTACTGCCCAAAGAACCTCGGTATCCTCGATGCCGAGACCTCTGATGGACGTGTTATGTTCTTCCTCCCATGGCAAGGTAAGGTTCTTGCAGGAACCACCGACGTGCCTTTGGAGAAGATCCCAGAGAACCCTACCCCTACCGAAGCCGACATCCAGGATATCCTCAACGAGCTCCAGCACTACATCAAGTTCCCAGTCAAGCGTGAGGACGTGCTCTCCGCTTGGTCTGGTATCAGACCTCTTGTCCGTGACCCAAGAGTCAAGTCCACAGGAAACGGCACTGAGAACCTCGTGAGAAACCACTTGCTCTTTACATCCGACACTGGTCTCACCACCATCTCCGGTGGTAAGTGGACCACTTACAGACAGATGGCCGAGGAGACCGTTGATGAGATTATCAAAGTGCACAAGCTCGCTGCTAAGCCATGTTGCACAAAGTCTATCCTCTTGGCCGGTGGTGAGAACTACGACGTCACCGTGGCTCCAAGATTGGCCCAGAAGTACGACGTTGGCGCAGAATTGGCTGAGCATCTCGCTAACAACTACGGTTCTAGAGCTCCATTGATTCTTGAGGAGTTCATCAAGGACAAGAAGAACCAGCTTCCTGTTGCCCTTGCCTCTGACAAGGCTGAGGCTGACTACAAGAACTTTGCTTACCCATTCTCCGTTGCTGAGTTGAAGTACTCGTTGAAGTACGAGTACACGAGAACACCATCTGACTTCTTGTGCAGAAGAACCAGATTGGCCTTCCTTGACTCCAAGGCTGCCCTGAGAGCCATTGATGGTGTTGTGAAGGTGATGGGTGACGAATTCGGCTGGGACTCCAAGAAGAGAGAAGAGGAGACAGCAAAGACTGTCGAGTTCATCAAGACTTTCCACTAAACATGATTCTAAACTTGTTAGACTGAAAAGGAAAAAAAGGAAAAAAAATGGTTCATTAATTACCAAATTGAATACTTAAATATTCGTACCGTTGATGTGTCATGATTTATAACGTTTACAAAGTTGAGTAAATACAATCTCTGTTTGATCATAGTAGATGCAATTGATAAGTGACCAACAGGAATCGGCAACGGATTGCTCCAGGTCTATGCATTATATTATACCGTGGATTTGACCTGGTTGTAAAGCTTATAATCTTCTTGTTTGGCAACAAGATGCTGGTGATCATTCACCAGTAAGTTGACATAGAACAGCAGTGATCTATCGTTGGACTTGACCTTGCTGTTAAAGTTCTTGATGACATTGGGATTAGATGGTTTTTCTGGGAATGATTGTAACTGGATCGGTAGCCTCTTCAATATAGGTATTGTTAGCTTGTATGTCTCACTTGTATCAAATGTAACGGAAAATATCTTGGCCTTGTTAGACGAGTTGATGAGTTTGACTTCAGAAACAGTTGTGATCCTATGATTAAGCAGAGTGAGTTCCTCATCGCGTGTATCTTCCTTGGGTACAGCTCTGGTGCTCTGTGCACTGCCATCCAATCTGATCTTAGCATCTGTTCCCTGTCCTCGACGTCTGTTACGAGTCCGAGCATTGCGACTTGTGCTGGAGGCTCGAGACTCCACTGATACGCTTGATGCCCGTGAATCAGCGGACTCGGGTGTAGACTTTCTACCTTCCCTGTTGGCAGGTCTGCGTCTGCGATAATTACGCCTCTTCTGTGTCTCTTCGGACATCTTCTCTTGATCTCTTCCCACTTCCCTCTTTCTCTTCCTTCTCTTCCTTGTTGAGGCCCGTTGAGTTATCAAATTTAGCCGAAGTGTTTACGTAACCACATCTAGAGGCTCACTCGGGATCTCGAAGCACATTTATAGCCATTACAGTCGCTAGCAAACACCCAACTCGGTCAACTTTGCTAAACAACCATTGCAAATACCATTCGATATGTCAAATCTCACAATGAGCAACACTGGAACACCGTCCAGGCCAGTACAATTTAGATATTCGACGCCTGTGAAGCGAATCCACGACTCTCAAGGTCTCCAGTGGTTTCAACAGTCCACTGCACTCTCTGAGCTTCAACAGGCTCTCGGTCGCATTGTCGTCTTGGTAGAAGGTAAGGATGTTCCACAAGGTGTCTTACCAAGAGAGTTGTTGTACGATCAGGAGAACACGCAGAAATTCTTGCAAGATGCGTCTATCTCGATCCCATCATTTGACCAAGCTGAGAATGAGTTGGATCTCATCCTAAAGAAGAAACCATACGTCAAGGCAGTCGTTGATCTCATTGCAAAATTTTCACAGCTGGTTGATAATGTACCGCCTCTTCCTGGTCCAAGACGTTATGGTAATATGGCATGTCGAGAATGGCATAGAAAACTTGAAGACAGCATTGACGAGTGGATAAAGGAGCTTATCATGCCATTTTACAAACTTGACAACCCCGAGGGGTTCCTAGAAGAGAGTAAGTGGTACATCGTCAATGCATTTGGGTCTAACGAGCGTTTGGATTTTGGAACAGGTCATGAGCTTGCATACCTCGCATACCTCACTAGTCTTTGGAAAGTTGGCGTCTTTGGCGAAGACATTGATGGATCAGATTTCTTGGTCATGTTCGGAGTTTACTACAATCTCGTGAGGAAGTTGATTCTTACATACACTCTTGAACCAGCGGGGAGCCATGGTGTTTGGGGTCTGGATGACCATTTCCATGTTATCTACATCCTTGGTGCTTCACAGATGCTAGGTGCTGACTCTGCGAAGAATGGGCCGTCTGTCAGTCCAAAGATGGTAAGCAACAGATCGGTTGTGTTCCAGTGGAGTTCCAAGAATTTTTACTTCAATGCAATTGCATTCATTTATAAAGTGAAGAAAGGTGCATTCTTTGAGCACTCTCCGCTGCTGTACGATGTTTCTAACGTGAAGAGCTGGGAAAAGATCCTCAAAGGCATGTTAAAGATGTATCAAGCTGAAGTATTTGGAAAGTTCCCTGTCGTACAGCACTTTTATTTTGGTAACGTTCTATTCCCCTGGACCAATGCTAAGACTGGTAAACCTCTGCCAATTTCTACCGTTGAGAAACCAAACACACATGATGAACACAAAGCCTCCTCACCATCACCACCGGTGTATGCAGAGCACACACCTGTGCCTGTCACAACAGCAGCTCCTTGGAAAAAGGAACCACATATAGAAAACTTGGTAAGACAAAGTCCAGGACGTATTCCTACGCAAGGGGGAATGTCAAAATCAAAAACTGGTCAACCACCGTCACAGAGTATGCCTCCAACAAGAGCACCATGGGCATCTACGGATTGATTTTTGAGATAGTATCTATATAAATTGTGAAATATGGAAGTTATGACCCTTTATAATGGTGTTTTACCAATAACCAACGTAGTATTTAATTCTTACTTCTTCAATTGCTATCCAAGAAAGAAATATTTCCTATTTAGGTATTTCTGCTCTAATGAATAATTATAATTGGATATATGGTCACGTGATTGAGCTCATGATATCGAACATCGCAGAACAACATCGATCTTTCTTTCTTGACCAAACTCCAACAACAGGAAGCAACAAAAGCAGATAAGCTACTCCTCTAATACTCCACAATGACATTTGTCGAGGAGATCAACCGAAACACATACAGCAGGGACTACTACTTCACATCCTCTGTGAACGTACCCTCGAGGGCGAAGCAGAAATCGGCATCACAAGATAATCGTCCTCGTAAACGACTCGCCCCTGGGTCTTACAACCTGGCGGCCATTGAGTCAAACTTGCACGGGACAGCACTCACTGAGGATCTGGTGGAGGAGAAGAACTCCAACAAGAGATTTACTGAATTGGACAGAGAAAACTACAATGAGAACGCAAGAATCGACCTGCCCAAGCTGGGAATCACATTCGACTATCCACGTTATCCACAGCAAAAACCGCAGAACCCAAAGATCAAGTCCAAGCAGAGTGCCTTGCAACACGTCAGAAAGATCTTGGCATCGAGGAGAGGACTGGCTAACTATCTGGACGAAGATGAACGTAATGCTGCGATTCTCTTCAACGTGGTGAGCAAGAAGAAGAACACGATGCTGATGGTGCCTAACAAGAAGCTTTGCTCGATCTGTGGAGACAACGCTCCAGGGAGCTGTGTCAGATGCAATGCCAGGGTGTGTAGTGTGAAGTGTTCTGCAGTACACAATGAGACACGATGTACTGGCTATTGATCATGATATGGACGGTGTGACTACGACGTAACGCCACAAATGCCAATTAATTCTATTAAAACGGATTGTTCTACTGGTGACGAACTCTATTCTAAGCTACCTTTTGTACGATTATAGCATCAATATTGTGATGTCTTTAAAGCTACCTGTAATGGTCCCAATCGCAATGTCATCGCGACACCCGAAGTAGGTAAAGTGATGATACATTTGTACTTCTCCCTCATTTACCACGTTTTAGCAAAACACACCAAGCAGCCGCGACTATGTTTCGATCGATCCGTCCCATAGTTCCACAGAGATCTATATCTCTTTCCCGTCTGCAATCCACACTTAACGTGGCAATTGTTGGTTCTGGACCTTCTGGGTTTTATACTGCACATGATCTACTCAAGCGTCCAAACGTCAACGTGACGATGTTTGAAAAACTTCCGACACCGTTTGGTTTGAGTAGATATGGAGTTGCACCTGACCATTTGGAAGTCAAGAACTGTGAAGACACTTTCACTGAAGCGGCACAGAGTAACAGGTTTGCGTTTAGAGGAAACTGTGAGATTGGGAAGGATGTCACTTTGAAGCAATTACAAGAGAGATTCAACGGTGTTGTTCTGGCATATGGATGTTCTCATGGAAGCAGATTGGGTGTTAAAGGCGAGGATTTACCCGGAGTGATAAATGCTCATGAGTTCGTTGGTTGGTATAATGGTAATCCAGATACCGAGTTCACTAGACCACCATTGGAGAAAGTGGAGAATGTTGTCATTGTCGGAAATGGTAATGTGGCAATGGATATTGCGAGATTGCTGCTTATGCCTGTGGATGAAATTAGAAACAGCGATATGACTGCACATGCGATTCGTACTCTAGAGAAGAGTACAGTGAAGGATATCAAGATTGTTGCAAGAAGAGGGTTTTTGGAAAGTGCATTTGCAACTAAGGAAATTAGAGAGTTGTTACAATTGGAAAAGTACGGTGTAAAGTTTGAAGGCATTGACCAGGATATTATCCAGCCTTATCTTCCAATTAAGAATAAGATGGAAAGAGTTGTCAAGAGAAAGCTCGATACATTGCTGGAATACATGAAGCCAGTGGAGGAGAGAAAAGGCAAGAAGAAATTCCAGATTCCTGATGCATACACCAAGAGTTGGAAACTGGAGTATCTCTTGTCCCCCGTGGAAATCAAACCAAGTGAGTCAGATAAGCAATTGGTCAGCGAGATTGTATTCCAGCACAACCAGCTCTATCATGAGTCACCAGAATCACCTGCAAAAGTGAAGCCCGTCCCAGATTCTTTCAAGTCATTCAAGGCCGACCTTGTGGTGACAAGTCTTGGATTTAAAGGTTCCCCAATTGTTGGTCTTGATCAGCTCGGTATTGCATTTGATGCTAGAAGAGGCGTCATTGCCAGTGCAGAGTCTAGAGCATTGAGCAAGGAAGGTGCTGTTGTTCCTGGTATCTACGTAACAGGGTGGATTAAGAACTCAAAGAAGGGTCCAATTCTGAATACATTGGTTGATTCGAGTGCTGTTGCACAATCTGTTATCCAAGATTTTGAATCTGGGGTTACACAGTCAGAGAAGCCAGGAATTGAAGGATTGGAGATTGAAGGTGCTACCACTTGGAATGACTGGGTAAAGCTGAACGAGTTTGAGCTCAAGTTTGGTTCGCTACACAACAAGGCGAGATGGAAAGTCCCAGAGACGCAAAAGATGTTGGAGATTATTCGTGATGCAAGTGCAAGTGAGGAGGAGAAGGTTCAGAGGTTCAAAGATTGGTTAGAGAGTTATAAGTAAATGTGTACATAAAATACTACTGTTTAATATCATAAATGTCATTCTACTGTTACTATCATAAATGTATCTGTTTTTTTTTTATAAATCGTCAAAAAAAAACATTTATCTGGCGTTCAAAGAAACGTTCTTCTTTATGTTGTGGAAAATGTTGAATATCAAACCCAATTCTTCAATGCGCTGTAGAAGGAACGATGATTTAGTGGTGCTCGCCAGCCTTGTGGTGACGCAAGTGGAAGTAGTACTCGAGGGAGTAACCGAAGACCAAGACGAAGCCAGCCAAGTGCAACAATGGCTTACCGGAGGCATTGTCACCATCAAAGAACTTGGCCTTGTAACGGCCAATGAGACCAGATGGTTTGGAAGCTGGAGCTGGACCCTGTGGCAAGGCCTTGTAGAACTCAACAACGGAGGCCAATCTCTTGGCAGCTGGGTTGGAACCAATGTTCTGTGGTTAAATGTTAGTACCTCTGCTGTGTAATGCTTGATCAAGAAAGGGGGTGGGGATAAGATGCGGTAATCAATTGTACGTTTTCGAAAGATCCGGTGACTCAAGACTCCGTAAACCAAAATAAAAGAGTGTAGAATGCAAATATCATTCGAATGTAAACGATTGAAGCCTTATTTGTGTGAGATTGTGGATATACACCCATTTAAAGGCAAGGGTGATGTATCAACACTCCGCGCATTACCTCTCCTCTCTTCCCTCACGGATTCCAAAACAGGCCAAACTCACCTGGGCGGAGGCGATCTTTGGTGGGATCAAGGTGGACAATTGACGTCTGATGATGAAGGACATTGTTGCTGTGTTCTGTTTGCACCTGAAGGCTCCTTGTAGTAGCAGCCAAGTCCACACGCGCACTTCTTTTTTTCGGCTTTGTGGGCGCTGCGGGCTCGGCGGCTGTTGCGAATTTCCATTGGCAGCGCATAAGTATGGCGCAGCGTGTGTGCGCTTATGCCGTGCCACTAATACTAATACTACTAGCACTACTAATACTAGCACTATTCGAATTTGAGAGAAGCACTCAATTCTAAGCAAAGATCACATATATTCAGTATCCTGTTATGTCTACTCCTGCGAAATATATAGCACTGGTGGCGGTTAATGTTAGTACATCTAGAAAGGAACAGAGCGGAGGCACACTTACCATTGTTACCACGGATGAAGACATCGCCGTACTTTCTCGTGACTTTGCCTGCTACCCACTCTTCTGTCTCCTCGAGAGCAACGTTCATGTAGCCATCAATCGTGTCGAGAGTGCCTATATCTGCTGTTAGTATGTGTCCCGAGTTCTGTGTAGCGTTGTCATCGTCCTCAACTTGCCAGACAACAAGCAACAAGCAAAACATACCGTGATATTCCTCTCCAGAATAGAGCTTCACCAGAACTTTCCCACCTGTGAGCTCACCCAAGAACTTGGATGGCTCTGATACTGTTGCAGTTTCTGTTGTGGACATTGTGTGTGTATGTGTGTGTGATGTAAGAATTCTCCGGGAGGGTCTTAACGATAGTGTTTGTAAGAAATGTTCAGTTATCTTCTGCAAATCCCAATCCACTAACAAAAGCTTGAGTTGTCTAGTTCGTTGATCCACTGATTATTAGATGTTCCTGCTTCTACTTCCTCTTCAGCATTAACTGTGTGTTTTTCAAAAAGACAAATGGGTGTTACCCGGTAATACAATCTTCTACAAATTGAAAAACTGCATGCCACACTCATAAACAACAGATTAACAACAACCATGCAGTTTTTCAACTTTACGCAATCATGCAATTCTACACGGCGCTAGGGTGCTGGATCAATATCAATGGATAACTTGAACTATACTGGACTATATGGTGATGGGAAAACAGTTACTAGGGTTGAATTTCTGACATGTTATCTACACGTCCTCTTTCCCTGACGCGTAACAGTGTATGGATCATCTTGATGTTGGAAACACTTGTCTGTGCATTTCAGGTTCCTCTTCGAACATCCACAACGGCGATCACACTTCTTACGACATGAGCAACCAGAGAATTCTGTTGTCTTGGCTCGTTTCCGTTGAACATTGTCCTCTGGGATGCGGTTGACACTGCGGTCTTCTTCAATGAAGATATTCATGAGTTCAGTGCGGTCGAATTCGCCAGATTCTACTTCTCTGTTCCTTGGGCCTAAGAAGTCGATGATTCTTAACATTATCTGATCACTGTTGAAATGCAGTTCACTCAATTTGCATTGGAATTCCGATATTGCTAATCGACACTCCTCATCGTCCATCTCTGCACTGAAGAACAACTCAACGGGGCGACATTTGGTTACTCGTGCTTTGGTATTGTTCATGGTAAAGCCGATGGAATTGCAAATCTTGCGAATGTTCTTCATCTCATAAGACGGGTTTTCTTGCTTGATTCTGTTTTCTATCCAGGTGAGTTTTTTGAACTTGCGCTTTATCTCTCTGCTGCTTCCTTCCAGTGACGCTGCAATAGAGCGGTTGCGCAGTTTCCCTGTGACGTGACAAATATTGAAATCTTGTATGACTTTTTGGAAACTATCACCCAAGAATTCCTGGTGGTGGGCAGTGTAGAGTACAACAGGGGTCTTTGAAGAGCAGCATATCTCCCAGAGAGCATTGGCTGTTTCTTGTGTTGAATTCGACTTCATTGGATTAATAAGGCAGAAGCGGGAATAGTGCTCCATGATTCTGAACAGATAGTTGTATTCTTGATAATGGATCGAGCTGATGTCAATTAGATCTATGTGGAAGCTGTTGCGGGATAAGGCATGGAGGGCATGCCATATGTCCTTTGTGGCGTTTTCATAGCGGTCTTTGCTTTCTGTGGGGGTTGGAAAGTGCTCTGTCTCTTCCATGTTTTCCAGAATGTCACAACAATCAGTGCAACTCTCGTAGATCAAGAGCCGTTCTACTAGGTGCTGATATGGCCTCTCTACAAACAACTGTCAACCTTGAAGCCTGAAGGCTTGAACCGACAAAAAGCGCGAAGTAATACTGTCCGGACGATTTACGTGACGGAAATTAACGTGGCACTTGTCCTTATGTTGGTGTCACTGTGGCACTCATTTTTGTGAACGGAATCTCAAAGTGACACGGCGTATATTTCAGTCTGTAGTAGGTCGCGCAGCCAAAGTGTGTATATCTCAGCACAATGGTAAACACGCTGGGAGTTGTTGTTGTTGGGACAGATCGAGATTGGCGGACCCCACGACCCCACCATACCGAGACACCACAAAGAACTCCCTATTTTCAAAATATTGTAACTCGCTCAAAATTGGTGCTAAATATCTAAACTTAGCTTTAATGGAATCTACAGTGATATTATATTCTTTTCTTAGTACGCATGAAATTTAGAATCTTCTTGTCCAATAGTGGTGCTTGGGTATCTCCGCGCCAATGAGAAATATCAGAAGTGCCTTTATTTCACGAAAACTCAACACCACACCAAAATATTATATGGGTAGTGACATGACTGGAAACTCCAGCACAATATCTATCTACACGTAGAAACTCCTCTCATTTGAAACAGCCAAACAAAATTGGGACGGGGGGGTCAAAATCTGACATGGTGCGTACAATTTTCTCACCAGCCAAAAATTAGTGGGAGAAAATTGTATGCCTGGATTCTCCGCGAATTACAAAGAAGTAGGCTGATGAGAAGATTGGCTTCCACAGTTAGTATACCGAAAATTTTCGCATTAGAAATTGTCGGTCAATTATATTTGTGCATTAAACATTTTTATGTGTCTCTCACGCTTTGTAGTTAGAGCATCTACCCGCAGTTTAGAGGGTCTGTAGGGTTGTAGATACCTCTGGATCCTTACTGTGTACGTGTGTATGTAACGGTAACGTGAGTGGCCTTACCATAATATTACATAATCACTATAGTGTATATGACGTAAGCTGTGTCACTATGACACTGATTTTCGGGAACGGGGAAGTGTGACGTAAGTCGTCCGGACAGTAAAAGTAAAACCACAGACGCGTCTCGGCAGCGCAGTCGGCGGTTTCGCGTTCCAAAGAGGCAATTAATTTAATAATAACGCCGGCAACGGTAACGGCAACGGCAACGGGGCACGACGTCGTCTGCTTTAATAGTGTGACTGTAGTCTCTGTGTGTATCCCTGTATCAGGGGTATTACCCAGTTGACCTTCAATTGTCTCGTGCCGCCGACAATGCCGTGCTTGCTACACCACATCTTGATCTGATCTGATCTGGCCTTAGTGCGCGCTGGCAACTTGGTACCTGGTGGTGCTGCCCTAATGCAAGCACGTCTATCTTTTAACCACTTTATGCCAGTTGGAGCAAGCAGTAGCGGCAGCGGCAGAGCATAGCAGCAGAGCATCATGGCATCGTGGCAGCTGGGCACAATAGACGAATACAGGAGGAATATTATCTTGCCGTTCGTGCTGCCGGTTAGCACAGCACTTCCGTAGTAGGCAACCCAACTGCCATTTGCACAGCCATCTCATTTCACTTCCCAATCGGCGATCGCGCACTTGTCATTGACGTCCCGCTGCCAGACAGACGCGCGCGCATCCCTCCCTCCTATTTCTCTTTCAACATCTCAATACTCTGCTGAAACGAGGGTCCCGCTGCTCCCCAAACACTGCATCTAGAAGGCGAAAGGGGACTCGACTCTTGCTACACGGGCGTCTCACCTCTCATTCCAGACCGCTGCTGCCCCCCTGTTTCTGACACGCCGCGTCCTCGTCTGCTCTGTCAGCTTTCTGCTCTTTCCCTCTCCTCTCCGCTTCCTCACCACCGCTTTCTCCGCCTCCGTCCACAGCGCTTCGCCACACAGCGGCACGCAACACACTCTCTCTATCTCTATCTCTGTATCCATACCTCTTTCTCTCGCACAGGAAAGAGATATACCCTGCGTTGTTTAAGGAACCGCCGCTTGCGTTGAGTGGGTTTTCTTGCAGATCATCATCATCATCATCATCATCATCATCATCATCATCATCATCAACCGCCGACAGCTAACCGCCGAAGGTATCGCTTTTTGCTAGAGACCACTCGTTGTTTGCTGATTCATTCCCCACTCATATCCAGTGCTTTCCCTCACTTTTACACATAAAGATGGCCACCTACCAGATGCCTATCTCACCTGCTAGATCCTCTTCATCGTCCATCATAGTCGATGACGACGATGAGGAATCACACAAGTGCAGAAGATGCAACTTGCCCATTCTCGAAGGACACGCCTACGAACTGGGAGGCGACAGATGGCACATGTACTGCTTCAGTTGCTCAAAATGCTCAAAGCTCCTGGGAACGTCCTCCAATTTCCTTGTTCTAGGCACAGGCGATCTCATTTGTTCAGATTGTTCATATGCGTGTAATGCCTGCGGGAAGAAGATTGACGACCTTGCAATCCTAACGGGCGACCAGGCATACTGCTCGTCCTGCTTCTGCTGCCGAAACTGCAAAAGACGCATCGAGGACTTGAAATACGCAAGAACCTCAAAGGGACTATTCTGTATGTCATGCCACGAAAAACTCTTGGAAAAGAAAAGACGGCATGACAATGAAAAGAGACTCAAACAGAGACAATCAAGATTACCAAACCCTGAAAAATCATTACCAAAGATCCCTCACGACCACGTTGAAGAAAACAACATGGCAATCTCGCCTGCGGAGACAACGTCATCTGACCTCTCCATTCCAGCCATCGAAGTCGCGGCTGTCACCTCCACAGTAGACTTGGCTGCTGTGCCCCCAAGGTCACCGGAGAGAATCCCAGTGCTGCCAGCACAAACAGAAGCTCATGACGGTGGTAAGACTCTCACATTAGACCCGCCTGTTGCCGTATCGCCAATGAGATTCCCATTGCATTTCTCACCTATCCCTAACAATGAGGAGTACGAATCCGCAAAGGAGAATGAACAACCATCATCAGCAGCAGCATACCAAACTAAGGCAACGACTCCAAGAACACAATTCACCGGTGCAGAAACGCCCGAGAGGTTCCTCGATCGCTCTCCATTGAGGCAAGCTATCTTAACGCCCAATGGCAAGAATAGGAAAGCAGTCGTGGTTGGTGACATCAGTTCGAGCTCTTCAACAAACATCCTTTCAAGTTACATTAACGAATCTCCACGGCCGAAAATACCACCTCCCAAGATCCCCGATGAAGATTTCATCGACATGGCAGATAGTGACGATGATAACGCTAAATACACAAGGAAGCCAATGGGGTTGACTGCTATGAGACACAGTGACAGCGTGCCGACAGGATTAAACATTCAGGGGCTTCCTTCGTTTGATGAACATTTCGACCAGGCTTCAAGACAGGACAAGATAAGGCAAACAGAAGCACAAATGCAAGATCAGGATTTCCACAATGGACTTGACACCAATGGCATGCATCAACATGGACGCTCTCTTTCTTCAAATACCCCTGAAATATCCTCATTCGAGAGAGAGATCGACCCGGAACAGGAGAATAATCACGTTGCTGGTAAGTTGTTGAAGAGTGTTCTCATGTCCCCACCTAACGCACAACCAAACAAGAAGACACAACTGTCTTCAACTGCTGAAGGTGGAATGCAGAGAAGCAGATCGATAAGATCTCCAAAGAACTTCCTCAATTTCAGAAAGCATAAGAAGTCTACCTCACAATCTTCAGTGGAGAACTACAAGATATCATCACCGATTATGGAGTCCCAGGTATATGACGATATGCAAACTTCGGTTCACACACCAAGGGTTGGCGTCCAGGATTCTCCATACCAAGGAGCTGCACTATTCACGACTCCTCCCGTGGCAGACACAGAGATGTCTGCGAGAAAACAGACATTACACGGTAGATCAAGATCTGATGCTAATGGAGACACAAATCATTTGGCCCAAGCCGAATTGGAATTACGCTCGTTGAGAATGGAAATCCGTGATTTGAAGATGACAAGGCATGGTATCTTGAGAGAAGTGACTGAGTTGACTGCACAGAAGGAGGAGATGAGTCTAGAGATTCTTCAATTACAAGGACAAATTGACCAGCTGAAGTTGCAATTGCAAGGACAATCGTCAAAGTCGTCCTTTGTTGAAATGACTGAGACAACGTCTCCATCAAGTGCTCATCAAGTACAGCAACAACAGCAACAGCAACAAACCAAGCCGCAACAAATACAATCTACAGGAGTCTCGCCAGACCAGACCTCTACTGAATCAAAGCAGAAGGCGACTAAGTCCAGATTCTGGAAAAGATTCGGCGCAAAGAATGACGCAATGACTAGTTCGCAATCCGCTTATTCCTTGAGTCAAATGCTGACTGATAGCACCGGTGTCAAGGGTGGTAATCCACAAATATCAGCGCCGATGTTGAAGAAAGAAGAGGCTGATGAACTCGGTGGGAACGACAACAGGAAGCTGATGGGCACCAAGGGATATCGACTGGAGAATGGGAACTCGTCTGGTAATTCAGTTGCCACGAATGTATCAACCTCTGCGATGATTCTGAGTGATTTGTTCAGTTCTTCATTGGAGATGCGTTCTGCTTATGAAAAAAGAGAGATCCCGTTGATCATTACGAGGTTGATATCTGAGATTGAGAAAAATGGATTGGATTCTGAAGGTCTTTACAGAAAGAACGGTGCTACGTCACAGATGAATGCCATCTTGAAGGCGTTTAACGGATTGTATCTTGCTGAAACTTCTCAAGAGTTGGAAACTGTGTTGAGTAACTGTGATGTCAATGCCATTACGAGTTCTTTGAAGAGATACTTATACTTCCACTTACCAGAGCCTGTCATTACCACGATGGTGTATGATGAGTTCCTTTCAATTTCGAAATTGGCCAACGATGAAGACAAAATTGACGGGCTTGCGCATGTTATTGGTCAGCTACCAAGAGCTAATGCACGTACGTTGGTTTATCTCCTAATGCATCTCAAGAAAGTGGAATCTTATTCTCATTTGAACAAGATGACATATCACAACTTGGCAGTGGTGTTTGCTCCGACGCTTTCCCGTGTGTCTAACGGTGAACGGGAATTGATGGATATGAACCCAAGAAACAACATTACTGAATTCATGCTTGTGAAGCAGGATGAGATTCTGCGCAGGGTTGACCTTGATTAATTGAAGATGGTGTCGTGGTAATAATAATTGGAAACTTACTCTTTGTTATCTTTTACGAGTTTGTTTTATTATGCATCTGATTTTGGTGAATTACAAACATAATTAATATAGTTGATCTTCCGCGTTGTTATGCGTATGATTTCATCATGTGAATTGTATTTTGTGTATGTGTAAGACTTTATGGATTAGAGATCATCTGATATCTTTGATCTCCGGTGCAGCAAACATTTCATATCTTCTCTGTCCAGTTCGTAGCAGGTGCTCAATCGTGGAGTACTCCTTCTTCGGGAGTTTGTGGTATTTCCTGAACTCGTTTCTTTGTAAATGGTTAGTACACGGTTCACGCATAAAATGATCGAGATACATACCTCACGTAATGTAAGAAGTGTGGTTGGTTCTCCTGTTGTTTTCGTTAGTTATGGTGCATGCATGCAATGAAGAGTCGGACCACTCACAACTGGTTTTGTATATGCAGTCCGCAGACAAACTCTGTAGAGCTTTAGAACCTCCTTCTGGAGGCCGGAGAGCCTTTTCACCTTGGCTGCCATTATTGTGTGTGTGCTGCAGTGTCAAGATCATGGGGTATGTGTGACTGACTGGTGAAGTGTAAAGTAGGTTTTCAAGAATGAAAACCGGGGGCAGTCTAATTGCACGGGGAAAGACTGCGATGGAGATATAAGACAGAATATCGTTGCTACAAAGAGACGTAGAGTTTTGTTGTGAGTCCTATCATCGATCACAATGTACTCTAGTATTTTCCATATATAATAGTCAGCTCTGATCGCCGTGTGGAGTTTCGACGGACCGACTTCTGGTTTCCGAGTTGAAGCGATGAGGTTCTGACGGGATGACGGGATCAACTGTATTTAGTCTGCCAACGACTGAAAACAGTGCACGCTCAAATGAACTATTTCCTTCTATTCCCAATCGGTATAACAACCAATGAGAGAAGAAGAGTTTCCACATTCTCCCCAAAAAGAAACCACCGTGCAGTGATGTCGGCAGCGTAGTCGATGCTCCAACCGTCGTCCGCCGTCTCCGAGAGAGCCGCACCAGCCAAAAAAAGCACAGGCTGAGTAAGAAGATCATCGCCATCTCTCACTTCTCGTAGCGCGTCGCATGCTTAACACACAGTCACGCTCGTTTGTCGGCTGTTGTTCTGTCTATTGCCTTTGTTGTTTTCTGGTCCACATATTCACCCAGTGTTTTTTCTATTTGTTTTCATTACTTTACGGTTCCCAGATATGAATCCCGGTACGAGATCTGGTCTATTACTCTGTCTGGTCTTGTCCGGCATCGCATGTGCCTTCGCCGCAGCTGTCCCAGTAACGGCACAATCACACTCATCTACGACGGAGTTCGAGCTCACACCTCTCAGAACGATTTTCTCTTACATTGGTCTCATATGGTGGATTGTCATGGTGTTGATGACGACCTATGGCTTCACAGAGATCTACATGAAATTCAACAGCATCAAAGGCGTGCCGCGCTCAGTACGACTCGACAATGCTGGGAAGGTGATGGATAACGATGATCTGGAGGGTGTGACTATCCTGAGACCCATCAAGGGTATTGATCCAGAACTTGAATTGTGTTTGGAGAGTTCCTTATTGCAGAGATATCCAAAGAATAAGATGCAGATCCTCTTTTGTGTCGAAGATGCTAAAGATCCAGCAGTCTCCATCATCCAGGGACTCATACAAAGATACGAATCAAGTCTCGACGTACAATTACTGGTCGATGACGATTATGCCGATAACCATTTCGGTCCAAACCCCAAGATTAATAACCTTTCAAAAGGTTTCAAAGCTGCCAAGTTTGACATTGTATGGATCATCGATTCCAATGTATGGGTAAGTCCAGGAACTTTGGCACGTTCTGTTGCTGCACTGAAGAACTCGACGGATAATGGACGAACCACTAAGAACAGACCTATCCGTCTTGTTCATCACGTCCCACTGGCATTATCAACAAACAACCACAATATCGCATCAAATCTGGGAGCAAGACTCGATGAGATGTTTTTACACACCTCACATGCCAAGTTCTATGTCTTCTTCAATAAGGCGTCATTTGCACCTTGTGTCAATGGTAAATCGAACATGTATCGCATTTCTGACTTGGACTCGGCAGTGTTGTCAATCTCTAGAGGTGAGAACAAGATTATCAACAACAAGCCAAACATCGCCATTGAAGCAGCCCAATACGTGAAGAGGCCAAAGGAAGGTATTAGATTCTTTGCTCGGTACATTGGTGAGGATAACATGATTGGAATTGCATTGTGGGACATGGGTGGCAGAACGGGTATGACAGGTGATGTCGTTTGTCAGCCCATTGGTGGTTCCAAGGCCAATGGAATTTTGGATTACGTGGATAGAAGAGTCAGATGGCTAAGAGTGAGGAAGTACATGGTTATGGCTGCAACGTTGTTGGAGCCTACAACGGAGAGTTTGGTCATTGGTTGTTTTGGAGCATATGGTATTTCCAACTTGTGGTTCGATGGGAAGTACATGTGGTTGTTGTTGCTATTGCATGAGTTGATATGGTGTTGTACCGATTACGTTCAAACGCGTGTGCTAATGACGTACGCCAGCCAGGACCAATTGAAAAAGTTCGATGCGCCATTCTTCCTGAACCATTATAGAGAGAAATTGGAAATACAAAACTGGCTTCCAATCTGGATTTTGAGAGAGGTTTTGGCATTGCCAGTGTGGATTATTGCAATGTGTGGAACACAGATTTACTGGAGAAACAGACCTTTTAAGATCAGAGCGGATCTAAGTGCTGAGGAGCTATGAGAAAGTTTATAGAAAGGCTATTTTTATCATGAAATTAATGGCTGGTTAGAAGTGGGTGTGGTGAATAGACCTTGTTCTTTGTAGTACTGTATTACCTCTTTAGGCTTCGCAGTTACTTTGCCCAACAATTCTCCTATTAAACTACGGGTCACATGTATGGATAGCATGGTTGATAAGGGATTTGCGCTGAAGTCGGCGTAAGTGATGATGCAGGCAGGGGGGTCGATTATCGCAAGAAAATGTATTGGCTTAACCTCTGGAGTCTGTACGACGGAATTTCATTTCAGCGCTCTTTATACTTTTTGTAGTCCATCGTGGAATCAGCCACCGCATATGTTTCAAACGGAAGATCCCAGAATAGTACTACAAGGGGTTCTAGATCACATATCAAACCCCTGACAGATATTGAATTCAGCCGTATGGGAGGAGTAACTAGATCCAATATTCTTTTTTTCTTTCATTTAATCCAGATCTGGCAAGATTGCGTGCGCACGCAGCGTGACGCGTTGATGCAGGTTCGACGCGTTTAGTTGATCTCATATCTTGTGCTGGCTCCTTCCTTCACTAGATGCACAGTGCGCTCACAAATTGCCAGGCTAGTAGCTACTGTACTATGCAAGTAATTTGAAATCCACATGAAGGCCCAGCAATTTTTTTTTTTCTTCTCTTGGTAGTGAACGGTGTCTGATTATGGGATTTGACATACTACATGGTAAAGGGTGGGGGCTGATCAGCGATTCAGCCTTCTGCCGAAATACTCCGCCCAGACTACTGCGAGGGAATCAAAGAATATATGATGTAGTAGGCCAGAAATGGATAAATAATAGTTATGGGTTACTATGTTACAATCAGGCCAATTGAGACGCTAAGTGTCTGATAATGTGCTGTGACTGCCGCCCATGCTCGGTGTTCCAAGATGAACCTTGTTCTCCTTTTCCTTACATACAGGAGCCCTGTTACCAAGCTTCTGTACACCGACGCTGTCAAGGATGGCCCCGCAGATCCCATCACTTTTA
The DNA here is from genome assembly GCA_030556625.1 of Petasospora euphorbiiphila. Classification (NCBI taxonomy): domain Eukaryota; kingdom Fungi; phylum Ascomycota; class Saccharomycetes; order Phaffomycetales; family Wickerhamomycetaceae; genus Petasospora; species Petasospora euphorbiiphila. Next base: position 124,560 of record JAKTUJ010000005.1, on the reverse strand, counting down.
CAGGTCCACAGGTTCACTGTTCCTCAGCATCAAAAATTTTGAAGGCGTAGTAGCAACTTTTCCTTGTACCTCATATAAGATCTTTTGGAATGCACACACCAGTTCCACATCTGAATACTTCTCCACTATTTTCATTTGGTGATTTTGAAATAAAAGATGGCAACGTTACATGAGAACTTCAGTTCTGATTCAATATTCTCCCTTGCCAGTTCTGCCTTTGATAATGACTATAATCTTTACGAGGGTGCCACTTTCATAACATCGACAACAAGTCTCAATTCTGGGATATCTCCCAAGGCACTCTTCTTCAACCCAGCATATGCCACCGCATACCACAAATACCATCTCCGTCTATACTCTGAGGACGAGACTTTTTCCACAGTAGTTAAGCAAGATGAGTTTTACACTGTGAGAGATGCGCTAGATCTTCTACAACGCAAATATGAGATGGAGGGTGTTTGTATCGTACTGAGAGATGAAGAGTCAGGGATAGAGAGACGACTTCAGGATAGTGATCGAATCGTGAGGATACAAAACAAGATATTCAGGGCGTTGTGGATAGATGAGTACCAACTATCCACTGCCTCATTGAGATGTGAGCACTATTTCAAATTCTTGATCCGCAAGGTTTGATAGCAGAAGAGTTGCTGGTTTTCTCTTTTGTTGCCTGTTTGGCCGTCACTTGATTCGCTGAAGCTGTGATATTTTTCAGTTGCTGAAATAGAGGAGTATATATGAATGCATATATCACAGGGGTACCATCAATTCTGGATTGTCACCATATAGACGATTCCATTTCTTAAGTCCGCCTTTTAGCAAATAGACTTTTGGCAACAAGTTGAAGTCATCCTTGACAGGGGTATTGAGGAACAAATATCGTACAAACTTGCGGGAAGTTGCCGGTCCACGGACCTGTGATCTCATGCAATGGAACACATATATGTATCCTTGATCCAGTGGGAACCGATCCAACAATGCCTGTACGGCGCTGTTATCAAAGGACTTGGAGGGGAAGTTCACGGATCCCGCTATATGCGCCTTTTTTGCCCCGACGTTAGCATTCAATATCAGTTGATAATGGTGAAGGCTCCGACATTGCGGCTTCTATACCCGTTTTTTACTTACATAGCGGTAATCGGAGTCTCTGACGTCGATGATAGCCAATTTCACGCCTTGTAGGATCCACTGCGATAGCAGCTGCGGCTCCAACGGTTTGATCGATGCCGCATACAAGTCCTCCATGTCTCAGTGCAAGAGCGCCAGCCAATCTCAGTGTGCCGTGCCAGATCTGATCTCTGCTTGAATTGCCCTAAAAACTGTGCTGGCTACTCTGACAGTTGACTCTCTGACTGTCCCCATTGCACTGCATCACAGCGCCGCAGCGGTTGCCGGAACCTCAACTTTTGTAGCTGTCGGAATTGGGCTTCTCGGCGTTCGGCGTCGGGCGCGAACTCCCGAACTCGACTCTCTTAGTGTCTTTACCGGTGGCTCGGCATTCACTAACCGCCGTTGCCGCCACTAACCGCCACAGTTAGCCGCCGCATCTCCGTCAACAGCCGAACCCCTTGCTTTTTGTGTCAGAACAGACACTGATCTTGGGGGTCATCATAGCTCATCTGTGCAAAGTGTTTGTGCTGGAAGATGATCAGCAAAGGGGGGAAATGTTGGAGTCGGCAAGACAAGTTCCTGGCTAAGCAAGGCTGGAGACCGTTTGCTTTGTATATATATAAGTAGACTGCCATCTCTCATTGCATCTGAATTTGTTCTCTTGGTGGCACTAAACAACGCGTCCTCACGCAAAGCAACTCTATTACTTCACTCATTACTACTACGGACAATACAAAATGGCTCCAGTCTCAGTGCACGCTTGCACAGAGGTATTCCCCCTCGATGCAACAACAACAACAACAATAACAAACCATGCCTCCGAGATGGCTTTCGGTGAATACTTCTTTAAGCGTCTCGCTCAGGTGCACAAAGTCAAATCGATCTTTGGTGTTCCTGGTGACTTCAACTTGGGTCTCTTGGACCACCTCTATGCTGCTCATTTGAACTGGATCGGTGGCTGCAATGAGTTGAACGCTGGTTACTCCGCTGATGGTTACTCTCGTTACACAAACTCCCTTGGTGTCTTGATCACCACATACGGTGTTGGTGAGTTGAGTGCTATTAACGCTGTGTCCGGTGCCTTTGCTGAGAACTCAAAGATTTTGCACATTGTTGGTATCCCTACACGCAGAGCAATCCACGATGAAGAAGAAAAGAAGAAGCACTTGCACCATCTAGTTCCAAACCTTGACCCTTTCAAACAATCTGACCACTTTGTTTATGCAAAGATGGTTGATGGTATTTCATGCATCTCCAAGACAATCATGAACCCTGAAACTGCTGCAGATGACGTTGATGAAGTTATCAAGACCATCTTCAAGTACTCAAGACCTGGTTACATCTTTTTGCCTTTGGATATGGCAGAGGAGATTGTTGACTCTTCCAGATTGAACACAGACCCAGCTACAACTTTCCACCAAGTTGTTGACGAGCAGCCAAGCTTGACACTCCAAGTTGCTAACAAGATCATTCAAAGAATCTACGACTCCAAGAACCCAGCTATCATTGCCGATGTGCTCATGCGCAGATATGATCAAGGTGTGGAGTTGGTGAGATCACTTGTTAACGCCACAAATATCCACAGTTACACTACATTTATGGGAAAATCCATCCTTGATGAGTGCCATCCTTCCTTTGTAGGTGACTACATTGGTATTGAGTCGAACAAAGGTGTCAAGGAGAATGTGGAATCCTCGGATTGTGTTTTGTACTTGGGTCCTCACATCAATGAGATCAACACTGGACATTACTCATTCGACTTGTCAGAGGAGCAGTTGATTATGTTGCACCCCGACTACATCAAAATCGGTTCTGAGATCTTCCATGGTGTTCACATGATTAATGTCTTGACTGCTATCCTGTGTGAGATTGACGTGTCCAAGGTTCCAGAGCCTACACCAGTAAAGTTTGAGGTGTCTCCAAGATATCCACACATCCCATCCGGTGCCTCCATTTCACAATCTGTTTTACTCGAGAAGTTTGAGTCATTCTTGCAGGAAGACGATGTTGTCATTTGTGAAACTGGCTCCTTTATGTTTGGTATTCCAGACTTTAGATTCAAATCAGGTGTCAATTACATTGCTCAAGGTTTCTACTTGTCCATTGGAATGGCCCTCCCATGTTCTGTTGGTGTGGGCATTGCTATGAAGGACCATAACTCTAGTTCAAGATTGATCTTGGTTGAAGGTGATGGTTCAGCGCAAATGACCATTCAGGAAATGTCATCTTTCCCACATTACGGATTGAAGCCAATCATATTCTTGTTGAACAACAGTGGTTACACAGTTGAGAGAATCATCAGAGGTGAAGACAAGTCCTACAATGACATCAAACCATGGAACTGGTCAAAGGCATTTGAGTTGTTTGAGTATGATGGTACCGCCGAGGGAAGTGACATCGCTGAGAAGTCCATCAAGAACAAACAATGTGTTACTTCTATTGTCTCTAATGAAGAGGATCTGGACCGTGCCATGATCTCGTTGAATAACAACGAGAATGAAGACAAGGTGAGATTCTTTGAAGTCCTCTTGGATAAGTTGGATTGTCCTTGGAGATTCTACCACATCAACAACTACAGACTCTTCCCATTGAAAAATGGTGCATCCATTCTTTAGCTTATTGTTAAGGCAATTCTTTACGACTACATAATATGCATGATCATAATTAAATAAAAACGTAGCATTCATTCATTCCTTCTTGTTTCCATCCTTTTCTTCCTCCATTCGTTGAATATACTCATCCAGCATAACCTTTGTGAACGCGTTCAATCTCTGCTCTAACACAATAGACAATGAGCAATTGCTCAAGACCTCATACAATCTTAAAACCTTCTCTTGTGTCACTTTGTTTTTCAACAGTAGTGGTTTGAATATGTGAGATATGAGCAGTTGATCTTTTAAAGTAACTTCAACGTCAAATATGAGATCTGTAGGTGTCTCAATGTTCATTGGATATATCTCAAGCAGGTAAAGGAACATCTCCAAACGACCTTTCACGGAGGTATTGACAAATGAATAGAAGAAATCATAACAGCCGTTCAACGAGTCAATATCCTCTGGTGTAAACTCGTCAAAATGCTTGTTGATAATTTTCAGGAATTGAGTAATAGTGTCGATAAGTCTGATGGTCTTGAATTCAAAGAATTCGTCAAATATGATGATGTTCTTGTTTCTGCTGAGGTAATAGTCCTTCAGGTTCACTTCACCGTCCTCTGTGTCGTCCCTGCTTAGGATCTTGATGATTTCCCACAGGTTAAACCGTTGCAATGATACTCGAATTGTAGTATAGTCGTGCTGTTGTTTGTAAAGGGTCTTTGTTAATTCCATGAAATCATGAGTTTTCTCCAGTGCAAGATCGTACATCTCGAGATGATCGGATATTTCAATTTCTTCAGTGTCTAAATCATAAAAGAAATCATAGTGTTCCGTGCTGTCTTTCAATATGATGTTATTCGTACCAATGATCTTGGTGTTTTTGGTATGTGTACCGAATTCAACAACCTTTTCCCAGTTATATAGATCGATTAAAGGAAAATAAAGGATCCGGTCATTATGAAAGTAGATCTTGTTGAACCCATTAAGAAAGTTGGACAAAGTCAATATGAAAGAAGTGAGAAAGTCAACATTCGAACTAGTGTATATGAGAATTCTCAAATTCTTGTAGTCAATAAGATTAAGTTTGGATGAAAGTTCATAAAGGAATTTCATGATTGCCTTTGTTACGTTGAGATCTGTCATTATGTCAGTTGGATGCATCGAGAGTGATAACCGGAGTGGAATCTTGCTCATCACTGCGTCTTCCGGAAACTGAGAGAAGTCATATTGCGGGAAATATTGCAAGACACCATCCTTGTATTTGACTGTTTGTGAACCCATGTCCTTTGCCTTGATGTTCTTGAAATGTGTCAGGATAATTCTGCTGTTGAACTCGTAGTTCAATGACAAAATGTTGTACAAAAATGGATTAGCAGCCAAATAACTCTTCCACATTGAAATATCCGTGCTGTTAATGGCATTGAACAGTGCAATCAAATGGTTGAGCTTCCCATCTTGAATGTAAAACTGCATGGTGAGTGTAATGAGATGCTTGAAGATGGCAAAATTCCGTAGCGGCGTTCCAATGGAAATTGCTCGTATTACACGGCCTCTCTCTGCATCGTCCTTCTTGATTGACTTTGTCACGGTAAAGAAGAACAGGATATCGTCGTCGTTTGCAGATTTCTCGAAGATGGTTCCAATCTCATTGACAGACATTCTCTCAAACCCAAGTGAACCGCCATCCGCGAGATCACGATCAGAGTCTGGTAGAAGTCTGAACCTTCCCAGGACATCTTTATAGAGCACAAACACTGAGTATGTATTATCCATGTGTTCACTGCTCGAAGGAATCATCAACTCTCCCAAAGTGCTCAGATGCTCTTTGAACCCTGGAATCTTGCGTGGGACCTGGTGCTTGATCACAGGTCCCACTTTGACATCAAACTCAGCAGCAAGCACGTACTTGACAATTGGGGCATTGCTTACACAGGCAAACTTCAGTTTGTTCGGTGAACCAAGCCTTGAGCTGGGAGAAGCCGGCAGAGTCCTGATCGAACCACTCAAGTGGGACCTCGTCGGCGTGAATTCGTGGGCCATGGTCAGCTATATCTCCTGAATGTCAATGGTGGGGATGAATATGATTAAGCAGTGAGAGTGGTATCGACCCACAATATGTCAGCACCCGGTAGTCTCTCGTTATGTTCAGGGAATGATGAAGCAGAGAAAGTCCCCTTCCCCTTCCCGGGACGCAAAGGTACCTCTGCACAAGGATATATGCTAATGTGGTCCGTACCGTGGGCTGGCGTCTCTAGGCGAAGCTTTTGCCTTCCCTGTTGGTTGGGCAACGCGCGCGAAAATTTTTGACAGACAGCGGCAGAGTATAAAAGGCAAAGGGTCACCCGCCAGCCCGCCACGTCGAGCTCAGGCCCAACCAGCTCCTAGCCGCCCAGCACCGCAACAGCAACAACAAACACACAGCACATAATGTCCTCAGCCCTTGACCAATCCCTCGACGAGATCCTTGCTTCCAAGAAGAAGGTCTACAAGAAGAAGACGCAGGCTTCCAAGTCCAAGGTCTCTAAGGACACCACACCAAAGAAAGCCGCCGACAAGAAGAAGAAGAAGAACGCTCCAGCCAAGGCTGTTGCCACTGTCCTCGATGCTTCTTACGCCACCAAGGTGATCGTTTACGGTTTGCCAAAGGACATCAAGTACGACGCTGTTAAAGTATGTTGAGTCCACACACACACAGTATACGCTTTGTGAACCAGTGTTTGGTTTAAACGCCGCCACCCCCGCGGTTCGTTATCGTGTTGTTCCCGTGAACACACGTCTACGTTTGTGATGAATTATCGCTTCGCTCTCTACAGTGTTGCTTGTATTGACATTGATTGATTGGTCTGATTAAATTCATTCCACCCACAATAGGCACTTTATGTGTCGCACGTGGTTTATCATTGTCGATGGATAATTCAGAGGCTTAATTGCCTGCCCAGAAGAGTTCTTTCCTCCTTCTCCATCCTTGACGTAATAGGAATTTCTGTCTTCTATGCCAACAACAGGTCTGTCGTTCTATTTTCTTGTGAACTTGACTATCTGATATTAGCTATGATGGGACACATCCTTGATCAGGTGGGTATGTTTTCACAACTTGTGAGTTAGGACATTTTGACCTAGAAATGCTCTTTTATTTCTTTTCCCTTAAAAAACCACCTTGCTCAAAAGTCGAGATCCCAGAGTGTCATTTGATGTATTTATTTCATTTTTTGAGATGCTACGGTATTCTCTGGCATTTTGTTCTTGAAGGCAAGCTATTGTTTTTTAGCTGGAGTATGTGAACTTTTGAGCGCTTCCGAGTGCTTCTACACTTGCGCTAATGGCTCATGGTTCATTATCTCATGTTTTTTTTTTTCGGATAATGGTTTGAATTTTGGCTATCCGCTTGCTTTTTTGACAGGATGACTGTCTTATGATGGTTTGTTTTGAATGTTGTCTTTTGTTATTTAAAGTTGACATCTCCGTCCGTCTCGTCTCCTGTGATTGCATGTTGGATATTCGTTTGATGGGGTTTGAAGTCTTCCATAGCTAAGTCGTGTCTGGAAATATCAGTCATTTCATTGGCAGAGTATATCACCTCTGGATCATATTCTGCTGGTTGACTTCAGATCTACCTGTGGGATATCGAACAACCAAATCTATAACACATTATCCTCTATATCTTTCCCTTCCGTTGCTGATATCGAGCTGTCATGTCGTCTCAGGTTGTGATAATCATTCCCATCTCCAAGGATCCGAGTAAAGGAAGGACAAACTGGGTCATTCTTCAAACACTGTTTCAAGAGACGTTAGTTTTCCCCCTCCATTATCGGTTCTTTTTGAGATTAACATTCAATATTTTAGGATTTCTTTGCTTCCCAGGTTGGCAGCGTTAACACCGTTTCCTTGCAGTACAATGAAAAGGGACAGTCTAAAGGTATTGCTACCGTTGTCTTCAAGAACTCTGCTGCTGCAGGCAGGGCTATTGAGAAGTACAATGGTGCACCAATTGATGGTGGAGTTCAGAAGTTGAAACTTGAGTTGATTCTTGACCCAACCCACAAGCCTCTGACAACCAGAATTGCCGCCAACACTAATGCAAAGGCCAACGCAAAGACTAGTGCAAAGAAGGAACAGCCAAAGAAGGCTAATGCTAAGAACGAGAACAAGAAGGTTGGTGAAAAGACCAAGAAGAAGAACAAGAGACCAGCTAAGAAAACCGTTGAGCAGCTTGACCAGGAGATGGCTGACTACTTCGAGAAGAAGGACTAAGTTGTTAATATGTTGTTCTCTTCTTTCTTTCTCCACTTTGATGCCTTCTTATTTCTTGTTCTTTTCTAATTCTCCTGTTCTTTCGTGTTTTGTTTGGTCAATGTCGTGATATGACTATTTTTGCGTTGTTGTATTATTAAGCTTGCCCAACACCAGGAGTACAAGGGCTACGTTCTGCCACTGCATAGTTAAGCTAAATTGTGACATGTTTCTGTATCAAGTTTTTTTTTGTAGATTTCGTGAACATGGGCCATTATATTTATGTATATGTACAAGCTGAGGAGATGTGGAGTGCTTACTTCTTGTCTCCACCTTTCAACCAGTCCAAATCCAAGATACCAGAGAATCTATCACCACCTCTTCTCGACTGATATGTACCTGGTGCAGCCTCGTAGTCAGACTTTCTCTTGTACATCCCCGTTGGCTCTGGAAGACCTGGCTGGATTCTGGCAATATTGTTTGATGGTTGATCACCCTCTGCAAAGTGCTCGGGAGCAAACGACTCGTCTCTCTTCTGATTGATGAAACTGGGGCGTTGATGGTTAGTCGTGTGATCCACAGGCCGGGCTTTGACGATGATGGTCATGATCATGATGAAGAGATATACTCACGTCTTGACAACGTAGATGGAGCCAATAGCGATCGAACACACAAATCCGAAGTTGCTCAGACTCTTCTTAAAGGATGCTGGAAGCTGTGACATCTTGGATCGCTTACTTTTTATGTAATCCTGTGCTATCTTGAGAAGCCCTGCTAAGACCACACAAAATCTTGACTTTCTGGATATTCAAATATATATAGATCACGTGATCCAGGCGAGCGCGAATACTTCCATATTTGGAACAGAATGGCAGAATGGCTTCTTTGTGGTGTCCGGGTGGGTAATTTAGCCCTGCAGCTGCGCCTTGGTTTTCCCGTCCGTCTGAGTGGGCACTTGGGCAACCACCAATTTAGCACTGAGCCTCTCTGCTCAAAGCCGCCTAATAAGCCACCTTTACTCTTGCACGGTGCAGTGCAACTTTTGGTATTAGGGTCGGTGTCTGTGTGCATTGTGCTCTGTCTGGAGATCTAGAGGTGTTGCTCAGGGATATATATTGCAGGTCCACTATACTTGATCATCATCATTGTCCATCCTTCTCCAGACATAATATACTTTATAGGTTCCAAAGGCAATAAAGCCCGCACAGATCAAACTCACTAGCACTCACACACACACACACTTAATTACAGAAATGGCAGACAGACTTGAAGCAGACCCACTTGCCCACAGCGTTGCAGCTGGTATCGGCGGTGCATTGTCGATGGGTGTCACCTACCCTTTGGTGACGCTCTCGACACTGGCACAGACAAAATCCAAGAAGTCGGTTGAAGAGGATCAGAATAGGGCAGTCGATGAGGAAGCTGGTGCTCTTAAAGACAAGCGTGCTGAAAAGGTATCAACACTTGCCGCTGCTCGTTATCTGTTGAAGCATGAAGGCATTGCAGGATTCTATTCCGGGTTGGAGAGCGCAGTGTTTGGTGTTGTACTGAACAACGTTGTCTACTACTACTTCTATGAAGCTCTGGCTAAGATGATCATCAAGAGACGTCCAGAGAACAAGCAGATCTTGTCTCCATTAGAGAGTATCTTGACTGGTGCTATTGCAGGGTCGATCACCGTTTTCTCTACGAATCCTATCTGGGTTGCCAACACACGTATCACCGTCAAGGGGAACAACCGTCAGTCTACATTATCCGCTTTGCTCGAGATTATTAAGAATGATGGTGTTGCTACTCTGTTTGCTGGTGTTCTTCCAGCACTGATCTTGGTGACCAACCCAATTATTCAGTACACGATTTTTGAGCAGGTCAAGAACTTTATCAACAGACACAGAGCAGGCACGTTGACCTCTCTCCATGCCTTTGTTATTGGTGCTTTTGGCAAGCTTATCGCCACGGGGTCTACTTATCCATACATCACTCTTAAGGCTCGTATGCACTTGAAGAAAGAAGGTGATGCAACTCCAACGACAATAATGGGGTGGATCAAAGAGATCTACACCAAGGAAGGAATCAGAGGATTCTACAATGGTATCACCGTGAAGCTCTCCCAAAGTGTCTTGACTGCTGCCTTCTTGTTCTTCTTCAAGGAGGAGCTCACTACGTTGTCCATCAAGTTGCTGAAGGTGGCGCGGCGTAATCATCGGTTATCTGGCTTGAAATAGTAAAAGTACATTCTACTCTCTTCCCAGATATGCCGATTTGGGACTCATCATTCATTCATTAACTAATATATATTCAAATAATTAGAAATCTCTTATCATATGCATTGCAATGCGTATTATTTTGTGTATGTTCGTGTAAATGCTCTATCATCATCTATTTTACTTCAAAGTGGTTCTTGAGTCCCTCATATGTGAAGAAGATTGCTGCATTGGAAGGCACAGCACGGGTCAGAGTGATCCCTAATCCTCTATAAAAGGCCTTAATACCACCATGCTGATAGATTGTTGATGCAGCTTTGGAGAAGCTCATTGGTTCGTGTGTTGGATTGACAACACTTCCTGTCTGCATTCTGCTCTTGATTGTATCTGCCGGGAAAAGAGACAAGTTATATGCAACACCAGCAGATGCACCACTTAAAAGCAATTCAGGTACTGTACTGTCGTCTTTGGGTGTGGTCTTACGTCCAAGTCTGTACTCTTTCAAAGTGCGTGAGACCAGCTCAAACACACCAAACCAAGATGCAGACCCACCACATTCACGTAATAGCGTCCCTGTTTGTCCAAACCAAAACCCTTTGATTCCTCCTTTACGCCACACTTCTGCAATGTGTCCTAATACGGTTGTGTGTTTCCCAGCATTCGAAGAGTAGACCGATTGAACTTGCATCTTACACTTGATCAATTCAATGGGCGTCAATACAAAAGACGCTACAAACCCAGAAATACCACCACATAGCACAAGATACGATAACGGGAGCTCGTCTTTGGTATGTAGCACGTAGTTCTTGATGATATCCTGTGCAATTCCATAACTGAAGAAAAGAGTCGCATTCTCCGCTGCTGCTCCGACAATCGGTGACGAGATACCTCTGTAGAACCCCATCACACCTTCATTACGGAAAGTCTGTTTGATGCAGTCGATCGTCCCATGGTATATAAGAGGTTTGCCATGCGGTTGGGATTGTAAACGAACTTTCACTGTGTCAAATGGGTACTCAATGGTTTTCCCGACACACCCAGATAGCTATAATTATTAGTTAGTGACTAGATCAGACACTATGTGGGGACCATGGTGATAAGCGCAAAAGCTAAATCGTCTCCGTGAAAAAAGCCATAAAAAGGCCAAAAAAAACGTACAGATCCAAACAGCAAGTCCTTCAGACTCTCAGTGGCACTCAAAGATTCGTCAGTCATCTCCCGCTAATGTAATGAGCACCGATTCTCGAGATCTGCTGCTTCTTCGTTTCTCTGATAAAGCGATGAGTCGTCGAGGCCGAGAACGGGCAGATAAAAAAAGAAAAAAAGAAAAAAAAAAATGTTCGGGTGCGGCCCGTACCACCTCATCTCCCGGTTTTTGCCAGAAGGTTCTACCAAGATCACCATTAATTAGCATAAATTAAAGAGGTTTGCCATAGTCTTACTTGCTTTGTTTCTTTGATAAGGACAAGAATAACACTATGGATAAACTACTGAACTGGTCCCTTGCACAGAACGACCCGGAAACGGCCAAGAAGGTGGGCGCCCCAGACCCAGAGTTGCTTGCTAAGCTCTTTGGTGCTGCTGATGACCCTACGCTCATGAAGGAGGCTCTCCTTGTCGTTGATAACCCAGAGGCAAAACTCGATGCCAAGATCACCGCATTGGAGAACTTTGAGATGCTTATAGAAAACTTGGACAACGCTAACAACATTGAGAACATGAAGATGTGGAGCACAATTCTTGATCACTTGGATGATGAAGAAACAGAGCTTCAACAGATTCTTTGCTCGATCATTGGCACTGCTGTGCAAAACAATGAAAAGGCTCAGAATGATTTCACACAGTATAGCCAAGGTACTGAGAAACTAATCCGTTTGGCAAAGCAACGTGATACACGACAGAAGGCACTCTATGCCTTATCCAACCTCATTAGAAATCACCCAAAGGCATATGAACAATTTGATAAGAACCACGGTTGGGATCTCATTGGTCCACTTCTTTCAGATGATAATGTAAACCAAAGAATCAAGTTGAGAAGTTTGAGTTTGCTTAGCTCAATTCTAAGTTGCGGTTCCAAGGATGACATATGGGCACACGTCAGACATTACGATATTGTGCCGAAGATATTGGCATTGATTAAAAAGGATGATAATGCTTCGCTAATTGACAAGTCACTGGGTTCTATTGTATCACTCAGTGAGAACGGGTATCCTTTCACAGATGAAGAACTTAGACTCATTAAGGAGAAGGTGGACTACATTGATAAAGAATTGTTGGATGTCATCAACGTTGACGATCTAGAAGTGGTAAAGAAGCTGTTAGATACGAATGTGTAATGAATGTTAGATTTGGTATCGATATCAATCCTCATATAGCAGGTCATAATCATTGTTTGATTTGAGCAACTTCATTACAACGGATTCGACATTACTGTTCATGATAGTCCTGCCATCTCTCCCACGAGGTAGCCTTCCTCTCTGGACATGATCGAAAAGATTTCTCAACGAAGGACAGGCCTCAGTAACTCTCCTCACCCTAGCTTCAGTCATGAACTTGAGTTGTAACAGCATCTGTGTATAGGTATCCTCTGGATCCTTTCCAGACCTGATAGTACCAATATTTGAAAACTCTGGGTTTCTCTCCAATTTGTCATACCGACTTTGAGCAATAGTATATGTAAATGACTTTAACCACACAGCAGTCTCGTGATAATTCTTCGTGGGGAAAACTTTGAACCCATTCACCTGTAGTTCTGCAATTGTCTCCTCGAGCTCTTGTAATGAGATCTCTGGTTCAGGGTTCTTTTTGCGACGCCTCTTCGGTTGCTGCTCTGTATCTGCATTCTCACCATTCATTTGTGCTCTCACCTTATCAGCGTATTTCTTATTCTCCTTATTTCTCAACTTAGACACCAACTGATCATATTCAATTATTACAATGATGAAGTTCTTGAACTTCTTGTTCTCCCTCTTAAACTTGGTGAAAGTGTTCAAGAGCGTCTCCATCTCCATAATGGCCACTAATTCTGGTGCTGTAAAGACAAAGCAGCACTTGTCCTCTTCCAATAAGTATGGTTCGGTAGGCATAAACGAGTCGGTTTCAGGATCATACTTTGACGTTGCCTTTCTTTGCCAATTGATAAAACTGTCAATCTTAAACGACTCCCTGATTTGAATACCTTCAAGCTCATTCTCGCAATTCTTCTTCCTTATGGAATCCAAAAGCGCCTTTGGTGCATCCATTATCATCTCGCCTAATAGCTCGTCCTTAGTTCTATTGACTTTATTTGCCTCTTTGAGCAATCTCTTATCCTGTCGTTCTCTCTCCTTGGTTACCTTAGCTTGTGCCCTTGATTCCTTCGTCGCCATTGTATCCGTTCGACTTCGTGCCCTCATGGATGGCTTCGGAACAGCGGTTTCCCCTGATGTAGATGGTCTTGGTGATGGTATAGGCCGGGTGAACGAAGGTGCAGTATTGAACACAGGAAGACCATCATCCTCATCATCGCTTGAGAGTGTAGGGTCCTGCCAGCTGGGTTGTGTAGCTGTAACGGGAATTGTTGATTTGGATTTGGATAAAGTAGGTCTTGATCTTCCCGATTCATGTGATGCGCTGTTTTGCGATGATCCAAGTGAATTATCCAATGTATATCGCAATGGTGATGAACCTCGTTGTGGTGTTCGCCTCGTTGAATCATCTGCCCTCCTATTGTTAATCTGTTGACGCTTTCGCTTCTCTAGCTGTTTCTCATGTTCAAGAAGTTTGTCAATGAATGGGTTGGATACGTTGGATGTCTCTGTAGACTTTGCTTTGTCGTGCTTGTTAATTTTCTCAGTGATCTTATTCAGTTTATCAAGTGGTATAAGTGGTTTCGAAGGCGCAAGTAAAGATGGGCGTAATTCTCCAATTGACGATGAACCTTCAATCTCGTTGTGATTATGCCTTTTTTCGATTGGTGAACTTGAAAGAATAATATTGTGTTCAGATATCATGAAGTCATCATCTTGATCAATTTCATCTCTTGCAGACCGTGGGGGTGCCCGGACCCCTGGAGGAGCTTCTTCATCAGAGTTGTCGACAAATAAAGATCCTCTATTGTTTGCTTCCTTCGGTGGAGAATCAGGGATTGATGTGTCTTGGACAAAGAGAGGTGTGCGGCGTGGAGTCTTTCTTGGCGTCTCAACAATTGGATCCATTGAAGAGTCCAATGATCCCATCATATTTTTCAATTCTTTGGTCGATATCTTTGATGAGTTTTTACTGGCCTTGTATGAACGCGGGGGACTGATACCACTGGGTGGCCTTGACTTTGAAGGCAGTCCATTTGGTGAAGAATCATGAATGCTGACAATTCCATCTGTAGCAGATGACTGACTAAAGGGCCTTGTTCTTGAAACCAATGGAGCTCGGGTAGAATGACTTGTGCTTAATTCAGATATGTCCTCGTCCGAATCACTCACTTGTATCAGCCTGTCCAGCACTCTAGTATCTCTCTTCGCTGTGTGCTTGACTGGGCTCTTGCGTTTGGAATGTTTATTCGGTGAGGTCGATATTATGAAGTCAGAGCTTTCTTCATATGAAGATTCAATGACTACCGGTACCTTATTCGGCTTTCTCTGTCTCTGAGGGGACTTGGGTATCTGTGTAGATGATTGAATCGGTAGATCATCTTCATCAGATAGGCTATGGAAATTGGTTGTCAGTAGTTGCAACGAGCGCTAAGGGTTAAAAATATCGCAGCACACTCACATTTCAATGATCTCTTCATCGGAAAGAAGATCAATAGTCTCCATTATGTTGCGGATGCTTGCCGCCACGTTCTTCCTCGTCAACGAAGTGAGGCAAATTTGCGTAATAAGAGTGTTGATGGAGCGCGTCCGGCGATCGCGATCAGATATGGCTACTGCTGACGCTACTACCAAAGACAACAACGTATAATCGTGTAATTTTACAGTACAAAGACATCAACAAAAAGACTTTAAACTACCCCCAACTAGTATTCCCTTAACAAAAAAAAAAGGGAAGCAATTCATATAAAAACACAGCTCCATTCACATACCCACTCAACAAGAGCGGGCGTATGAGCAGAGGAAAAAGAAGTGATCTTACTCAAGATAAACTCACTGTTGGGGAACAAAAAAAGAAGAAAAGGGAGATGGGTGCATTTACTCGCGCTGGGCGTTGTAGTTAGCCTTCTCCTGCTCGTATCTCTTCTTGTCAGCCTCGGCCTTGGCCTCGTATGGGACCTTCTCCTCTGGAGTCAAGGCTTTCCACTTCTCACCGAGGAGCTTACCAACACCTCCAAAGGAAATGTTTGGGTTCTCGGTACGGACAATGTCTCTGTTGTCGTTAGCAAAGAACATGTACGCAGAGAGGGATCTCTTTGGTGCGTTTGGGTCTGTGTCTTGGTGTTAGTAGCGATCCCGTGCAGCGACTGAGCGTAAACAGTGGTAAACAAGCAGTGCGGTAAACAAACACTCGTCACTCAGTATCCAGGCAACAGCAGAATTGAAAAGAGCAACTCACCTTTTTTCTTTCTCTGGGTCTTTGTCTTTCTCTGAACACCGGACATTGTGGTCTGTAGTTGTGTTTGTTAGTAACTCTGTGTATCGTGTGGGTAGAAGAGAGAGAGAGAAGAGCCCCAAGACGCGTTGTTGATATAAAGTGCGGGACCGGGCCCCCGAGCAAGCGTTTCAGCCCAAAGAGAGACGCGTCGCGCAATCACCGGGGCAACAAGGAAACAAGGAAACAACAACAACAAAAAAAGTGTATAGGATACACCCGTACACCTATCTCCTTTGGCGCCGCAACAAAGCGCCATCATCGCGCAAAAACCGGGCCTCGCACCAATCCGCGCACCCACCGAGCAGACACACACAGCACACACCACCCGCCGGCAAAATTATGGGGTCTCAGCGGGTCCCCACTTTCTCGGGAAACTTCTTGACAGAGCTGCTGGGTACCCTTCACAAGGAGTCTTGAAAATGTAGTGCTTCGCTGGAGAGCGGCCATCGCCAGGGTGGGCTGCCCGCAGAGAGCGTCCCAGCTCTTTTGTCAGTGTGTAGTGTGTAGTGTGTGTGTGCGGTGGTAAGCTTCAGCGCAAACCCAGCGCTTTGCTGCCCAGGAGACAACAACAACAGCAGCAACACTCCGGAAACAACTCCTTCAGAGCACCACTACCTCATATGAAACTCAATGGCACGTTGCTCTAGTGCTGTGCTGGCACTGGCCCTATGCGCGGTGCATCCCATACCTTCTCTTCTTCCAGAGCGCGAATACTCACATACAAATTTTTGTTAGTGCTGGTTTTACTATGGCGGGTGGGTGTAGTAAGGGAGGAAAAGGCTGTGAAGCTCCTTACAAAGTGGCGCTTTTCTATGGTGGTGAAGGAATACTATGGCGGGTGCACGGGTTTTCGCGTTTTCGCGCTTTGAAGTGTATTAATTATGTAATATTTTAGTTTTTTGGTAGGGACAGTAGCTACCCTTTCCTATTCTCCTGGAAAAACAGAGGGAACAAAAGAGTAGTGTATTAGGTTGTTGTTTGGTGTTCAATATTGATTTGTGTAATACTGGAACTATATGCAATGTCAGTGGAGCTCACTAAGCAGGAAGCCGTGCAAGTCATCAGGTAAGTACTCGCCCTCACCTCATGTTTCAAGCAACAGAGTGTTCGATGGTTTGACAGGAGAATAAGAACTAACTCGTGTTTGCAAATAGCAATTTTGTCAACAAGGTAAAGACAGGTCCTAATCAATATGCCGCTGATGGTGGAAATATTGATGGAGAAACTTCGAATAGAGGTAATAAGCTCAAACTTGGCGCTCAACTTGTGCATAGAGATCGCATTGATGGTATCAACAACGACATAGAAGAAGTCGAGCCCGTTGAGTATAACAGAGCAACGAGATCTGTCTTCAAGAGAAGACGCATCGACGTGTACAACTACGATGATAAAGACTATGAAGACTCGGATGCAGATGACAGTCCATACCTCGATATTGACCTAGAGGAGATTCTCAGACCGATTGGGCACCCTTCAGAACTCTCTAGAAGAGAAACAATCTCAAGAACATACACAAGCAACGTTTTCAAGCACTACGCTCAACAATCGATCGAAATAATAGAAAAAGAGCAACACAGTGTCAACAAGTTGTCGGAACTTCTCGGTCTTTTCCTTGGTGAGGACTCCAATGTGCTTCTTGAAGACGGATTACAACTCCCAGAGTATAACCACAATTTGAATGAGTTGACACAAAGCAATGATAAAGTTAAGGCAGTGGAGAAGAGAATTACAAGAAAGACCACAACACAAGAAATGGATCCGTTTTTCGCCCTCCCACAATTCCACCTCGATCCCGATCAAGGAGTTCCAAAGGAGGATGCAGAAGAGGTTAGACAGTTTACACAACTCGCTGTACAAAGAACCGAGGAATTTATCGCAAATTTAACCAAAGTGAGAAATGGACTTGTGAAAGCACAGTGGATTAAAGAAAAACTCTATGCTTGGGGAAGAGAGATGAATGGGGACCCTGATGAGAGTGATCTATACGTTCGTGAAAAGGAGGCATTAGCAAGAGCTGCACAGGCAGAAAAGGAGGCAAAGGGTCTAGAAACTTCGTCTTCTTCTTCAAAAGACGGCAGTGCTACTCCGCAGCCAACGGGGAGAAGAGGGGGAAGAAGAAGGGCCCATAACTAGAAGAGGTACTATGAGCTTCTTAATCTTACGATCCTTGCAATGACATTTTTTACAGTGACTTTTTACACATGTAGATTACCAACCATCAGTGTTCTCATCCAGTACCTTGACAAGTAACTCATTGTCCTTCTTTGCACCTCCAAAGAATGGTACAACACAATGCTCCACAACAGAATCGAAAAGGTCATAAATCAAGGATTTCAAGTCATCACCCGTTTGTTTGAAATCCGGGAATGCATTGATCTCCAACAACTTAACTGTAAAGTCCTCGTTAACAATAAAGTCAAGGCCATAGATCTCGAAAGCATTCTTCAAAGGTTGGAAGTTCATTCTGTCAACGCTCACAGCTGCCTTAAACACTTCACCAACAATTGAGCAAATCGATTCGAAAATCTTGGTCTTATTTGACTCAGAGATTCCTTTCAACTCTATAAACTCAACAACCGAATTGTTAGCCAAAGAAGCCTCCTCTCCTTGGAGGCATGTATTGGTCAAATGGCCAAACATCTGAATCTCCTCATTGTTCTCCGTTGGTTTCGAGTATGGAGTCAATGCAAAAAGCGTAAGGACTCTCTTGTATACAAACACTTCAATAGATCCATTAGCCAACACATAGACTCTAACATGGAATTTTTTGCTTCCATATTCATCCAACAACAACGGAGAATCTTGATACTCTTGAACAACAAAGTGTCTCAACTGTGAGGTAATAAGTCCGTGATTCTCCTCAGAACATTCTTCGCCTTCATCATCGGTTCCATCCTCTTCAAAAGAATCAAAGATCGACCGTAACTGTTCCACTGTTTTGAACAAACGAATTCCCTGACCACGATCGCTCATGCTTGGTTTCAGAATCCAAGTTTTCTCCCCAGTTTCAATCTCAGAGCGAAGTTCATAGGCCTCATCCAATGAATCCTCCAAAAATTCAGCATAGTCAACTTCGAGTTGGTATGTCTCCGGGAAAGCGTTCACCAATGCTGATTCTGGATGTTTAACAACATATGAATGGATCGTATGAGCCAGATAGTGTTTTCTGATGAGCGCCTTACGATAGATGTATGAATTGACGAGATAGTTATCATCCGTGTGAAGTCTTTCAAAATCCAACTGTTCGTATTCTCCGTATTGGAACGTTTTTGCCTTTGTTAACGTATCAACAATTGGAATTCCAGGAAGATGCTTTGTGACTGCTTTAGTGAGTGCTGGGTAAATGTATGAGTGTGGGTCAATGGATAAACAAACGTTCTCCTCTAAAGATAATTTCTCTATATCTGTCGATGGTGATGGCTCACTAAGGCTGCGGTATTATGTTAATATCTATGAGACCCAAGAGGAGATCAAATACGTGACACTGTAAAGAGAATAACATAACCCTGATTTGTTATCTATTGACCAGCTAACGTAGATACAACTGAGTAGAGAGGACTTACTCTAATTTAATCTCACCAGTGAGAGGAACGTCCTTGAATATAGCCCTCAATGGGGTCACACTGGGTAAAAATGTTAGTAACACACTTCTTGGTTATTAGTATTGAAGGGAGGGAAGATTAACATACCTGATGTTACCATTGTGCAGAACAAGACCATCATTGTGGATACCATCTTCCTCAGATTTTAAAACAGAGTGATGAACTGCATTGAAATCTGGCTTCCACTTGAACTGAACTTTTCTTTTTGTTGAACCGTCGACGATATCCGTCTGAGAATCTTCATGTCTTGGAGTCATTTGCTCAAACAACGACTTCCATCTATTTTCAAGGATTGGTGCATATTGGATCTTTGTCTCACCAAGCTTCAATGAATCAACGAGTGGGATGTTAACGGTGTATAAGTCTGTGTTACCGTTCCAGTTGTTGTACAAGTACTCCACAATCTTGATAGTGATCTTTGCCGCCTCCTTGACTCTAAGAATCTGCTCTGATGTCATTTGTCTATCCTCAAAGGCATAAGACAAGCCAATGGCTTTGACTCCACCGAGAGCAGCCTCCATGGTGGCTCCAACGGTACCAGACGATGTAATGTACACAGCAGTGGTGTTTCTACCAAAGTTTGGACCAGAGAGCACCAAATCAACAGGACCTTTCTCGTTGTAGAGATGGTTTAGTCCAATATCAGCACACGATGCCGGTGTACCATCAATCAAAGCCCATTCTTTGTACTTCTTTTGTAATTCTGGTTGTGGTTCATGGAATGGTCCAAGGAATGAGTTGGAGTCTGGGTCGTTCGGGTAAATAAATGTGGCGGTGAGGTCCTTGTCTGCCAAATGGGCCTTTCCAATCCAAGATCTCTGTTGGTTCGGAACAACAATGGAAAGATCCCAATCGGTTGTCTCAAGGATTGCATCAACGAGGATTTTGATGTATGGTGATGCCTCGTCGTTCAGAGGGCCATCGTCATTTGTGATCTGAAGGGGTGTTCTGTTAGTTCTGCACGTGTGACATCTGTCACAATCGGCCACACAACCCGGTTTAAAACAGCCAAATTTTAGTAGATACTCACAAGAACATGCATTGTTATCGGTGATAGATTCTTTCGATATCTTACTTCAATCCTGGGATGTAACGTGAAGAGAGCCACACCTTTGAAGGCATCAGCGCTTGGCCCGCTAATAGATTTTTGTTGATGGAAAGGAAATTTTCGAGAAAAGCCATCGGGCATAACGAAGCTCTTCTCCTCTAAAGTGTGCTCCACTAAAGGGCACTGAGATTGTTAGGAGAAGCCTCTTTCAGCATGTCGTTCATTCTTGGAAATGTGGCCATGAACCAGGAGGCCGACCCTGAGAAGATCAGAATGGCGGAGATCCAGTTTGAGGCGATGAACACAACTTTCAATACGTTCGTATCCACCCACCCATTATGATCAAAGACATACATACTAACCTACAGAAGAATGCTGAGGACCTGTCAACGGAAGTGCATACCTGGTGAATTCGGTGAATCAGATCTTACTAAAGGAGAGTGTGTCTGTATTGACAGATGTGTGTCTAAGTACTTCAAGGCCAACGTGCAAATAGGAACAGTGAGTATACTTGATGAGGAAAAGAAATACCCTCAGAGCCCTACAAGTTATCACCTTACTAACACAATACCAACAGTACGTACAATCACAAGGGTTTGCCCCGGAGCGTATGCCGCAATACGAGCAGTTCACGAGAAAGTGATTGGATGATCCTTCTACATGTACATATAGAGCAGATAACGACGATTTTACGATCTCATTTAGACTAAACAAGTCAATTTTGTAGAATTGGGGTCTCATTGGAGAAATTGCTACGTTTGAACTAGTGGAAGCACATCTTCTGTAATCTGCTTCCAATCATTGTCATCTGGAACTCTGGAATTCGATGAGTAATAAGTTCAATTTGCGCAAGAAATTTCCAGAGTTTCCTGGGTTTCTAGAATAACCAAAACGGCTGATCTGTTAGACTATTCATAAATCAGAGGTGTTCTTTATTCTGTTTACGCTTGGTCAAACTGATGTGCTTTACTCTACCTCTTCCATGGCTTGTATTAGTGAGGTAGCAAAGACCACTAACCGTTCCAATTTCAGGAGTTGCACTCAGTAAATGAATCATAAAAGCTATTAATATCCAGATTCATATCACTTATCGACCTTAAAGAACTGTCTCCTACTAAAATAGTAACACAGTAAGAAACAGTGAAATAGTAGTGAGGAAATTATGGTACGCGCAGCATCGCGAAGCCCGACGCGTCGTCTTTGGAGGACGCGTTAACTTTTATTTCACGCGTTGAGAGTTCGACAACTCCATCTTCCTGATACCAGGTTTGACTTCGTTATCGAACATCCCATCAATACACCATGCTTGAAGCCAAATTCCCAGAAGCAGCTGTCTTTAAGAAAGTATGTCTCCTCTTATTTTGAGTTTCTGTACACCTCTGGAAGGCAATCAATTACTAACACGTTTTCCCCAAAGCTTATTGACGCTTTCAAAGACACAGTCCAGTTGTGTAACTTCAACTGTTCCAAGAACGGTATCAGTGCGCAGGCCATTGATGACTCTCGTGTTTTGTTGGTTTCTTTCCTCGTTGGTGAGGATGCTTTTGAGAGCTACAGATGTGACCGTGATATCACCTTGGGTATCGACCTTGCATCTCTTTCCAAAGTGCTAAAGACAGGTAATAACACTGACTCGTTGTCGTTGATTGCCGAGGATACGCCAGATGACATTCTTATTGTCTTTGAAGAGAAGGAGAAGGAGAGATTGTCCGAGTATAAGCTCAAGTTGATGGCTCTTGAGTCCGACTATCTAGAAATCGATGAGATGGACTACGATTCCGTTGTCGTAATGCCAGCTGGTGATTTCCAAAAGATTGCTAGAGACTTGTCCCAATTGTCTGACTCCTTGACCATCTTGGTTACCAAGGATACTTTGAAGTTTGAGTCCCAGGGTGATATCGGTTCTGGAAGTGTCATTGTCAAGCCTGTGACCGATATTAGCAAGCCGGAGCAGACTGTCAAGGTTGAGATGGAGAAGCCTGTCAACTTGACATTTGGTCTCAAGTACATTTTGGATATCATCAAGGGTGCTGGACTTGCATCTTCCATAACGATCAAGCTCGCTGATAAGACTCCAGCTTTGTTCGAGTACAAGTTGGCAAGTGGATACCTCCGCTTCTACCTTGCTCCAAAGTTCGAGGACGAGGAATAGATAGAGTAATGTATGGAGTTTGTCATAGTTATCTATATCATTAGCATTTATTCATTCCCTGTGGGCGGTATTTTATATCATCTATCAGTTCAGCGGCACATATGACTCCTGCTGAACGTTTGGATCTAGCGGCTCCAAGAACCCTGACCTTGTGGTGGCCTTGTCCGTTATAGGGAGCACAAGTCTGTAAGCATCATGCTGGTTGAGGTAGTATCTATAAAGCCTTTTACTGCGCAAGAACCCCATATTTTCGTACAATGAAAGGGCCGGGAGGTTGACTGCCTCGGTTTCAAGCATGATCTCATCGCACCCGCAATCGATCATCTGTTGTACTGCACTCTTGGCCAGATGTTTGGCAATGCCACGACCTCTGTAGTGCTTCTTCACAACGAGCATGCCAATGTAACCCCTCGAGCGTGCATTTCTGTGTGGCTCCAACTTGCAGACAATGACACCGACCAGGACGTTATTTAACTTGGCCAGATAGCAAAGGTTCGGCCATTGGTTGAGGAAGTAGCGGTAGACGTAAATGGAGTATGGCTCCGACAAGTCGTCATCGATGATCTTCTTGATGCTGTGGAAGTCCTCCTCGTTATCGATGTCGAGCTGGTGGTATGTGACCGTCTCCCCCTCCGCTTGGCATGTCTTCTCCATCTCGGATTGTCTCAGAACAAGGATCTGATCTGGCTTCTGTGTGTGAAATGTTGGGCTGAGTGTGGTGTATGTGTGTGTGCCACTTGTGGTGTGGGTGACGGCGGTTAAAAGGTGGTGTTGTGGTGCTGGCTGCTGTTGGCTCTACCGTTCTCTCTCTCTCACTTTCTCGCACTGGCTGTCTCCCCTCTCACTGAGGGAATGAGAGGAACATCACTACACCACTCCGCTTCCCCTTTCCCTGCATTGTATTTGGCCCTTAGGCCGTTTGTCTCTGTGTGTAATATGTGCATCTTTTTTTTTACTGCACATTAGTAAGGCCCATTGCTCGGTGGGGTAACGCGCGGTAACGGTGGTGTTGCGTGGGGTTGTTTTCCCTTGTTTTCCCTTTTCGCTGTACCGCAGAAGCAGGCCGGGCAGGATTCGAGCAGGGTTCGAGCAGCACTCGAGCAGCAGTCTTGAAGCAGCACAGGCACCGCCAACAGGTGCCTCTCGGACTGAGGGCGATTTAGTGGCGGGGAGCACACTTCTTGATTACTCTTTTTACATATGGGGGCTCTAGGCAGATCTACCGGCTGTTGTAGTGTTTGCCTCTTGTGTGCGCGTTCTTTACAAACGGTCATGGTTATTGTGTGGAGTAGCCCCTCGCCGCTCTCCCCCCGTCCGCCGTGCGAGAGCATGACAGCGCTGCCACAAAAGCTATAAAGCTCGCTCCATCACCACTCCCTTCAGGTTACTCAATGTGGTTTGCTCCTCAGCTACACAGCAAAGGAAGGAAATCTTTTAACTTCAAACTACACAACAATGTCTGCAGAACAGGATCTCGAAAAAGTGGTAGGCTCCTCCGACCACGACAACAACACTCAGTACGATGACCATGAAGGCGAGCACGTTGTCTCCAAAGTCTACACTTCTGGTGACAACAATGAGTACGTGATGATTGGCAGAACCAAGGTTCTCCGCTCTGAGCTTATTGGTGCCTTTGGTGGTGACTTCCAGCCAGGTGTTCACGGTAATGCTCCTCGTGTCTTGGCCAACCCTGCACCATTGGGTCTCTCTGCCTTTGCCTTGACTACTTTTGTTCTCTCCATGTACAATGCCCGTTCTATGGGTGTCACCACACCAAATGTCGTTGTTGGGTTGGCTGCCTTTTACGGTGGATTTGTCCAGTTGCTTGCTGGTATGTGGGAGATTGCCCTTGACAACACTTTTGGTGGTACCGCTTTGTCCTCCTATGGAGGTTTCTGGATGGCCTTTGCCGCTATTTACATTCCATGGTTCAACATTGCAGCTGCTTATGAAGACAAGGTTGAATTTGCCAATGCCGTTGGGTTCTTCCTCCTAGGTTGGGCCATTTTCACATTTATTTTGCTCCTCTGTACCGCCAAGTCTACTGTTGCCTTCTTTGCCCTATTCTTCTTCTTGGAGATAACGTTCTTACTCTTGTGTATTGGTGAGTTCTCACGTAAGGTTGGTGTCACAAGAGCTGGTGGTGTCTTTGGTGTCATTACAGCATTCATTGCCTGGTACAATGCCTTTGCCGGTTTGGCCACAAAGGAGAACTCTTATGTCACCATCCCAGCTCTTCCAATGCCTTTCACAAAGAGAATCTGATGTCTCTTCTGTTTGCTCTTGGCCATTGCGGTCCTATTTATTTGCGTCCAACTGTGGAATCCCTCTAATTTATTTGAATATATGTAATCCGGTCATTACTAAGTTTCATTGTTTCATGTATGATTGGTCCTACAAGGCCATTGCGATGCTTTAGATAAATGTGTCTTCAAGGGTTCAAGGGTGCTTTTACCCCGGACTTTGATGTCAATCACCATTACTCCGCCATTTTTAGGTGCTTTTCCCCGGATTTCTGCTGACAAGATTGCGCACGTTGCCTAAAGGTTATACCTTGTGTCTCTATTTGTTGCCCGTGTGCACAGTGCTGTATTATGCTGTGCTCTGCTGTGTGGTATCCACTGGATAATACGGCTGAAGTGTCACTTCGTCACTTCCCTACCCCACCCCACCAGACTCGAGAGTTGCAACGGGGCAGCTGACTGATTTTTTTTTTTTTTTGCCTGTTTTAGCACAGCTGGCTGCTCTTGTTTATAGTAAGGCTATAGTAACTGCTCAGCTTTTAGCAAAGTGTGACTGCTTTAATCCGGCGAGGGTGTTGTTTACATTCTCCTCTCCAAATTTCCATGTGGGGCATGCAGGTGGTTGTCTATCTTCTCCAGGGACCAGACGACTGTTTACAAAGATACCTGTCAGGTGGTCGGAACTGGCCAAAGACGAGGGTATGTCTCCATTCAGAGATGGAGAAGGGAGGTTTGGGGGAGGCCTGAAGGTTATATATAGTCAAAGAGCCTCCCTGGTGGGCCCTGCGTCTCAAAACCTATCCAGGGTCAATACTCAGGGTCCAATGCTCCATATCCAGGGTCCATCCGAGGACTCAAACTCTACGTTTACGGTGATTACTGTTTTATGTAGCACATCCTTCAACTCGTGCCATTTTCATGCCTACGCGACTGCACTGTGATGACACTCTTTGGCCCAGGAGGGGTCGCTAAAGCACTGCGCGTATATCTCAGGCTTTAGTGGGGTTCACTAGATAAACACGCGTATATCTCAGCCTATGCCCTAACATCTACTACCTACTACCACCCAAGATTCCAACTTGGTGATATCAGTCCGGGTCAGAGCCTTTTCTAAGAATTTGTACTCTTAGCCCGTAGTATTACATAATCTATACAATCATTATGACATAAGCACATGATACATGATACGCCGTTTGCCTGAGTGAGTATTTTCGCGAATATTGCCTCATCCAGACGTATCTAGTTGTCACATATATGTGACAAACTACCACAACTTGATCACCATTGTTTACAGTTGAAACTAGAGTTGGTTCTCTTTGCTTTGAAAGCCCTCTGACTTTAATATTCACTCCGCTTGCTTGTCTGCTTGTCGGTCTTTTATACATCCATACACGGTACATTACCAACTTTCAAGGAGCCAAACACCCCTACGCCACCAGCCACCAGTGCAAACAGCCTACCTCATCGCCTACATTCAATGAGCACATTACGCAATGAGCAATAACGAAATAACGATATTCCATGCCCATACAGGTCACTCAGTACGAGTCAATAGGTACTACTTCCTGTCACTCGACGAATTGAAGCGCTTCTGCGCATCACAACTCAGCATCCCGCTTCAACAACTCTTCCTCTTGACATCCTTCGGGCACAAGTTAAAGACCTCGTCGTTGGAACATGTTGACGAGGTTTATGTCTTTGACAAGAATTTGTTTTCTATTGATGATGTACAGAGCATACAGCGGTATATTCTTGGGAAATATGCAGAGACTTTTGACAACCTGATACATCCAATCAACTCACCTTTGTTGGATGTTGACTTGGAACGCCTTTCTGCTTCAAAGAACTCGAGGCAATTGATTGGTTTGCTGACTACTAATCTTGGTTGGGTGGCAGCAATTGAGTCCGATTCTCGTCTTTTCTTGAGAAAGTCTAATGAACTCGAAGATAAAATTGTTGTTCTGTTCAAGAGTTTGAGAGCCGCCGCATTGTACATCGAGAACTACTGTACAGAGGTGAAGAAAAACTATGATGCATCGTTTGATTTTTTGGTTAATCTTCAGAAACAGACCCTTTGTTTGAAATGGAAGGAGCACTATGACCGTTTGAAGAAGATTAAGACACTAGATGATGGCCCATTGTCGGATTTGCTAAATTCTGTACTCTTGCAAAGCCAAGCCTCAGAATGTGCTCAGTTGAATGATGAGCTCAACAAGGAATTGGTTTCCCAAATATCAAATGTTTCTGCAAACAATAACACTAGAGCTAAGATAGATGGAGAACTCAATACTTTGGAGTCAGATACTCTTAAACTTCTCAGGCCTGCCGAGAGAGATGAATGGATGGCAGAGATTAAACTACTAAGTGATAAGGTCAAGAGTGATACCAACCACTTGCTCAATCAATCCACAGGTTCATTAGACGATTTGAGTATTGAGGTTATTGTTGATACTTTTATTCTGCATAAGACGGAGTTCGTGGCAAAGATCTATGATTTTTCAATCATGTTATATCGTTCATTCATGTCTCTAAGAGACCTCTTCTTGAAACTTCAAATATCGCTTTCATCATTCTTACATCGGCTTTCACACACCCAAGCAGAGATGGTGACCTTGAGAGAATCATTGAAGATTGTTTCCCAAGACATTGAACACCTCCAAGAACTTGAGTCCCACCTTGCACATACAGTTGATCTCCCTTTGCTCTACGGTCTTTATGTTGTTGAAGAAGTTCGCAGGTCTGAGTGGCTCAAGGCTATGAAATCTCAGGCTTCCAAGACAAATGAAACATTTGCATCTCTAAGGGAAAAAGAAATTCGAACTAGATCAAGTTGGATCAAGAATTATGGTGATATCCTTAAGCTGCTAAGAAGAGAAACTTCAGATTTTAATAGCGAGAGTCTTGTCAGTTTTGATTTGAATATTAACGAGATCACACGCCAGCTACAGGCTTTCTCGTTTGAAGATGCTAATTCTTACATCAAACAGCTCCAAGAAAATGATTGTGATGACGAGATTATCAACGTCCTTCTCAAATCCCTGAGCGAAATTCCAACAAAGTTGGCAAGGATATCAACCTCTCCTGAACCCGTACAGGAATCTAAGGACTCTGTCATGAAGGGTTATAAGAGTCGTATCAAGAAACTTGAGAATTTGTTGC
Source organism: Petasospora euphorbiiphila (assembly GCA_030556625.1). Lineage (NCBI taxonomy): Eukaryota > Fungi > Ascomycota > Saccharomycetes > Phaffomycetales > Wickerhamomycetaceae > Petasospora > Petasospora euphorbiiphila. Next base: position 96,656 of record JAKTUJ010000005.1, on the reverse strand, counting down.
ATCAAGAACAGTTTAAGAACTTTCAACAATGGCATTCGTCATCTGACAGATTGTCTATTGTTTCTAGATTCTCGATCAATGAGAAAATGGCTGCATCTTCTTCTCGTCGTGAAGGTTCCCCTGCATTTGTAAGCGGTTCTTCTCTTTCAAACTCGGAAGAGTTGAAGAAATTGACAGACGAGAACAGATCGTTAACAAATGATATCAAGAGGCATAAGAATACTGTCGAGATGTTGAATGAAGAACTCAAATCTGCAAGACATGAGTCGTCAACAAAAGACTTCGAAACGAGGACGTTGAAGAATAGCATTGAACGGATTAAAGAGGATTATGATTCACAGGTATCAAGACTACAGTTGAAAATCAGTGAGCAAGAAGTTGCAAAGACGATTTTGGAGGGTAAGCTTTCCAAGATTGAAGAGGAGGTGTCACATCATGCTACGAGATCATTAGAAAAGGATAGATTCATTAATGAACTCAAAACAATGCACAAGGATGAAATGAAACTCCTGGAGGAACAACTGTCTACCAAGACCGCTGAGATGAATGTGCTGAACGAAGAACGGGAAAAGACATCGACAGCTGATGTTGAAGCTCTCAAACGGGAACTGTCTGAACTTCAGGCGCGTCTTGAAGAACAGGAATTGCAGCTGAAGGCCAATGAAGAGCTCATTTATGAAAAGAACAGCCTCATAGATGATCAAGTTTCGTCTTTAAATGAAAAGGAGCGGTTTGTCAGGGACCTTGTGTCAGGGCACACTGAAGAAGTGGATGAGATACGCACAAAAAACACTTCTCTTGATGCTAGAGTTTTGGAGTTGACCAATCAGCTTGACACATTGAAAGAGAACTATGATATCTTGAACTCCATGAAGAACGATCTCTTGGAGAACATGTCAAATAGAGAAAAGGAGTTTGCAAAGGATAAGGTGGCCCATCAAGAGGAGGTTGAAGTGCTCAAGTTGAGATCGGAAGAGTTGGAGAAGGTGGAGTCAGAGGAGATTGTATCACTTACGAGATCCAATGAGAAACAAATGCAGACCATTGGTCAACTTGTCGTTATTATAAATTCGCTAATCATTAAGGCAAGAGACTTGAGTGATATACTTGTCATATTTTATGATTTGTTCTGTGCCAGTTTGAAATCTATGGGTTTGCTGGCAGTCAGATCAGAGAACAATGAAATCAGTATCATTCGAGTGAAAGGCTTGAAGAAGGCTACTGGTGACTTGAGTGCCACTGTGGATCTTGCTACTGGTCTGAAGCCGGATCTGGAAGAGGCGGTTTACAAGACTTCTGGATGGACTGAACTTCCAGATGCAAAGCTGATGGACTTGAGTGCATTAGATGATGGTGCTGCTTCTGAGTCTTTAGATGCGATTGTGGAGATGTTGATTGATACTTACAGTTTAAACGCTATTGAGGATAAGTATTTGGCATTTGTTAATTGTGTGACCAATTTAAACACGTTATATCTTTCGAGTGTTTCAAAGAGATTTAAAGAGGTTGAGCATTTGGCAAAGAAGGAATTGAAAGAGAACCGCAAGTTCAAAGACCTTAGTGCTAAGAAGATTGCTGTTAGAGATTTCCAGGTTGATGATTTGGTTCTTTTTCTTCCTACAAAATCTAATGGGAATGGGAATAAATGGGCTGCTTTCAACGATATGGGCGATCTGAAGTTCATGCTTAAAGGTGACTTGAATACCTCGCCGCAGAAGCAGTGGTTCATTGGGAAGATCCATGAAATTGAAAAGGTTGACGCAAAGGAATTCCTGATCAGTGCTGAAGAGTTTGTCATGGAATGAAAAATTTTATAACGATTTTTGCAATACGCATAGAAATCTACATTAGGATAGTCATATATGTTACAGGAATAATAATTCACATGAGAGCTTACACCAATTTCTATCATATTCAGAGCTGCTCTTCCTTGATGACGTCAATCAACCAGTCAAGACCCTCGGTTAGACCTTCACCCTTGATGGCACTACTTGCCACGATACTCCAGCTTCGGTCTTTCAACTCTGCGAGGTTAAGAGCTTTGGAAACTTCGGCAGCTGTGAGCGCACCTGCCTGATCTTGCTTATTTGCAAACACGAGTAATGCAGAGTCTGATAGCTCATCTTCACTCAGCATCATATGAAGCTCCTTAGAGGCTGTATCTATACGTTCCTTATCCGTTGAGTCGACGACGAAAATCACAGCAGCTGTGTTGGCGTAGTAGCATCTCCAGTATGGTCGAATAGAGGTCTGCCCACCGAGATCCCACACGTTAAGTTTCAGGTTCTTATACGTCAGCGTTTCAACGTTGAATCCAATAGCTGTTGGGTTTGTTAGTATACGAGTCAGAGTATCAGCAATATGTCTGGATGGATTTACTCACTTGGTTTTGTGTTGATGACTTCTCCAATCTGTGTGATTGAAGTGTTAGTAGATGGCCTCACTTGATAGCGTGTTAATAATCAAAACGTACCTGTAATCTGTAGAGGATGGTGGTCTTCCCCGCACCATCAAGGCCCAGGATCAGGATCCTAATCTCCTTGCTAACGCCCCACAGCTTCCCAAATATCCCACTGAAGACGTTTCCCATTGTGTATTGTGCTGGTCTAGATTGTTGTGTGTGTTTCAATGATTAAGTGCGGGTGGGTGGTGCTCTGTCGCCGAGATTTGACAGTAGTTATTTCGTAACAAGTGTGGAAGTCTGGCGGAAACAAAAACACTGTGACAAAATGGAATATAGTGCTTCTGGCCTCCAGGATATCTATCAAAGTTCCCTCCTTTGGTGGCGTTCCAGTTTGTAACCAAAACCGGCAAAAAGTGCCCAAAGTGAACGCTGCCGAGTGTTCTTTTCGGGGTTGAGCACGGTGTGTGGCCCGAACCCGGACATCTCGGATCAACTACGTATGTCATAGAGAGGTTGATATCTAGAATTTGCGCTAATTATGACTTCAGTTTCTGGTTCAGCATCTTGATCATCTCGTTGCCCAGTGCGTTGGCCTCCGGAAGCATTGGCTTGAAGAACTCCTGTGTAGCCTCGAACTCACGACGGTAGAGATCAAAGTTCTCGAATGAGACGATATTACTCCAGGTTCTAGCGGCGATAGTGAACTCCAAGTCATCCGGTCTGAAAGCCTTAGCATCAATTGCATCGCTGATGGCCTTCTCAAGAAGTCCAGGTGTACAGAAAAGGTATTCTGTGACACCGAGGAAGATTCTGAAGAGCGGTGTTGAACAGATCATATGGTCATATGGAACAATCTCTAATTGATTCCAACTATCAACGATAGCCAAGAGCGATAAATGAGAGTTGGGTGTTGGCTCGCCCGGTGGTTGTCTGCTTAGCGAAAATTGTTGGAGAAGTGAGTCATCCAAGAGCAATTTGTCATGATCTGGCCCCAAGTGTCCAAACACGTACTCTTTGGCCTTAAGAAGACGCTCCTGTAGTTCATCTTTCTTGCCCTCTAGCATCAGTGTAAAGAGATCCGTGACTGATTGTGCGTACTGCATAATCTGTTTGTGTGCAGCACAGTTGGTGATGGCTAATCCGGCATAGACGTGCCACTTGTTCGAGAAGATTCTCATTGCGATGTTGATTTTAGCATTCTCGATACCACCAACCCATTTAGTAACCTTCCATGGGTATAATTTCGATTTGTGCCATGCAACACCCATACTCAAGAAAGCGGCATGCGTCACAGCCTGTGTATCTGCGGTGATTTTGTCGTGTTCATCAGCGGTAAGTTCGACTACTTTGGAGTTCAAACATGACATCAGCATTCTGACAAAACGTTGACTTGCTTCAGATGCTCTGTGGTTAATAATGACCAAAGGTTGTCCCGTTGTGTTCACACGGGGCCCATGAAGAGAATGGACACTTATAATGTCGACATCCTCTGGCAAATGAGTCTCGAATGCCTGAATTTCTGGAGCTTTACATGACGTCTGGCCACCAACGACGGCACCACACTTTGTAGAAGGTCCATATGCCTTGACAATCTTGTCAATGTTCTCAGCCTCGACGGAGTAGATGATATAATCACTGACACGCGACACGAGATGGCCATTCTTGAGCACTTTGAAGTCATCTTCGGCGTATTTGGACTGTGTCTGTTCAAAGATCTCCTCTCTATCACATCCGACAACTGTCCACCCTGCCTCGGAGAAACGACGGGCATAGAGAAGACCCATGTCTCCCAGGCCTATTATGCCAATCGTCTTCTCACTCTGCAGTTGCTCAAGCGATGCCATTGTTCTGATCTTTCTGCAATTGCCCCTCTAAGACAGGAATGTGGGGTGTAGATGGTATCTACTGTGGTGATGATGATGATTGATTGTGTGGGTTGGGTGACGAGTTCGTTTGGCTGTGTGTGTCCTTACCGGTCACAGAGCTCACACTGCTCACGAGACCTTTCTGGACGCTTTTTTTGTCAATTGCATTGTGTACTGTTTGTTATAATTGGCTATTTTGATTCTTTCTTTTCTTCTCTCTCCGTTTTTTGGTGGTTGTACGTCTTTTAGTTGGTAGTTGGTAGCATGATCTGAACCTACCGGCAATGACGGACATCTAGATGCTCCAACTCATAACCCCAGGATTCGCCAATTACGAACTACACATTTGCAGGAAAAGAAGCATAGTATCCATTTGCTACATATCATTAGTGGGTTTTGATGTAGCTTTTATCTCTTCAGCAGTGCATCTGCGTTTGGCGCTTTTTTGTGGAAGGAGTGAAGGAGTTGTCAAGATTTTGACTTGACGCGTCGCTAATTACGCGTCGCGCGAGGGAGACGAAGCCTACCAGGTTCATTGACAGAACGCACACCAATTGGACGACAGGAACAGGATTGAAGATATCGTAATGATTTGACAACGGCCTGCCGGATGTCGGGAGAATACTGTTATGGTTTATTGTGTACCTCTGCCCCTTGTTTTATGGCATTGGTGCTGCTGCAAGTGATTTTCAGATCATCTCCAAAGCGAACAGGGATGTTACGTAGCGATTATTTCAAATGCATTCAATCAATAGAACACAGAGAACATATATTCTCGTGATAGTATATCTTTCATTGTGTGTCTAAAGAACATTCTTTGCATCTAGTTCTATCTAATCTAACATGGAGTGAGAGAATACCAGGGTGACACAACGACTCATACGAATATGAAACTAGGCAAGCCGCAACGAGTGTAGGTCATCAGGGAAGAAAAAGTTGAGCTGTCAAAATCTGTCGGTGGCGTATCCAGCAGGGGATCTTTTCTTTTCTTTTGAGGTGTGTGTCGTACAAGAGAATGTGGCTCAGCTCAGCTCAGCTCAGCAGCTCAGCTCATACAAACAAAGAGGCAAAGAAACACGCGTTTTGTGTACGCACCGTGCCTTCGCAGACAGCTCATTGACTGGAACATGCGCTTTTCTTTATTGTTTTTGGAGATAAAAAAATCTGGCAAAATTGTACACTACCTAGTCATTCCATTCTTATATATACATACTCTATACAATTGTTTTAAATACATCGCTATGCGCTTTTACTCGCTCGCTCTTTGCCCCAAAGGTTCGGGGCCCCTTCCAGAGAGGCGCATTGCACCTGCATGTTTGTTTTGATTTGGCGCATAACAAGGACAAGAGCGCGCTCCTTTAGTATGAGGAAGCACACATACACAGCTGCCGGACTGTTTTTGTATGGATCTCCCCTTGCCTGAGGGGGCTTCAAGTCTCGTGGGAATATAAGGAAGGAGGAACCCACGCCCTGCCCACCCCTTCTTGTGTGAACCCATTGTCTCACCTCCCTCTCCGTTACCATCAATCGTTCAATCGTTCAAACAATAAGCTGTACACTCTGAGCTCCAGTCTCGTCCGTTCCTTTAATCACACAGCGTCCGTCCCTAGCCCTTATACACTCCTTGACGATTGCCCTTTTTCCACACTCCTTTCTACACTATCAAAGCCAAAGCAAGCAACGCGTTATTTCCTACAAAACTACTAAGACAGCTTCCCAATGCGCTTCTCAAAACTCATACCTATGGTGACCATAGCCTCGTCGGCTTTGGCCACTGACGCCATTATGAAGAGAGACAATTCGACTTTACCGGTCACTAGTTCCTTGCCAGAGAGCACTGTCCCTGATACAATCTCTACCACTGACTTGGTCGCTACCACGGATTCGACCCCAGCTGTTGATGCGGTTTCTACTGAAGCACCAATTTCCTCCTACGCAGATCCTGCTGAGGGAACCACAGCAACTGATGCTTCAGTTGTTTCTTATCCAGCTTCCTCTGATTTGGTTTCTGTTGCTGCTGAGCCTGAACCAACTTCCTCCTATCCAGTCTCTGCTGAACCAGTCTCTGTTGAAGCGGTCGCTGCAGAACAGACATCATCTTCCATTGCACCATATTCAGATGCGGTCTCTGCTGACCCTGTAGCTGTTTCTTCTGATCCAGTTTCTGTTGAATCTACTACTGCTGCTGCTGCTGCTGCTACCACTGATTCATCTGCTCCAGCAGAATCAACCACGGCCAGTGTTGATGCCACAGCTACTAGCATAGTTGAGGCTGCTGCTGCCATTGCTTCCACATCTGCAGTCACTACAGCTATCGCTACGGTCATTCCAACCACCGATGTCAATGGGCAGCCAACAACTGTCTATACCACAACTACTCTTGTCTACTACACCACTGTGGAGGACACTGATGGTGGATACACCCCAACAGAGGTAGCATCTACTTATGATCCAGCTGCCACCACTGCTGTTGTGGCTTCCTCCACTGAACAAGACACTACCATCACATCCATCATTCTCACCACGGTCACCCTTTCAGACGAGACCTCTGTTGATACCCTTGGTACCACTACCGAAGTCGTTGCAACGTCTGCCGCTCCTGCTGCTGCCGCTGATGCTGCTCCTGCTTCAACTTCTGGTTCTGATTCCTTGAATCTTGCCCAAGGTTTGAAATATGGTGTCTCTGCTGATGCTTACGCATCCACTACTTCTGCTGAAGGTTCGAGCCCTGCAACAGTCACCGTCACTGTCACAGAGACACCTGACGATTGTTATGGTACTACACTCTCCACTGGTGTCGTGAAGGTTGCCGTTGTGGCATCTTTCACTTTCACCGCCTCCAACGGTGAGCTTTTCACGGCCGCCACTACTACGGAAGTTGAACAAACAACCACAGAGGTTGTCTATTTGACTTCCACCGTCGAGCCTTCTACTTACAGTAACAGCTCATACTCAACGACAACGCTCGCATCCACCACCACAGCCTACTACGGTAATGGCACCACTACTGGTAGCCTGGTTGTTAGAGCTTTCAATGATGAGTCCTACGAAACAGGCAATCAGTTCACAGCAAGAGATCTTCTCAAACGTTTCTTTAGTTTCTTCTAGTTGAGCATCACATTTTGTTCCTAGGATTGAGACCTCGTTTGTATATTTGATTTTACCCCCCTCATATGCTTCTGAACTGATTATCTTTTTGGGTGCTGTTTACTCATTTTTTTTTTTGTTTCGCTCGTTGTGTTACTGTTGCTGGTCCTCTTACTTGATCAAGTTGATGATTCATGTATTCATGGACACTTTTTTTCCTCTTTTAAATTATGTCATCTTATTGTGTTATGTGTGTTACTACTACAGATTAGATATTTGAGTGTAGAATATTGATTTCAGAAGTTAATCTGAGATATAATAATACTTTCTCACTATGGCTTACCACTGATTCCAAGCTTAACGATCATGTAAACGTTCAAGACTGAAATGAACAACCAAATCAGCACAGCAATACTAGTTGTGATCCAGTTGTTGGCCATGTCCAAGTAGTTTGCCTCGTCGTTTTCCTCTTCACCAATTTCCTGAACAGCAGTGTTCCCCTTAACGGCATCGTCCTCCTGTGCGATGGCACTTGTGGTGGCGGTGTCTCTCATCTCAACTGTGTTTGTCTCATCTGCAACCTTGACCTTCATGATAGACTTGCAGCATGTGAAGTAGATCAAAGGTGCAGTCAAGAACGGAAGCAAGATGGACAAAACAACCTGCGATGCGTTCAAGGCCTCAGCAAGACCAGAACGTCCAATAGACAAAGAGATGGCCAAACATGGAATGATGGCAATGGCACGTGTAGCGATTCTTCTCTTCCATGGCTTTATAGTCCAGTGAAGATGGCCCTCACTGACAATCTGACCAGCAATAGTACAGACAATACCTGCAGATTGACCAGAGAACAACAAGGCAATCATGAAGAGAGTACCTGCAACTGGAGCAATGGTGTGCGAAAGAAGATCATGAATGGCGTACAAGTCAGCATCAGCAGCTTCTGGGGTGCCGTACAATGAAGCAGCGGAAACAATAAGGATAGAAGAGTTGACAAAGAGGGCAAATGTAATCAATGTAACTGCAAGTTCCACAATGGAGTACTTCATAGCATATTTGATGGCCCTTGCGGTAGGTCTATAAGAGAAGTATGCCTCCTCTGGGTCCTCATCGTCTGGAAGCTTGTAGTAGTCATTCTCCATGTCATATTCACGAAGACGAGGCTGGACAAGACCAGATCCCAAGAACAAAGAGTGTGGCATAACAGTAGCACCAAGAATAGAACAAGCGGTGTAGAGGCCGCCACCTGCAAACATCTCCTTTGATGGAGCAAAGCCTCTGAACAGTTCACGAGCACTAACAGGTGGCATCATGCCAAGTTGCACACAGAAGCAAATAACGACACCCAGGACCAAAACTGCAACGGCGTATTCGAACATACGAACAAACGACAGAGAAGAACCGGGTCTGTAGGCCATCAAGACAAACAAGACATCAATGACCGTGATGATGACACCAGCTGGTAGCGGGACTCTAATCAGGATATTCAAAGCAATAGCAGTACCAATGACCTCGGCAACATCTGTGGAGATGATAGCACACTCGGCAAAGAACCACAAGATCAAGTTGAGCCATCTTGGAAGATGTTCTCTGCAAGCTCTGGACAAGTCGAGGCCCGTGACGGAACCCAGCTTGATACAGAGACTTTGAAGGAAGATGGCAATGATACTGGAAAGAAGAACAATGAAGAGAAGCGAGAACTTGTTGGTTGCACCAGCCTGAACGTCTGTAGCGTAGTTACCAGGGTCCATGTAGGCGACTGAGATCATAAGACCCGGGCCAACGAAACGCAGGTACTTCTTGAAGACCTGTACAGCCTTTGAGTCTGTTGGCTTGAGCTTGAAGAACTCTGAGAAAGCGCTCCCCTTCTTGTTCTTCTTGTTCTCCTTCGCCTTGTCCTCGTTACTACTGACCTCGAACACATCTGTATTGGACAGGGTGGTCTTGCGGACACCACCGGCCATGGTGTTCGGGAACACCTCGTCATGGCTCAGGTAGTTAGTGCGAACACTCGCTGCAGCTCTGTGGAACATCGTGGAGTCGTCTATACTTTGGCTGGCACGTGTACTCATCTCTGCGGCGGCGTCCTTCCTTGTGGGATTCATGGTCCCTTCTTATATGAGCTCTGGGTCAAGAGATCTTTTGTCTGTGTGTTCTGCAGTCTAGGCGTTTGTACAGGGCAGAGTCTGAGAGCTTGATTTCCTAAAACCGCTTGAAACGACAAGGGATGGGGGTGATGGTCTAGGGTCTAGGGTCTAGGGGTTCTTTTTTTCCTTCTCGCATAAAGGCTAGACTAAGGTACGGAGAGAATTCAGGCCAATCACACGCTGGAACAGCAACGCCACGGCTGTGTTACTATCTGACAATATATATTAATAGAAGTCTAATTAGAGAACATTTTCTCTCCCCTTGTAATAACGTCCTTCCCTTGGGGCTTCACGGTGAGAGGGAGGAAGTGATAACCTCTTCAGTCCGTGAATGCCGCGAGCCGCGACCCGGTTCCCTCCGTCTCCTCCGCCTCCTCCGCCCACCTCCGCCACCTGCCACCTGCCACCTCCACAAAAAGTTTCACCAGCCTAGTCCCTCTAGTCCCAGCCTGCCAGGCCCGGACGTGAAAAGTGTGCGGTATGCGGAGGATCGACGGTCTTTTGCCATGCCAGCCAGTGGCAGCTATGCGCACCTGAGAAAGACAATTAGAATGCAATTGGCTGGACATGCGACGTAGGAACATATTTCGTCTCCCTTTTGCATCAAGATTCAAACAATGATCGTCCTTTTTTGGTAAGCGGGGCAGGGTCCAGATTCAGCACTGCGCAGCAGTCTGACTCTTATATTCAGGGGTAAAAAAGGATTCCAGATTCCAGACAACGGCATACAATGGTTCGGCATTGTCTCATTGTCTCTGAACAATGGCAGCCAATGAAATTCTTCTTCGACAAGTGTACTCTGCTCTATTAAAGTGTATTGTATTTTAGGGCTAAGAAGTATTAGACTAGTTGTTCTCGAGATGATGAGATCATTTGCAACACAAAAAAGATATAAAAATATTACGCAATCCTGGAGTCGAACCGGTGACCCTCCCCACCTCAAAAACAGCAAAAAAAGAAAGCACAATGCGCCAGCCCGGAGTCGAACCGGGGGCTCAAAGATGGCAACTTTGAATTTTACCGCTAAACCACTGGCGCCGCTTACAAAATTTTGTTTTCTGCTCATTTCCTCATTCAGTTATCTAGAGATAGAAGCCAATATTCTGTATTTGCAGTGTTCATGACTCTTATTTTAAGTCCGGCAAGTACTTTATGGAATGTTCAACTTTAGAAGCACCCATTGCGCCTGACATTTCCATTCTTGAGTTATTCATGTCCTATATACACTACAGTCGATCTGCAGAAGCCTTACTGGAGGTAACAAATGCATGCGAAACAGGTCACTTCACCTACCGCTTGACCTGATGACGTATGTGAATTGACCTGAGAGCAGTGTCTCTTTGTGGCTCATCCCAGCTTCCAGAATGAACCACTCCTGACCATATCTGCTTAATGGTAATACCACAAGAGCCTGGATCAAATCATTAGAGCCGCTTTGTGGAGAGATTCAGGTTACCCGGCGTTGAACGCTGAAAAATTCAGCATCTACTATGACAAGAATCGGGAACACCACAAGAGACTCTTACAACAACGATCATTAGAGGTTGGGAATAGAGCTTGCAGAGGTATCAAGATGGCTCGTCAGAACTTCATTGGCCTTGTGGTTTCACAGGGAAAGATGGACAAGACCGTGAAAGTCCAGGTCGAGCACAAGACGTTCAATCGTCTCATCAACAAGGAGATTATGAAGAGAAAGAACTATCTCGTGCATGACGAAGGTAACGTTGTCCGTGAAGGTGATATCGTCCGTATTGAGGCATGTCGTCCACTGTCTGCTCGTAAGACATTTGCTGTTGCCGAAATCAGAAAGAACAAGGGTTCTCAGTTTGCCAAATACGATGAGATTGCCAAGCAGCAGGTTTCCCTTGAAGAGAACCTCAAGACCCAGGACTTCATTGCAAGAAGAGAACGTACAGACAAAGAGATTAAGGAGAACTCGAACCTCATATCAGATTTGTCTCTTGTTGCCAAGGGTGTCTACACTACGGAAGGTGTTCTTAGCGAGGAAGAGAAGCAGAAAATATCACAAATCAAGAAGAAGTACGGCATCAATAGCTGGCCACCACAAAAAGAAGTCCTTGAACTTGAGATTCAGTCTCTCAGAACCAAGGTCCAGGCTCTTCAGGACACAATTGAGTTTGTGGATCCAATATTGAACAAGTTGATGACTGAAGAATACCAGAACAGAGTCGACGAGGTGCTGAAAGACTTTACCAAGAAGGATCCAGCTACATTGAAGAAAAATGTCAAGAAGAACATCCTCAGAAAGTATTTGCTCACGAACGCAGCTGTTGCCAAAGAGCAGTTCAGAGATGTGCTGGAGTCTGTTCAGCAGCAGTGATTGTTACATTTTGGACTACAATCGTGCCACGATATGAGCTGATGAAGGATAAGAAGAGGATAATCACCTATGGTAAGACATCAAAATAGCATCACATTTAGCGTTTGTGACCCTCAAAGGGACTCCATTGCGCTAGCCTGTATATATAATCGGCACATACAGTGTGTTTCTAGATATGCAAACTGACGTAGTCTTGTTAATGCCTTTGTAATATAGAGCATACTATTTGCACGAGATGATAGAACAATTGAGATTATCGTCTCCCCTTTGATGGATTATCTAGAAGCGTGGAATGTGAACTTTAGAGCCTGATTGTGCAGAAGATTGAGATCATCGCGCACTGATCTCAAGCCAAGTCGACAAGATTACGCACTCGAAACCAACAACACATTGTGTAACCACGGGAGAATGTACCAAATCAAGTTTCTGAAACCGTTGAAACTTTCAAAAAGTTCTCTTCCAAAAAGAACGCCGGGTGCCAATGATGATCTTGAGCTTTCAACAACAATCACGGTGACTAATGATCTCGGAGAACAGTTCTTCTATGGTGAGACTACAGTCTCGCTACAAGTCCGGTATTACGCCTCCTACAAACCAGAGTTGGCTAATGAAAACTTCAATATCGTTGCCAAGTTAGAACAGAGGTGGACACCGGGGAAAAGGGCTATTGATATAAGCATACCAATAAGCATGAAGGCGGTACCAAGTGGTGGGTTTATCAGTGTCTTTGCCTATGTGAATCCTAATGCGATCTCTAAAGATGGAATGAACCATGACTCCATCACAACTAGAGATCTTGTTGCAGAGGTTCTTGAAGGATTGGACCTGTCGCTTTTTGAGAGTTGCAAGAATACAGAGTTTGTGATGACCGATGGCCTGCATTTCCTACCGGTACTAACAGATCTGCTTGAGGTACCCAAGAGTGCAGGAGAGTTACCAGCAAAGTCTGAAAGGATATCTATAAGATCAATATCTGGAATTCTGCTCTATGAAGAATTATCGGGGAATATTGCAAGACATCTGTGGGACGCAGGTGTGCTTGTGAACAATCTGGATACTGCCCAGCTTGTGCGGTTCCTCTCAGGTTCTAATGGCCATTCCTTCTCCGTTAAGGACGATCTGAACATTCTAGAACTTGGTACCGGAATTGGCCTTGTGTCTATCCACTTGGGTAAGGTCTTCCCCAAAGCGAGTGTCCTGGCAACCGACCTTGAAGACGCTCAAGAGATCTGTGAGAGGAACATCTCACTGAACGGCTCGGGTCCGAGGGTTGTCTTTGACGAGCTCGACTGGGAGTCTCCTAGGAAACACACCACCAGCTGGGACATCATCGTCGTCACAGACTGTACTTATAACCCGCTTTACTACGATGCGCTCATCAACGTCCTCAGACGTGAATGTGAGCCCGAGACAGCCGTTCTGCTTGCCCATAAGTTCCGTGAGCCCTTCTCAGAGAGTGAGTTCTTCTCCAAATTCCACCAGTTTTTCGTGCTACACACGCAGCAGTGGCACAGCAACGACCGCACGCTGATCCACCTGGGGCTGTACACGGCTAAAGCCCAGTGAAATGCAACCAGATCGATCATCAGACCATCAAAAGACTTTGTAGTACTGCCATCGCCGCGTGTGCCAATAGCAGCGCCCGCGAATCGCAGCGCACAGTTGATTTGTTTGACTGCTCTCTATATAGAAGCCAGAGATAGATGGGAACGTGCTTGTTCTCATTGGAAACAGCTGGCCACCCTGTGCTTGTTCTGAGAAGCCACAGTCAGTCACTCCTTTTTTTTTTATTGTACGCTCCAGCGCCCTCTGACCGGCTGCAAAGAGCCCATTTCGACCGCCCCTGTCCAACGATCAGCCTCATCAATTCCAGCAGCTGGAGGCTCTGACGACTGGACGCCCAACGACGACAGAGAATAAGAAGTGGAGAGCATAAGCGATATTTGAGCGTGGTCCTCCCGAGATATGGCGATGAAAGAGAAAAGGAGGAGCTACATACGGAGCAATGGCGGCGGCCCTATGAGCCCCATGAGCCCCATGAGTCCCATCATCCCAATTGACGCCAACTTCCACTCCAACATCAACATCAACCATCAGCTCACATCGTCGATACGATCTGTGTCAGATCCCATTGAGTCCTACTCCACAATACAACACGACCCAAAGTACCAAGTACTTGCTAAGACTTCATCTGCCATCAAGATCCTGCTCATCGGCGACGCCGGCGTAGGCAAGTCTGCACTCATTGTCAGCTATTGTGACGACGTGTTCGAAGAAAACTCTACAAAGACAACGGTGGGCGTTGACCTGAAAGTGAAAGTTGTCAATGTCGATGGACGTTTGTTCAAAGCTGTCCTGTGGGATACTGCTGGCCAAGAGCGCTACCGGAATGTTACACCGTCTCTCTACAAGGGAACAAACGGTGTTCTATTAACTTACGACGTGACAGACCTACCCTCGTTTGAAGGTCTATACCATTGGATACAGGAGTGCTATGACAACTGCGACCCTTCGAGGACCGTAATATATCTTGTTGGAAACAAGCTGGACAAGGACGAGAAGGTTGTCACAAAAGAACACGTGAAGAACTTCATTGCATACACGGAGAAACACTACCCATCGCTAAAGATCAACAAGGCTTTTGAAGTGAGTGCGAGGTATTCCGACCTGGTCTATGGACTCTTCGATGCCGTGGTGAAAGATCTTGTGGAGAACAGGTGCTATTTCGACGAACAGAAACTAAGAAGCAAGCGCAGCATTGACCTCTCCACAACAAGAGACCAATACCAGAGGAATAGTAACTGTTGTTCATATTGAGTCCTCTGGATTAAACCCACACAAGAACAATGTCAACTAGACAAAGATGCTCACGAATTCTAATGCCCTCATACGTTCACGCCATAAACCCAAAAATATTGCATATTATCGTCATGTTTATTCTGCTTCTGCTTCTGCTTTTGCCTTCTTATTCTTATTCCTTCAGTTCTATCTTCTATAGAAATCTTGTCTTATTGGACTATCTAATGTATTTTATGGCGTATGTGTGAACACTACATTCAGCTCTAAAACACATTCCCCATAGGGTACCTCATTCTCCTCCCTGCGTCTGTTCCTGCGTCTGTTGTTCCTTCCTCACGTCAAGTGTCGTTGTCGCACAAGGGTCAGGGGTTGGGGTCTTCGATCTGAAGTACATTTGTCTAAACTCTGGTAGTGATGTTGCAGCTCTGTTATCCAACCCGTTGTGTTCTGGTCCTCTGTTTACGTAGACCAATAGCCTTCTGGCCCACTTGTTGAACTCCTGGACCAAATGGTACTTCAACTCCAAGTTCCTGTGTTGTGGAATAATAGTTGGTTCAAAATTGTCACTAGCTGTAGGCATCCAAAATGCTAGGCGTCCACCAATTGGAAGTCTTTTGGCAGCAAAGTTAAGCAGGTCATATAGAAGATTGTCCAACTCGTACGGCTTCTTGGTTGGAATATAAGTCTTCATTAGCCATGACTTCATACCATCAATCTCAATCTTCTCCTTACCTTCAAATCTATCAGGATCCTTAGCTCCAAGAACCTTAAGACCTTCACGAATACCGTATGGGGGATCGCATACAATCACATCAATAGTCAAGTCATCTCTCAATGCATTGTGTGTAAAGTCCATGTTCATAACATCTAGAAAATTCAACGATGTTCCATACTGTTTGAAATTTGCAGAAATTGTACTTTTTCCCTTGCCTTTCACCATACGACCATCAATATCAGAACCCACGGTTAAAGCACCATAATGACCAGCTGCAACGAGGAAAGAACCTGTGCCCACAAATGGATCATACATTAATTGTCCCTGGGTAACGTGTGCAAGGTTACACGACACAAGGGCCAATTCTGCTTCAAACGTTGTTGTTCCAATATACCCTCTTTTCTTCAAGTCGTACTTCTCCACGACTTGGTTGGTTCTAGCACTCATACCAATCTGACGGCCAAAGTAGTACATTACTGGTTCCTCTGTGCTCTCGTGCTCGTTGATGGCTCCGTAGTATTCCAGCACTGTGAATGTCTCTTTCGGATTTTTCAGTTTAATTGGGCCTTCTAATGGTAAATACGTGAACTCCTCCATCATCTTCACTTTCTCTTTATTCGACCTTCTTCCTCTGAATCCTTGAACATCGAATTTGAACTCCGAGTGTCTATAAGTCTCCCATTTATCGGCGGACCTCGTCTTGATGTCCTCGTGCATCTTCTCTTTCGTGGTGCCCATCCCCCATAATTCGTAAATCCCTCGTGACAGAATTGCTCTTTCGATCAATTTGGCAGCCTGTTCGTCACTCTCTAGCTCAATAACGAGGAAAGGACAGGTCTCATCGTGCTTGGAGAAGTCTGTCTTGATCTCGTAGAAGTCTGCCAAGGCATCAAGCTCTGCAACACGAAACGAAGGGTGCTGCTGGGCAAGAAATATCAAATACTCTTGCATCCTTCTGGAAATTTGCCTCTCCAAGTTCTTTATCAACTGCAAAATGTTACAAAAAGTATCAAATTCAGAGCGATGAGCAGTACTAAATTTTAAATAAAATATTATATAATTTTTAAAATAAAATGTCCGAATTGGGAAGTTGCAGGTCCACAGCTTTTTCGCTCGACAAGCAAATTTCTTTCCTTCGGTAACACCGTCCTTCTTCTCTTTCAGCGTTCCATTTCTTTACCATAGGAGTTATAGGAGGAATTGTGCTTCATATACTTGTGCTTTACTTGGTGTTTATTCCATTTTAGCTGACTTCTTTGTTGACCTGGGTTTAGACGCGTTACTTTGTGGCTGTCCTTTCGACAACGTGTTTGCGCCAGTTAACTTATCTTCATCAATAATAGATATCAAACACACAGTTTCAGCTATCAGAAAAAAAAAATAAAAGAGAATTCTTCTTATCTTTCATTTCCAGTCTGTCGATCAATTTTTTGAATAACTATCAACTATGTCATTATCCGACGAAGAGGCGCTCTTTGACGACATCTACGCTGATGAGGCTCCAGTCAAGCCTGAGACTGCTGAATCAAATCCTGAAATCACTGAAGTAAAGAAGGATGATTCAGAATCTTCACCAAAGTCAGATGAGACTGATAAAATTGAGCCTGCTGCAGACAAGACGTCAAATGCGGAAACGACGACGGAAACTTCTGCGCCTGCTACTGCTGATGAGACTACCGTCGACGACAAGGGTACTGAATCATCCGCTACAGAGACTATTACACCATTAGTGGCACAAGATGCACAAAAAGATGTGTCTCAGCCATCCTCAGCGACTTCATCGTTGCCTGCAAGTGCACCACAGCCTCAGGATACACTGCCTGTAACTGCTAACTCCGATTCAACATCAGGGTACCTTTCTCAGCTGCAAAGAGATGATGACAAACGCAGAGCCGATCTCAGTCGTGATGCATCCAAGATGTTTATTGGTGGTTTGGATTGGGATACCACAGATGAATCCATGAAGGAGTACTTTTCCCAATTTGGTGAAGTCATTGACCACACTATCATGAGGGAGAACGCTACAGGGCGTTCTCGTGGATTTGGTTTCTTGACATTTGCTGATCCAAAATCGGTTGATAAGGTTGTTAGACAGCAGCATGTCCTAGATGGTAAGGTTATTGATCCAAAGAGGGCCATTCCAAGAGAAGAACAAGACAAGACTGGTAAGATTTTTGTCGGTGGATTGCCTCCAGAGGTTCGTCCTCGTGAATTTGAGGAATTCTTTGCCAAATTTGGTTCTATCATCGATGCCCAACTCATGCTTGACAAGGACACTGGTCGTTCTCGTGGGTTTGGGTTTGTCACGTTTGATGATCCAGAGGCAGTAGACAGGGCCTGTCAGTCAAGATTCATTAACTTCAATGGCAAGCAGATTGAGGTGAAGCGTGCTGAACCAAGAGGTGCTCATCAGCAACACAACCACCAGCAACAGCAGCAACAGCGGTACATGCAACAACAGCAACATGGGGGCATGAACATGGGCATGGGTATGAACATGGGTATGGGTATGAATATGGGCATGATGGCTGGTATGTTCCAGCAACAGCAGCAAATGCAAGCTAGTCCAGAGGCTTTAACTGCCTACCTTCATTCCCTTGAACAGTATTGGACACAGGTACAACAGACCCAACAAGTTACGCCGGAGATGACGCAGCAATTTGATCTTTATATGCGTTCTGTCAAGCAGCAAGTTGAAGCTGCTTCACAAAATGCTGATCAATCAGGTTCTCAATCTCTACCATCGGGCCCATCTGCTCCATCCGGTCCTGCTTCATATGGTCCTGCTTCATATGGTCAAGATTTCAACAGACTTCCAAGAGGCCCAGGAAATTACGACAGACGTGGAGGTAGAGGAAGAGGCCGTGGTGGTTACAACAGGGGAGGGTATCACCCATATTCCCGTAACTGAGAACGGTTGTTAGGAACTAAGATGGGGATAAGGGACAGCTGGTGTTAAAAAGAGAGAGAAAAACTTTGCAAATAGTGTTTTGAACACCGTCCAGCTATGCTGCATGATCAAATCTGCTACGATAATATAGCTATTTGTGTGTACTAAATACTGAATAAATCGATTGTGCTATGAACTGTAGAAGACGCTATGTAATTACACTAGGATGACCACCAATCGCATGTAAGAGTAACTATAAGCCACTCCTTAACCTTAACGGTAACAGAACACTTTCAATCAGGGTCTGATTACATATTAGTACTTATAACTCTCTTGTATCGGTAAGACTTATTGGAGAGCTTTAAATCAGAACCACAAATATGCTACACTGAACAGCACCCAGACATCACCGAAACAACATCCAGACATTACGAGACATAAATTCGCAATTCTTCACAAACAGGAATATAAATGGATATTGATTACTGGGATTAGATGGTTTAAGAGTGTTTTTATATAATGAATATAGCACAATTACGATAAAGCTGTGTTTTGTGAGTTCCCCCTTTTTCTAGATTAGTCCCTGACAGTGGAAACATGAAAATCAAAATTAGAGATTGACTCTCTGAAGAATTGTTCAAATTTCAGTAACATTCGGGGGGAAAAAACAGAATAGACAAAATAAATGTTCAATTCTTCATTTAATTATTAAAACTATTTCAAATTTATGTGTGTTGTTATTTAGTTGTGCGACGGTTTGAGATCGCAGGTTTCCGCTCTTGATGAATCCGCGGTGCGTCCGTTGAAAAGCCAGTCACAGACCACAGACCACAGACAGAGCATCTTCTACACCAAAGTTCTTGTCCAAGTCAGAGGGTTCAATTTTTGGCGAGGATGGATGTAGTCCTAGAAGGAAAACGGGTGTCATAACCCACAAAGTCACTTCGGTGCAGCATGAATATGCACCATTGTATCTCTCTTTAAACCTCACTTCACAAGTTCACGAGGACTCCTCCGCTTTACAGTCTTAGACTACACTGTACAGTTTCAATCAACCGCCAAAAGCGGAATAGAAATTGAAAGCATGAACGGATCATCTCGTTGGGAACAGTTGCTACATAACCGGAGTACGAGCACTTTGAGGTCAAGTAAGATTGGTGGAGACTCTGGAGAGGTTGCTACTGTTACCGGTGAGTCAGTCACCCCAAAGTGCATACACGTGTCAGACTTGACATAGAGTCATGTAGAGTCAGGAGATGTCCTGGAACAAAGGTATGTTTGTGCCAGAGGGAGATAGAGATCAGAGAGAGGGAAAAGAGAAAGAGTAGGTGAGGAGCAGAGAGAGAACGGAATAATCTAGTTAACACTGGAAAGCTGAAACCCCGCCTAAAAGGTCTAAGATTGTGTTCGTAAGTCTTCTCTACTGACCCGATGATCACACAGGGGAGAGGTACAAATGCCCAGAAAGCGATAAAGTTACAGATCTGTTTTCGGAAGTACATTAAAGATCGGCGCAGACAGGACATTTTGGGAACACGACGGGTTCCCTTTGTACGGCGCTACTCATGAGTCCTCAGTAAAAAGCGGAACCGAACACACAAGCCCTACGAACTACGAACGTAAGATGAGGTCCGCTTGCAGATCTTAAAAAAAAAAAGAGCCTACCAAAGACTAAAGCTGAGCATTGTGAGTTCCTCTAATGAGTCTTGAGAATGCTGTAGACCCAAGGCAATGGGAGGGGTGGAGGGGTCATGAGTCATTTGTCAATGGTCATGGGCGTAGAAGGAACAGCCCAGGCCCGCTGCCCAGCCCAGCCCAGGCCAGGCCGAGAGCCCAAAAGTGCAAAAAGCCCAAGCCCAGCCCACACCATGTGCGGTGACGCATGTTTCATGGCTTTACCTAAAAGGAGAGAGACAGTGGGAAACAGTCAACACACACAACAGGCAACAGGCAACACGCAACGAGCCCTGTGCCCGAGCCCGAAGCCCGGCCCGAAGCCCCATTCCGCTGCCGTCGGTACCAAATCTGGGCTTGCCATCAGATAAGTCCGTTATCTACGAAGATCGTCAAAATCGCACCAGGGTCTTCTGCGTGGGTGTGGTGGGTATATATGTTGTGAAGCGGACCACCAACAACGACAGATGACAGATGATCGACGGTGATAAGGATCTGATTGACTAGAGCGGCTGATACGCAAAAAAAAACAGAGAGGGTCCTCCACATAGAAGAGCCTACGAGAGACGGGGGTGTTTGATGGGTGCTTCCCTGTACCTGGTGGGGGAGAAATATGCACCCTTTTTTTTTCTTCCGCTCTTTTCGGATATTAGCACTCTGACTTTGTTGATGACCAATAGCCGTTAAGCCTGTAATGAGTATAGTCCTGCAGCTGAGCCCACAAATGCTCAACTCCCAATGTCGGGTATGCATTTCATCGTTGGTATACTTATATATATATAATTGCCATACCCTGCGTTCCAACTTTTTCGCTTTCTTTCATGATTGTAGCTATACAACTATTAAATAAATAACATGCAATTCACTCGCTTTGTTCTCGCTGCTGTTGCCGCTAAGGTCGCCTCTGCTGCTGCCACCCCAGATGCTCTTCCATGGGCCAATGCTAACCCATACGCTAAGGCTGCTGCCAATGCCTACGCTGATGCCTACGCTGAGGCCATGGCCATCGCTCACCCAGACCCACAGGCCTATGCTCTTGCCGCTTCCGCTGATGACTGTGCCTCCATTGCCTGCCACGCTGCCTGTGGTATGTTGATCATCTACGGTTCCGACTGTACCACCAACACCGAGAACCAATATTCTGGTCCATACAACACCACTTGTTTGTGTTCTTCCGGTTCCGACTTCCTCAGCTCATACCCAACATGTATGGACTGTGGTTGGACTTTGTGGAAGTACTACGGTGGTTACGTCTCCTCGGCCTTGGCTGCCTGTGGTACCCTCTCCACTGAGCCAACTGGTACCCTCAGATGTTCCACCACTTTGACCGACTCTTACACCATTGACACCAACTTGCAAGGTTGTGACTACACTGGTGGCTGCACCACTACTGATGGCACTACTGCTGATGCCACATCTGCCGCTGAGACTACCACCTCTGCTGCCGCTGAGTCCACTCCTGAAGAGACACTCGCTGCTCCTTCTACCACTGCTGTTGAGTCTACCGTTGTCGCTGAGACATCTTCTGCTGCTCCAGCTCCAGCTGGTGAGTCCACTACCGAGGCTGGTGCTTCTACTGAGGCTGGTGCTGCTTCCACTGAGGCCGGTGCTGCTTCCACTGAGGCCGGTGCTGCTTCTACTGAGGCTGCTGCTGAGTCTTCTGCTGCTGCTGCCACCACTGGTGCTGGTGCCGCTGCTGAGTCTTCTGCTGCTGCCACTACTGGTGCCGGTGCCGCTGCTGAGTCTTCTGCTGCTGCTGCCACTACTGGTGCCGGTGCCGCTGCTGAGTCTTCTGCTGCCGCTGGTACCACCGCTGCTGAGGTTTCTACCTTCTCTGGTAACGCCGTCAGAGTCTCCGTTGGCTTTGTTGGTATTGCTGCCGGTTTGCTCTTGTTGTAAGAATCTCTTTTTTAACTTCTTTTGAATTCCAGGGGGGATCTACTTTTTTTCTGATACCAATCTTTACAAACGTTTCGTTTGCAAGACAATGAATGAATTATCCAAGTTTCATGTTTTATCTTAAATGCAAAAATCTATAACTTATAAGGCATAAAACATCCTATAGGATGTCTATTCATTTTTTTTTGTGAAATGAAACTAAAAATATACAACCGAGATCTGTGATGAAGGAATGGAGAATGGCGTAGAAGTGAACGTGAACATGAGAGTCGTCAAAGATTAGCACAGATCAATGTATGCTTGTGAAAAGTATAATAAAATGGTATAAAGATGCATATTCGACAGAATGAATTGCAAAGAACTGAACAAGATACAGCAGCAGTAGAACCGAAAAAACAGAGAAGAGTTCATGGGTATAAAGAAAAAAAAGATAACCAGGGAGCACAGGACAGGAGGCAGAAATCAAGTGTAGTCGTGAAAGGAGAAGAATCGTAACAGGTAGACATGCTATGCGGTAGTTGTAGTCACAAATGCAATCAATTGTAGGTGACTTTGCTTCCGTTTCTCTTGAGTCTAAGAGACTCTCTTTTTCTATTACTCGTAGCGTTGTAGAGCTCTGGTATGACCACCTCTTGCTTGATCTGGTTCTCGAGCTGCTGCTGTGCTTCAATCTGCTCGTGCAAGAAGGAAGGCTGGAGCTGTGTTACCGGTGGTGTGTGCATCTGGTGGTCTGTTGTTGCTGAAGGAGGTGTTGCCGGGACTTCAAAGGAGAAGTAGGATCCTTGTTGTTCTGTAGGGGTGCGCACGTCCCACATTGGCTGCTGCTGCTGGAATGCGGAACCAGACGTCTGTACGGGAGGAATCTGCGAGAACTTGGAAGCCAAGTTGATTGTTGGGAACCCTGATAATGATGACGTGCTATTTGTTCTTGTCGCAGTGACCTGGTGCTGTGCGTAGTTGAGAGGTGGTTGCGTACCGCTACCCGAGGAGCTCGAGGAAACAGACGAAGAACGGCAAAGTTGGATGAGTTTTTGTCTAATGATGACGAGAGAATAGTTGTTAACTTCAATGCCAAGGTCGATACCAGAGTCGACGGCACGTTTCAACGCGTCTTTCGAGACCTTGTTGAGGATTCCAGCCGGCGGGTTAGCAGCGTTGAAAGGAGTGATCTGTGGGTTCATCTGGTAGTTCTGGTACGTGTCGCAGAGCACCTTCTCAAAGCCCTCGGAGAGTCTGTAGTGCGAGGCAAACTGCGAGTAGCTGAAGTCGTTACCGCCAGCCTGTGAGAGATTTGATACAGAGCTGGCAATAGACGAGACACTAGCTGTTCTTGCGTAGCGGGGCTGTTGTGGCGGCCAGTAGTCGTAGGACGCGGTAGTATCTGTAGGCGTGGATACCGGGGTGAGGTCGCTCATGAAGGTGTCTGTTTCCTCGGCGTCGTTGTCGACGACTGGGATGTGGAGGGGGAACTTGTTGAGGAGCATCTTGTGTAGCATTGGTGGTTCCTTCGTAGGCTCGTTCCCTCGTTCCCGCTGGTTGTCTCGGAGCAGGATATGATGGAATAGCATTTCTTATAAAGGCTCGGAGGTCGCAGCTGCGCTGGCGGGGGCACGGATTAGGGAGTTAAATGTAAAGCAAAAAGTAAGACGCAGCGGAACGCACATCTGCAGGCCAGTTTCGTGGGCGGCTTTTTCTTTTTTTTTGACTGGTAAAAGTCTCTTTTGGGTGGCTCAGGCTAAGGCTAAAGGGGGCGACAGGGCGCATGGCCATTGCCGAATGCGGAAATATAATTGTGCTGCGAGATCTCGGCGACGCGTCACTTAACAACGTTTTCGCGTTTCGCGTTGTGGGTGAGAGCCCGAGCGCACGCGTGTAGTTTATCCACAATCCACGCAAAATCCATTACTTTTGCACCAATTGCTCGTTAGCAAGTACATCACACACGCTATATATACATACGAAAAAAAAAAAGACCATCCATCTATCATTCCAAACCGGGATTGTGCGGGCCTGCGAGCGTCGCCCTGGCTGTGGTATGTGGTATGGTTATGTACAGTTCATCGACATCGCGATGCAGCTCCCTTATTCTGCTTTTGGCCAGGGCAAGAGACTAGACTAGATATGGTCATTAATCAAGCTATGCAGAGAACGGCCATCTGCGTCAACCTCATTCTCGCTGCAGATCCTGTTACCGCGTCATCAGCGGAATGTGGGTCCTGGGATCATGGAATGGAGCTCGTCCAGTTAATACATTGAAGTAGTCCCGTAGCCCATAGCGTCTTTGTCCGTCGGGCAGGCGACATATAGGCATCTCTACATTTGGACCCGTGTAGGCACTACGGCTGCTGCTACTGCTGCCGCTACGACCGTACAGATGATCAAGAGATATAACAGATTGCTCGTCACGCATACGAAACACCACATCAGCTTATATTGTTCTCATTTTTACGGGAGCCACGGGATTCCGCACGCACAAGCAAACAAGCGACGACACTGCTTCCATAGCAACCCTGTATCGATAGCTCAGATAACCGGGGCATCAACAAAGTTCTAGAAGAGTGATTCGAAATGTACTCCAGACGCCGGCACGTCATTATTGCTCAGTTACGTGAGATCAATTGAACCCTTGTATGCAGTAGCCGAATCAATCGGGGCCTCTCTTTGAGACGTGTCGAGGATCCCCACATCCCGTCACAACCGTGTATTCGTCCCCCACAAGATCTATGACGGTGGACACCCTCGTTCTATCAACTTCCATCAGCTGATAATTTACCTGGACGCGAATATGGGGTCATGAGGCATTATCAATGCTAATCTTGAACGCCTGATGGAACCCAGAAGAACTTTCCGTAGATCTATGTAGATCGCTATCATGCGCACATCCAACACTCACGCGAAGACAGAAGACCCTCCTCTGGCACACCCATGACCACACATTGAATGTACATATGCTTGCATTACAAGGGAAATGCGGATGTGACTAGTGATAGATCACCACCACCACTTGGACAATCCCCCTTTGTGCGATCGTCGCTGGATCTCGCTGGATCCATGCTGCCAGATGCTACAACATGCCAATCTTTTTACATGTACATTTACATTGGTCTGGCCAAATCTCTCTGCATCTCATCTGTGACACGAAACCATTCGTCTCACAGAGATCAGCCCAACATCTTCCTTCAGGGTAAACAGCTTGCCTTGATCCGAGATTTTGACAGGTACCCCAGGTAGACACCTCAGGTACAGAATTGCGTAATGCGCACTATACCAAAACGCCGGAGATCATCCATATTGCATTCTCATCTCCTTTGAGAACCCCTTCAAAGCTCTAGACCTCAATTTCTCCTCTTCAACCAGTCTCTGCATCTTCGCAACTTCGGTCTCCTGCGGAACTTGTTTCTTCTCCTGCTGCTCAATTCTATTCTTTAGCCTCTCTACAAGCACTTTGACATCTGCCTTGTTTCTCCGGTGGTCATCCAATGTCTCGTGCAAGTCATCCCGTTTCTTTGTCAGGATCTTTAGCAGTGTCTTACTCACTTTAACCTGTGTATGCATCTTTACATTTGCCAAAGCGACTCCAACCAAATCGCCTCTCTCCACGTAATAAGGAATTCTATCGTTAGAATAGAGCATCCCAAACAACTCCTTCTCAACATCTTCTTCAGTAACATTGTTCTTTAAACGATTCCGAAGTATTTCTTGCTCAACCAGTGCTTCCTTCGCTCTTTTAAGGTGCATCTTCCTCATCAAAATACCCTGTTTGAGCTTGTCTTGGTACTCCTTATCCACGCTCACCTCATCGTGGTTGCCATCTGTGATCTTCAGCGAGTCTCCATGTGATACAAGCCGCGTGCATAGCTGTTCTAGTCTGGAAGCGGGTTTCTCAAATTGAATAACAGCAGGTGGTTCCAACTCAGGTTGATTCTCCATTCTGTTGTGTTTGCCTTTGTTGTTGTGGCAATAATGACAATGCTAAGCTCACACCGTGTTTGGCGTTTGTTTACAAAAAAGATCACAGCGCTTAAGAAAATTACGGAGGGTCCGCCCAAAGTGTCACCATTTGTCCACCAACCGCACACCAAGAGCAGCTATACACAACCACACAATGACCGCTTCTTTACCACAGGGATACACCATTAGACGAATGGAGCCTTCAGACTTTGCGCGTGGTGTGCTGACGACGCTGACGGCGCTTACCACAGTTGGTTCCATCTCCGAGGAGCAATTCCATAAAGTGTTGACCAAGTGGAATGCGATCACGCTCACTAATGGGGAATTGGCATACAACCCTACTGTGATCCTCAACGAGCAAGACGAGGTTGTCGCTACAGGGATGATCTTGGTCGAGGAGAAGTTGATCCACGAGTGTGGCTTGGTGGGGCACATTGAGGACATTGCAGTGAGGGCCGACCAACAGGGCAAGTCTCTTGGGAAGATCCTGATCGGTCATTTGACACAGATTGGTAAAGAAGCTGGTGCATACAAGATCATCTTGGATTGTGACCCGAAGAACACGGGGTTCTACGAGAAGTGCGGTTACAAGCAGGCTGGTATTGAGATGCAGTGCAGATTCTAGAATGGGTCTTTTATTATTCGTCATTAATCAGTTCGTTAGCGTATAAAATACAATGTTCTTCTCAAAGTGATTCGAGACATTCTATCGAAAGAATCGAGTTGCCTCTGACGACACTAGAGCCTATCTGGGTCTTATTCTCTTTGGATTCTTCCACTGCTTCCTCCAACACAATGTTCAGGAAGTGCTGTTGAGCAGTTAGTACACCATAAAACACATCATAATAAACGAAGAAGACGGGAACTTACGTCGTAACCTCTGAGGTTTCCTGTTACCTTGCGGGAACCGTTCAAGTGCACTAGCACTCTCTTGTCCATGTACTGTGACGGTGTTAGTATTGGATCTCCGCACGACTTCACGACTAGCGGGGACAACAATACGCACTTTCTTCAATTCCGGTGCAGATACCATCTCAACAGTAACAGCTATAACAAGAGCTTTATCGTGTTTCCTGTTAGAAAGATAAAGTGTTGTATCAAAGTCGAGCCAAACAAAATTTGTGCGCGAAATCTCGAACTCGTTTGTGTCGCTGTTTTCTGGTGGGTTACCGTTGTTTACACTTTTGATCCTTCTCTTTCAGATATTGCTATAACCTTTGTTTGTGGACCACGTGTAAGAGCTACATCCAATTGACAGGAGTGGAAGGATGAGTTTTGATCTCTTTTCAGAGAGAAATTCGGACACGCCAGCACACGTGCAGAGCTCGTCACCTGTACAAGAGAATGAGAGACTACAAGAGATGCGGCTTGAGAGGGAGAACAGGACATTACTGGACAAGAGACAGACATTGATTCGTGAGATAGAGGAACTCGAGAGACAATGGAACGAACTGCAGAGTCGGGACGAAGAAGAAAACTGGGAACTCGAGAACGAACAAGAGAATGACAAAGAGGACGAGCTCATCTTTGATCTCTTGGTAGAAAAGTCCAAGAAGCAAAAGACCAAAGACCCTGAGAATGACTCAGAGCAATTAGTAGACGAAGTCTACGATGACAGTGACAAAGTCGAGTTTGACGAGTCCAAGTACAGTACAAAACCATTAAGAGATTGGCCCACAAGGATCGAGTATCTCAAGAAGTTTTACCCATACCTCACAATTACCAGTGCCAAATCACGATTATCCCTTGAGACTGATGTGACAAGGAAGTCTGTCCTGATCAAGACAATATCATTTAAGATCAACTATGCAAATGTCTTCATCTTTGACGTTGCCGTGAGATTATACACCAAGAACAATGAGTATCATATCTGGAAGCTGGATATCACAAAAATTTCCAACAACAAGTTTAATACGATATTGTTGAAAATGACTGATTATTTCACCAAGACCAAGAACGCCAATGAGTTTTTGTATTCTTTGAATACGCTATATGGACTGTTGGTCACACGACGCAAAACGATTGATAACCTGAACGAACTTCTGAACAAGGATTCAGAACAGGTAAACCACTATCAGTCATCCATTTACACAGAAAGGTTTACACACAGAGATATAACCGTGACATGGACCATGATCTTCCAAGATGGCGAGCTGTATCCTCTCGTGACAGTGAACAGCACTTATGACGCAGTCTTCGCCGATATGGTAAAACTATACGGAGTACAGAAGGCTGTGGAAACTTTAGTAACGAACATCTATCCAGATAATGACATTTAGAAGACAAATTTATAGGTTTCCTCATTTATGGGTAGCCAAACTAGCGTTTTGTAGTAATGATGTCCGGATGTTTTGGATCACCACTTTCGCGAGTTTCGCGTAGTTTACCAGCCTTTTGGTGGAGAACTCTGGACGACATGCCTGCTTGCGGATTTCAGCTCAGCCACGGAGGGATCACAAACAATAGACAGTGAGAATGGCTGTGTACGATCCGATTCATGATACCATGGTGGCAGATTCGCCTGAGAATGCACCAGCCCAACCAGATCAAAGTGGGCCACAACTGCCTCTGAAGAGTGAAACAGAGGACACGACGAAAATACCTCAGGTATCCCCCAAGTTGGAGAACACACAGTTGCAAACCGAGGGAAACCATATTGATGAAACAGTGCATCCGCCTGAATCAGAGGAAGCGCCAACTGTTGATGATCTCAAGCCAGCCCGCCGCAGGTCCAATTCAAGTAATGGGACGGGCTCGGAGAGGACGCCGCAAAAAGAGGAACGTGGCAAAGCATCTGGCGGATTGAAACATCTGTTGGCACCAACTCCCAAATCGACACCTTCCAAGAGATCAAAGAAGGGCAGGGGAGGCAACAACAGAGGAGTCACTGTCCTGAGCTCTGCGCGCTCGAGACATTTGAAGAAAGAGGATGGACAACCGTTCTGGAGGAAAGACATTCAATACGCGTTCTTGAAGGCTCTATTTGATAATGACGTCAAGGCCTTCACGGACCCGTTCCCTGAATCACCTGACCATGTGAATATGGATGATAGAGAACACGATCCAGAAGGACGCCTCAGCTTCGCAGAGTTATATATCAAGAGCATCTCTCACAGTTCCAAATGTTCCAAGGTTCTAAAGGAGAGATTTTTGAACGATATGAAGATGTCGATCCCAACGTGTATGATCTGTTTGCTTGTGAATGTTGGAAGAATGAACACGACCATTAACTTTGTTCCGGATATGAAGTCACAGCTGAGAACATATCATCCAATCCCATCTTTGCAAGTGAACTACGACAGCACTACAACGGGGAATGACAAGTCCAATGACAAACAACTACAAGATACACCGAGATTGAAGTCAATTCTGAAGGCATGTTGTGATGATACCCATGAACCACAAGATTTGGAGAAACTCGAGACTTTGGACAAATTACCAATGACCACTGTTGTGAATATGATCTTTGTGCTGTGCAACTCCGAGGATGCAGTGATGAAGAAATTCTTTTCTGACACCCCATACTACTTTTTTGATATCTTTATCAATGCTTCATATAGCCCAAAGAGCAGATCAGAGCTGTTTCTCTGGTTACTTTACAATTACTTGGAGACGCATATGACGGAAGAAGAGATATCGCAGAATCCTTTTGGTTCTACTAAACCAATACTTCAACCAGCTCTTGTTGACGAAGACATTGACAGTCCCATGGAAAGAGGATTCGGTGAGAGATTACACCATCAAAGAGTCAGATACTTGGAGGAAGAAGGCCCTGATAAACCACCAGTGTTAAGAACGGATGGCACGATGACTTGGAAGTTAAGCGCGATGGATCAGAGACCCGCTACCATTCAAAAAGACGAGAAGTCGGGGAAATATTCACAGGATGATGAACAGGAGCTCGGTAATGATCACTTGGATGGCAGTCATACGGATTCTTTCTTTGACGATGACGGCGAACAGGAGCACAATGACATTGCCTCTTTGGAGAAATCATCTGCAAAGAATAAATCGTCTGAGTCACACTCGAACCATAAGTCTTCAGCTTCATCGACTCCATCGTCAACAGCAGCAGCATCAGCAGCAGCAGCAGCAGCAGCAGCTCCACAACCAGTTCTAAGACAGGACATTGACGTGGCTAACATTCGCAGAGTGCTGAGGGGATTAAAGCACGTTTGTGGGAAACGCAGAGCAAAGCAGGGCGTGATGAAGCACGAGGACTTCCTGATCCACCGAGAAGGGACAGTAGATGACGATGCATCGAACAGACTTCGGTTGAAGAACTACAAGGGCGATTTTGCCGAGTATAACTCCAAGTTCCACAAACTCTTCACTGCGCTGAAGGGAGAGTTTTACGAACAGACGGCCAAGGCCAAGATGCCTGGCGAGGGCATGGTCGAGTACGAATACACTGGCGAGGAGTCCCAGCCACTACGGTTGAAGTCATTTGACATTGGCCTTTGACGATGAATGAACGTTAGACTTGTTTTACCACTTTGGGACTTAAACTCTCTTTTAGTTACTAGTAGTATAAGCGTATTAGTTTTGGTAGGGGACACAGTAATAGGGGTTATGGAGCCCCTGCGTTTTGATCGATAAGGGCACGCGCGCACACGTGCAGGCAATTTATCTAAAAGGAAGCAGCCGGTAGAAGGAAGCTGCCCAAAGAGTTCGTTGAGTACAAGAAGTGTGTGCTTTGTTGGTTCTAAGTTCTGGCGGGAAAGCTAATAGTTTCAGCAACAATGCTTTTCGGTGTGAAGCTGTCGAATGAGATCTTCCCTGCGTGGAAGGACCACTACATCAACTACGAGAAGCTCAAGAAGCTCCTGAAGGAGAGCACCATCGACGTCGGCACCACCAAGGGCAAGGCTCAGTGGTCCGACCACGATGAGTCGCAGTTTGTGAGTGCGTTGGATGCTGAGCTGGAGAAGGTGTACACCTTCCAGACCTCACAGTACGAGAAGGTCTCCAAGAAGATTGATGCGCTCGATGCCCGTGTTGAGGAGATTAATGCGCAGGGTGATATCGAGAACGTGCAATGGGGCACTTTCCAACAGGACTTGGAAAACGTCCTTGCGGAGGCCCGTGAGTTGGATCACTTTGCTCGCTTGAACTACACAGGTTTCCAGAAGGTTGTCAAGAAGCATGATCGTCTGCATCCAAACTACAATTCCGTCAAGGCTCTTCTCTCTGTGCGTCTCAAGGAGTTGCCATTCAACTCCGAGGACTATTCTCCTCTTTTGAACAAGATCTCACAGCTCTTCCAGTTCCTCAGAGAGAACATCAAGTCCGGTTCATACATCTCCACGGCACTTTCTGCTTCATTGAACACTCCAGTTGCAAGCTCTTACCAGGACCAAGACTTGGACTTCCAATCTTTCAAATTCTGGATCCACCCAGATAACCTCATGGAGGTCAAGACCCGTATCCTCAGACACCTGCCATTGTTGGTCTATTCTAGCGAGTCTGACAGCAAGGATACCGTTGACCCAATTGTAACGTGTTTGTACTTTGACAATGCCTCTTTTGAGTTGTACAACATGAAGCTCATGAAGGCCAACAAGTCTCCATCTCTCAGACTGAGATGGTCTGGCCCGTTGAGTGAAAAACCAGACATCTTCCTTGAGAAGAGAATTGTGGACAAGACTGGCGAAGAAGAGTCGAGAGACATTCGTCTCAAGTTGAAGGAGAAGTACTTGAACGATTTCATTATCAAGCACGACACGGAGGAATTCAAACAGAAGACGCTCAACAGATACAAGGAGATGGGCACTTCAGAACAAATCATCAAGGGTATGGAGAGTGATATTGACGAAGTCGACTCTCTTATTTCTGAACTTGACCTCCAGCCAGCTCTCAGAACCGTTTACACCAGAACCGCATTCCAAATTCCAGGTGATGATAGAGTCCGTATCACTATTGACTCTGACATTTCATTTATCAGGGAAGATGCCTTTGACGAGGACCGTCCAATTAGAAACCCAGAGGAGTGGCACAGAACGGATATCGACACACCAGGCGCAAACCCATTCGATTTCCTCAGAAAGAACGAGTTCACCAAATTCCCACACTCCGTCATGGAGATCAGAATCAAGAACACTTCAGGGAGAAGAGGCTCTCAGCTGAACGGTATCAGCATTCCGTTCTCTAGAAAGCATGGGAAATGGATAGAAGAGCTCACAACTTCACATTTGGTCAAGGAAGTTCAAAACTTCTCCAAGTTCATCCAAGGTATCGCTTCCCTGTTTGTTGAAGATGACAGATTGGACATCTTGCCATTTTGGTTGCCAGAATTGGAAGATGATATCCGTATGAATCCAATTGCTGCATTGGAAGCCGAGAAGAAGAAGGCCAAGAACAAGACAGACATGAAGTCTAGACTCAAACGTATCGGAAACTCTCCTTCTCAAAGTAAAATTATCGATCATGGTGAGGTGCAGGGTGATGCTGACATTGAGGGCGCAGAGTCCTCCGATGACGGTGGTAATGACGAACAGCAAGTCCCAAAGAGAAAGCACAAAACTGAGATAGTCTCATTCCTCATGGGTGGATCCAAACTGGCCAACGTTGATTCCGAGGATGAAGAAGTCGAACTGCCACCTGGTGTGGTCAAGCCAAAGACCCTTCTCAAACAAGCTGGTGCACTCAAGGTCGAGGCAAAGGTGTGGCTGGCTAATGAGCGTACATTCAACAGATGGTTGAGCGTCTGTTCTCTCTTTTCTGTTCTCACCTTCTCAATCTACAATTCCGTCAAGAAATCCCATAACGAGGGTCTAGCCACCAACTTGGCCTACGTTTACTTTGGCCTCACATTGTTTTGTATTTTCTGGGCCTACTACATTTACCACAAGAGACTGGGATTAATCAGAGCCAGAGACGGCAAGCACTTGGATGCTCCTCTTGGCCCGCTGATCATCACTGTTGGTGTTCTTGGTGCTATCATTGTCAACTTCATCGTTGGCTTCAGAAATGCTGCATCTCAGCTTTCCATCAAGGAAACAGAGCCTTTGCATCCAATCATCCAATACGTCTTGGAGAAGACTTTCCATTTTGTTGGTGCAGAGGGTTACTAATGTCATACATATACATGTACACTGAATTAATTGAATCAGTCATTCAATCTGAAACTAAGAAACGTAGCAATATAGACCGAACAAAATATATCACAAGAATACCAAATTTGATACAAACGCTTCAAGCGTCAACATTGTCATCAACTTTTTTCAAGAAACCAACCACCCTACCCATATCCACTTCGTCAGGATCACTCTCAACAGCTTGAACGAGACCATCAAGAATATCATCAATTTTACTTTCCTCCACACCAGTGCACAAAGCAACAACTCTTCTAAACTTGTTTTCCAGTTGTTGAGATCCCTCTTTCATGGTGTTGATCACCTGTGCCAAATTGGCTTCGTTTTCTCTGTAGGCTTTTATTCTTGCTTGAAGCACAGCAACTGGTGGTAGGTTCTGCAAATTGATAGCACGTGCATCTAAGCACAATTTATCCAGTGGTTTCTCTGGATCCTGCTCCAATTGCTGTTCAAACTGATCATAAACCTGATCAATTCTAAACGGTTCATCAGCATCAAAGTCAACGTCGTAGTTCCCGATAGACGCCAATTCTGTAGTTTGATCCATAAAGCGCTGTTCCTCTTCCTGAGTTGCACGATCCAAGTTTGCAATACGTTGCTTCAATTCACCAAGTTTGTTTTCAGATTGCCTTAAAGTATCAAGATTCTTCCGAGACTCCGAGAGTTTCAAAGTAGCATCACGAAGTTCAATGTGAAGAGCATCAATCGTCTTTTGCTTTGCCGAAATTTCAACCTTGAAGTCAGTATCAAGACGTAACAAAACCTGCTGCATCGAATCAAGAATCTTTTGTGAACTCTGACCAAGCTGTGCTTGATTACCCTGAGATGATGAGAG
Organism: Petasospora euphorbiiphila; assembly: GCA_030556625.1. Taxonomy (NCBI): domain Eukaryota; kingdom Fungi; phylum Ascomycota; class Saccharomycetes; order Phaffomycetales; family Wickerhamomycetaceae; genus Petasospora; species Petasospora euphorbiiphila. Next base: position 62,955 of record JAKTUJ010000005.1, on the reverse strand, counting down.
TGGTAAAAGCGCATGTGAATTTCTTGGAAGATTTGAGGCACCTGAGGCCGATATCAGCCCATTGACGTTAATACCAAAGTCAATTGGTCTTAAACCTGCTCTGTTAGGGATAGATGGGTCAGCACCAACATCAAGAAGTTGCTGAACAATAGCCTTATTACCAATACGAGCAGCAATATTCAAGCATGTGTCACCATTCTTGTCTTGAGCGTTCACAACTTCAGACATGAAGCGACCCAAAGTGACACCACCTTTCTTGAGATATGAACCTGTCTTAACAATCCATTCCAGGAGAGTTTCCAAGTAGTATCGGCTCGCTTGACTTCTGCGCTTGATACCAGCTGTGAGGGCAATATGATGGAGAACAGAGCGACGTTGATGATCCAAGACTAGGATACACGGATATAGCACGTTTAAAAGTTGAGTAAAAGTACCTTGGTCATAGTTGTTTGTAACAAGAACAGCACGAACCAGTGGTGATTCACCATTTTTGTTACCCCTAATACGGACAGCACCACGGGAGACCAATTCTTCAACAAGAGAAGTTCTAGCCAAAGAGGCTGCCCAATGAAGAGCTGTATGGCCAAGTTCATCAATTGGAACATCAAGATCAACACCTTGCAATGCATCCTCGCTCCCGCCAACAGCTTCTAAGAGAGATGCATTCTCAGAAGAGAGGAATATTTGAGTGATAATTCCCTTGGAGTGTTCTTCCTGTTCCGGTGAATCGATGGTCAAGGGGTCTAACGTGAATGGGGTATTTGGGTTGTCGATATCCAAGTCATGTTCATACAACTTGAAAGGAGGTTCACGGAATTCCTTTGGCTCCAGGTCAAAAGACGAGCCTTGTGCAGAAATCAGATCCGTTTTCTGGCGTTTGAGGTCATGCAAGCGGTTTTCACTCTCCTCAACGTTATCGTTATCTGTCATGGTTGAATATGTGCGACCAAGCGCAGACGGTTGACGTGACATTGTGTTGTTGGGCAAGTTACTTTGAATGGCATTGAATGAACTGTTTCGACTTGCTCTTGCAATAGCTTGCTCTTTTGTAGGTGTTTCGTTGGCACTTTCACTTGGATTGTACAAGAACAGCGGCTTCACGTCTTCATAGATCCCATACTGTTGTGCAAGAGAGATGGCACGATCATATGGTACCCAAGTGCCCTGAAACTTACCATAACCTCCTTGTACTTTTTCGTGTGTACCAGTATGCACCTCTCTTTCTAGCATCTTTGTCCGCTTAGCCTTGTCAAGCCCAGCAACTTTCAGCAACTGTGTAGCATTGAAAGCCGAGTCAGACTTGCGTCTCATCACTGTGACGCCACGGATAACCTTCTCAAAGACAGTGACCCCAGAGTACGTAGCACGGTATATTTCAGTGGTGGGTTCCGTACGTGGAAGAACGTGGGCGGGTGTTCCCAAAACGTGGTTCCCTTGCTCCAGCTCGGTAGCATCTCCGTCAATTGTCTGGTCTTCGTCCATTGTGATTGTCAAGGGTAAAGAGGAACCAGGATCCAAACGTTCAAACGAGCGTTATGTTGCAAACTGGGGCGATAAGTGTGAGCTCTTCCACACGCGTCAACCAATAGCGATAAAGCGACGCGTCAGTTGCAAAGTTAGCAGAGAGAAGAAGCCCCAAGCGGACAATTGTAACAGCAAAACGGACAGGCAAAACACAGCGCTCTCTTTGGAGTCTCGAACAAAAATCCTCTCAAGGGCTGGCCAGAGACGCTCTTAGTGTGCTCCTGAGCCGCCAGAGAGAGAGAGTCGCTCGCTTGGAGTAATTCTGGTGTTCTGGTGGTGAAGCAGCGCGCGCGCTAATTCAATATTAATTTTCGCGTCAGTACTGTAAGCTAATTAGGAGTATTTCCGAATTGGTAAATATTCGGACACCCGGACACCAGAGTTCCCAAAGGGGAAATATGCGCGCGCTCAATGCGCTACTTCATGATACAACAACAACAGGAACAAACAAGACAACATTAGACGGCACTCTGTGCAATTAGGCACTTCCCGGAGGAGACTAGAAACAAGGCAATGTCATTTGCACACAACTCGCCTATTGTTGTTCGGAAAAGAAAGTTTACCGGGCCCTCAACGAGGTCAGGCACACCGCAGTCCAATCGCCATGCCTCTTCTCTTGCATCAAACTCCAACTATTCGTCAGTGCTAAAGCCACGGTTGTTGGACCCAAGACTGAAGGCAAACGGTGCCGTGAGCAATTGGACGGATGCTCGGTGGACTGAAGATGCTGCACATAAGGAAACAGAGGAGGCAGTGCGAGGGATAACTAGCCTTGCAACGTCATTGTTTGGCAAGGTGAGCGGGACAGTTAAGAAGTTCTTCTCACCACACATCGAGGAAGTCGCAAGTATATCTTCAGATACAGAAATGGAAAGTATAAGGGAGAAGAAGAGGAGGTTAGAGAAGAGTCACTTTAAGACGCCCGCAAAACAGACGACAAAAGGCTCAACCACAAGGGAGAGACTAGATGCAACATTGTTCAAGCCTGAGATCAAGGACCAATACGATTTGGCCTTTGCCGCCTCACCGATCCCATGGGATATGAAGAAGCTGGTGGATACCGTACCAGACGAGACAGATACCCGGTCCAAAAAACCAGCAAACTACGGAACCAATTTCCTGACACACAGACGCACATCAAGTCACCACAAGAACATACATTCCGAACACTTGCAAAGCGTTTATAAGGGAACCTACAGACCACCATCATTAAAGTCTCCATCCCCATCACCATCGATTCAAAGTGCTCATGAATCTGTGATTCAACGAATTTCATCACTGACTGAAGCTATAAGAACCACTTTCCAACGTCGCTCTAATGATGTTAATATCAAGCAGATACCAGATTTGATTATCGTCAAGGAACAACGCGTACCACCACCCACAAAATCACAACTCTCTTTGAAGTTTGATGATTCTCTGTTGACGTTTGCAGATGAGTACAAGTACTATCAGAGGAAGCTGAAAGAGAGACAATTAGAGCACGAGCGCATTCATAAGGAGGCCCTGGAGGCTGCCACGAAGACTGTTTCAAGCCTTATTACGCCTTTAACGGAAGAAGAAGAGGCTGAAGTGGTTGATATTTGGAAATCTCGTGGGAAAAATGATCATTTGCTTGCAACAGTACAGAATATTGACGTCTATGTCAGAGATTTCCAAACATTGGCTGATTCCAGATGGCTTAACGATACGGTCATTGAAGCTTATCTTAAAACTATTGACTCACCGAAAATACACTGTTTTAGTTCTTTTTTCTTTACGAATTTGGAAGAGAAGGGGTATTCTGGCGTGGGGAAATGGATGAAGCGCTCGAAGAAGAACTTCAAAGAGCTCAGCAGAATTCTATGCCCCATCAACGTTGGAAGAACACATTGGGTTTCTGCTGTCATTGATATGGAGCACAAGAAGATAATTTACATGGATTCGTTGAGTCAAAGAGAATCATCGCATGGAAAGAGAGCACTCTTGCTACTACAGGATTACATGACTAACGAGGCTAAGAAGCAAGGCTGCCCAGAGGTTGCACAGAATCTCGAGCTTGTGCAACTTGTTGATTGCCCACAACAACCCAATGGGTTTGATTGTGGTGTATTCACCTTATTAAACTTGTTACATCTCTCAAAGGGTACAGAACTCACTTATGATAGTTCAGAGGCCAAACACTTCAGACGCGTGATTGGTCATACGATACTGATGACCACAAAGCGGAAATAGAATAATCAACATCTGCATATCAAGGTCAAATTTGTAGGCTTTTGCGAACCAAAGTTGGTAATCAGCCATATAAAAGTGTTACGATGACTCATCAGTATTGATGGGATGCATGTAGCACACCATAATCGCCTGCAATGTAATCATTCATTGTTGGATAAAACTCATATGTGAGAATGCGGAGAAGAACTATCTAAAGGTACAAAATTAGGCAACGGTGCAGATGTACCGAGCTCTCGAAGAAGGACGTTAGCACTGACCAGTAGGACTAGTATGAACGCTGACAGAGATTTTTCAAATAGAAACAGTTATTACTTTAACATATATTCAGAGAACTTTGAACTTGAAAACAAATTGATTTCATAAGGTTGTATACACTCAACAGGCCACTTTTGATCTCGGGTGCGCCTCCGATTTGTGATAATCTGTAGCTACCCCGGACCGTGTCGCACCCCACCACCGGCCCGGTTGAGGAGACAAAGTCACAAGTTTACGACGATATAAGTGCTGGAAATTAGCTGACCAGGTATTGTATACTGAATGATAGCTGTCAGTGGCCCAATGAGCAAGCGGCCATACTGTAAGGCGTTCTCCACCACCACCTCCACCGCACATCTTCCACTAACAGGGGGAATGAAAGCTTACGGCGGACCGACAAGCAGGTCAAGGATGATGCGAAACAGCTAAAACTGCCTGTAGAACACCTCTTATCTGGCCACTATATCAAGAAGATATTGGTGCAGGGTTTGAGTGACATAATGCCATATAAGACTGAGGTCAGTCTACCGCGTAGATCAGTGGGTGCTTGCGGACAAATCTGCTTCATAACTTGAAAGGATGACAGAGAAAGAGGAGAATATCAATTGCGAACTTGAAAAGACGGTTTCGATATCTCAAAATGGATCACTTACCGAGCTGGAACTCGGTGGCACTAAGGATGTTATCACAACGGTGCTCACTCCTGATGGGCATGAGATGAGAATAACCGGCGATGTTGATGAAGCCATGAAACTTGCCATCGGCGAACATATTGAAATTACCGAAGAAGAGTCTGCAAGACTCCTAAGGAAGATTGACATCCATTTGCTTCCGCTTTGGTGTTTTCTGTATGCTGTTCAATTCATGGACAAGGTCTCAAATGGTAATGCTGCTATCATGGGACTCAAGAAGGATTTGCACATGGAGACAGGAGTGAAATATAACTGGGTGGGCTCATCCTTCTATTTAGGTTACTTGGTATTTGAGTTCCCTGTTTCAACTCTGCTCCAAAGGTTTCCACTTGCAAGGACAACATCCCTTTTCATATTTGCATGGGGTGCCGTTTTATGCTTGCACGCTACTCCTAACTACCCTGGGTTTATCTTCCTGAGAACACTTCTTGGTGCTCTTGAATCAGCAGTGACACCAGCAATGGTCATTTTAACTTCACAGTGGTACAGAAAAGATGAACAATTCCTCAGAACTTGCTTCTGGATGGGGTGCAATGGGCTTGGAACCATCTTGGGTTCTTCTATCGCATACGGCATTGCAAAACATTCCGCCAACTACAACATTGAAGGTTGGAAGGTCTTATTCATAGTTTGTGGTCTTATTACCGTTATTCTTTCCATGGTGTTCTACTTTCACGTCCCAGACACTCCGGCAACGGCTTGGTTCTTGACTGATAGGGAAAAGAAGTTGGTTGTAGAGAGAATCAGAATCAACAACCAAGGGTTTGGAAATAAGCATTTCAAAAAAGAGCAGTTCATTGAGGCTTTAACCGATTTCAGAACATGGATGACTTTTCTGTTTGCAATTATTAACACGATTCCAAATGGTGGTCTTACGAACTTTGGGTCTATCCTGCTTAAGGATGACTTTGGATTCTCAACACTCAAGGCTCTCTTGATGTCCATGGTCACCGGTGCTGTTGAAGTTGTTGGATGTCCACTATTTGGTTATTTCACCACGTTCTTACCACATAGAATTGTCATGGCCATCGCAGCCACGTGTATCGTCGTTTTGGGTACCGCCATGCTTGCATTTGCAAATGATAATAAGCAAGCCAGACTAGCAGGGTACTTTCTCAGAGGTGTCAACCCAGTAGGGATGATTGCCTGTCTATCACTGTTTTCTTCTAATGTTGCTGGTCACACTAAGAAAATCACTGTGAATGCAATTTACTTGATTGGTTACTGTATAGGCAACTTGATTGGCCCGCAAACTTTCAAGACTTCGGACAAGCCTCACTACTACCCAGCCAAGATTACCATTGTCGTATGCTACGCCGTTAATGTCTTCCAATTGATGTGGCTGTATTATTCATACTGGAATGAGAATAAGAAAAGGGCAAGAATGAGAGCAGATAGGGAGAGGAATGGTGTTTATGAAGAGGAGATGGAGAACTTGGAATTTGCTGACTTGACTGACAAAGAGAACCCACACTTCGTCTATGCGTTGTGACTATTGGTTTTCATGATAAAAACGTGAATCTAAAACTTCATGTAGATATGGAGTAGTCAATTGGTTCGATAGCGGTATCAGGTTTAAGGAGAAACTTGTGGCGGGAGTGAAACAAAAGAGGAACACGAGCCCAATGTCGTAAATGCCGCACCAGAGATAGCAGAACTACGGCTAGATGATGGATAGATGGAACTAAATTAAGCCTTGATCATCCATAGACCATTATCCAACCATTAAATTCGAACTTTCGGATGTATACAGCCGGTATTACCTCGAAAAGGGACCCTCGTGTAGTGAACAATGCCAGAAACTAGGGACCCTTCTGAGACCAGGCATTGTGGCATGTGCATTTATCGGGCCATAGGAAGACAGATCAAAGAATCACACAAAATAGGAATTCTTTCTAGTGACTTTTTCAAGCCAAACACTTATCTTTTTTAGTTTAATTCCATCGGCAATACGATCATAGTGGATGGGGGAGATAACAGCATACGGTATGTGGTCGTGTGAGCGTTGTGCTGCTGTCAAGGGTCCACACGTCCACGGTCCACACCACGACGCGGCCAGTCCCCGACTCGTCCATATCTGTATCCATAACGCTGCCCGCCGCACGATCAGTGCCGATAAGCGCAATATTTCTCAGGAGGCAGCACCTTCCACTGGAAGCGGGAAGTCATAGCGGCGGGACCCCACAACTACTACGAATAACAGTTATCAGGCCTAAGCCTACACCATTAAGGTTTGACCAATACAGGAACATATCGCCATCATCAAAATGGCTTAGGGCCCTCAGGCATAGCCAGAATCGGAAAACCAAAAGAGGGAACTGCATGCTCGGTGCCTTATCGTGCGCTGAGATATACGTACGCAAATCATACTTTGCCCAAGAGACTATATATAGCAAATGGTTCTTCTGTAACGAAGGAAGTCTAACAATTTACTGCCGTCAAGGCTGGAACCCTAAACTGGAAAAACAAAATGTCAGCCGAAAAGAAAAATGACATTACTGTTCAGGTGTCTCCCCAATGCTCAGATGTTGCAATTGGGGATATTGAAGTCATTGCATCAAGAGCATCCGTATATCACCAGAATGACATAGGTGAGACCATGCTCAACACTGGGCTGAAGGCCGGACTTAAGAACAGAATGGTGAACTTGATTGCCATCTGTGGTATCATTGGCCCTGGGTCCTTCATGGGGTTTGGTAACATGCTCTACGCTTGTGGTCCAGCTGGTATGGTTGCAGGATTTGCCATTGTGGGAATCGTTGTTATGGTGACAATGTTTGCTATAGGTGAACTGAATTCTACTTATGATGCCAATTTCGCCATTTTGGGTTCTCGGTTTATCTCCAAGGGGTTTGGTGCGACATTGGCTTTGGCTTATTGTGTCTTGTGGATCACAAACATCATCTCAGAGTACACAGCTCTTTGTACCGCGCTTGATGTATACACAAGCAAAATACCCTTTTATGGCTGGTTCCTTTTGATGTGGGCTTTCTTCACTTGTTTCCAGACCCTCAATGTTTCATGGTGGGGCGAGTCAGAGTACGTCCTTGGGTTTGTTAAACTTGCCGTTCTGACAGCTTTCTACATTTTTGCTATAATCTATGCCGCTGGCGGTATCGAGGGGCATAGCCCAGGCAATCCATTTGGCAACTATCCATTGAAATCAGGTTTCAAAGGTATTGCCAATGCCTTTGTGTATGCTGGTGTCTTCTACTCGGGTGTTGAAGGTGTCTCTGTCATTGCCGCTGAGACCAGAAACCCTCGGAAAGCCATTCCACAGGCTTGTAAGAGTACTGTGTTCAGAATTTTCTATGTCTACTTTGGTCTGACCATCACTTATGGTATTACTGTTTCCTATATGGATCCAGCTTTTGGATCAACCAACAAGATTTTGAGATCACCAATGACTATTGCCTTCACGAACGCTGGTTGGGAGAACTCCAAGTTCTACGTGACATCTATGGTTCTTTTGACCTGTGTCTCGTCCATCAACTCGGCTATTTATTTTGCATCCCGTGCTTTGTTCACATGGGCAGAAGCAGGTTATGGACCAAAGATATTAACAAAGACCACCAAGCGTGGTGTGCCTTTCGCTGCCATTCATACCTGTCATCTCTTCTCCTTCCTCTGCCTGATGGCCTCTAACACAGGGTCTGCGCAAGCTTATACTTACATCACAAATGTTGCTGGTGTTGCTGCTTTTATTGCCTGGGTTGGAATTATTTTCACTCATTTCAAGTTCAGATTTTCATGGTTAAAGCAAGGGCTGCCTTTGGATCAAATCCCATTCAAATCCCCTTGGTTCCCATATTTGGACCTTGTTGGGCTCTTGCTTGGTATCCTCTTGGTTCTTGTTCAAGGTTGGTCTTGCTTTGTTCCATTTGACTACAGAACATTTGTTGATTCATATATTCTTGTTCCTATCTTCTTCGTTTCATGGATTTACTATGACGTCTTTCATTTCAAGTCTGGTTTCATAAAAAGTCATGAGATTGACTTTGCGGAAGGAAGAAGACCAGACTTGGATGAGAAAATTGACCACGAGATAATGGACAACAAATATGATTGATATAACAGATCCACTATTCCTCATCCTTTAGAAATATATGTTTATTGCTTTGAAATAGTTATGAATAGTAAAAAAAGCCTACACAATAACCAGTAACACAAAAAAGACTGGCCGTACCATTTCTGTTCAGCTCCGAATTGGGAAAGGCTTTGATATGAGAGACAACAGATGCGATCCTCAACTACGATCTAGGCACAACTAGCCAAATACTCGTCCAATAATAGCACAGATGAAGGAAATTAATGTGATTGCTGACCTTCTAAGAAGAGATGTGCAGACGATCTTTCTTGTCGGAGCAGGTATCTCGACTTCAGCGGGAATCCCGGACTTCCGTTCCCCAGATACAGGTCTCTACCACAATCTCCAAAGTTTGAACCTTCCCTATGCAGAGGCAGTCTTTGATATTTCATTCTTCAGAGAGAATCCAAAACCCTTCTTAGAACTGGCAAAAGAGCTTTATCCTGGACAATTTGCACCTACAAAGTTTCACATGCTAATGAAACTACTCGAGAACAAAGGCAAGCTGAAGCGAGTCTACACACAGAACATCGATACACTCGAACGAGTCGCTGGAGTATCTGGTGATCTTGTTGTTGAGGCTCATGGATCATTTGCACGTCATCATTGCATAGACTGCTTTGCCCGTTACGATGACGATGAATACAAAAAGGATCTCTTCCAAGGAGTTCAACCACGCTGCAAAGAAGAAGATTGCCTTGGTCTCATCAAACCAGATATTGTGTTCTTTGGCGAATCACTCCCCAAAAGATTCTTCCAAACCTGGGAGTCTGATTTAGCGGATATGGAGGAGCAGACAAATGACAAAGATGATAAAGAACCACAATTTGTTACCATCACAGCTGGAACTTCGTTGACAGTTTATCCCTTTGCCTCGCTCCCAGAAGATATTCCAGAAAGCCAACAGAGGATTCTAGTTAACATGGAGAAAGTTGGAGATTTCTCTTCATACCCAAGAGACAGCGACGTGGTATTTTTACAGTCAACGGATGATTTTGCCGAGGAGCTTTGCAAAGCTTTAGGATGGATAGATGAACTGGAAGAACTTATAAAAGAAGCAAAGAGCAAGATCGAAACAACTGAAGAGAATAAGGAGGAGAAAGTGGATAACATTGTTGATGATATCAAAGCTGTTCTCGAGGAGGAAACTGAAGAAGACACTGAGATTAAAGAACTTACAAACAAGGTTGTGACATTAGAGATTGTGGAGACAACATCCACCACTACAACAAGCGAACAATAGTATAATACATAAATAGATTTATAGTGAGGGTATTTATAGGGTATTTTCATAGGTATCGTTATCACTTCACACGAGCTTTGATTTTTTTGATTTGCTGCTCTGCATTAATAATGGACTGATTGCAGACATCAATCTTACCAGCAATGAACTGAAGTCTTCCCTGGAATTCCTTCTTGTTACTGTAGTAGGCCAAGCTGTTCAACTCGTTCTCAAGTTTCTGAATTCTACCTGTTTCAAAGCTGATAACCTTATACAGATAGGAAGTTTCAAGAACATCAGACAAAGGTGTACCTTCTTCCACCAAGTTGCAGAATGCAGCCCTGAATATAGGCTTTGCAGGTCTAATCTCCGACAAGACACCACGGTCTCTCGTAATAGATATCAAACCCCGTCTTTCCAAATCCACAAGAGAAGTTTCTGGAGAAGCCTTGAACAAAGGATGGTTGATGAACTCATAATACTTAACACTGTTGTTCTTTGATAACATCTTGATCAACTCCCATGACTGTGCACCTTGAACACCCTGATCCTTATTCAAAAAGATCTGTGTAATCTGTTCGGCAGTTTGATCCACCATTCTCTCCAAAGCCTCTTGTGGGCCTTCACCCGATCTGACACGTCTCACAAATGCCTGTAAGTCAAGCATACGACCACCAATCGGACGCAAACAGGAGTCCAACTGGCTCTCAAGCTCAGCAATACTGTGATTGGTCTCTCTTAACTCCTTCAATTCATCCTCTGACACTTCACCATCATCATCTCTGTCTAGAGTAAGTTCCTGGTGGATAGAACGAAGCACATATGACTTTGCAGCCGACTCAGAAGCATCCTGTAATTGTACAACTTTGAAGACTTGATCTGGAAGAGACTCCGAGAGCATTTGTTGAGTACCAACATCTTCAGTGAGGAAAATGACATGTGCCAGATTCATGGAAGTAAGAAGAGCTGCCCAGTCTGCCAGTTCCTTGTAGACAAACCCATTAGATTCTGACTTGTTCACAGTAGTAAACCGATCAATGACAATGACTGGTTTTTTCTCTGGGTGCTGTTGAAGATAGTCTTCCTCCTTGACGGTAATCTCATCGTTACCATCTGGTACTGTAGAACTGTAACCACGCAAGGAAAGCTCACGAATAGCGACAAGGGCAGTTGATAACATGTTTCTATACTGTGACTCCTTAGACTCCGAAAGTCCAGACTTTTGTCCAGTCAAGGATGTCAGAGCCAAATCAAGAATAGTAGAGATAGAGTTCAGCCATGGGAAGACCGGATAGTAGCCGATGGAACTGGCAGCATTACGGATAAACGCAGTGTCGTTTCTGGACTTGACCAGTTTGTCACAATCAATGTAAAGAACATCCTTACGATTGTGCAATGCATGGGACATGACAAGGTCATGCTTACCCGAGCCACGAGGGCCACGGACCACAATGAAAGTGTTCACGTTTTCTTCAATCCAAAGCTTTAACTCCTTAACAACGTCTCTTCTTTCAGACCATAGTCCACCGTTATTGTTTGAAAAACCCTCACTTTGACCAAGCAAGACGTGAATCTGAGACAACGTTCTGTTGGTGATGTTCATGAGCCATTTCACGTATGGGTTGTTTCTGTTGATGGAGAACTTATTTGTGATCTTGTTTTCAATGAAGAATTCACGGATTGGATCAAAGATAATAACAGCAAGTGTTGCAAGAAGTGCCATGATGATCGGAATGGAGATACGCGTATGGTTGACGATCAAGTTCACAAGGAAACCCTTACGAGTGTCTTTGTCGTAACTGATGTGCACAACGGTGTTATTCAGTTTCAAACCTGTGATACAGTTCTTGGCCAGAATAGCACCTCTGATCTGACTGAAAATGACAGTCGCACAAGCAGGATCTGGGATGATATCAACGATGGTACCATAACGTCTAAAGAGAGAATAGAGCTCCTCTTCTGTAAGAGCAGGACCTTCGAATTTCACCTTGATTGTCCGGTTTGGGTATCTTTTCAAATCTTCAATCCATGGAACACCCTTGACAGAGAAGGCAGTTGATTGAGTGATCCACTTCAAAAGACGTTTGGAGGACTCCTGAATGGTGTTTTGCTGAATCTTCTTGTTCAGCTCTGCAACGTCATAACCGATTGGGACTTTGAACTTGACAAAAGCACCACCATCTCTCGGCATAGGAATCACGTCGGTAATCTCAAGACCAGGAATAGATGGTGTGTCAGTTCCCGGAATCTTTGGATTTGCCAGATTGCGAACATGCTCCTCGATGGCCTCTGGTCTTTTGGGAGGAACCACCAGGTAGGAAAGCCATGGTCTCAAATCCCAATTCCCCGTGCGAAAGGGAAGGATACGATCAAAATACATGACACTTTCCTGTCTGGTCTTCTCGATGACACCAGTTTCCTCTGCATCGACAGACTCACCAGCCATCTTGTCGAGCTTCTGAATATCATCCGATACCCATCTTCTTTGCAGCGGGAGAACTCTTGATGCAATTGGTACCAGAGAGCGTCCCGTGGGAGCCATCAAAGAAGATGGCCCCAAAAGAGCACCAGCACGTCTCCACAACATTTGAATAGCAACTGATGTCCAATGAACCACTTATTGTTGCTTCAATCGTCTTGAAGAAGCAGCAGACATAAGTTTGCTGCAGGGGACGGCAAAACGAATTCCGAGGGCTTGACACGCGTATTATGACCGGAAATCAAACTTCCATCGCCAGCGGCTTAACTTTGGCTGATGGTGAACTATCACTGAACTGTTAAGGAGGCAAAGTAGGAGAATAACTGATTGTTTTACAGGATGAAGGTAAGTTTCTTTGTTTATATCTGGTGATGATGACGTTACTGACATTTATAGCAACGTGTGACCGCATTGGACCTCCAGATCCTGACGAAGGAACTTGAGAATGAGTTGAAAGAATATCGTCTCTCGAACATTTATGGTATCACCACTTCAAACAGGCAGTACTTGCTCAAGTTTGCCAAACCAGACTCGAAGAAGAATGTGGTGGTCGATTCCGGGTTTAAAGTGCACATCACAGAATTTTCGAGACCAACGCCCCAGACACCATCAAGCTTTGTGACAAAGTTGCGGAAGCATTTGAAGACTCGCAGATTGTCTGGTATCAAACAAATTGGCGTCGATAGAGCAGTTGTGATGTCTTTTAGTGATGGTGCTTTTTACTTGGTCCTTGAGTTTTTCAGTGCAGGTAACATTGTTCTGTTGGATGACCAGTGCCGCATTATGGCCCTCCAGAGACTTGTTGAAGAGAAGGGAAATAATGATAGATACGCCGTGGGCGAGACCTATAAGCTCTTTGACAAATCACTATTTGACGAATCTAAAGAGAGTCCAGTTGAAAAGACACCTGATGCCACGGAGATCCAACAGTGGATTGTTGATAAGAAGCCAGATGGGAAGTCAGAGGGAAAGAAGGCAAAAGTTCTTTCCATCCAGAAGGTACTATACCAGAAGATCCCACACCTATCTGCTGACATGATTGGTAAAATACTGGATAAACATGGCATCAATCCATCTTCATCGTCTCTGGATTTCGAGAATAATGCTGAGATCATTGCTGAAGTGATATCCGAAGCACAGAAGGAAATTGAGCGTATTGTTACTTCCAAGCCCGTGACTGGATACATTGTCACGAAGAAGAACCATCTTTATGATGAGTCAAAGGATGAAGAGAATCTTAGTGTGATCTATGATCAATTCCATCCATTTCAACCTCTATTGAAATCTGAAGATGATGGCCTCATTGAAGTCCAGGGATACAACAAGACTCTTGATAAGTTCTTCTCCACGATTGAATCTTCAAAGTATGCTCTTCGTATCCAGAACCAGGAGAATCAGGCCAAGAAGAAAATTGAACAGGCTCGTAACGACAAGCACCAACAGGTTCAAAGGCTCATTGATGTCCAGGAAGTCAACAGATTGAAAGGTGAGACTATTATCTTCAACGCTGATCTGGTTGAAGAGGCAAAATCTGCCATTCAATCCCTCTTGGATCAAAGTATGGATTGGAAGACTATGGAGAAGCTGATTCAGGTCGAGAAAGCAAAAGGCAATAAAGTTGCTCAGTTGATCAATCTTCCGTTGAACTTGAAGCAGAACAAGATCAGTTTGAATCTTTTGACGGAAGAAGCTTATGAAGATGAGGAAGAGGAGGGGGAATCTGAATCCAGCTCGGGCCCAAATTCGGATTCAGATAGCGATTCAGATGAAGCATTGTCATTCCCAAAGAAGAAGAAGCAAGATACAGTGAAAAACAGCATCAACGTTACAATTGACCTTGGATTATCTGCCTATGCAAATGCATCTGAGTATTTTACTGTCAAGAAAAATACCGTTGAGAAGCAGAAGAAAGTTGAGCAATCAACTACAAGAGCATTAAAGAACATTGAGCAGAAAGTTGAGAAGGATTTGAAGAAGCATCTCAAACAAGAAACAGAAGTTCTTCGCAAGCTACGTAACCCATACTTCTTTGAGAAGTTCAATTGGTTCATTTCTAATGAAAACTATTTGGTTCTTTCTGGTAAGGATGACGCCCAGACGGATATGATTTATCATCGTTATATCACCGCTGATGATATCTACGTCTCTGCTGATGTTGATGGTGCCTCTCATGTATTCATCAAGAACCCAAACAAGGGCGAAGTGTCACCATCAACATTGACACAAGCTGGTATCATGGCGCTTGCCACTTCAAAAGCATGGGAAAACAAGATGGTTACTTCTCCATGGTGGTGTTATGCCAATGATATAACCAAGAATGACATTGATGGGAAGGTTCTGAAAGCGGGATCGTTTAGATACTTGAAGGATAAAAACTTTTTGCCACCTGCACAGATGGTGATGGGATTTGCATTCTTGTGGAAGATTAAAACGGAGGAGAACCAGAAGAAGCTTGAAGAACAATTGGAAGAGTTGGAGAATCTTGATATCAATGAGGAAGTTAATGAGAAGGTCAATGAAGATGCGGTAACAGGACCAGAGGAATCACATGAGGATAAGGATGATGAAACGGTGGAGAATGTAGATAGAGAGGAGTCGCTTCCGGAGGAGCGCACTGACGAAACTGAAGAGGGTGACGACGAAGATAATAATGCAGAAGAAGAAACAGAAGACGATAACACTGCTAATGTTTCACAAAATGGACAGACAGATACATTTTCCACTTTTTCAACGGCAGCAACAGCAGCTGGAAAGAAATCCACGAGAGGTAAGAAGGGTAAGAAGAAGAGGGCTGAGAAATATGCCGATCAGGATGAAGAGGAACGGAGACTCAGAATGGAGGCTCTCGGTACTTTGAAACAACAGGCCAAGAAGGAGGAAGCATTGAAGAAACAACAACTTCAGAAGATCTTCCATATGAAGAAGTTGGAGAAAAAGAAGAGACAGGAAGAGGAAATTGCCAACAAGTATGCGAACAAGAAGGAGGTCATCGACTACGGTTCAATTCTTGATGAGTTGACACCTACATTAGTCAAGGATGATGAGATATTGGAGGCTATTCCAGTGTTTGCACCTTGGAACGCTTTGAATAAGTACAGATATCGTGTTAAGTTGCAGTCTGGCTCCACGAAGAAGGGTAAAGCACTCCAAGAGATTTTGCACTACTTCAACATCAGACCAACCGATCCCACTGAGCACGACAGAACGTATGATTGGCCAAGGGAGCACGAAGTGATCAAAGCATTCAAGGATGCTGAGCTATTGCCGTCCATCTATGCTGGTAAGTTGAAGGTGATGCTTCCAGGCCAGAGTTCAGCAGCAAAGGGATCTAATTCCAAAGGTGGAAAGAAGGGGAAGAAGAAGTGAAGCTAGAATATTGCATGGTGTATGAGCACCTCACATTTACATTGTAGAACTAAAATAAGATCGTAACAATTGATGAGTTTTATGAGCAAGATGAGAAAAAGACAACACAAATGTCAGGTAGTCAACATGCGTAACGGTATTGTATATCAACATTTACAAGGACTGCTGCAGTCTCTCTGCAAGCTTTCCCTTTGCAAAGCTCCATGCACTCATGAGACCCTTCTCAGAGAGGTCAATGCTACTGATTGTTGGTTCAGACGCAGGTGCGTTGGAAGTTCTGGCTGCAATGATTGAGGGTTCTGTCTCGAGGATGATTCCATCATCTACTGTCTCATCCACCGCTATACTCACCTTGTCATAGTTCTCCTGGATAGCCTTCTTGTCGATCTGGTAGTTGAGCACTTTATCCAATGCGTCTTTGAATCCCTCGAGTACAGAGAAGAGGGCAACTTCGTTCTCATCAAGACCACCAACAATGAAAACCATAACGTCGGTGATTTCCTTGTACACAACAATGTGATTCTCAAACAAGATGATATCTGAGTTTTGCTTATAGGTCTTGGCGAACAATTGAGATTCGAAACTCTTCTGGGCCTTGACTGTGCCAAACTGTGCAGACTCGTCGTCCTCGGTGTGTGGTGGTGTGTAGTACTTTGCAAGGAGCCTCTTTCCCTCGTTGTCGAGTATGAGGAACGCGTTGATGGCGTAGATGCCAAGGTTCTTGGACATAGTTATAGGGATTACTGGATAGAAGGGAAGAACACAGACTGCAAACCACGTTCTTGCCAATGAACAGAACAGCGTTGATGGCTTGTTTTGCCTGATGGTTGATCCCGCGACGTGTTTCGATACGATTCAAGCCCGGGTAACACCTGTGTCCCATTTGGGAAACTTTCGAGACGGCTTTCCCACAAATCGCACTCGCTCAGTACTTTGAAGCCTCTATAAACATCAATATGGAGTTTCTCGTTGATTGAGAGGGACAAGTTTGGTGTGGAGATGAGCAGAGGCCAATTCTTTAGACAGGCCCTGAGGATCACGGTGATGCAGGTGAGTTTTGGAGTTTGGTTGGCGATTCAACTCAACGTTATGGGGTTGTCGGTCTATCATGAACCACTACTAACCTCTTTTAATAGATTCTTCGAGGAATCGGGTTCGATAGAGCACCTCCTTACCTAATCGACATTTTGACTGACATATACATTCGCCATATGCTACTTTTAGCCACGGAGACGCAGTCCCTTGCGCAGTTGTGCGGGCGTGATGAGGTTCTCATACAGGACATTACACAGGCGTTGGTCAACATTGGTATGTTGAAACCATCAAACATACTAGACGTGTATGAACAGCATTATAAAGAAGACCAAACGGCGAAACCTTTTCTGAATTGGATTGTCGGGCATGTTGCCGAAAACCAGCGGATGGTTAGTAAACCCAGTTCCTTGGATGTCAAGCCTGTGGTAAGCATCGACACTGGAAGTGCAACAGTTGGTACTTCATTGGGGCTTGGAGCCTTGGCAACGACAGCGAAGAAGCCAGAGTATGATGCCGATGTGGATGACGATTGGCTGACGTTCCAGATGAAACGCAGTGGTAAATTGAATAATGATAAGATATTTGACGTTACAGAGCTTCGACCTGGGATGTTTACAAAGAGTGACGTGACAGTAATCGGCCCGACACCAGAGAGTTTATTGGATAAACTACCGACAAGTATCAAAAGCGAGTTCGATGAAGAGGACCAACACGCAGTGTCTGATATAGACCATGTATCTTACACCTATTAATGCCATGAACGATCGACATGTTATGTAGTAGGAAGAAAAGACTAGCTCATGTATCATCAATTATCATTACATTTCGTATTATATAAAGAAGCAGCACGTGTGGATCACAAACCCAATCATCTTGAATGCAAAAACAGTTCCAAATAGCCCAGGCTCTATAAAGTGTATATGCTAGAAAAAGAAAACAAAGCAAAGGAAAAACAAACAAAAGTGTGGTATGGAACTAATCGCTGGCAAACAAGACCAGAGATGTGATTGACCGTCCGCGGGTTTATAGGAGTATTAGACTTTCATATGGATCGGTGGCATATCGCCAAAGATATGGATGTGGGACATCTGGAGAAATAAAGGAATGTGGAGGAAACAACGTCACGTATCTAGGGGGAGGAGATTTGGATTGGATTACCAGCATTGGTAGCCACCATCGACAACCAAGTTCTCACCGGTGGTGTAGGAAGAAGCGGTCATGGAGGCAAGATAGAGAATAGAGCCAACAAACTCTCTTGGCTCGGCCATTCTGTGCTGTGGGATCTTGGATTCCCAAGTGTTCTTCAACTCAGCGTTGCCTCCAATCACCTCCTTGGTGAGGGGAGTGGCAATGTAACCTGGGGACAAGCAGTTGACTCTGATGCCGTACTTGGCCCATTCACATGCAAGGGACTTGGTCAAGTGAATAACACCAGCCTTGGACATGTTGTAAGCAACCTGTGGCTGTGGATCGTTGACAATGACACCGGACATGGAACCGATAAGAATCAAAGAACCAGGCTTACCAGCGTCTGCAAGGGCTTTTGCAACGTACTTGGAGATATAGTAAGAGCCCAACAAGTTGACATTGACGAGGTCTGCAGCCTTCTGGTCAGGGTACTCCAATGCAGGGATGTTCTGGCAGTATCCTGCAGTGTGGATGAGCAAGTCAGCTGGGGAGCCGCAGAGCTCGTTGATCTTGGAGACGGTCTCCTCAACCTGTGCAGCGTCACCAACGTTACAAGCCCAAGCCGAAACGGCTGGCAATGGCGAGATACCCTGTGCGGTGGCCCACTCGAGCAGGTCCACAGCAGCAGCTTCACAGATACCGAGGTTGAGGTCGACGAGCGCAACGTTGGCGCCCTGGGCGATGAGGGCCTTGGAGAGGGTCAAGGAGAGGCCTCCGGCACCACCAGTGAGGACGGCGGTACGGCCGTCGAGTCTGAACGATGGGACGACGTCGGCGATGGTTTCGAGAGCAGTGAGGGTCATTTAGGATTATTGAGGGTGCTTATGAATGAGTGTAGCAGGAAAGAAGGGAAGAAAAGAGGGAGAAATGGTAATTTATATATAGGAGAAGAGAAGCGAAGGAGGAGCTGAGATCGATGGATGGGCCCAGAAATGCACGCGCAAAAGAAACGCGGCGGGCGGCGGGCGGCTCGGCGCTGCCGGCTGCAGCACTGTTTTTTTCCTCACATTTTTGAGACGGATTTGGACGTGGCGGTTGTTGTGATATTAATATTGATATTGATTGATATCGATGTTTAGTGGAGAGGCATATGCTGATACACAAGCGATATAATATTCAATATTGGTCCCAACCGCTCCCGATATGCCACACCCTTGAGACCCGATCGATAACGCCTGACAGGGCAGCCTTGCAGCGTGGAGTCTGGAGTCTGGGTGGCAGCCCTCCGTCACCGGCCTGGCTGTGCGCCAACACCAGATGACCCCCTCTCCTCCCACACTCAAAATAGAAATAGAAACAGAAACAAAAACAGAGCAGCAGAGCACAGCAAGATCTGCAATTCTGGGGTAACAGAAAGCAAAAGAAAAGCACAAACTTTGAGTTAGTGCGAGCATTGCGCGACACCAAAAAAGAAACGGGGCCAACCGTTTTCGACGTTTGTTGGTCACCCGCTGGTCATCGACCCCGACATTTTGTGGAGGCTTGAAGAAGTTTCCCTCTTGAGGTTCCCCAGTTGCATTCAGCAATTACCCACTCACGAGTCTAGAACCGCATGTACACTCCTATTGGCTGGTCAAAGCCTCGTGCAAATCCCAGAAAAGCTAAACAAAATTGCCGCAAAATCGCACTAACGTCCCTATTCCCTACCGTCTATCTATCTCTCCTATCTCTCTAGATTCTACCCCCTGTGCATTTCCCGTTGTTCCCCCGGCTCACATCTCCGTGCCTGGTGTGCGCGTAACGCACAACGCACAAGTTTTTCCGACGACGCACATACACACATAAATCTGTACATATAGGGAACTTGACACAAAAAACGTGCGTCGTTGAGCCACAAAAGATGACCTACCTCACTTCACCACTTTAAATCTTTTGTATTCAGACCAAAATTTTATCTACTGGGTTTACTTACCAGCCTGTGACCAGTCCCAAGCATCAGCTGGATGTAGCAGTACTGCATCGTTGCAGGGCCACGACACCCTCGTCAGGTAGTTGATGTGTTGATACAAGATGAAGTACATCTTGAAATCTTCCCATCTGGCATCGAATTTTTCATTCTTATGATTATCTGTGACTCCTCGAAACTCAACAACGGCAGTGTCCTGTGGCAAACTGATCTGTGTAATGGCAATCGCCAGCCCAGCATGCGTGTATTTCTTGAACGGAGGAAGAACAGGAACAATATCCGAAGTTTGGTACACTCTTCCAAAGGCCCCATACGGCAATACACTCCCAGATTTAATCCTTTTGGCGTTTCCAGTAGTATCGAACAATTTATCTGTGAATTCGTTCATCTCTGGGTTCCCGACTCTAAGCTGACCAAATGATATCACTCGTGGATTGTATCCCAAGTACTGAAACTCCATACCCACCAACTGCGTATATCCACCACCCAGAGAATGACCTGTCACGGTCAGCTTATATCCCATATCAAGATATGGCTTGACTGTTTTGTAAACTTCCGGGAAAAGTCTAGAGTGTGACAAATACACACCAAAATGCACTCTGCAATTATTGCAGACCACATTCTGACCAAACCTTGTCAACTGCTTGTCAATCCTCGCCACAGCATCATTAATTGTACTAACGCCATCTTTCTGATGAACAAGAGAATTCAGAGTCTTCACATCCATGCCTTTAAACTCGTCCTGCAATCCCTCACTCACCGTTCTCCCATCCTTAACAGCCATGACGGGCATGTACGAACTCTGCAACGCAGTGAAATCCGTAACCCAATCTCCGGGTGAAGTACTCCCTCTGAAAACAGCGTATATCTCATTCTTTTGAGTATTAATAGCCACAAACCCCGTCCCGCTCAAGTCTCCAGACCACCAATCCGGTTTGAGAACAC
Source organism: Petasospora euphorbiiphila (assembly GCA_030556625.1). Lineage (NCBI taxonomy): Eukaryota > Fungi > Ascomycota > Saccharomycetes > Phaffomycetales > Wickerhamomycetaceae > Petasospora > Petasospora euphorbiiphila. Next base: position 42,042 of record JAKTUJ010000005.1, on the reverse strand, counting down.
GTATGATCTCAGTTGTGTCATCATCCCGACAGAACTGCATTCGATTGCATTGTTCCGACACTGGTCCAGTGTTGAAGAATGGATTGATAGTACAATATGCAATTTTGGCTAATTCTGCAGTCCATAACAATTGATCAAATTGGGCCTGACTGACTGGGTTATACTCTGTTGGTTTGCCAATAACATGGTCGAGAAGAAAGAATAGGAAACTCGTGAGAGAATGTAGTAGTTTAACACTCCACATCTCAACAAGGTAGTGTCTCCCTTCTTGACACTACTAATCCAATCACCCTAAAAGGCAAACCAACTACATATTATAGCCTTAGGTCAGAGCCCACTTCTCTCAATATTCCACTTCATGCCCTAGGCTGTCGCCTGAGAAGATAAAAGCACATCGACCCCTCCGTAGACATGAACGAGGGAATATCACCAACTAGGAGATGAGCGCGCAATTATTGGATTGGCAAATCATGATTGGCAAGCATTGATATTTTTCTTCTGCTACAGTATACACAGTTCTCATTTCGTTAATTTATGAGATGAAATAACACCACGGACTGATCATAATGTGTGCTGTTTTGGCGCCCTGTGATGCAATAAGTATGGTGGTGTAGGTCTGGTGAAAAAAGTAGATCACAAAGAACAGACTCTCTAGCCAAAGCATTGTCTAGCATAGTATAGCAGTATAGCAGCAGAAAAAGAATACCTCCCAATACTGGGAGAAGAGAAAAGCAAGAGAATAACAGCAAACGTATGAATAAAAACAAGAGATGAATAAAACCATGTGAAAACCAGATTGTCTGAAAGAAATCATCTTAACAGATGTATGCAGAGTATTAGAAAAGAAAGATAAAAGAAAGAAAACAAAACAGAATGAATAATGTGCTTCATATGTTATGAAGTCTCCATCAGACAGCAATGTAGTTCAAGATCTGGTGACTGAGGTTGTATAACTCAACTCTTGGGTCGTCATTCATATCGTCAGCTCTGTTATTCTGAGCAGCAGCAGCGTTCTCATTTTTCAATCTCTTGATAGAGTTTATTATGTCGGTGTTTTCCTTAATTAAGCCCGTGATCTGGGAATTGTTGCACTCAAGCAATTGTAGAATGGTCCAAAGGGCAATATGTTCAAACGTTGGATTCTCGCTCTTCAAGAATCTTTCAAGGAAACCACGCACACCTTGTTCTGGCTCCTCCCAAGTGTCGATGATTTGCTTAAAGTCCACGAGTCTCGAGCACAAGTTAGCCAATGCAGCAGCAGCGTTACCACAAATCTCACCATTCTGTGAGTATGTAAGTGGGATTAAGACAGTGACGAGGCCAAGATCAAGTAACTTTGCCTTTAAGTCATCTGCCAAAGCCAAGATCGCAAAGCATGCGGAGATCTCACTCTGAACACTGACTGGTGCATCCAGAACCAGTTCTTTTAATTTCACAACGGCACCAGCACCGAGCAATTCTTGTCTGTTTCTGGCAGAGGAAGCTGCCAAGTTTCTCAAAGTTGAAACTGCGTGACACTGGATTTCCTCGGAGTCATTGTAGTCCAAGAGAGAAACAAGTGGTTTTAAGAAGCCAGCATCAATGATCAGGCCTTCGTTCAGTGGGTGGATGGAGATGTTTCTGATACAGGCAACCGCGGCAAGAACCAGCGGTTGATGTGAAGACTGAAGAAGTTTGACCAAGTGAGGTAACCCACCGGCCCTAACAATCTCCAACTGGTAACCAGCGTCGGAGGCCAAGTTTCTCAGGGCCAAAGTGGCCTGGCATTGAACACGAGCAGACGAGGAGTCCATCAATTGGACAAGCTGTGTGACAAGACGAGGTTCCGTTTGTGAGAGTTTCTTTCTGTTCGACTCATCCACAGCAATGTTGGACAGAGCAGTTGTGCAATAGTACTGAACATCAGGGTCTGCTGAGGCGAGGAGTGAAACAAGCACCGGAACGGCACCGGCGTTAACGAGCTCTTGTCTGTTTTCGTTTGAATGTGTCATGTTGAGCAAAGCACCGGTGGCATTTCTTTGAACACGCAAGTCCTTCGATTTGGCCAATTTTGTCAATGGAACAAGTGCACCGGAACGAGCAATTTTGGCCTTGTTATCGTCCTGTGTTGCCAAGTTGGTGATACATCCAACAGCATTGCACTGAACCTCAATGTTTGTAGAGAGCATCTGACGAATGAGCGGCTCCAACCCACCCATATCCACTATGAGGATCTTGTTTTCGTTGTTGACGGCAAGGTTACCTAGGGCGGCACAAGCGGCACCTTGTACCTCAGCGTCGGCAGATTGCAAGAGGATAAGAATAGGCTCCAACACCTCTCTATCGACGGGTCTCACATCTTTTTCTGTAATCTCTGCGAATGCCAGGGCGGCACTTCTTTGCAAGTCAATGTTATCCGAGTAGACGAGAGTGCTCAACGCCCTGAGTGGGCCGTGAGAGAAGAAGTCAACGTCGGACCTGTTCTCCAGATACTGCAGCAAGGCAGCAATGGCCTCCCGCTCGTTCTCTGCTAACAGCGGCTGGCTTTCCGAGCCGCTACCGCGTTCTGTTTATGTGGTTAGTATCAGTGGCAGATGACCCGTCGTCCACGAAAGACAGCAATACTTACTTGATAGGCAACTGCAGCAGATTCCCATTGGTCAGGTGTGATGATGATGAAGGGTTGATTAACGACAAGAGAATGTGATAAGGATCCTGGAAGTCCTTCAAAACCGGAAAAGGCGAAAACAGAAACCAAAAGAAAAGATAATGCTTCAGCAGGCGTGTCTTCGTGAAAGATAACAATCGAGATGGGGCCTTGTCCTAGCGCTGCAGAGAGTGCTGTTGATGATGTTGTCGTTGGTGGTGGCGGTGTGTGTTTAGGGCAGGGGGGCAGTGAGTGACGCGTTCCCGGTCGTTGACAATGTGCTGATGACGCGCTTGTGGTTGTGGATGGCAGGGGAAACTCAGAGATATAAAACAGTCCCGTCAAGCGTCCTCTTGTGGCGTCCTTGAAGCGTTGTGGTTCTCTTCCAGAAGGGTGTTTCCCACTAAGCGCTCTCTCTTTGTCCTTGTCTCTGTCTCACGCCCGGCCAAATTGGGAACAGCTGCTTTTCTCTGCCAGCTGCTTTCAGACAGCCATATTTCGCGAACTGCAAATTGGTGCAATCTCCGTGCTCAGGAGTACGCCGGGCGGGCGTACCCGGCGTGCCCGCAGTTACGCATGGCAGGTGATGCTCTTGCTACTACTAATACCAAATACCAAAACAAAATGCCATTAAACCTTTTCTAATAATACATAAAATCAGATGCAATTCCTCTAGTGCCCTACTTGTCAGCCACCTCCATCGGCACGACGAACTCGCCGTTGAACCAGCTTCTGTCAAACTTGCGCAGGTTGCCCTTCTTGAACAGCTTCTGCGGTAGCCCAATGTCGGCCAAGTAGTGTGTCCACTCGCCCTTTGTGACCAACCCATTGGAATAGGCAAGAAGGAGCCCATTGAGAGGCAAGCCAGTACTGACAATAAACTTAGATTCCAGCGAGGAGCCGTCATCTGTAGCAATGAGCCCTGAACCAGCGTCTATACCAGCAGGAATATCGAGCGAAAGAACGGCATTCACTGCACTCTTGACATTAACCCACTGGATCAATGCACTCGCCTTGGCCAACTCAGCACCCCATAGATCCCCTATGCTGGTGTCGTATCCTTGTAATGCATCAACAATCAACTCCACCGGTGTTTCCACAGAACCTAATACAGAGGTCAACTGCTTCATTTCTGAGACGCATCTACCACCACACAGCGTGAACAGTTGGAGTTCATGCGCAACAAGATCATCAAACTCATCCAGCTTGGTGTGATCCGTTAGTGTGAATGCAATTGTTCTGACTCCATGGTTTGCCAATTGACGACCAGCAGCCAATGCACGCGCACCAGCACGGTTATTGCCCACCAGTAACAAGACCAGTGGTGGTAAGTTGTGGTTGTTCTTGGCCAATCTCGATGGACCACCAAGCATTTTCACGACAAGAGCAGCAACTCCTCTAGAACAGTTCTCAGCGAGGATCTGGGGCGAAAGCTTGAAGTTCTCAGTGGCAAGACGCTCAATCTCCAACAATTGGACAGGCGTAGCAAGGGGAAGTGGTTCTCCAGCCCGAGAAAGCATTTGCTGGGTCTGTGATCTTGAGCCTTCCAGAGATGTAGATCTTCTCGTTGGCTGTGTTGCGAGCGTCTCTTGAATGGCAGAAGCGACACTTTTGGATGCAATCTCTTTGGCAGACGACGACGTGATAGATGCAGCACTTTCAAGTGCTTGTGAATCCCAGCCATCAGTTCTGTTAGAGGAAAGAACATTCTCATCATGCTCATACTTTGTCTTCTTCTTGTTCAATCCAACAAGACGTTGTGATTCATCAACAGTGTCTTTGACGACAAACTCCTCCAAGGCAGAGTCCTTGTCAAAGCGTGCAGTGTTCCCACCAAAGTCAAAGTCAGCAGCAGATTTGATCTCAGAAACGTTAGAGTCACCCCAAGATGGAGTCGAGTAATCAACATAACCATTGCTGTTGTTGTTTCGATGATTGGCATTCTTCTGCTTGGTGTAGCCACTGCCTGGGGTCCCCGGGGTAGCAGGTGTATCAGCAGTATAAACCACAACGTTGTTCCCACTCTTCTTGCCCTTCTGGTTACCAAAAGTCTTGGGCAAACCCACCACTTTAATATCCTTAATGTCAATTCCCGGTACCTTGTGGTGTACGAGCTTAGTGCCATCTGGGAACTCAACGGCATCCAACGAAAGCACCTTGTCGTTCACCGCGCTGACCGTTCCCGAAAGCGTGTTACCATCTTTGATGAATACATTGACACGGAAGCCCTGAACAGAGACCATTTTGGAGCGATAACAGCAGGTTCACTTCGAGTTTCTCTAGCTCAATGTGGCAAGGTCTCCCTTGGAATGAAAGCTGGTTAGTTAGCTGGTCAATGGGAAGAAATTCGCGACGACTGCCATTCTTGTACGGGCAAATACACTCAAACGCTTCATAAACATATAGGCATGAGGACTCAAGTAAAGACATCAACACTTTCTTTCTTCTCTGGAATCGAATAGTTACTCTCTCAATGTCACAGAAGGAGAGCGAGACAGCGGAGGAGATAGTACTTCCATCGGAGACTCGAAAGGAAAGGCCGGAAAAGCCCGAGAAACCCACGACTGGAGACCCAAAGTTCGATGCAGAAAACGCTAACTGGATCGAGGCAAGAGCCAAAGTTGTAAGTGTTTCCACTCCATCAAAGCTCTAGAAACATGATACTAACAATTGAACAGAATAAATCGCCGAATGATTCCACGTTTTGGAACGAGCTTGTTGTGATCACAGAACAGCTTCTTCAGAAGTATGCATCTCCATCAGAAACAGTCAAGAAAGTCATCACTAGCACATATGAAGAGGCATTGACACGATTCCCGCTCTTCACGAGCTACTGGAGGAAATACACTGCACTTCAATACCAGATGAATGGCCTTGAAGCCTCATTGGAAACTTTGTCAAAGGCCCTTGATGCATTTCCCGCTTCGCTGGATCTATGGGTCGATTTCTTGACATTACTACTATCCAACCACGGTGAAGACACTAAGAGACTAAGAACAGAATTCGAAGCTGCCTTACGTTTTGTTGGCAATCAGTTCCTTTCACATCCAGTTTGGGACAAGTATATTGAGTTCGAGAAAGCACAGAAAGAAGATAAGAACGTCTTGAAGATTCTCATTCGTGTCACTCAGATCCCACTTCATCAATACGCGAGATATTATCAGGAGCTCACTACGTTGAAAGACACAGTACCGGTTGATGAAATAATACCCATGATAACCGATATTGATAAAGAGATTCCGGAAGGTGCCACAGAGGAACTGAAGAAACAGATCGTTACTGATCACTTCAGTCGGGTTTGCACAAACACATACAACTACGTGACCGAAATATGGCCATACGAAGGTCGTCTCTCAGAGTCCACAGTATTTTCGCTGGCACCGCTTTCATCGGAGGTGTCAGACTTTTGGATTTCATATCTTGATTTCCAAATTAATAAGTTTTCCTCCGATCCATCAGATTTGAACAAGGCACAAACGGTGTCATTGTTTGAAAGAGCACTTATTCCAGCTGCACTGATTCCCAAATTCTGGTACAAATATTTGGGATGGGCACTGCAGAATTGTGGCGATGATTTTGATATGATTGACGGTATTTACAACCGGGCAGTAAACTTGTACGTTCCTCTGAACGCATATGCACTTCGTCTGAATTACGCTCTTTTCTTGGAGACAAAAGACCAGGATACTGACAAGATTCATGAGGTATATCTTAGTGTGATTGAATTTCTTCCATCTGAGCCAAAGCCTTTGTTGCAATACATCCAGTTCATCTCTCGTCAGAATGATAATTACAAACGCACTGCTGATTGGATTGATTCCATCCTTGCCATCCATTTTGACACCAAGAAGCCAGAGACAGAGCTTGATATTTACGGCCAGAGACTATCGAAATTACTTAATGACAAAAGTGCTGGCCTGCTTGTTGCAGAATTGATTAAACTGCATTGGCACCAAGGAAAGGACCACTTGAAAGTAAAGATGCTACTGAGTTACTATTCGAAACAAGATTCGTTATTTGGCTCGGTCGCATTCTGGTCCACGGCATACAAATACCAAACCACGTTTGGCGATGATAAAGCTGTTGAAAAAGTTGTTTACTTCATCAGAGACTCATCTGCACTCCCACTTACCCTTATCAATGCCATCTTGCTTGACTATGCAGACTACTTGCAACAGCACCCAACTCCTGGTTCCACAAACACTGATTACACCAAGGTGCTCGGGCTAGAATATGACGTTGTACATCCGTTACATTATAGAGTAACCACAGAGACGCAATTGAAAAGAACTCGCTCAGAGAGTGGACATACTGCAGTTTACATTGAAAAGCCGTCGATCACGAACAGTGTTATTGCACACCCAACAAAGAGACGCACACCGGCACCGCTTCCGACTTTCAAAAACGTTGAAAAGGCATCTTTGCCAATTGAGTATGCACAAAATGAATGATCTGGCATTGAAGCCGAATAATGAGTCCAAATTCAGTAGTATATTTGTTGAATGCTGATCCTAATATTGAAAGGAAACTGTCCGTACACCACATATAAGGTAAATAACCTAAGGCTGATCAGCACCGTCTTTGTCATCTATGCACTGGTTATCTAAACCACCGTACTGATTCCAATAGAGTTCTCCTTTGAAAGCATTCTGATAGCCGACGGACGAGTATTGGTTATTTCCATCCCCAACCTGTGCAGCAACACACTGCTTAGGCCCTCCATAAGCGTTATACCATTGACACAGCTGTGAGATTGCCTCGTTACCGTCTTCAGGATCATCATAGCCTGCATTCCAAGGTCTGGCAAACACAGGATCCACCTTATCGAAGATGTACGATACAAATAGACCTGTCGAGCGCTTCGATAGACTATTGGCGTCGTTAAGTAGAGTCTGAGTACTCATCGTGTTCTCACCGACAACAATCATAGGCAAACCTTCATATGACGACAACATCATTGGGTGTGTCAGGTTGTTGTTATGTATATCATGGATATAACCTCCGACATGTGTAGCGCCCTCACGTTTGAAAATACCATCAAGCTCAAGATAGCCTGGTAACTCATCACTGAATCTGACTAGAATCAGATACTAACCCTCCTGACTGAAGTTTTGAGGGGGCACGTCTCGAACCACCAGCTGAGTATACAAGAGAACATGAAGCAGCTGAAGCCATTGCTAAACCCGTTAATGACACATAGCAAGCACCTTTGTTACCAGTAGCACAAGTAGACGTGGCAGCCTTAGACCAAGCTGCTAGCATAGCTACTGAAATAAATGTTGGTTTACCTGCGTTGAGAACGCGCCAATCATCACGCTTCATGAGTGCTGATGTAACCTTGTAATGCTCTGACAGTTCGAAGACATTGTTATCTGCTGTCGGGTACGCAGCAGTGTGGGTGTATTGGGTTACCACGAAGTACATCGCCAATGCTATCGGGATGTACATGGCTGCTTTGTTTGATCGTAAAGTGAACAGCAGAGAAGCTTGGAATGTATTCTGTTCAAGGCTCATGGGAAATGTGGAAAGTATGGGATATCCAGTCTTTATGTATCCCAGTCAATGTGTGCTAGCTAACCGCGCGGGTCTCGGGTTCGCGGTACTGTGGTTTAGTATGCATTGATAACACACTTCCGCTAGTGTCTAGACTCTAGTGTCTAGTGTCGTAGTGTTGTAGTGTCGTAGGTCGTAGTCGCTGAGAGCTGAGAGCTGAGAGCTGAGAGCCCGAGGACTGAGCGGCGAGCGGCATACATTTTTAGACCTGTAGACCCGCTCAATATCAAGCAATACATGGTCTTCAAATATAACATATCAATGTACATGAACGAAAAATGTCGTAAGGTGAACAGCGGAGAAACTTATAATAGATCCAGTTGGCTTAGTATATAAGCTAATTAATGAGAATAGTGAGTGGAATGGGCCCTAATGCCCTAATAGAGAGTCGAGACGTCGAGACTCGAGAGCCACTCAGAAGACGGAGAATGGCGCTGATGCGGAGATTCGCGCGTGCAGCAGCGGGGTTTCAAAATTTTCCTGCGATGAGCTCTCAAAATCAAAACATTGACAATGAACTGTTGGTTGTTGTTATTACTCCACAGATCCAGAACGCTATGGGACAAGAAATGGTGACTGTCAGTGAGATCGAGAATTCAGCTACCAAGAGAGACCGTTCGCCCAGTGCTGTTGAGGTGGGCGTTACGAAGAAGCAGAATGTGGAGCACCAACTGGAAGCCACATCTACAGATAACTCGATACCTGGCCACAAGCTGAAAAAGGACAAGAAGAAGAAACGCAAATACAAAAACAAAGATGTTGATCCAACCTCGCCAGCAGGTGTTTTACAATTTGAGATCGACATCATTCTTCAAGAGCGCAATCTACAGCGTGAGGACATTATCAATGACATCAACTCGCTTCTGAACTCCGAAGAGCTTGCAGCACAGTATCATCGTGAAGAGCAGAACGTTGAGATCATCGCACTCACATCCAATGGTGAAGGTCTCGGGCTGATTCCTAACCCAGTTGAGACAACACATAAGCAAATTGTCATTGTTCCCTTTTCCATTCCAGGTGATGTGTGCCATATCAGAGTCTTCAAGACACATCCAACTTATGTTGAATCTGATTTGTTACAGATCACCACACCATCCTTTGAAAGAGATAACTCACTTATCCGCTGTCGTTACTTTGGAAAGTGCTCTGGTTGTCAATATCAGGAGCTGCCCTATTCTACACAACTGGAGTACAAGCGCCGTACTGTTCAGAATGCATATGAACACCTAGCACCAGAATTGGTGAGTGAGGGGAAAGTTCCGGATATCGGCGATACAGTGGCATCACCCAAACTGTTTGGTTATAGAACCAAGCTCACTCCGCATTTTGATATCCCAAAGAAGAAGAATTTGACATACAGACCATCATTTGGGTTTGGTGCCAAGGGTAAGTCAAGTTGGAGACAGACAGATGGTGGGGATCAGAGTACAGTGGATATTGAAGAGTGCATTATTGGAACTAAGATTATAAATATTGGAATGGAGAACGAGAGAAGAGCATTTGAAAAGGAATGGACTAAATATAAGAGAACTGCGACTGTTCTTCTTAGAGAGCACACAAGGGTAACAAAGAAAGGTGGTGACACAATTGAGTTTAAGAACGAACAAGAGGGATCGAAGGACGAAGAGGGAAATGTGAGTTGCATTGTGGAAACAACGGAGAATGAAGACGTTCTGGTTAAATCATGTGTGACAAACACAAGGCAGATTGTTACTGAATACATTAGTGGGTTCACATTTGAATTCTGTGCCGGTGAGTTCTTCCAGAATAACAATTCTATTCTTCCACTTGTCACTGATTATGTGTGTTCCAACTTACAAATCCCAAGAAGTGAGACAGATCCACTTTACTTGGTTGATGCATACTGCGGTTCGGGCCTTTTCAGCATTACTGCATCCAAGGGAGTTGATAGAGTTGTTGGTGTTGATGTGAGTAAAGAATCCATCAGATTTGCAACCAAGAATGCTGAACGCAATGGAGTGAAAAATGCAACATTCATTGATGGTAAAGCAGAGAAGATCTTTGCCTCCATTGACACACCGTGTGATTTGACATCCGTTATCATTGATCCATCAAGAAAGGGCTGTGATGAGGTCTTCCTAAACCAATTGTCTGACTACAGACCAGCTCGTGTTGTATATGTTTCATGTAACGTTCACTCACAGGCAAGAGACATACAATGGTTCCTGAACCACACAGAGAATGGCAATCAGTACAAGATTGAGAGTGTCAGAGGATTCGACTTCTTCCCACAGACTCATCACGTTGAGAGTGTTGCTGTGCTCAGCAGAGTCTGATCTATAGAGAGATAGAGTCATACATATCATTAGCATTTAATTCACATCTTATTTAAAGATTTCAAAAGTAGAAGATGGTGGGTGTGTTGGGAATCCATACTAAACCCTACATATAACCACGTGATCAAAACAGGGCAACGAAAAAACACTCTGACGGAGTCGTGCGCATACCACCAAACTGGCAAGAAACATCCACACACCAGCATAAAGTTTTTCACCAGTCACACCGAGCGTCGTTGTAGGTCGCGGGAGGAAAAAGCTGAAACTTGTTCAACACCATCAAGCGGGCTAGTTACAAGAGGAGTATATCACATCTATCAACAGTCAAAATGGAAAACGATAAGGGTCAGCTCGTAAGTGGATATAGAAAGTGAGAGAGTGAGCGGTTCCATACGTGCCGGAGGGAGTCTCGAGGGTCTTTTGGGAGATGAGTTACAGATGAAGAATCACAAAGCAGATATATTTGGAGTGTTGATGAACAAAGGGAGACATATTCAACCAGAGAACACATAAGATAAAGTATTCTCCACGCATATGAAGACTTTGAAACATAATTTTGGAGTTACCCAGGTTCACCAGTGAACCGAGGTCTGATAGTCCCAACCAACACTCAGCCAAGATGAGACCAAGATGGATAATCTATAAGAGGAAGGAAAAGGAATCACGGTATCAACACAGTAACCGAAAAGAACACAACACACTGATCATCATCTCTGTAACTCACCCAGAATTGTCTGTTATTCTTGAGATCTCCCAAAGTGTGATGGAGCCAGGACTGCTCTCATGTAAATCTTCAATGAAGCCCGCAACATGATACTAACTAGTGACACCAGGTTGAATTGTACGTTCCAAGAAAGTGCTCTGCCACCAACAGAATCATCAAGGCCAAGGACCACGCCTCTGTCCAGATCAACATTGTCAACGTTGACGAGGAGGGCCGTGCCATTCCAAACGACTTCACCACCTACGCTCTTTGCGGTTACGTCAGATCCCGTGGTGAGGCTGACGACTCTTTGAACAGATTGGCACAGAGAGACGGTTTGTTGAAGAACGTCTGGTCCTACTCCCGTTAAGGTTGTGGAAAAGACAGGGCTCATGGATGATCGAAAATAAAGGTTAGTTATGATATGCATGGGGTTTTGTTGATTTCATTGCTATAATTGAAAGTTTGTAAAATAGTGTGCTGTAGACTCTAGAGTGGTGAAGTACCAGTAGTGCTCTTTGTAGTAAACTGCAGGACACGAAGATCTCCATGACAGCTGGTTGACAGTTGAATTTGCACGTGCTGCACGGGGAGACAATGGGAGGATGACTCCCCGCTTGTGCTCTCAACAAGGCACCACGGCACCACAGACAACAGACAACAGAGAGGGAAGGAGCACAGCAGACCACCAGATGGCCGCTCCCGATTGGCTACCGCAGATCTGTGCTCTTTTCCCAAAGCAGCAACGACAAGAGACGGAAACGGGCTGCGTTGCTGTGGCCCCGTTCCACAACCCTATCTTGAGCTCATCTGTAGTGCCTAGCTGTAACCCTCCCCGTCTGATGGACAGCCGGCCTAATTGGCTCTGTTTTTACCCCTTGGAGCCCACCTTCTCGACACTTGTATATACATACTATATAATCTCGGAACAGCTCGGACAGCCATTGACTCCCATGTCCAGAGCATTCGTTACGCTCCTCTACACAGCCTCCTACCTGCCCGGTGCTCTCGTGCTGGGCCGGACCCTCCAGCAGCTGGGCCTCCCACCAGACACCGAGCTCGTCGTGCTGCTTGCAACGCAGCTGACCCATTTTGAGCAGTCCCTTCTCGAGGTGAGTCTCGATTACCGTCCTCATCAAGAAACAAAGCGTACTAATGTCAATTTATAATAGCAAGTTTACGACGTTGTCTTGGAGACCTCGCTTATCCATGCTCAAAACACCCCACAGTTGGCACTCCTCGGACGTCCTGAGTTGAAACCCACTTTCTCCAAGGCCCAGTTGTTTGCACTAACACAGTACGACAAAGTGGTATATCTCGACTGTGACACCTTGCCATTGCAAAAAATTGACGAGTTGTTCGACCTTGAGATCCGTTCAGACCAAGTTGCCGCATCTCCTGATTCTGGCTGGCCAGATATCTTCAACTCGGGATTATTGGTGCTGAAACCTGACATTGTGACCTATGCCTCGTTGTTGGAGAGAACGCAGCAGGAGAACTGTTCATTTGATGGTGCAGACCAGGGACTGCTCAATCAGTTCTTCAACGTCGGTACCAAAGACGGATTCATCCGCTTGCCCTTTCTTTACAATGTTACTCCATCGGGACAGTACCAGTACCAACCAGCATATGCCTTCTTCATGGATCAGGTCAAAGTGGTTCACTACATTGGCACGCCAAAACCCTGGGCTGCACCTTGGGACCTTAGTGCGTTGAGAGACAAGTGGTGGGATAAGTATTCGCAGTTCTACGGCTCGGATAAGGACGTAAAGAAGACAATTCATGGCATTGAGCCAAGGTATTACCTTTCAGAGCCTGCTACTATTCAAGAAGACGAGAAAGCCTTCCTACCGGAGCCAGTTTGTGAAGCCGAAGAGTATCATGAACCAGAGCCAGAACCAGAGCCAGAAGAGAATTACACAGACTACGATCATGAAGTCCTGTTGAACCCAGATTCTTATCAACAGTTTGAAACGATCCAAACAGAACCACAATGGAACCCTGCATATGAAGAGCCACCAAAGGATGGTAGACCAGAAGCTGCAGATTTCCCATCAGACTTGCATTACCATAATCAATGGGATGATAACGACAACAATAACAATCACAATAGCGAGGAGGAGACTACACTGCAAGAGGAGGAGCAAGAGCCACCGGTTCCAGCATGGGTTGCACCTGCGGTGTTCCCATGGGAAGTAGAGAATCGTCGTACCGAGCCCGAGCGTATCTTTGAGTACTCAGGTTCATTCAACTTTGATAATCCTTGGGAGAACTTGCCATTGATTAAGAAGATCAAGGAGTTGAAGCTTAGTGAAGAAGAGGAAGCGGAAGAGAAGAAGAGTGAACAAGTTGAGTTGGAGAGAGACGAGGACGAGTTGAAGAGGATACAGGAGCTAGAGGGACTGTACAAGGGAGCATTGAAGGAGGAATCTGAGATCTCTGAAGAGATTGAGAAGGCAGAAGCTGAGGAGGAGACGGCTTTACTTGAAACTACTGGAGAGGAGAAGGTAGAGAACAACCTGGCTACTTCTAATCCAGATACAGTAATTGCTCACATAATCGAGCAGGCAGAACTGGAGGAGGAAGCCATTATCCTAGAACCCAAGCAAGGCATTAAGCACACTGGGACGAAGAAGAGAGTCTTGGACAAGGAGTAATGTCTCTGTGACTCTCACAGTAAAGAAACCACATTGCTACATTAATACTACAACATTGCTATACTACACTGCTACACTCACTCACACAGGCACACACCCAACTACAGTATCAAATAACATGACCATAACAGCTCAGCCAAGTAGATAAGCACTCCTAGGGCACGGGCACGTGACCTGTGTTACATAAGCGCGCATCTTTGTTCGCGAAAGCATAAAATTTTTTTTCATGTTCTTTGGGCAACGAAAGGCCAATTCTCCGTCTTTCTCCCCTTTCTGTTGGTACGCCAAATACAATTAAAGCATTTGAAAAATGGCTGACGGTATTACTGAGATCGACGCTGACTTGATCAAGACCAACTACGACACAGTTGTCCACTCGTTCGACGACCTCAACCTTAAGAAGGAGGTTTTGAGAGGTATGTTTGCCGTGCTATGCCAGGGAAGGAAAGGGATAGGATCATCATGATAGGTAACACGACGATCACGCTGTGAATTGGATGAATCCTTTATGAAGAGATGAATTATCTTAATTGGCTTGATGCATTAAAGCGAAGAATCCATTTGCTCCCAGTTCTCCAATGTGAGAGGACTTATCATGTGATCCATTTATGGGGCGTTGTTTTTCACCTCCTGATCCGCTTGATTTCCCACTTGATTCACCCAGCTACTAACAATTTAAAAATTTAGGTGTCTTCGCCTACGGTTACGAGAGTCCTTCCTCTATTCAGCAGCGTGCTATCTTGCCAATTGTTGAGGGTCGTGATGTCCTTGCCCAGGCCCAGTCCGGTACTGGTAAGACTGCCACCTTCACCATTGCTGCTCTTCAGAGAATTGACGAGAGTCTTAAGGCCACACAGGCTTTGATCCTTGCCCCAACCAGAGAGTTGGCCTTGCAGATCCAGTCTGTCGTTCTCGCCATTGGTGACTACTTGGAGGTTTCTGTCCACGCTTCCATTGGTGGTACTTCCATCCAGGATGACATTGAGGGCTTGAAGAAGGGTGCTCAGATCGTTGTCGGTACCCCAGGTCGTGTCTTTGACATGATTGAGCGTCGTTTCTTGCAGACCAAGAACATCAAGATGTTCATTCTCGATGAGGCCGATGAGATGTTGTCCTCTGGTTTCAAGGAGCAGATTTACAACATTTTCACCTTATTGCCAGACACCACCCAGGTTGTCCTCTTGTCCGCTACCATGCCAGGTGACGTCTTGGAGGTCACCACCAAGTTCATGAGAGACCCAGTTAGAATCTTGGTCAAGAAGGACGAGTTGACTCTTGAAGGTATCAAGCAGTACTACATCAACGTTGAGCAGGAGCAGTACAAATTCGAATGTCTTTGTGACTTGTACGATTCCATCTCCGTCACCCAGGCTGTTATCTTCTGTAACACCAGACGTAAAGTCGAATACTTGACAGAGGAGTTGGGTAAGCAGACGTTCACCGTCTCTGCCATCCACTCTGACTTGACCCAGAACGAGAGAGACACCATCATGAAGGAGTTCAGAACCGGTTCTTCCAGAATCTTGATCTGTACCGATTTGCTTGCCCGTGGTATTGATGTCCAGCAGGTTTCTCTTGTTATCAACTACGACTTGCCATCCAACAAGGAGAACTACATTCACAGAATTGGTCGTGGTGGTCGTTTCGGTAGAAAGGGTGTTGCCATCAACTTTGTCACCGACAAGGATGTTGGTATCATGAGAGAGATTGAGAAGTTCTACTCCACCGAGATTGTGGAGTTGCCAGAGAAGGTTGCTGAGATCTTCGCTTAAGAGGTGTCTGTTTATGAATGATCCTGTTCACATTAATTTCATTTCCTAAATTTTGTTACGCTTGCTTGTAGATTCAATTGAATATTTAATAGTACAGAGACTACTCTCCAATCTTCTCGATCTTACCCTGTGTCTTGCTTTCGCCATCAACACCCACAATGAGAACCTTGTCAATTACAGTGTGCTCATCCTCGTCTTCACCATCAAAGAACAAGTCCAGCGAGGAAACTTTCTGGAAACGAACGTACTTGAGTTTCAACTCATACCATCCATTCTCGTCCCACTGCGTCAACTCTTCCTCGTGGAGAGCAGGTGATCCTGTTGCATCTTCAAAGGAGATGATGGCGGTTCTGTTAGCCCACACTTTTACCTTCTCTGGTTTCTGTGTATCCTCATGATCCTTGGCTCTCAACAAGATCGAAGATATCTTTGAAAGGTTGGCCAATGGGATATGCAGAAGCAATTGCGAATCGGCATCACTCACAACTGCCGTCTCTTCAGAATCCGGGTCTACTTTAACAACATTCTTAACATCGCTATTGCCAGTGATAGGAAGAGCATTAAGCGATTCGAACTCACCAAAGAACACCGTCTTGTTCAGCAATTTGAAACCTTTACCGATATACTTGGACACCTCACCGCTCTGGACGGAGTCCAATCCAGAAGATGCACCGGATGACCCATCAGCACCTGTAGAGCGACGTTTCCCCTGAGGAGCCAACTGGCTCAACTCCTTGACCTGAGCGTATACCTGGTCGACACTCGCACCACGGACTCTCCCGGTTTCCTTGCCCTTGTGCAGGCTGACAAAAGTAGGCACAGCAGTGATGGAGTACTGTGCCACGACGGCCCTCTGGGAGTCAAGGTCGACCTTGACGATCTCGACGTTGGGGTAAGAGGTGTAGATCTGCTCGAGCACGGGGGCGATGGCCTGGCACGGCCCGCACCAGGAGGCCGTGAAGTAGAGAATGAGAGCCTCACACTCTGACGTGTACTCGCTCAGCTCAGTTTTGGAGGAAAGATACGGAATAGGCATTGCTTGTAATTTTTAAGAAGGTTCCTTCTTCTCTTGTGTCTTTTGATAGTTAGTTCGCTGGAAAGCCACAGCGGCGAACACTAAAGAGGCACCTTCGCGACACAAAGCGATGGCGCAGATACTAATAGTAGAGGCTCACTAGAGTATTCTAAAGTGCTAATATGGTAATTATTCCTTATATGCCAATACGAAGACTCAGAGAATTTCGCTGTCCAAAAATTGGCGGAAATCGGCCACTTTCTGGGCGAAATCGTCGGAGGAGAAGTCCACTGTCATCGCAATATCCGATCTGCTGCTGTGCACTTCAAACGTGTCCTCTGACGTTGTTATATTAACAAACCCGTGATCTATTGCCATTTTGTCATCAGAGACCTCTCCGTCTTTTGCACCAGCTTTTTGTAGGAACTCGCGTAGTATTACTGCCTCTGTTTCCACTTCTGCAAATCTGTCCACAAGTGTACACTTCTCCTTGACCAGATCCAACACTTTACACACTTGTTGAAGTCTTGATAACGTGTTGATCGTCTGTATCACTTTGAGAACATCACCAGAGAAGAATCCTGGAATCGCAACCATCTCACTTTGGTAGAGCGTGTACATCTCTACTGTTGTGGCAGCAGCACCTGCAGCACCACCGTGCTTCTTGGTCTTAAAGGAGTCATTGACATCTGGGAGCTCCACTTTACTCTCTTCATCAACAATTATACCGAGCTCTTTGATCATGTGTTTCAAGATCGGCATTCTGTGGGTGCCAATGACCTCGACGTGGAACCCTACGTCGGTCATGATCTTGGGTTCATTACCATTGGTGGTAGTCTCCTCGTGAAAGCTCTTGCTCAATTCACCATTCTTGAAGGAGTACACCTGTGTGGTAAGCCGCTCATCTGCCTGTAGGTATATCTTGAATAGATCCATCACCTCTAGTGCAAATTCATCACCGGCGTTGATGAGTACTTGCCCAGGGAATTCCTTCATCAAGTACTCCGTCATCTCACTCTTGAATTCAAAACAATCCACTTTTAGTATTCCTTGCTCGACGACGGAATGCTGGTCAATAGCAGCCAATCTCTCCAAGCAAAGATCGAACTTCCCCAAATTTGGATACATTGTCAGACAGTTTCTCAGGACGCTCTCGCCAGTTCGAGAGTTGACATCTTTGAAACTTGCCTCGTTGTTCGCCAGGATCAACTTCACCGTGTGGAGATGAAACCTCGTCTGTGACTTATTCTGTGTCGGCCTCTCTTCGAAATCAATGTCAATGACGAGGATCTGTCCAGCGATGGAGATACGAGTGAGGTTGTTCTCGATGCGTTCTTGAAACGTCTCGAACTTGTAAATGGTCGCCAGTCGCAGCAGGTTCTCGACGGTGGGTGACCCGGGCGTCGTCTTGAGGACCCGGATGATCTGTGAAAGAGCTGCCTGGTAGCTGTCGGCCATCTCTTGGCTGTACCACCGATATCTTTACCACCTATATCTTGATGGTGGTGGTGTACTGATGGTGGTTGTATCTGTTGACGTTTTGTTCGCGATTTGGTGATCTTTTTGCGGAGCTCATCAGTACTTCTTCCTTCTTTCTCTTGAGATAGCAACCACTGCAACTGATCGAGAGGCATACGACAATGGGCACAGGAGGAGGAATCTTGAAGAACAAAAGTGATGCTGACGGCTCACCCGTCACGCAGTCGACCAAGGAGTTCAGAGAACAGGTGCTCAAGAACACGAAGCTCAACGCCATGCTCAAGGACTTCAAGCCCGAGTTCTTCAACGACAAGGGCGAGGTCGACATCTCCAAGTTGGAGAGCTTGACCGAAGAGGATAGAGAGAAGTTGAAGTGGAACAGCAAGAACTTGTCCGACAATGCTGAGATCCAGCAGAAGATTCTCGAGAATATGGAGACTACGATTGATGAGCCAAAGACTCCGTTCCAACACGCTGCTGAGCTGAACGAATACTACCAGCCCGATGAGGAGGACGAGCTGGATGGGTTTTCATTGGGCGCTCCGGAGATCAAGCTGGACCAGGAGGACGATAAGTTTGAGGAACCGGTACATCCTGAGAACGAAGATAACGAGCGAGATGAAGAGGAAGAGGAGGAGGAGCAACAACCCAAGAGAAAGATGACATTTGATGAGATGAGGAGGATGCATTACCACCATGAGGTTCCCGAGCAGTTCCATCACACTGTAGATGAAGAAGAAGATGCCGATGACGACGACGACGAGTGATCATTTCCGTAAATATATCAAATTAAACACACGCTTTATGACTAAATCACCAACTACATATCGCTGCATTTCAGCAAGTATAGTTTACTTTTTGTTTAAATATTATCATCATCATCATTAGTTTCGTCTCATCATGTTGTGTGTCTCCACCTCACCAGTAGGGACAACACCAATCAGTCCTTGTCCTTTGGCTTCTTCAAGAAGAACCAATGGACCAAGAAGTTCACGACAATGTCGTCGGTGTGGTACTGGGTGTCGAGGTTACTCTGTTTCCGTGGGAACTCGTTGAAGAACTGCTTTCTCGAAGGATCGTTGTCGATGTTTTCCTTCTCGAGAAGACGCTCTTTGGCCAAGTAGCGCGTACCAAACTCCGAGAACACCTGCTTGGACTGCTTAGCCACAGAGTCGAGCCCGCGTATGAGCTCCTTCTCGTCGTATTTTTCAAGCCGTGTGTCAATGACAAAGTCGTGGAACGTCATTATAGGAAACTGTTGATCCGGGTGTTTGTTCTTTTCTGCCTCGGGAATGCTGGACTCCCACTACTGCCGGGATTCGAGTCGGGTCGAGTCGAGTCACTTTTTCTCTTCTTTTGTTCAGCTGGGGACGGGCTGGGGACGGGCGGACGCACACCAAACACTGATGAGCCGGTCAGATCCAGATGAAAGGGTGTAGAAAGGGTGTGGAGAAGGTCCCAGAGAGGTATTAAGGGAAAGACATGGCGGACACCCAGGTTTTTGTACGCAGACGTGGAGCGGAGGTTGGCGATGACCGCAAATGCCCCCGGGGCTGCAGCTTGGATCTCCGACGTCGGGAAAGCTTGCGCGCGCGTGTAACAGGCGCGATAGGCGCACCGGGCTGCGCGTTCGCCCCGGAGCAAACAGTGTGTCTGAGTCTCTGACACATAAAAATGTCTTGTTGTCTTGTTGATGTCGATATTGACAATAAGACATTTCCATTTGATATTGATACAGATATTTGGTGTTTACATCTACTGTTTAACTATATATACACCTACAGAAGAGTTGACGAACCGTGCATTCATACATTGTCAAGCTTCTGGCTCACATCCACCAGCTCCCCCATTGGACACGAGTGCGGAGCCAGGTTCTCAGCTACTACACTCATGGCCTTCGGGTTCATGCTTTCCCTCAGGAACTCCACAATGCCCACACTGCCGTTATGCTCCCTTTCATCATCGCTCGCATCAGTGTGAGAGGACAAGGAAAGACGCTCGACATCATCAACTAGCAAGGAAAGCCTCCTCTTACCACTTAGACCCCGTAACCCCAGTGGCTCGAGTGGCTCCAGCACAATATCCAAGTTGATCTTGGGTGCTGGAACCTCAAATCCGGCTCCCCTCTTCAAAAAAGTGTAAGGCGAGTCATCAATCTGTTCAGATCCGCTGTCTTCGTCAAGCCCAGGCAACAGGTGTCCCGCACCAGCGCCATAAGAACTCTCATTCTCACCAGGAGATTCGGGGAAAGCCCCAAAGTGCAGATGTGAACTGAAGATTGATTCAGTTGACGAGAGACTCAGAGGGGTCGAACGCCTGTGGTTGCAAGCTCTGGCACCACGTCTCTGCCGTACCGGTGTCGTTGGCATTACCGCCTCGGGAGAGTAGTAGTTCCCACTCCACGAGCAAACAGAACTCTTGGGAGTCGTAGGCGATGACGGAGAAAGCGTAGAGCTCTGTGTATGACAGAGATTAGGAACAGAGTCCTTTCTAGGAGAAGGCGAGGAAGAGGAACAGGCAGAAGACGAGCCCGATGAGACGGGAACCGAGAGCGAAGGAAACCGATAGCTTGATAGCTTGCGATAGGTAGACTCTTGCTCGTCTTGTGGAAACTGCGGCTGGTACCGGCAGCGTTTCGTCGGTGGTGTGTAAGGTTCAACAGTTGGTACACTAGTGTTTTTTGGAGAAACAGAGCGAGTGCACTTTCCCTCGTCAATAGTCATGCTTGTACTTGTGGTCCGTCTATCAAAGCGTGCGCTTGTGGCAGGTGCCCTTCCTTGGTCCCGAAAGAGAGAAGTTGTATGAAAGGATTACAAACTCTTCAAGTGGACAAAAAATCAACGTGGAAATAGGTATATATATATATACATTTTCTCTGAAGCAAACTAACCTTTGCTTGTCTGCCTATGCTGCCGGAAATGAGCGCTATCTTAGTGTATAGCCCACATTCCTTTTACATGTAGGAAGATGCACAGAGTAAATAAGCTACATAATCATCTCAACAAGACAGCCCTTATTATCGATAGATCATCTGTATTGCTTGTGAAACAAACTTAGAATTGTGCACCTCAGCAGAAACGTTGACAGGATCATCACCCATGCTTGCTTAGTTTCAGGAAAATGTGTGTCCCGTGTTCAGAGCTAGATCAAACTCTTTTCCCACTTTAGATACTTCTCACTTTCACCCTCGGATGACGTTTTACAAAGTTCAACGTTAACTACAACCGTTGATAGTTAATCTATCAAGACTCTAAGATTTTGTATACATACTGCTTATTACATGCCGCTTCCAGGGCGCACTTTGTTTTTGTTTGGACCTTTCCGTGGTGATAAATTCAGGTCTCTTCTTCCATACCCCACGTTTCAGCTAGTTTCACGTAGCATTACGGGTTTGGGGTAGGATACAGTCTTAGCCGACAGTGTATAGCTGCAAGTGATACTTCTCTTCTCATATCCCACAACTTGGCAAACCATATAGATCATATTTGATGCATCTGGCAAAAGGACCTGGATATGAGGGCGGGGGGCTCGAACCAAGTGCTGGATAATTTGCCTTTTCACTACAAACTATGTTTCCTGTTTTTTTTTTCTTTTTTCTTGTCTCCCTTTCTACTTGAAACAATACCATCTGGTAAAGGCTAATTACAAGTTCTGATTGTTTGTTAACTGATTCGGAAACTAGGACAAGGGGACAGCTAACATTTTTTTAGAGAGGGGCTATGGGAGGGGCCATACTACTTCAAATCCTTCTAACAGTGTGTTTGGGCTCTTCATGAATGGGCATAACTCTGCATCGAACCCTTACGAGCCATGCCACAGCCCCCAAACAAAGGGTCCGAGGCCTAAAATAGCGGGTAAGCATGTCAAAGACCAACTATTGTGTACAATAAATCAGTCAATCTGGTGACATCGGAAATTGTCGGTAAACCAGTAAATCCACCATGGTGGAAGTAGATTGGCTTTCTCTTTTCCAATGCCCATCAGATCATAGGAAAACTTCTTACATGATTGTATATTACAAGAAAGATATCTGGAAACGTCAAATGATTGATCCAGGCAATGACACATTAATTAATCCTTAAATTTACTAACTGTAGCGGACTGGCAAAAAGAATCACTCAAAGGCTGAAAGATGCCGTACCGACTTTTCTGGGAGCGGATACGTACTTGGTTTCTAGAAATCCCCTCTACTGAAAAGAAGACGCTAGAGAACCAATCTAATGCGACATATGGTACTAATTGGAAGCTTTCAAAAGTAACAAATAGTAAGGATTTCATCACAGTATGTCCCTCACAACCGATGTAACGTGAGTATCATGACTATGTGAGGATACTACATGTCATGGTACCACAGCGTTGACAAGGAGTCAAATCCCGGGTCGGATGCTGATCCTTTTGAAAATCTTCTACCATCTACACACTCCGCCATCACGACCATAATCATCTCGTGTTCTAGACCAGATCATCATTTCATCCGAATGTACACTAAGATTACACAAGCGTTGGGGCGCAGCAGAGATGAGCTTCCTTAGTGCCGTATGCCGTATAGGCTGGTAGGAGCAGGCTACTCAAGGTCTAAATGTTAAATAGCGTCTCTTTCTTTCTCCCTTAACACTAATCAGCAGTACGCGGGGAATAGAAAGGAGCCGTCTTTAGACCCAGTAATGCTGTAGGGAGCCCCTCGTCTGAGTGATGGTTCAATCAAAGTATCTAGCATTCTTAGGGACGGAGACAGGACCCTGCATTCAACACAACGACTGTATACTCTACGCCCTGTAAGTTACTCTCTGAAATTGAGATTACTTCGTAATTCCCAAGATCACACGCTGGAGAGAGATGTAATCGAATGACAATCCAGAAGAATAAATACTATGCTATATCCTTGTCTTTTTGTTGATAGAGTGTTATGTTGTGTGCGCGTGCCAGTGTGTACGACTCTGTCTATAGATCGAAACCTTGACTCTTCAGCTCGCCAGCTCTCCATTTCAAATCATAGCTATTTAATTAGTTGTAGCCAAGAGCCACAAAGTCTCTGTCTAAAGTTCTTGAGAAGAAAAAGGAGTCAGGCTGTGGAAATTGCTATGAAACCCTTGTCAGGAAATTGCTATCTCCGCGCTGGAGGTACCATACTTACAAATTAAAGTGCACAAGTACACATAAACATACATAAGCTAATGACCAAAATGACTCTGATTTATTAAACTCAAACATCTGAAATAATGAACTTTGTGTGCACTCCAGACTATTATAACACATCTGAGTTGTGACCTATGTGAGTAGTCCGTCGGCAACAACTTCTTCTTTACACTCTAGCCACTAGCAAATGTTTAAGATTTGACAATACATTCGACTCACGAACTGAACCGAGGTACTACTTGTCCAATGATTTCAGTGGAAAGCTTGTATGTTGTCAGTCTGAAGATAACGGACGATAGCTGCCGTATAGCTAGCTCCACTCACGTCGATAGCACAACTACAGTGCCCCGAAGCTTACGTGAAAGCAAAATAAGCAATATCGTGTGAATATATTCGCACCCGTTAATTATGATATATGGAATGTCAAACCTCAAAAGGCCAAATAACCACCCAATGAGAATCAAATCTCCTAAAGTACAATTGAAACACTTCTATAGTAGAAACACCTTTAAAATGGTTTGACGTGTGTTTTCTCCTCACCATGTTTGACCGTAAAGAAACAAAGAGAAAATAAAATAAAATAGCAAAGCGTGCTCATCAACACCCTGCGGAAATGCAACAAGAAGCAACGAGCAAAACAAAGAGTCGGCAAAATTGCCATCCCCTGAGTCATGACAATGATAATAGTGGTGAAAACGTCATCGTTGCAGATCTTAAAGCCATTCTAGCTGTATGTGTATATGCCTTTGATATTCGTAGCCCAAAAACTTTTAAGATACCCAACGAAAATGCAAACATGTGAGAAAACTCATAATCGACAGCTGGTAAGCATGTGGACGAAATGGAAAAGCAGGATCAAGATAGATAAAAAGAGAGTAGAAAAATAAGTAACCTTCAAAAACCAAAATGAAACAAAAGTGCAGACACAGTCAAAGTGTCTGGAAAATTACCACCAGTTACCAGAGGAGGAACTTTGGTTTCCGTAACCGGAGCTAGCAGACTGGTAAGAAGAGAATCCACCGCCGGAGGAACGGCTGTTACCGTAACCACCAAAGGCAGAGCCACCGCTGTTGCCGTAACCACTGTTGCTGCTGTAGTTGGAGTTGTAGCCTGGTTGACGACGGAAGTCTCTGGTGTTGTTGTTACGACCACCACGACCGCCACGGCCACCACCACGACCAGAAGAGAATTCTCTCGAGATTGTGGTCAAGAAGGATGGAACCTCCTGGTTAGCCTCACTCAAAATGTCAATCAATTCCTTGACAACGTTCTTGTTACCTCTGTTGAAGAAAGCGGTAGCGACACCGGTGTTACCAGCACGTCCAGTACGACCAATTCTGTGAACGTAGTCATCGATATCAGTTGGCAAGTCGTAGTTGATAACGTGTGTAACGTTTGGAATATCCAAACCTCTAGCAGCAACAGCAGTAGCAACGAGGATTGGAGCCTTACCAGATCTGAAGTACTCCAAGGCACGCTCACGCTCACCCTGGGTACGGTCACCGTGAATCGAGGTGGCTGGGAATCCTTGGTTGATCAAGAAGTCAGAGAGCGCATCAGCAAGTCTCTTTGTCTCAACAAAGATCAAGGTCAATCCATTCTCATCGGCAGACAAGATATCCAACAAGACAGATCTCTTTTCGTCCTCCTCAACGTAGACAACCTTCTGTGTAATGTTCTCGGAAGTGGAACCAACCTTACCGACAGACAAGAAGATGTAGTCTTTCAAGAAGTCACGGGCCAACATTTGAATGTCAGCTGGGAAAGTAGCCGAGAACATGAGTGTTTGACGCTCCTCAGCTGGTGGCATGTCACATCCCTGGACAATGTGTCTAATCTGTGGCTCGAAACCCATATCCAACATTCTGTCGGCCTCGTCAAGAACAAGGTATTTGATGTTTCTCAAGGAAATTCTACCACGCTCCAACATGTCGTTCAAACGACCTGGAGTGGCAACCAAGAGGTCACAGCCGCGCTCAATGTCTCTAAGCTGGGAGACAATGTCAGCACCACCGTACACAACACATGGTCTGACCCAGGATCTGTATGTGAATTTCTTGGACTCGTCGTAAATCTGGGAAACCAACTCTCTTGTAGGAGCCAAGACAAGGGCTGTTGGGTAGCCTTTTCTTCTAGAGAACTGACTAGTTGGCTCTGGGACCTCTGATGGCCCATTCATGAAGGACTGGGACAAGATTGGGAACAAGAAACCACCAGTCTTACCGGAACCAGTCTGGGCACAAGCCATCAAATCACGGCCAGCGGCAACGATTGGGACGGAGTACTTCTGAACTGGAGTTGGCTTGGTGAAACGGGCCAACTCAATGTTCTCGAGCAAAAGAGGCTCCAATGGAGGAGCGGTGAATGTAGAGATTGGCTCTGGAACGTTGTCACCGGTGGCCTCGACTGGGATGTCGTCGTAGTTGTCAAAGTTGATACCGGAGGACTGGAACTTTGGATCATCAGGCTCACCAAAGAACTCCTTCTCCACAGCTGCGTTTCTTGGTGCTGGGATGTGCTTACCGTCAACGAATCTTCCTTGATCGTTTCTTGGACCGCCCCAGGAGCGTCCGCCAGAACGGTTGCCACCTCCGTAGCCAAATCCATCACGTCTGCCACCGCCTCTGCGTTCAAAGCCACCGTTGCCGTTGCTTCTGGCATCGCCACCGTAGCTACCTCTGGAGCCTCTGTAAGAGCCACCGTTGCCATTGGACTCGCCCTCTGGGCGCGATCTGGCGTGTGGAGGGACGTAACCACGGTTTCTGCCACCTGAGGTAGCATTAATGTTAAGTCTTTCAATGTCGTTTGCAAGGTTTGCCATGCTTGTAATAGTGTTGAGGAACTTTTTACCTGAGTAGATAACGGCGATGAGGAGGCAAAAGCAGCTTTTTTTTCCCTCTGCTCCAGTGGCCCTTCGCGAAAAAAATTTTCGCTCATCACCAGGCACGCGTTCCTTTTTCGCGCCAATTCTGCTGTATCGGGTAACAATGTGCGCAATAGCGCCAGAGTTGCGAATTGCGCATCGGATTACGCCATTATGCGCGATGGTTCGGCAGGGCGAATTTCCGCATTGGGAAAGATCTGTTTCTTTCTTTTTTGTAGTGTCTTTGGTTCATTAGCTGGTTGTTAACTCTGGCAGTATTCATGGTCAATAGCTTATAGTATGTGTATGAGTGAATTGTACTACAGTTTGTAGATTTAGATCATCTGTTGACAATGGAAGCAGTCTTTCATGAGGGAAGATCCGCAGGTGAAGTGAATCTCTGTCACATCTTTAAGGATCTAGATGTCGATTGAGCATGGGTGGTTCCACACGATTCTACAATCATCTCTGATGTGCCTATTCTGAACGTACTTGATCAGGAGATGGCGTATAATATGGAACGTCTTAACAAGCTGATTGAACCAAGGGAAGGGAGAGCATCAAAGCTCTCACTTCCATGACACCGATGACCTGGTGCCTGGTGAGCACTTATAGATCGTGTTATCTGTCAACCCCACAATGGCATATGGACAGAGAACAACTCATGAGTGATTATTTTCTGGGACATAAGAATGTCTGAAAGGGCAAATTAACTTAACGTCTCACTCAAATCTCACTCGACGTGGTGTATCGCTAATTGTAACTCAATATGTCACCGAATCATTCCAACGCAAGCAGTGAACTTAAGAGCATCAAGGCAGATGTTACAACAGTTGTAAGCGACATAACTACAACTACAAGCTCCCCTTCCAAATCTGTATCACCTGTTGCAGAAACTTCACAAATTCAGGAAGATGACCAAACTGGAACCAGCAAATGGACCAGCTTTATTGATGGCTTCAGAAGAGAATTGCCTAAAGTTCCAGATGCTGAAGTACAGGGCCCAACTTCTACGGAAGGTCAAATGAAAGGAAGGCATGTCGCCTTGATTGCCGTGGCCAGTGGGCTTGGTACGGGTTTACTTGTCGGAAACGGTCAAGCCCTTGCTGTTGGTGGACCAGGTGGACTTCTTATTGCTTACTTTGTTGTTGGCCTCATGCTTTTCTTTACAATGGCTGCTGCTGGAGAATTAGCTGTGGCGTACTCATCTATGGCAGGAGGATTTAATGCTTATGCCTCAAAGCTGGTGGATCCGTCTCTCAGTTTTGCAGTTGCCTGGAGTTATTGTATCAACTGGTTGACTGTGCTACCTCTTGAAATGGTCACTGCGACGATGACTGTCAAGTATTGGAATACATCAATCAACCCAGATGTATTTGTTGTCATATTTCTGGCATTCGTCTTCGTGACAAATTTCTTTGGTGCTAAGGGATATGCCGAAGTTGAATTCATTCTGAACTTTGTAAAGATATCCATGATTGTCGTCTTCATGATATGTGGTGTGATCAAAGACACTGGTAACCTAGGAAGAGAGGAATACCTTGGATTCAAATATTTCAAAGATCCAGGAGCATTTGCTAATGGAATCAAAGGTGTTTGTGGAGTCTTTGTCACTTCAGCCTTCTCTCTCGGAGGTACTGAATTCATGGCACTAACTGCTGCTGACCAGGCTCATCCTAAGAAGGCCATTCCAAGAGCCATGAAACACGTGTTCTACAGACTTTTAGTTTTCTATTTCGGCTCAATCCTGATTGTCGGTATGATTGTTCCGTATAACTCATCGCATTTGATGGGGTCGGGTTCCAATAACGGAGCACCAGCATCTCCATACGTTATTGGAGTCACCTCAGTTGCAACTGGTCTTGCCCACTTTATCAATGCAGTCATCTTGCTTGCATTACTATCTGTTGCCAATTCAGCCCTTTACTCGTCTTCAAGGACCCTGTTTTCCCTTGCACAACAAGGATTTGCTCCAAAGTGGTTTGATTATGTTGACCGTAAGGGAAGACCATCTAGAGCAATGCTTGTAGCTGTTATTGTATCCCTTTTCAGTTTCATTGCTGCCTATGAGAAACAAGAGGATATCTTTACGTGGCTGCTTTCCTTATCTGGACTTGCTGCTCTTTTCACCTGGGGTACCATCTGCATTTCCCATATTAGAT
This sequence comes from Petasospora euphorbiiphila, assembly GCA_030556625.1. Classification (NCBI taxonomy): domain Eukaryota; kingdom Fungi; phylum Ascomycota; class Saccharomycetes; order Phaffomycetales; family Wickerhamomycetaceae; genus Petasospora; species Petasospora euphorbiiphila. The sequence goes on along the minus strand of JAKTUJ010000005.1, from coordinate 13,779 downwards.
TCAGAGCAGCCATGAAAGCTCAAGGAAGATCTTTGACGGAGCTGGGATTCACATGTAGTACTGGAGTTTGGGGATCATGGTTTGCATTGATTGTCAATGCCTTTATTCTTGTATCTCAGTTCTGGTGTTCCTTGTTCCCAATCAAAATGGGTGGTAAAAGTGATGCAGTTACTTTCTTCCAAAACTACACAGGTATGGTCACCTTCCTTCTCCTAAATGTTGGTCACAGAATCTATACCAAGAACTGGAAAATCTGCATCAAGGCAGAGGATGTCGATCTGGAGTCCGAGAGACACATTTTTAATGAAGACATTATGAAACAAGAGGCTGCTGAGGATAAAGAGATTTATAGTACCCTTCCATGGTTCAAGAAGGCTGCTCACTTCTTCTGTTAATTGTATATGTCAATAAATTACGATCTTTTTATGACGTCAAGTGTTAAAGGAAAAACATGCCATGTACTATTATTTATACACTCTGAAACTCATAACTCATTACCATTCACAAGAACGGTACTCTCTTAGATGTAATCCTGATTACTTCAATTTCGCATCCAGGTTGAATCTAAACTCAAGACCATCAAACCTAGTTCCCACCGAACGTGGGACCAACAGAGGAGTGCTATTACCTGTCTTGATCGGTGGTGGAGTATCGATACCTTGACCTGGAGGGGGAACAAAGAATGTTGACAAATCGGTATCATCAATATCAGCAGGACTTTCATTAGCAATTTCCTCCAAATCCTCACTTGGTTCTTCAAAGTCGTCCTCGGAGTCTGCAAAGTTGAATTTGGGTTTATTCATTTGGTTCTTCTCGTAGTTCATCTTGTTATTCTTTGACAAGAAATGAACAAACGACTTCTGTTGCTCTCTGATGTTCCAGTTGAGACTTCGGGACACACTATCAAAGTACTCGGTCCCTGAGGACATGACAGTTGGGAAGGAGAAGGGACTAGCAGAGACAGTGATGTAGTCACCCTTGTGTAGTTCCACTCTGGAGCGGCCGTCAAATGCTGCCCATGCCGTTGAACGGCTTCTCTTTGGAACCTTGACTTTAAGGATCATGGTGTCGGGCAGAAGAATTGGTCTGAAGGAGAGGGTATGAGGGCAGATTGGCGTCACGGAGATGACATTAACGGCTGGGTGGACAAGAGACCCACCTGCGCTGAGCGAGTATGCGGTGGACCCTGTTGGTGTCGCCAGGATTAAGCCATCAGCCTGCGCCACTGTCAGTAGAGAGCCATCACCGTACAACTCAAGCATCGAGACAAATGGGGATGGACCCCTATCGATAGTGATCTCATTCAACACCTGTTGTTCACAAACCAAAGCGCCACCAGCACGGTGCACTCGACACGAGAGACGCATTCTCAGGTTTGTTCTGACACCTTTCTCCAAGACCATCGCCAAGGAGTCTCTGAAATCCTCAAATTGGAACGTTGTGAGAAATCCCAGTGAACCAAGTGAAAAGCATATCACTGGAGGAACCGATCTCTGGAACAGTGAAGAGACGTAGAGGACCGTGCCATCGCCACCAAGCGTGATGATGAGATCAATGTTGGCAGAGTGATCCCTGACAAATGCCCTGTCCCAGTATTTCAAGTAGTGTGCGGCCTTTGGGAACTCCTTCACAAGTCCGTCTGCATTGAATCTCACAGACCTCTCCAAATGGTGGTCAACGTATATGGTTAGGTCCTTGAAGCTCGTTAAGAGCCACTCCGTGATCTCCCTTGTGAGGTAGACGAGAGAGTTGTCACGCGCCTTGGTGACCACCATGATGTGTTTGGCATCGAGCTTGACGGTTGCCTTTGAGAGATTCTTTGAAAGCAGTCTCACTCCGTGTGCTGTTTCCGCCAGCTTCGCGTGCGACTGGGATGTCTTGAGGTTATCAGACGAGTTTGATAATCGCCTAAACATCTTGGAGTTCTCGTCCTCGGGCTTCTTTGGGCGGTGGAACCTGGAACGGGATGCTGGAGGAGCACTCTCCTCCCTCTGAGGGGTACTCTCTGTGCCCATCGTGGATGCCTGACAGCAGTGCAAGTGCCGGTTAAGGGTAAATGGGCAGGGTGGAGATTATTCACACCGATACGTCTTGATTACGCTGCGTTCGCTTTCTCCGAGCGTCGAAGATCTTACTAAAACGCACACCCCAGACCCCCACACACAAACTCAGACATACTCGCTCGGAAGATAGAAACAAAGCTCTTAAAAATGACTAATATACTATTGTTAAATATACAACTCAAACCTCAACCTGTGTGATACGGCATTTCCAGTCCTGCTTGTCCAGCAGTGGGAGCGAGGCTCCGAGACACCAACCAAGCTCGTTGCCCGCAATCTTCTTTGCAGTTCTGAGTTCTCTGTGTAATGGGATGTCGTAGCCAGTGTGCAAAAGAGCAGTCTGGAAGGACAAGTCGAGGCACCACTGTGGCTCGTCTTTCAACTTCTTGACGGAGCCGTCAATAGCAGAAAGCGCATCGGTCCACGTTGACTCGCCATTACAGACGACTCTAGCCAAATCTGTAAGCTCACCAAGTGTGAAGGACGATGGCATGCCCAGTGGGTTTGTTCTGTCGTAGAAGTAGGAGAAGATGTACAAGTCGCTGGATTCTCTGAAAGCTCTAACCAGGGATGGCTGGTGCACACCGTTGAAAGAACATGGAGCCTGGGAACATTCAGCATCCTTCTTCAAGATTGCCTCAGCAAGGAATCTACACTGCGCACCAGAGGCCACCTCGTTGCCCTTGAAGTTGATGGTGTATGTTTTGCCATTTTCAAGTTTGACCTTCTCCTCCTTGACACTCATGCCAGGTGGGATACATGGGGAGAGCAAGTCACCAGTGGTGGCGTCCTTGTCCAACTTCCCATTCTTAATAGCAGTCTCCACCAACAAGGAGTTGACTTTATTTCTACCAGCCATCAAACCGTAGCCCAAGTGGGAGAACTGGTACAACTCAAAGTCTCTGTTTCCAAACGAGATCTCATACTTGTGCTCACCTTCAGCCATCTTTGAACCATCCTTGAATTCTGGCTCAAAGACAATCTGTGTAGAACCACCACCCAAGTCAAAGACCGCAGCAGTTGGTAACTTCTCAGCAGATCCAATATTGCCGAGCAAGTAGTTAGCAGTGATCCATGCATAAACACCCTCATCGTCACCGGACATGATAGAGACACCGTCACCTTCAACAACAGCGAATGGGTAGTCCTTTTCCAAGTGTTCTCTAACGGCCTTAAGGATGTTAGCAGACTTTGTCTCACCCAAGAGACGCAACCCTGCAGTGGCCTTGACTGCCACTGGGGTACAACCTCTAGCCTTTTCTGGGACGGTATCCATGGCGAGTTTGAGCAATGGGTCCAAAGAAGCGGCTGCCTCTTCAGTCTTTGTATCAAACGATGAAAGACCGGGATTAAGCATCTCAAAAGTCTCATGGAGCAACTTTGGTGGGGAATAACAAGTGTCAAACTCGTAGATGTGGACACGCGACCCAGTGGAACCGGCATCAATCATGACAACGAACTCTGAGTCCTTCTTGCAGTTGGCAATAGACTTAGCTCCAGCCTTGTTACTCTCAACACCGTCATCGTCATCAGTTCCCTTGGATTTATCTGGGACACCTTCATAAGCCTTCTTATCATCCTTGATGGCGTTGAACTCGCCTTTCGCTTGCGACTTGTCAGCACCAGAAGCACCATCTGGCATAGGAGCCTGCTTAATAGGGGTACTCTTGTCAGCAGCCTTTGGATCCTCCTGTGCGTTTCGCAGACCACCGTTGATGTCATCCGCAAACTGTGGAGCTGTACCGGGATCAGCAGCAGGGACAGCTGGGTCCTTAGGCTTCGTGGCACCACCGGCAAGGGTGTCGTCAGCGTACTGTGGAGAGTTACCAGCGGCTTTTGGTGGGAACACCGGGTTTTCTTCATCATCAGAGGATGTGAAGTCACCGGAACCGGATAGGTCAAAGCTCGACTTTGCCCTTTCGATCGAGGATGAGACGCTTGGAGGAGAGGTGATCAGAAACATGACTATGGCGAATATGACGAGAGATGCGACCACGAAGCGCGAGTTGCGCATGGTCGGAGAGAGTGAGAACGACATCTGTGGCGTGTCAAGTACCAGTGTCAGTGCCAGTGCCTGTTGCTTCGAGATGGAGTTGAGGATGGAGCTTTGAAGGGGAGAAGAGAGTTGTTAACAGCTCAGTGCGGACGCGTTGAAGAAACGGTGCGCGTACCATCGCGTCTTTTTTCACTGCACAAAGGTATTAACTGTAGAAGGGAAGAAGAGAAGAAGAGAAGAAGAGAAGAGAAGAAAAGAGAAGAGAAGAAGAGAAGAGAAGAGAAGAGAAGAGAAGAGAAGAGAAGAGAAGAGAAGAAGAGAAGAATATCAATTAGAGAGGATGTCACGGAATATTGACAAGGCAAATACGGTGCTGTTCCGCTTTCAAGAACAGCAGGCCGAGGCAGGCGGGTACATTGACTACAACTCTACACAGCGTCCACGTTCAGTGCAGAAAGTACGAAATCTCAAAGATGCCGAACAGTGGCGGAAGCAGGTGATCCAAGAGATCAGCCAGAAGCTGCTCAAGATAAATGATGCCAAGCTGAGCGACTACCAGATCCGTGACCTGAACGACGAGATCAACAAGCTGATACGTGAGAAACTGGCATGGGAACACCATATCAAGTCGTTAGGAGGTCCTGACTACATCAAGAGTGACAGTGGAAGAGTAGCTGGCGGCGTTGTTATCAGAGGTTACAGATACTTTGGCCGGGCCAAGGAATTGCCCGGTGTTAAGGAGATCTTGAAGAGGCAACAAGACGATAAGGATGCTGCAAGGGAGAAGAAGGAAGAGAAGAAGACGCAGCAACAAAAGTTGAAGGAGCTTGAAGCACGTGTGGGCGTTGAATACTATGGATACACTGACGAGGCAACACGTTTCCAGGGAGATGATATCAGTGCAAGTGTAGAGCAAGAGGCCAGAGCCATATTGGGGGATCTGATGGATTCAGAAAAGAGCTCATTGCTCAGGACACAACCCAAGATTCTGCAAGATGAGCTATTAAAGTTTGAACGAAGTGCCACTAAGAAGAGATCCAAGAAGATGTTACAAGATCAAACAGAGGAAGAAGCAGAAGTGGTGCTAGTTGACGACTCTGCTCCCCCAAGTCTCGAACAAGTTGAGGCCTTCCTTGTTGAAAGACGCAAACGCCAACTCATCGAGAGATTCAACTAGATTAACGAAAAAGAAATGCACAAAACATCAAAGACACTACATCAGATTCAAATGCGTAAAAATGACTTAAATAACAGGCTGAAAAACGAGAATATATACACAGTTCTGCTGTATGAAACTTTTCGTGACGTCATACCAGATAGTACAAGCCCCTCGAAATCGGAAATTCTATAATGTTAGGAAGCATGCGGAGAATGGTTGTTGTTTTTGTGGTGGTGATGAATGTAAACACATCCTAACTGAACAGCGTATGTGCTAGGAATTGTCTTGGTTGATTGTTTGTGTGTGTGTGTGTCTTGGTTAAAAGTCTCGGAAAAAATGCTCAGCTTCAAATCTTGTCGTTACTCATAATCTCAAATGCATAAAAAAACACAGATTAAGCACTAAGAGGTGGCAGGATTACTTGCAGGCGGAAACCAAGTAAGTGACCAAGTCGTTTCTGTCCTTCTCCTTCTTCAAACCACCAAAGGCCATCTTGGTACCTGGGATGTACTTCTTTGGGTTCTCCAAGTAGTCGGACATGGTCTGCTCGTCCCAGTGGACAGCCTTCTTGATGTTGGCGTCGGTGTAAGAGTAGCCGGCAGCCTGACCCGAGAGACGGCCAAAGACGCCATGGAGGTTTGGACCAACCTTGTGTGGACCACCCTTCTCAACGGTGTGGCATTGGAGACATCTGGTCTTGAAAAGCGTAGCACCCTTCTTCTCGGAACCCTTCTTGTATGGAGCTGGCATCGTGTAGTATTGTTGTTTATCGGTATTCTGCAAACTCCTGCTGTGTGTGCCTACGCTTGTCAAGAGGAAGACCCACCGTTTAAATAAAATTTGCGTCTGTTGTGAATGGCTGGGAGGAAAAACAAAATGCCAGCGGCGCCTCCGGGATTATGAATTCGGGTGCTGTGATTGGCCCGGGGCTCTGGGCAAGTGCCCTGGTAGGCGCACTGCCATCGTGCTGCCTGCCGCTTTCCCTCAAGGCACTCGTTTCAGAATGGGGTTGTTCAGACGAGATCGGGAAGTGTGTGTGGGAGCGATAGTATGTGCAAAAAGTTCAATTAACTCACTGTCGAATCACAACTATTTCTCTCCGTTTAACACATCTTAGAGGCATGGAGAAGAAAAGTTCGATATCTCCGGGACTGCCGTCCGAGGACCCATCATCGACGTCAATCGCGAAATATCACCGGGCAGCTAAAAGACAATGGGCTCTCTCTCTCTTTATTTATTTAGTATATAGATATTGTGTTTATGCTCTAGAGAGTCGTATTATAAGTAATTGCCCAGGTAGACACCTTGCTAGTCGCTCTCCCGCCATGATCAACGACAGCGCTACATTGTTCGCTTGCAGGGAGACGATGTGTCTGTCACGCCTCACAATACTGATCCTCATTTTTCTTCCTTTTGTTTCTTTTTTATAGCACCGACCTGACACTAAACCTCCGACAACGACAACGGTCTTTCAAATGAATAGTCCTTCGGCGTCTTAGTCACGCATGTTGATGACTGCGACACGGACAATGCCGGGTTCAACACCTATACATGACACATTGCATTATTTGCCGTCTGTGATATGATGAACACAGCCTATTAGTGTGCTACAAAGCCCGCTCGCACTTTAGAACCCCCACGCCAGAAGGCCATAGCCCGTTTATAGCGAGGTGTGCAGGTGTGTTCGGTTTCCTTTTTTTTCTTTTTTGTTCTTTTTCGTTCTTTTTTTTTTCTTTTTTCTTTTAGCCGTCCGATGCGGTAAGCACACGCACACACTCTCTCAGACTGTCAGACACACAAGAAGTGAATAGCTATATGTTGAATGTGTAAGTCGTGAACAAGGCATAGATATACAGAATATCACCGACTAGCATGGCATTCGGGGTATGTGCCATCTGCTCAGAGGAACAGGCCAAGTACAAGTGTCCAAAGTGCTCCCTGGAATATTGCTCACTCAAGTGCTTTAAATCCCGTGATCATATACATACCACAGAGCAGAATCAGCCATCCAACAAAGATGATAAACCTCCGATACAACCGTCGATATCGAATCGTGATACAAAGTATGATGTCATCTTTAATGACCAACAGATCAAGTACTTGCTAAGCTTTCCTGCGTTGAAAACACATCTTTACTCCATCTACAGCATTCTCACCAACATGACTATCACCCCAGATAAGAGAGCAGACATGGCCGATGAGAAACTGAACAGTCTCAGAATAGCCGGTATCGAAGAGAACGAGCTCGTCGAGGAGTTTTGCGGAAGAGTTGTCGAATTGCTACAAGACACAAATGCTTCATGATCGATATATAACATCACTTTTCCTTTTATGAAGACCCATTTACAAGTTCAACTTTGGTCTGATCATACCCTTGTGACCTTTGAGTTTGATTCTAAAGATGGAACCACCAAGGTCCTCAGGGTTCAATCCCAGCTTGTCTGGCTCGTCCAAGTGCAAATTGGCAGATGTGATGAAGAGCTCATCCATGTCCTTACCACCAAAGGAGCAAGCTGATATTCTCGAAGCTGGCAACTCGAATTTTTCAACCAATTTTCCCTCAGCATCGAAATGTGCAACGGAGTTCGTACTCCAAACGGCAGTGAACAAGTGTCCATCTTCTGTCAACGTGTGTCCATCTGGTTCTGGAGACTCAGCATCAGGGTAGAACTCTTTGATATTAATGAACGGTCTCTTGTTCTTCAATTGTCCATCCTCGTAGTCAAACTTGTAAATGGTAAAGTCGAGAGATGAGGTATAAGTAACAGTCTTGCCGTCTTTAGTCCAGTTAATGCCATTTGAAATCAAGATGTTAGGAAGAGCAACTTCAATCTCACCATTGGTGGTATCAATTCTGAACAATTTCCCTTCATCGATAGGTCCATACTCAAACGAACCCATAACACCTTGGAATATATATCTTCCAGAAGGGTCAGCATTCCCATCGTTGGATCTGAGCTTTTCACCATTAGGATAAAGCCATTTGTACTCGAATTTACCAGTCGAGAATGAGTAAGCGCCGATGCCGCTCTTACCTCCGAGGTAAACGACATCGTCATCATTCGTCAAGAAGATAACACCAATGAATTCATTAGGAATGGAGATTTCCTCATGAGAGGCTTCAATGGCTGCCTTTTGCTCCAAAGTGTACTCTTCTTCAGACGATGATGGGAGAGTAACGCGATGGAACTTACCGCCGATAATGTCAACCCACAAGAGCGTAGAGTTTGAAGGATTGTAAGTCGGGCCTTCTGAAAGACGACCACCATAGTTCAAGAATGCATTAACAGTCATATTCGATTCCTCTGAAGCTTATTTTCCCACTTTCTACAGTAGCGCTAGCAAAGAAATCTCTTGAATCCAACAAAATCTCTTCACTCTTCGGGGGAACTTTGAGGTTTTATTAGCGGGGGGACGTCGTTCGCTGCAAATGTACACCGATAATCTCTCCGAGCAACTATACTGGCACCTCGAAAGGTTGGTGGGTAGGTGGGGGTCAAGGGAGACAAGTCAAAAGATATCATTCAGTGCTACGCATCTATAGCCAAATACCGTGGATAGTGACTACCACTGAATTTGGCATTGACGATAGAATATCTGGGCCAAGCTTCCTTGTTGCAATCCGTGTTTTAGGGCTATGAGGCTATGAGGCATAGCATTTGCCCAGCCGCGCTCTCCGTCTTTTCCTTTGAAAGAGGGAGCGTCCTCTGCGGTCCGGGTGTTTCGGGGCACTCTCCACCATCGCATGGCAGCCACACATGCTCACATGCTTGATAAAGAGAGGATAAAGAGAGGAAGCTGGCTGAGGGAGTTCACAGACCTGTTTTTTTTCTTTTGAAAAATCTTAGAGGGGTTGAGCGTTTCATGTAGAATCCAGTTTGATTTTGATGAAGGGACTGAACACTAATAATAATAATGATTTTCCAAGTGCATCTGGGTCTTCAATTACGAATTTGAACAAAAGAAATGCCACATTTAACACCAAAGCACAAGGACCACTGGAATAGAAATATATCAAGATCATTCTACAGCTTTGCAGAACTCTAGTCATCGAACTATAAACACCACCGAGTAGAAATTCCCAGTAATCATTCCAGGTTGATGGATAGCCTTGCAATCTCCAAGGTACAAAGCTGCAACCCTCGGGCGGACCATACGCAGCAAATTACAGGCAGCTGGGTACATCCCAGATACATCATTGGCCGATGACGTGAGAATCCTGCCATCAGTACTGAACGATTCAATAAAGTACAAGACATGATCAGGACTCTAGTACTCTAGTCCCCCGATGTAAACTGTAGATATAGGCGTGGCGTGGTTGTCGTGAACTGTTGGTCCATGATTTCAGACTCAGACTGAGCGTCACCAGCAGCGTAAGCGTCATGAGAAGCGTCAACAACTTGGCATAACACTCTCTAGGTTATCCGAGAAGATACAAGGTTCCCAACTGCACCTAACAGACTCCAGGCCCGACGTCTCAATTCTCAATCAAAGTTTGCAGTTGATCTTGCGATAGGACGACATCTGATCCCATCTTCAGCAAGAGATGGCATCTGAATATCTACTTGGGGGACAGGCTTCATGCGCAGATTGCAGGACGCTGTGTAAGCGTGGGACTCCAGCAGTAAAATCAGGCAAATGATACATGAATTGTATAATACACAGATCCCAGTACTATTAGCAAATCATCTTTTCCTCTTATTTTTTTGCACACGACACAAAGTTCAAACTATCTACATTTCTAGTCTGCCTGGCTGTCTTTTGGGGCTGTCCTTTGCTTTTTTGCAGTGGAGTGGACACTGGTGACTGGACCCGTTCAAGCAGAAGTCCGGATGGCACGTATATATTGAACATGTACAGCGGCTACTGTCCAGTTTCGGTCATCGAACTGGCTGTCAAGAGGTTGATACAAAATGTACCTCTGGCATGTAGCACGTATTGACTTCCCTTCTGAGAACGTGTCTCTTATCTGTGTCGTGTAGTGATCAGTGGGTTGTTGCCTGTTGAGCAAGGCGTCAGCGGCTGGGGGGCGGGTACATTACATACGTACAAGAGAATGTCATTTGACTACAGTAAAGTGCCACCACTGACCATTGAGTACGAGACCAGCAACAACGACAATGTGTGTGGGGGAGACAAGGCAACAAATTCGCCAAGGCGGGCAACAGAGGATAAACTAAAACTTGAGGTTGAGTCCTGAAGTCTACATTCAAATAAGCGTACTCACAAACTAGCAACCACCACTGGCCTGGCGCAAATGGCATACATGCAACAGGGGGTGAAGGGGAGTATCCGTCCTCCCTGCCTTCCCTTTGCACACATGCCTCTTGTTTTTTTTTTTTTTTTTTTTTTTTCCTTTTGATAGAATAAAACCCGGGCGGGGGCGCGGGCGCAGATAGGAGCCTGAAACGGTGATGTGTGTGATGTGACGATGACTGGGGGATCCTACGAACTACGAACGAACTGGCCTGTTGACACTGGACAGTTGGGTGATCGGTCTAGGTTGGCTTTGGGCTGTGAATGGACCGCCGGGTGTGTGACTGACGGCAGTGGCGGTATATGTGTGATCACCAAACCGAATGAAAAAGAAAATAAAAAGAAAATAGGATTAGGATAAGGAGAGTGTTCCACAGCCTCAAACGGATGAATTACAAATGTATATGTGCGTGGACTTAGTTACAGACTACGAACCCACACAACATTGACCTAATGACAGGAGGAGAAAGGTGATAGCTTTGTGTAACAAGTGCTCCCTGCCGTGTAGCCGGGTTAGGGGCTACACACCAAAAACATACAAAAGTTGCAAGTGGCAAACGACAAAATAATCACAGTTGCAAGCCCCCTTTTTCCTACAGCTAACTTTGCCCCCTAAGAACACTTCTTTTGCTGAAAATGTGGTCGTGTATACGCAGCCGGTTACCAAGACAAAAGATGAATAGACGCGCGCCGGCCTACGGACCAACCATAACACACCAATAAGATCTCGCAGACAGACATTTCTAATCGGCTACATGCCCGTGTGTTTGATGGGCCTGGGCCGGATGTAGATGGATGTACAAAGTGTCAAGAAATCGTCTTGTGATATGGAGTCTGCAGCCAACCATTTCTCATCATCCTTCCCTGGATCACCCCCCTCTCATTGCCCCGTACTGCCTGGTGGAAAGGTCCAGTCCCTCCTGTAGTCCGCGCAGACTCCTAAGAAGAGATGGGATTCTGAAGATCTTGTATAAACGAGCATCAGAGAAGAGGAGAGTTGCAAAAGCAGCACAGGGCTGATCTTGGCTGGCAAATCCTTCATCATCTTTCAAGTACGGGACGTGATGACAAGCTTGTGTAGCTTCTACATGTAGCGCATGTTTCATAGAGAGGGCTTACGCGGCTACCACAACATCACAACCAAGCACAAGTCCCTTCGGAGGCCTGGAATCAAGAAACTAGGCTGCCGGGTCCGGCTTGGTCACCACAGAAACTCTATTATATCGAAGCGTGCTGCGCGGATAAGGAATTAGTTAGAAGGAAACACAAGGTGGACTCAACCAAAGGTGTCTGAAACTCTGCCGAGCTGTCTTTTCTGTCTAAACACAACGGCCTTCCTTCACGGTGACAACACACTCCTCTTTGCGGGTTCCGCACCGTCGCCTCATGTGTTCTATGAAGGTTGTGGATTCGTATACTCGGGAGCTTCTACGCTTCTATGCTCTTTACGCTACTATGCTCTTTATGCTCTACGCTCTATGCTCTAGTATGCTCTATGCATGAGTTTGTGCATTTATTTCTAGCCCTACCACAGACTAGTCCCGCGCGGGGTCTGGGAGTTGCAACTGGTTAAGCGCGCACGCTCTCATGGTTCCATCACCGCCATGCTGCCCCGTTCAGGCCAAAACAAGGGAGATGTGGGCCACAGCACTCGGGTACATATAACTAAATTCTCAAGGTCAGCCTCCGCTTCTATAAGAAGTACTCCTCTCCCGAGTGCCTATGGTTCTCACCTTGACACTTGCACCAACACACACCACACCGTCACTGTTTTAAAGCTACCAAACGCATCCACTCGGGAGAGGAGTCCGGTTAGCCACACACACATACACACACACTCACACACCACACCGGGTCCCTTAAACACACAAGCACAGAATGGATACCTTTGTAACACAAGAGGTGTTTGTTCGGCTTGCCTGGGAACAGTACAGGCATCGCCACCAGTCCACACACCCACATGAGATGTCCAAGCTCATAGCTGATATCAACACACTTGTCCACACAACCAAGCTCAACACACATACGCTTGTGCATACTCTTTACTACTTGAGCCAGTTGGCGGCTATTGCCAAGAGCGTACCGCTGGAACCACTCATCACAAGAACAAGAAGCACATCTGAGCTCTATGAGTTGCTTGTTGTTCTCATGATGATTGCCAACAAGGCTAATGACGACTCGAGTTACACGTTGAAGACATGGGACAATCTTACTCCACTTACAACACCTCTTCTTAAGAGCCGCGAGCTTTTGGTTTTGAAGAGTATAGGATACAATGTCTTCCTCAAGAGCGATAGTTACATTTGTTTCTGTTCTGAGCTCCAGAGCATGACAGTTCGTCACGGTATTACCGTTGATGTCTTTTCCCCACCACACTCGCAACAACTGCAACCCGCTCAGTTACAGCTACAGCTACAACCTCAGCCAGTTGGGGTCATTCCTTCACTGGTACCGTCAGCCAACCCATCACCGTGCTTTGACAACTATCCACTCACACCGAGATCACCAGTCATTGACGCATATCAACTGTTGCCGCCAGCATCATCTCTTGTCTACCCGCCTATGGCTGTTCCACAGCTAAAGAGATCATTCGACGAGGAGGAGTTCTATTACACACCAGTAAAGCGTGTCAAAGTGTCACCAATGGAGGCGTTCACACCACAAAAAGCCATGCCGCTGGTTCCTGTGTCAAGCATCATCCCAATACCGTCAATGGGTATGCTTCAAGAGTACCAGGGCCTACCGCTCTTGTCACCGGCCACAAGAGGAGAGATCAACCACGAGAACTGTGCATGTTGCTGTTTGACTAACATGACGAACGTGTATCACAACTCGCTTAAAGTGGCAAAGTTGTGAAATGACGAGATATTCTGCATATGATTAAAGATCATCATCACAAGGACAATTACAGGATTAAGGAAACGGTTTTTACCCTGGAGGTACGGTTTAATGGAAACCCGGATAAATACAGGACTGCATAGTAGTACTAGTACTACTTTCTAGACGTGGAAGACGAACACTAGAGAGCGTGAGGAGAACGCCCTCATCTCGGCTGGCTTGCTAGCCGCGGAGGAGGGTTGGGCCAATTACATACACCACACGGCATGGCTGCAGGAGAGGCTGGTGGTTGGGATGTTTGCTGGGAGAGCACTTGCGGTAGTTGGTCGCAAGTCGTTGTTGATTTAGGGGTTCCTCCATAGTGAGTATACCTCAAGGAAAACAGGTTACAACAATTGATATGAGTGTGACAGGTGTGCTTGACTAGTAAGAAGTATCCTTGTAGTTGTACAAGTAGATGTAATACTCAA